>JAEOAD010000016.1:4715000-5315000 GCA_036365145.1 Orientallactaga sibirica | reverse complement strand
AGAACAAACCCACTTGTGTTTGTACTTAGCTTTCCCAAAGACGGGTTCTGCGGGGGTAACATTCGGCTGGGGTGCTTGAGCTACAGTTGGGCTCCAGACAGCCTGGGCTTCTGCTCTACACGGTTCTGTGCTTGCGTGTCCCAGAGGTCCCGTGTGCTCTGGCTTATGTCCTGAGGAAGGCCAGCACAGTGTGGGGACCAGAGAGCCACAGCTGTGCTCAGCCCCAGCCACTGTCTTCCCACAGGGGAATGTTGAATTTTCCTTCTCCTGTGGAACCAAGCCGGGAACAGCTCTCCTAAGCCGAGAGTAACTCCCAGCAGGGCCTTTGGGGTTGCAGGATATGTGAGTGTGGGGTGCTGACTCAGAGGGTGGAAGGTGCCTCTCTCCAGGCTGCTGTGGGGGGAAGAATCTCTGAACCGTACTCCGCTCCTTCTATGCTTCGTGACATAGAAAATTGCAAGGCAGAGATGGTTTCCTAAAATGAACTGGAAATCCAGCCCAGAAAATGAGTCGGGGGTTCCAGAGAGTAAGGGTCTCTCGCTGCTGCTATTGGAGGCAGTCATGACATCAGGATCTTCCGTGGCTGGTCCGAGCAGCACCCCTGCATGTGCACATCCCCCTGCCCTTAGCCAAGACCTTCACTAGGGCTCTGATTCTGGACAAATTATCTTGTCAGTGCTCGGATCAGTTTACTCCCTCGCGGGGTCGTTTCCTCTAGCTCAGCATCCAGCTGGCGTGCCTCCGAGCTGGACTAGGCGAGCATGGCTTTGTGTGTGAGAGCGTAGGAAGAGTTCCTTCACATTGCTGAAAACCCCGCATTCCTCACCCCAGAGCCCCCCGCGGGACAGCGGGGCCGCTCACGGCCGTGGGGGGGGGGATCCCTGCTAACGTCCACACACCTGGGTTCTGGTCCCAGCTGTGTGCCGACTCCACACCCTTGGCCAAGAGCTTTAGCCTCGGGGTTGCTTCCTCCTCTCAACATGTGGCCCTCTGTTCACCAAGACTCTTCATGTTACATTGCTGGACTTCATGTCACTACTCCCTGGGTGAGAGTGCAAGGAACTCGCTGTCTTGTCTTGTCTTTTCTTGTCTTTTCTTTTCTTTTCTTTTCTTTTCTTTTCTTTTCTTTTCTTTTCTTTTCTTTTCTTTTCTTTTCCTTTCCTTTCCTTTCCTTTCCTTTCCTTTTCTTTTCATTTCCTTTCCTCTTTCTTTCTTTTCTTTCTTTATGAGGTAGGGTCTCACTCTAGCCCAGGCTGATCTGGAATTCACTATGTAGTCTCAGGGTGGCTTCGAATTCATGGCGATCCTCCTACCTCTGCCTCCCGAGTGCTGGGATTAAAGGTGTGTGCCACCATGCCCACCAAGATTACCTTCTTTTTAAACATTTACCTTTTTATTACGCATTTTTTTTGTTTTGTTTTTTGAGGTAGGGTCTCACTCTAGCCCAGGCTGACCTGGAACTCACTATGTAGTCTCAGGGTTGCCTCAAACTCATGGCGATCCTCCTACCTCTGCTTCCCAAGCACCTGGATTAAAGGTGTATGCCACCACACTTGGCCTGTTTTCTTTTTAGTTATTTATTTTTTGAAAGACCCAATGAAACAGGCAGAAAGATAAAGAGTTGAGTATAGGTGCACCAGGGCCTCTGGCCCCTGCAAATGTATTCCAGACTCATGCTCCACTTTGTGTATCTGGCTTTACGTGGGTCAAACCTGGGTCTTCACAAGCAAGTGCCTCGAACCACTGAGCCATCTCTCCAACCTCACATCATTTTCCTGACAGGGCAGTCGTGTTCCCAGTTCTTTTTGCCACGTGTCAGGTCATCGGTGTAGGCAGTGGAGCCCCGATCCCTCAGCCTCTCACCAAGCATGCACACTTTCTGCATGTCTCCTCCTCCAGCCAAACCTCACTCGGGTAACATCTGCTTTCTCTCCCCAGAACCCGTGCCCACTTCCATGCACTTCTTTCCTCTGGTTTCCCCTTCCTCCAACTTCTAGGCTGACTCGTGCTGTGTTACATGTACTGGGTGTGGAGAGTCCAGGGAGTGAGAGAAACTTTGGTCTCTGGGAACACACAGCCTCAGGTAGGACACATGCAGATAAGCAAATCCCTCTCACATTATACGACACGTGGTCTGTGAGGAATAAGAGAACCTGTGGTGGGAAGGCAGGGAAAGAAAGTGATACCTTTTGGTCAGGGAGCAAGAACATTCTGGAAGGAAACGTTATAGAAAGGATGACATTTGAGTTATGTAATACCACCCTGTTTCCAAAAGGGATTTTAGAAGGACTAATGGAGGCCAGAGGTTAGACAGGGAGAACATTTTGAGTTACTGTCCAGTCTGTTAGGTATAAGGCATCTTTCTTTGTCTGGTGGCACGAGGCTAGAGGATTCAGAGTCATGTCCAAAGCCCGGTGTCATGCAGACTCTCTCCAGGATAATAGCTTCTCAAAGGAAAGTCACTTCGAGAGGACTATAGTAGAGGTTTGTAAGTGTGTGTATGGAAAGCAGGGTGATCTAACAGTATGGAGACTGGTTCCAAAGCCATGGGGGAAGGGACCAGGAATCTTTCAAGGCAGCAGCTGGAACCCATGGCCGTATGCTGTCCTCTAAAGTCCTGAATGGGGACAGGGACATGGTCTGCTCTTGAGGATAAACTCAATGTCAAGTTCACATCTTCAACTCTGTGTCCAGTGTGCTGACCTGGCCCGTGGATGGGAGTCAGCTCTGCTGGAGCCTGGAGGGGACTGTGAATGATGAGGGAGAGGATGTCCAGGGCAGGGCAGGGTTTCTGGATCTGTGACATAAGTCACAGTAAGTCCAAAGTCCAGGGGGTGGACAGTGAGGAAAGACAGTCCCAAAGATACTGCAGAACTCAGACCCTCACTGCACACCAATACCAGGCAGACAGAACTATGCCCACCAGAGGCAGGAACCCCCTCCCCAGTGGACTTTCAGCACCACCGTTTTCCAAATCCTGCTGTAGGCTCCAGGACTGTCTGTGGGCAGGATTTGTCTCCTGCATCCAATGGGCTGCTGGTTTGATTTATGCTTCCTGGGCCTTCTGCCCACTGTCACACCAAATGACATTCACAAAAGGATGAAGAGCTGGGAAATAAGTCAGTGGTAGAATACGTGCTTAGCCTGTGTGAGGCCCCAAATTCAAATCCCAGCATGAGGGAGAGAGAAAGAGAAAAAGACACACACTACACTCACAGAGAGAGAGAGTGAGTGAGAGAGAGAAAGAGAAAGGAAAGAGAAAGAGAAAGAGAAAGAGAAAGAGAGACAGACAGATACAGTCTGACTTGGGCCTGAGGACATAGCTCAGATGGTAAAGTGCTTGTCTAGCAAGCACGAGGACCTGAGTTCAATTCCCAGAAGGCAGGTAAAGATGGCAGGCATGGTGGAATATGTTTTGAATCCCAGTGCTGGGGAGGCAGAGACAGGAGGATCCATGGGGCTCCCTGGACATCTGGTCTTGTCTAAACAGCGAGCTCCAGGCCAATGTGAGAGGCCACCTCATAGAAGGTGGGTGATGTTCCTTCGGGTGACATTGGAGGTTGCCCTCTAGTCTCCACAAACATGCGCATGGGCACCCCACCCCCCAAACACATTTTAAAAAAAGATGAAAACTTACTGGTTGAACTAGAGCTTATTTTCATAGTCTATTAAATGATACCAAACAATAATCTTTGGGATGGAGAAATGGCTTAGCTGTTATGGTGCTTGCCCTGCAAAGCCTAAGGACCCAGGTTCAATTCCCCAGCACCCACATAAGCCATGTACACAAGGTAGGGCATGCCTCTGGAGTTCATTTGCAGTGGCTAGAGGCCCTGACATGCCCATTAGCACTCTCTCTCTCTCTCTCTCTATATATATATATTAATATATATTAATATATATAATATATATTATATCCATTTCTTTCTCTCTCCCTAATAAAAAATATTAAAAACAATAATCTTTGCCTTAGTTTGCCCATCTTTCATGTGAACATAGTAGTGTTTGCCAAGGGGAGCGTGAGAACCCTTGAAACACCAAGATGAAACACCAGCAGCTGAGTGCCTGGAGTGTGGAGGGCATTGTGATGCAGCTTGCCCAGCAGTCACTCACTCTCCTTCCCAGCACAGTGCAATCACAATCATGCCATCTTGGAGTTAACCTACTGCCATTCATCTGATAAGGAAACCAAGGCCAGCACGTTCAGTGGCTTGTCCAAGAGACACACTCAGTGAGCTTTAGATCCCAAATTCTAATTCAGGGCAAGTTTTAGTGCTCTAATAATCCAAAGTCAAGTTTGTCAAGGCACCAAAAAAAAAAAAAAAACCACAAAAAAAAACCTAACCATGCTTCATTTCTGCACAACCTTAATGTCTCTTTCATTTGAGTATCATGTATCCATGTGTGTGCGTTCATGTGTATGTGTGTGTGTGTGTGTGTGCAGATGTGCGCTGCCTGTGTGTCTACGTGTGGAGGCCAGAGGAGAGCATCGGGTGCGCTCCTCTATCCCTCCAGTTTTATTTCTTTGAGATGGGTCTCTCACTGAACCCAGAACTGCCATTTTTCAGTCACTCTGGCTGACCAGTGAGCTCCAGTGAGTCTCTTGTCTCTGCCCTCATTCAGCACTGGGGTTATAGGAGGCATGGTGATGCCAGACTTTTTGGTGGGGGCAAGGGGGGGAGGCTAGAGATCAAACTCAGGTCCTCACACAGGCACAGCAAGTGCTTATTTATCTCCGGAGCCATCTCTCCAGCCCGAGTGTCATCTCCAGACCTCCTAAGGACAAGAGTGACTAACACAAGCCTTACTCATTGCGTGCATATCTAGCTTTGGGGACAGAGAGAAAATCAAAATCAGTTCTGGGCTTGTGACCCCCTTGTTCCCAGCAAATACTCCAAAGACACGACTTGCTAGATTCTAGCGTTCAGGTTTCAAGGACTTTCTCACAGTATCTCATTGGTCCCCCAAAACCTCATGGGTCTGGACTTCATTCATTGTCTTCCAAATACAAAGGGAGAAATTGAGCCTCAGATAGCTGAAGGAGTTTTCCCAAGAACTGAAGAGAGGGTTTAGTCTCTACTAGATTAAATGGAAATGTTAAAATTAATTTTACAGGCTTGGGAGATGGCTCAGCAGCTAAGGGAACTTGCTTACAAAGTCTGGTGGTTCTGGTACCCACATAAAGCCAGATGCACAAAGTGGCACATACTTCTAGAGCTCCTTGCAGTGGCAAAAGACCCTGACACACCCATACTCTCTCCCCCTCTCAATTAAATAAATTATTTTAAGTATTAATTGTTAAAAATGTAAGCAATTTAGAAAGTTTGAATTTTTAAAAATTTTTTTTCAGAGTTGGAATAAAGCCAGATGCAAACATCTTTTCTGAGAACAAGTATGCATGCAGTGACCACACACATCTCAAATATGCTGTAGAGAGTGACTTTCAGATATCTCACCTTACAGAGTGCATATACTGATGTTGTTTCAAATAGCTATCATTCTTTTGTAAAAGTTTTCATTTAAGATAGATTAGGGGTCGAAGTAACCCTATATAATTTTGCGGTGGGGAATAAACATGGACTTGATACTCAGAGCTAAGCTGCCTCTTGAGAAAAGTTTCAAAAGCTCATGCAAACATCCCAAGAACTTTGCCAGGGGCCCTCCCTTCATGGGGCGCCCATCTGTGGATGTGTCCAGAAGAAATATGACAGAAAAACACTCCTCTCTGTGGGAGTCGGTGCTCACTCTCTCGAGAAAGAAGATTTTGGGAACAGAGATGTGTAGCCGGCAGGGGTAGGCATGGGTCGGGTCTGCCTGGCACCGTGGGCTTATCACTCCCCATCTGTGCATACCCACTGTCCACCTGCAGGCTTCATGAACACAGTGGAGCATTTCACTGTCTCTAACCCCCAGAGTTCAATCAAGGGAGGCTGAGAGTGGGACAGGGCTGTCCAGGGAGACCTGGTGATCAGATAGAAACACCGCTGGAGCTTCAGGCTAGAGAAGAAAGTTCTGCCTTTAAGCTTACCCTGAGGAAGGCCAGAGCCTGGGAGGAGAGTCCTGTGGGAAAAGGGGACATCCTTTCTCCTGAGAATATTCTAATGAACCTTTTGGGAACAGCAGGTGGCAATGTGCAAAATGCAAGCAGCAGAAACAAAGCAATGCAAATGGCGCTTCTGTGGGCCCAGTGCAGCCCCCTGGGAGAGTCCCCCTGCTCAGGTCCAGCTTGGGAGGTGATGGATGGCTTGTGGGCTAGGCACAGCCTGCTTCACACTCCCCACCACCCCCAGTAGGTTCTCACCATGGCATGCGAGCATTTTTGTTATTCTTCAGAAACGTCACCTTCCAAGGACAGCTGGGAGAGCGCGTGGCAGGGCAGGTCTTCCTAGCTCCATGTCTAAGGGCCGGTGGTGACGGTGATGGCTGGACACACTCCTTTGGTACACGGAATCTACTTTCAACGTCTTTCCCCTCACTTCAGAGCACTTTCCTGATGAGGCCGGCAGAGTTCAAAACATCACCGCCTTAAGAAATAACCGGATGCGCTTGTAATAACATGCACCCGAGCCCCATAAACAAGAATAGAGATTTTCACAAGCCAGTTCAGGAAGCAGAGTTTCTTTGGGCCTCATGGAGAACCCACATAGTGGGGCCATGGCTTAGAATGGCTTAGACCGTAACACCAAGATAATGGCTGTGTATCAAAGCAGCCATCACTATATAAGTGCTGGAGGAAGCAGAAGAGTATGGTACACTTGATCTTGAAGACATACTGTGCTTGATTCCCGGGGACTTTTCTCTTTTACTGCCTGGCCATGAGCAGTTTGCTATTCTACTTGCGCACACACCGCCTCCTCACTCCCACCATTGCCGTCTGACTCTGGGAGAGCCTGGAGACAGTGGGTCTGCCTGACTGTAAACTGGAACCTCGGAAACCATGTGTCAAAGACTAAACAAAACCCCCAAACCTTTTCACTTTCTGAGTTCACGCCCCAAGGTACTTTGCTATTGTTACCAAAGGCTGAATAACGCAGCAAGTGAGGGTAGTATTTGGGGTCTCCCCGCAGCAAAGGAATAAAATTGTGAGACATTGTCAGCTGTAGAAGGCCAGTCTTATCTTTTGGGCTCCTTGACTGGAGGGGAGACCTGGCAGAGGGAACAACCCCTCCCAGATGCTGCTCTTCATGTCTGTCAAAGAGAAGGCTGGAACATGGGCTGGCCCCGTTGACACCTGCTCAGGACACCTCCGCGTGGCAGAGACAGGCACAGGGACTGTGGGTGTTCAGTTAGGACTCAGGAGTCATGGGTAGTGTACACATCGTTTCCTTGGGTCATGATTCTGACCTTGTCTCAGGGTGAACCATTCACAGTTGAAGAAGGGGGGACACAGCAAAGAAGTGCTGTCACCATCCCGGGGTCCAGAGCAGCATGGCCGTTTGGGCAGGGCACTGAGACAGGACACCAGCTCTCTGGCTTTGATGTCTTGTGTATTGACACAAGGTTGGATGAGCCACTTGTCAAGATTATTTATTTATTTGGTGTGTGTGTGTGCGCGCGTGTTGAATTCATGTGTCTGTACAGGCATGCACATACCACAGCACACATGTGGCGGTGAGAGGACAACTTCTGGGTTGGACCTCACCTTCCATCTCATATTTTTAAATTTTTAATTTTAATTAATTAATTTATTTATTTTTTGACAATTTCCTTAATTGTAGACAATATCCCATGGTTCTTCCCTCCCTTCTCCCACTTTCCCCTTTGAAACTCCACTCTCCATCATATCCCCTCCCCCTCTCAATCAGTCTCTTTTATTTTGATGTCATGATCTTTTCCTCTTATTATGATGGTCTTATGTAGGTAGTGTCAGGCACTGTGAGGTCATGGATATCCAGCCATTTTGTTTCTGGAGGAGCACGTTGTAAGGAGTCCTACTCTTCCTTTGGCTCTTACATTCTTTCTGCCTCCTCTTCCACAATGGGCCCTGAGTCTTGGAAGGTGTGTTAGAGATGTTTCAGTGCTGAGCACTCCTCTGTCCCTTCTTCTCAGCACCATGGTGCCTTTTGAATCATCCCAAGATCAATGCCATCTGAAAAGAGAAGCTTCTCTAACCAAAAATGAGAGTAGCATTAATATATGGGTGTGGACATTGAGAGAAGTGCTTACTGGGCAGTTTGGTGAGCATAGTCTATACATTTAGCCAGACACCAGCAGACGTTACACCCCTAGGGCTCATGACTACCCCTGTTGTAGGTTTTCAGTATCAGGGATGTATTCCCTCCCATGGAGCGGGCCTCCAGTCCAATTAGAGAGTGGTTGGTTTCCCCCATAACAGACATGCCACTATTGCACCTGTTGGCTCATTTGGCCTGGCTGGTCAAATTTAAGCCTTGCAGTGTCCACTGTTGAGTATCTTCACCAGTGACTTCTCTCTCCTATGGAACTGCATGCAGTGTAGTTTTTTCCAGCTTTTTGTCAGCTGGTCCTCATGGAGGAGGCTTTCAGCTCAGCTCCAACAGGATTTCTCAGTGACCTTGCAGCCCAGTATGTGGAGTCTTCAGCAATAGGGTTTTGCCATCTATTTCTGGTGGGAAACCAAGAGCCTCATCAATGGCCTATAATGTTTTGGGGGTATCAGTGACCTCCCTGGCCAACAACTCACTGGAAGGTATCCCTGAAAAATTTCTAGTAACAATCTATGGCTTCTGGGTGTTCCATTGTCCAAAAAGCAGGTTTCTATATGACTTATTTATATCCTCTTAGATTTTGATTAGCCCTCCCTCCTCCTTTCCTTTACTCAACCCCTTCCCCTGACCTCACTTAGGCCTTTTCACCCCCATTAATCTGTTCTTCTACTTACATGTATACAATACCATCCTATTAAGTCTCCCCTCCCTCCCTTTCTATTCCCTTTATATCCCCTTTCTAGTTTACTGGCTTCTGCCACTGAGTTTTATTCCTGCTCACATAGAAGTCCAATCATTCGTAGCTAGGATCCACATATGAGAGAGAACATGTGATGTTTGGTTTCTGGGCCTGGGTTATCTCACTAAGTATAATCCTTTCCAGATTCACCCATTTTCCTGCAAATTTCATAACTTCATTTTTCTTTACTGCTGAGTAGAACTCCATTGTATAAATGTGCCACATCTTCATTATCTACTCATCAGTTGAGGGACATCTAGGCTGGTTCCATTTCCTAGCTATTGTGAATAGAGCGGCAATAACACGGTCGAGCAAGTATCTCTAAGGTAGTGAGACGAGTCCTTAGGATATATGCCTAGGAGTGGTATAGCTAGGTCATATGGTAGATCTATTTTTAGCTATCTCAGGAACCTCCACACTGATTTCCACAATGGCTGGACCAGATTGCATTCCCACCAACAGTGTAGAAGGGTTCCTCTTTTTCCACATCTTCACCAGCATTTATGGTTATTTGTTTTCATGATGGTAGCCAATCTGCCAGGAGTGAGATGGAATCTCAATGTAATTTTAATCGGCATTTCTCTGATGACTAGGGATGTAGAACATTGTTTTAGATGTTTATATGCCATTTGTATTTCTTCTTTTGAGAACTCTCAATTTGGTTCCATGGCCCATTTTTTAATTGGGTTGTTTGATTTCTTATTATTTCATTTTTGAGTTCTTTGTATATCCTAGATATTAATCCTCTGTCAGATGTATAGCTGGCAAAGATTTTCTCCCATTCTGTAAGCTGCCTCTTTGCTCTATTCACAGTGTCCTTTGCTGTACAAAAGCTTTGTAATTTCATGAGGTCCCAGCAGCTGATAAGTGGTTTTATTTCCTGAGCAACTGGGATTATATTCAGAAAGTCTTTGCCAAGACCAATATGTTGAAGGGTTTATCCTACTTTTTCCTCTAGCAGCTTCAGAGTTTCGGGTCTGCTGTTAAGGTCTTTGATCCATTTGGACTTAATTCTTGTGTATGGAGAGAGAAAGATCTATTTTCATCCTTCTACAGATACATATCCAGTTTTCCCAGCACCATTTGCTGAAGAGGCTGTCTTTTCTACAATGAATATTATTGGCATTTTTGTCGAAGATCAGGTGGCTATACCTACCCAGACTTACATCTGGGTCCTCTATTCTGTTCCATTGATCTACAGGTCTGTTTTTGTGACAGTACCATGATGCTTTTGTTACTATGGCTCTGTAATATAAGTTTAAATCAGGTATGGTGATACTACCAGCCTTATTTTTGTTGCTCAAAATTGTTTTAGATATTCAAGTTTTTTTGTTCTTCCAAATGAATTTTTGGATTTTTTTCTATTTCTGTGAAGAATGCTATTGGAATTTTGCTGGGGATTGCATTAAATGTGTAGATTGCCTTTGATAAGATTGCCATTTTCACAATATTGATTCTTCCAATCCAAGAACAAGGGATATCTTTCCATTTCCTAGTGTCTTCTGCAATTTCTCACTTGAGTGTTTTAAAGTTCTCATTGTAGAGATCCTTCACTTCCTTGGTTAGGTTTATTCCAAGGTACTTTATTTATTTTTTCTGTTCTTCAGCCTTGGTTTTATCTTTATTGTGAAGTAAATATGACATGCAGAATTAAGTCAAATAATACAACATTATATCCCTGGATACTTTAGCATCCTGTCATTCAACACCTACAGAATGTTGTAAAATTGTAAAATAAAAATATTGCATTAGAAAGCCGGGCGTGGTGGCGCACGCCTTTAATCCCAGCACTCGGGAGGCAGAGGTAGGAGGATCGCTGAGAGTTCGAGGCCACCGCCATTTTGTTTCTGGAGGAGCACGTTGTAAGGAGTCCTACTCTTCCTTTGGCTCTTACATTCTTTCTGCCTCCTCTTCCACAATGGGCCCTGAGTCTTGGAAGATGTGTTAGAGATGTTTCAGTGCTGAGCACTCCTCTGTCCCTTCTTCTCAGCACCATGGTGCCTTCTGAATCATCCCAAGATCAATGCCATCTGAAAAGAGAAGCTTCTCTAACCAAAAATGAGAGTAGCATTAATATATGGGTGTGGACATTGAGAGAAGTGCTTACTGGGAAGTTTGGTGAGCATAGTATATACATTTAGCCAGACACCAGCAGACGTTACACCCCTAGGGCTCATGACTACCCCTGTTGTAGGTTTTCAGTATCAGGGATGTATTCCCTCCCATGGACGGGCCTCCAGTCCAATTAGAGAGCGGTTGGTTTCCCCCATAACAGACATGCCACTATTGCACCTGTTGGCTCATTTGGCCTGGCTGGTCAAATTTAAGCCTTGCAGTGTCCACTGTTGAGTATCTTCACCAGTGACTTCTCTGTCCTATGGAACTGCATGCAGTGTAGTTTTTTCCAGCTTTTTGTCAGCTGGTCCTCATGGAGGAGGCTTTCAGCTCAGCTCCAACAGGATTTCTCAGTGACCTTGCAGCCCAGTATGTGGAGTCTTCAGCAATAGGGTTTTACCATCTATTTCTGGTGGGAAACCAAGAGCCTCATCAATGGCCTGTATTGTTTTGGGGGTATCAGTGACCTCCCTGGCCAACAACTCACTGGAAGGTATCCCATCCCTGGCACTGAAAATTTTCTGGTAACAATCTATGGCTTCTGGGTGTTCCATTGTCCAAAAAGCAGGTTTCTATATGACTTATTTATATCCTCTTAGATTTTGATTAGCCCTCCCTCCTCCTTTCCTTTACTCAACCCCTTCCCCTGACCTCACTTAGGCCTTTTCACCCCCATCAATCTGTTCTTCTACTTACATGTACACAATACCATCCTATTAAGTCTCCCCTCCCTCCCTTTCTATTCCCTTTATCTCCCCTTTCTAGCTTACTGGCTTCTGCCACTGAGTTTTATTCCTGCTCACATAGAAGTCCAATCATTCGTAGCTAGGATCCACATATGAGAGAGAACATGTGATGTTTGGTTTCTGGGCCTGGGTTATCTCACTAAGTATAATCCTTTCCAGATTCACCCATTTTCCTGCAAATTTCATAACTTCATTTTTCTTTACTGCTGAGTAGAACTCCATTGTATAAATGTGCCACATCTTCATTATCTACTCATCAGTTGAGGGACATCTAGGCTGGTTCCATTTCCTAGCTATTGTGAATAGAGCGGCAATAACACGGTCGAGCAAGTATCTCTAAGGTAGTGAGACGAGTCCTTAGGATATATGCCTAGGAATGGTATAGCTAGGTCATATGGTAGATCTATATTTAGCTGTCTCGGGAACCTCCACACTGATTTCCACAATGGCTGGACCAGATTGCATTCCCACCAACAGTGTAGAAGGGTTCCTCTTCTTCCACATCTTCACCAGCATTTATGGTTATTTGTTTTCATGATGGTAGCCAATCTGCCAGGAGTGAGATGGAATCTCAATGTAATTTTAATCGGCATTTCTCTGATGACTAGGGATGTAGAACATTGTTTTAGATGTTTATATGCCATTTGTATTTCTTCTTTTGAGAACTCTCAATTTGGTTCCATGGCCCATTTTTTAATTGGGTTGTTTGATTTCTTATTATTTCATTTTTGAGTTCTTTGTATATCCTAGATATTAATCCTCTGTCAGATGTATAGCTGGCAAAGATTTTCTCCCATTCTGTAAGCTGCCTCTTTGCTCTATTCACAGTGTCCTTTGCTGTACAAAAGCTTTGTAATTTCATGAGGTCCCAGCGGCTGATAAGTGGTTTTATTTCCTGAGCAACTGGGATTATACTCAGAAAGTCTTTGCCAAGACCAATATGTTGAAGGGTTTATCCTACTTTTTCCTCTAGCAGCTTCAGAGTTTCGGGTCTGCTGTTAAGGTCTTTGATCCATTTGGACTTAATTCTTGTGTATGGAGAGAGAAAGATCTATTTTCATCCTTCTACAGATACATATCCAGTTTTCCCAGCACCATTTGCTGAAGAGGCTGTCTTTTCTACAATGAATATTATTGGCATTTTTGTCGAAGATCAGGTGGCTGTACTACCCAGACTTACATCAGGGTCCTCTATTCTGTTCCATTGATCTACACGTCTGTTTTTGTGCCAGTGCCATGATGCTTTTGTTACTTTCGCTCTGTAATATAAGTTTAAATCAGGTATGGTGATACTACCAGCCTTATTTTTGTTGCTCAAAATTGTTTTAGATATTCAAGTTTTTTTGTTCTTCCAAATGAATTTTTGGATTTTTTTCTATTTCTGTGAAGAATGCTATTGGAATTTTGCTAGGGATTGCATTAAATGTGTAGATTGCCTTTGATAAGATTGCCATTTTCACAATATTGATTCTTCCAATCCAAGAACAAGGGATATCTTTCCATTTCCTAGTGTCTTCTGCAATTTCTCACTTGAGTGTTTTAAAGTTTTCATTGTAGAGATCCTTCACTTCCTTGGTTAGGTTTATTCCAAGGTACTTTATTTATTTTTTCTGTTCTTCAGCCTTGGTTTTATCTTTATTGTGAAGTAAATATGACATGCAGAATTAAGTCAAATAATACAATATTATATCCCTGGATACTTTAGCATCCTGTCATTCAACACCTACAGAATGTTGTAAAATTGTAAAATAAAAATATTGCATTAGAAAGCCGGGCGTGGTGGCGCACGCCTTTAATCCCAGCACTCGGGAGGCAGAGGTAGGAGGATCGCCGAGAGTTCGAGGCCACCCTGAGACTACATAGTTAATTCCAGGTCAGCCTGGACCAGAGTGAGACCCTACCTTGCAAAACCAAAATATATATATTGCATTAGAAAATATTGCATTAGAAAATATTTTGGTTCAACCCTTCTTGAAAAATTCTTGACATGTTTTTGTCACTAGTAAAAATATATTTAGTAGTGTTAGAATGCTTCAGTCAGTTTTTTCTCTCTCTTTTTTTATTGACAACTTCTTTAATTGTAGACAATATCCCATGGTACTTCCCTCTGCCCCCACTTTCCCCTTTGAAACTTCACTCGCCATCATATCCCCTCCCCCTCTCAATCAGTCTCTCTCTCTCTCTCTTTTTCTGTTCTATTCAGCCTTGGTTTTATCTTTTTTGTGAAGTAAATATGACACTCAGAATTAAGTCAAATAATACAATAACTTTATTTACTTATTTATTTATTTTTTGTTTTTTTGAGGTAGGGTCCCACTCTAGCCCAGGCTGTCCTGGAATTCACTCTGTATTCTCAGGGTGGCCTCGAACTCACAGCGATCCTCCTACCTCTTGCCTCTCAAGTGCTGGGCTTAAAGGTGTGTGCCTCCACACTTGATTTTTTTTTTTTTTTTTAATGCAACTGTGAATGGGAGTGATTCTCTGATTTCATCCTCTGTGTATTTGTTGTTAGCATATAGGAAGGCTACTGATTTCTGTGTGTTTATTTTCTCTCCTGCTACATGGCGATAGGTATTTAGCAGCTCTAACAGGTTGCTGGTAGAGTCTTTAGGGTCTTTTATGTATAGAATCATATCATCTGCAAATATAATTTGATCTCTTCCTTTCTGATTTGTATCCCTTTTCTGAGTGTCTCTTGCCTTATTGCTATGATAAGACTTCTAGTACTATATTAAATAGAAGTGGGGACAGTGGACACCTTTGTCTTGTTCCTAATTTTAGTAGAAAAGCTTCAATTTTTTTCACCATTTAGTATTATGTTGGCTGTGGGTTTGTCATAAATAGCCTTTATTATTTTGGGATATGTTCCTTCTGTTCCCAGTCTCTGTAGGACTTTTATCATGAAGGGATGCTGGATTTTGTCAAATCTTTTTCTGTATCTAATGAGATGATCTTGTGATTTTTTTCCTTCAGTCCATTTATATAATGCATTACATTTTTCAATTTACATATGTTGAGTCATCCCTGCATCTCTGGGATAAAGCTTACTTGGTCGGGGTGAATGATCTTTCTGATATATTCTTGTATTCTGTCAATATTTTGTTGAGAATTTCTGCATCTATATACATGAGGGAGATTGGTTTGTAATTTTCTTTTTTTGGTCTGTCTTTGTCTGGTCTTGGTATCAGAGTGATGCTGGCTTTGTAGGAGTTTGGTAGGATTCCTTCCTTTTCTATTTTATGGAAAAGTTTAAGAAGCATTGGTGTTAGTTCTTCTATGAAAGTCTTGTAAAATTCACTACTGAATCCATCTGGGCCTGGACTTTTTTAGTTGGGAGATTTTTCATAACTGCTTGGGTCTCTATACTTGTTATAGAACTATTTAAGTGGTTAATCTCATCTTGATTTAATATAGGTCAGTCATATAAATCAAGGAAATCATCCATTTCTTTCAGATTTTCAAACTTAGTGGAGTATATGTTCTTATAGTATGTCCCTGATTTTTTGAATTTCTCTGGTATATGTTGTGATGGTGCCTTTTTCATCTCTAATTTTATTAATTTGTGTCTCTTCTCACTTTCTTTTGGTCAGATTTGCTAAGGGTTTATCAATCTGGTTTATCCTTTCAAAGAACCAACTCTTTGTTTCGTTGATTCTTTGGATCTTTTTTTTTTTTTTTTTTTTTTTGGTTTCTATTTTATTACTTTCTGCCCTAATCTTTATTATTTCTTCCCACCTACTGATTTTTGGTTTGCCTTGTTCTTCTTTTTCCAAGACCTTAAGGTGAAGCATTAAGTTGTTTACTTGCGACCTTTCTAATTTCTTTTTTGTTTTGTTTTGTTTTGTTTTGTTTTGTTTTGTTTTTTCAAGGTAGGGTCTCGCTTTAGCCCAGGCTGACCTGGACTTCACTCTGTAGTCTCAGGGTGACTTTGAACTCATGGCGATCCTCCTACCTCTGCCTCCCAAGTACTGGGATTAAAGGCGTGCGCCACCACGCCTGGCTTATAATCATTCTTTTGAAATCTTTCTCAGGCATTTCCTCTATATCAGTCTCACTGGAGGACATTTCTGATGGACTAATACTTTTTGGTGGATTTATATTGTCTTGATTTTTTTGTGTTTCTTGTATTATAATGTAGAGATTTTTGCATCTTGAATTAATTCAATGTTTGGGTTTTCTAATTATCTGCAGTACTGTTAGGTGTATCAATTAATCTGATGTTATATATCTTCAGGGCAGGAGCTTAAGGTGCTAGGTGTGGCTCTTAAGACTCTCAGAGTAACCACAAAAGTGACCCTAGGTGTTGGGTTTGCCTGCTATGAGAGTATTCAAGGAGGCTGGGTGGAACAAAATATAGGCAGATTCTAAAATTTAACTAAACAATGTACACATTCAATGAAAATCAGCGCAGAGTATTTATGAAAAAGTAGGTATTATGACAAACAGATCCTCTACAAAGTCACAGTCCCTAAGGATGTGTGTTTCCTCACACCCTTAATCCTGTCAACTGGGAGGCTGAGATTTTTGGCCTGTAGAGGCTTCCAAGGTCAGCTTGTGACCGAGTGAGATCCTTCCCCAGTGAACAACAGAAAAGGACACAAAAGCACTATAAATCAGGAAGCAACAAATGACAAGCCCAAAATAGAGCTTATTTAAGGATGTCAAATCCAACCATCCATCAGATTTAGCGTATAATTTACCTTGACATGGAAAGTGCAATCAGCCCTTCCGATGCAAGCCTATACACCAGGCTTGTTTGGCGGGTACTGACCTGGTGTAATCCCAGTTGCCTTTTGGGATGGCTTTGGTCTCAATTATGCTGTGTGCCCGTTTGGACCCTCCTTTGCTGCTCTGTGGGCTCAGGTAGGCTGGCTGGGTCTGTGGGTCACTGCTCTGGTCGTGCTGGGTGCTGTGTAGGTGAGCTCCCTTCCCCAGGTCTCTGGTGCTTGCTGGAGCTTGTGCTGGTGGGGGGGGAGGGGAGGCTGTGAATGGTGGCTGAAGTCCGTCTGCTGGTCCACGTGATCCTCTTCCTCTCACGCCGCTCCGTTGGTCTCTGCCATCCTCCTTCCACGTTTCTTGAGTTTGTGAGGAGGCCCCTGTGAGTGGAGAATCCCCTCGCCTGGCTTTAAAATCCTGCGGCTCAGGGCGGAGCCTAGAGCTCATGCTGCTGCCGCTGCTGGAGCCTCTTCTGCCCACTTCTAGACACTCTGGTCTCTCCTACTTTTCTGCTGTGGTTGATAATTTATTATACACCTCACTTTTTAGTAGAAGAGTGCAGTTGGCTGTTTTTTGTTTTGTTTTTGTTTTTCTTTTTCTCCCCTAGCCTTCTTTGGCGTGGTTCCTACGTCTCCATCTTAACGGGAAGTCCCCGTCTCATCTTTGACAGTGTCTCCTGGCCCCTGTCCTGTCCCTGAGCTGAAGGGAACGGGAAGTTCTGTCTCTTCCTCCTTCTTGTCATAGGGGCACTGAGATTGCAGAAGCTTCCGACTTCTAGGTGGGATCCCGGGATCTGGACTCAGGTACAGAGTCATGTAGCAAGTGCTCTCTCCACTGAGCCACCTCCCCAGCCTTCAGGGTTCTTTGTCACTGCGATGGACCAGTGGTTTTAGGTTATCTCGATACCATTCTAGGGATGTGTTGTATGATGTGGTCCTCGGGGAAACACTATTGCCATCCTTATCAGAAGCAGCTGCAAGTGCTTACAAGGGTGTCCACATTGAGCCTGCAGACATCTCCTTACAGAAGGGGAGGACTGAGATTTCAGCCACCCTCTGCCAGCTGTGCACAGTGATGCACGAGGTCTCATGGCCTCAGAGAAGACAGTGGGTATAGAGGGTGGTCAAGGGGCAGGAGCACCATGTATCCAACCTTAGGGAGGTCGTCAGCCATGCTGGGATGAAACCTTTCAATGGGGGCTGTTTTGGGGTCTCCATGCTCCTTTAAGTAAGCCCTCATCCACATTCTGTCCACAAGCATAGTAAACTCCTTGGTTTGCCAAGGTAAACTTATGGTGGCTTTTAGTTTGTTTGGGGTGCCCTGGCTAGGGGACCAATCGCTCTCGATGGCTTATCCCCAGAAAAGAGTTCATGCTCAGCAGCTAAGGCACTTGCCCTGCAGAACCTAACAACCTAAGTTCAGTTCCCCAGTACCCACATAAAACAAAATACACAAAGTGGCACATGCATCTGGACTCTGTTGGAAGTGGCTGAAGAACCTGGCGTGCCCATTCTCTCTGTCTTTTCCCCATCTCCCTCTACTTGCAAATAAATAAATAAAAATATTTTTAAAATATGGTTAAATCTCATAGAGATTCGGTCTTAAATGCTCAAGGATAAAACATTTAAGATTAGTCGAGGCTTTGAAGTGACCTCTATTGCTCCACGAGTCTCCAACGCCACCTGCTTTCTCTCAGTTGCAACAGGTTTTCTTTTTTCTTTCTTTTTTTGTTTTTCGAGGTAGGGTCTCACTCTAGCTCAGGCTGACCTGGGATTCACTCTGTAGTCTCAGGGTGGCCTCGAACTCATGGTGATCCTCCTACCTCTGCCTCCCCGAGTGCTGGGATTAAAGGCATGCGCCACCATGCCCAGCTGTCAGTTTCAGCAGTTTTGTGTAGGCTTGGCTGGTTCATTGCTCTCCCTCGGGAGTGACTGGTCTTCTAACAAGAAATCAAAGAGGGCTGGGGAAATGGCTTAGCACTTAAGGCATTTGCCTGTGAAGCCAAAGGACCCAGGTTTGATTCCCCAGGACCCACGTAAGCCAGGAGCACAAGGGGCACATGCATCTGGAGTTCGTTTACAGTAGTTAGAAGCCCTGGCTTGCCTATTCTTTAATTTCTCTCTTCTCTCTCTCTCTCTCTCTGCTTGCAAATAAATAAATAAAAATTTTAAAAAGTGGCTGGGCATGGTGGCACACGCCTTTAGAAAAAAAAGAAATCAAAGAGCTGCACAGAAGCACAGACCACACCTCTGCCGTCTCCCCGGTTGAAAGGACAGCTGAATGGAGGGTGAAGGTGGTGACACCGGGACTCTCCCCAAACTCCAGCTACTTCCCTACCTGGATGGGGACTATCCACTCAGTTTGAATGTCTGTCTTCAAAAATGTTTGTCCCACTCTTGAGGATGAAATACTTTAAATATATAAAACATTTGGGACCAGGGATGTATCTTAGCAGGTGGAGTGCTTGTCTGGCGTGCCTGAGGCCCTGGCTCAATCCCCAACACCACATAAATCAGGTGTGGTAACCCAGAGCTCTGGAGGATCCAAAATTCAATGTCATCCTTGGCTGCATAGTGAGTTTGAGTCCAGCCTGGGCTATGTGAGACCCTGTCTATATGAAAAACAACAACAACAACAACAGCTAAAAATACATTACATTATCTGACCACAAAGCAAGAAGTCTCAAATGCTTAATGAGTCATCTTGAAGGGAATGGTTTGCTGTCCAGCACCCCCTGCCACCACGGCCCTGAGCCATTGCCCATTCACTAGACCCAGCTGTCTGAAGGAAGGAATGGGTCAGGCCAGCACTGGGTGTTTCGAGGTGAATGCACCTGCTGGGGCTATGACTGCACCCTTCTGAAGGCAGGCCTCTGGCCTATGCACAGAAAACAGATCGAAATGTCTAGGGTCTGCTGGCCCTGTGGAAAAGGGCCTTCCGTCAAGGCAATCTGGGCCAGCTAAAGTGGTCAGTCTGGCCTGAAAGATTTGATCCTTCCCACCCGGATCTGAGAAAAGTCCTGGGGTTCATGACACCAGAGCCTACTGGCAGATTATTGGTTCTGGTTTGGTTTTCCGCCTCTTCTAAACAACAGAGCCACCCAAGAGCAATCTGTGACAAATCGCTTACATGTGAAGACACCCAAGAGCCATCTGTGACAAATCGCTTACATGTGAAGAGGTCGTGGACTGCCCGCGATTGCCAAGCCTCAGCTCTCCGAGCGGCGAACAAATTTCAGTTCAGCCTGTGCCTCTCACCATAGAACACCAGGGCAAGCTGTTGCCACGTACATTCCAGATCTGCCGCGAGGATTACGGAGATGTTCGAGGTAAAGTTATACTCGTGCAAGATGAGGGGCGGGGGTGAGGGCAGACCCCAAACCCTTCTTTACATCAGAATCACAGGGAGGTTTGCAAACCAGAAGAGTCCAGACTTCATCACACTCCAAATGAGGTCACCTACCTGGCTGGGGTCCGCAGTAGCTCCCTTCCTTTTTGGGGGGTATGTGTTTGTGTGTGTGTGTGTGTGTGTGTGTGTGTGCGCGCGCGCGCCCTTGTGCAGAAGCCAGAAGAGAACATTGGTGTCTTATTCCCCAGAGACAGAGTCTCGCACTGAATGCAGGGCTGCCATTTGTTGTTGGTATTGTTTGGTTTCACAGTTAGAATTCCAGAAGAGAGAGATAGGGTTGGGGTTACAGGCCTGTCTTATTCCCCTGTTTTTAGAGACAGATAGTCTCCCACTGAATGAGCTTTGGAGGGCTTGGACTTTGAAGGCAAATGTCTTAACTGCTAAGCCTTCTCTCCAGCTCACGGTGATCCTCCTACCTCTGCCTCCCGGAGTGCTGGGATTAAAGGCGTGCGCCCCCACGCCCGGCTGTTTTACTATTTCTTTTAACTCTGTTCCCAGTGTACACGCATTGTCTCTTCCACCATCTGTAATAAAGTCCATAGCGTTCTCTTTACTCGCAGTCACGTAGGTGTGTGCATTTGTGTAACATTTGGAGAAACTGTTCTTGGGAATCTGGAACCCATCAGCTCACATCATTCCTGGTTTCACACCTGCTACCTTCCAGATCTGTCTCCTCCCTCTCTGCCTCTTTTCCTCTTTGTCGATGTTGTGTTATGAAGAAGGGAGGGGCGGCTAGGTGAGCACTTCCGCCATCCCTCCACTTGGGGACTCAGGCTTGGGCACCCTCCTGACACTGACGCAACCTCTGTGGCCCATGACCAGCTTGTTTTTCTTTTCTTTTTTTCGGTTTTTCAAGGTAGGGTCTCTAGTCCAAGCTGACCTGAAATTCATTATGTAGTCTCAGGCTGGCCTTGAACTCACAGTGATCCTTCCTACCTCTGCCTCCGGAGTGCTGGGATTAAAGGCATGCGCCACCACGCCCGGCTTAAGACCAGCTTTATATGTGGGTGTTGGAGATGGAACTCGGTCCCTCGTGTTTGTAGGCAAGCACTTTTACCCCTGAGCAATGTCCCCAGCCTGGCAGCGCCTTTGAGAAAATCCACAGGCATACAGTAGTCTCGGGATTGGCTTTTGGGAACTACTGGTCAATCGTTTCCTACATAGTAACTTCCCAGAACGCAAACCGGTTTCCTCTAGACTCTCGCTTAGATGCGCTCCTCGCAGCGCTCGGAGGAAATTGCTCGTTTGGACTTGGCCGAGGTGCTCCAGTGGGTCTTCCACACGTGAGTTCATCTCCAGTTACAATCAGCTAGTAACAGTGACTTTAAATCTGCTCTCGTTTGTAGATGATTACAGACGCTACTTGACGGGGAAAGAAAGAACAGGTCACACTGTCGAGGAAGATTGTCACGGGGACAGTCAGCACGTCTCTGACATTTGGGCTTTGGCATCTGCATACCTGACAGTGTGTCCAAAATAGCTGCAGTTGACCCTTTAAACGAGTAGATTTCCATGAAAAACAATGGAAACACACATCCGCTGAGGCTGTTTCTTTTTGATGGGAAGGATAGCTCTAACTCACCTTTGCATCACGTGGGCTCTTCAGTGACATTCCCAGCCCTTCTGTTCAGCCAATGAGAAGTGCAAATGAAGGGGTGTGTGGAGGTCATTTGTTGGCAATGATCTAGTTCAAACCCCACAGGGAACCAAAATCGTTTCCAAGACTCTTAAGGGTTCAGTGAAAGTGTTTAGTGGAACAGAAACTTCTGCTACAAATACAAAAAGTGTTGTTTTCTTGCTTTAAGCTATTTTATGTGCCATCCAGTCCCCTGACTCAGAAAGAATCACAGCTGTACTGCAGAGATGGCTTAGCGGTTAAGGTGTTTGCCTGCAAAGCCCAAGGACCCAGGTACAACTCCCCAGAGCCCACATAAGCCAGATGCACAAGGTGACACATGTATCTAGAGTTCATTTTCAGTGGCTAGAGGCCCTGGCACACCATGCTCTCACATAAAAAATAAATAAAAAATATTTTTAAAAAAAAGAATCAGGGGGCTGGAGAGATGGCTTAGCGGTTAAGGCGTTTGCCTGCAAAGCCAAAGGATTCTGGTTCAGTTCTCCAGGACCTGGGTAAGCCAGATGCACAAGGGGGCGCAGGCGTCTGGAATTTGTTTGCAGTGGCTGTAGGCCCTGGCGTGCCCATTCTCTCTCTCAAATAAATAAATAAAATATATTTTTTAAAAACCAAGTCAGATGTTATCCTTCCAAGGGGTAGCCTTGGAAGAAAAAGGTTCCTCCTTGCAGGAAGGTAGGCAGGCTGGAGGAAGAGCAGAATGGGGAGAACGGGGTGGCCACACTACCTGAGGCAGACAACTTAAGGGGGAGAGGTTGATTTCAGCTCAAGGGTTCAGAAAGTTCAGTTTGTCGTGGCAGGAAAAGCAAGGCAGAGCAGCTCAGGTCCTATTGGCAAGCCAGGAAGTAGAGCAGGAGACCGGAAACAGCCCAGGATGAGTCTCTCAAGGACACGCCCACAGTGACCCACTTCCTCCAGCTAGGCCCCACCTCCCAAAGTTTCCACAACCTCCCAGCGGTGCCACCACCTGGAGACCAAGGGCTCATGTCATGAGCCTCTGGAACTGCAGGCCCATTCCCCAGACTCTTCACATGTTCACTCCACCTTTGAAAATGGGACATTCGAGCTGGAGAGATGGCTTAGTGGTTAAGGGGCATGCCTGCAAAGCCTAAGGACCCATGTTCGAATCTCCAGGTCCTACATAAGCCAGAGGCACAGTGATGCAAGCATGTTCGTCTGGAGTTCATTTGCAGTGGCTGAAGGCCCTGGTGCACCCATTCTCTCTCGCTCTCTCTCAAATAGAAAAAAGAATGGCACATTAGAGAGCCTGCCTCCTGACCAGCCAGAGGCTATCATGTGCTTGAGGTGCTGGCTGTGATCTCGGGAAAGCCTCACTGAGCGTCAGCTGTCTCCAAGCTCCACAGTCCCCCACTCACTTCACTGAGTGACACTGTCCCCTGCTCCTGGCAAGAACATGCTGTTTGAGAAGGCTGCAGTCAGTGTAAGACCACTGGATGAATCTCTGCCGGCTGACTAGAGAGAAAGGCCTGGTCTGTCCTTCAGCAGCCACAGCTCACGTCCTGAAGTGACTCAAGATACAAAACAGACCGTGACGATGGAGAGGTGGTCCCTGAAGATGTTCTTCTGCCCAGCAGAGGCTCCTACAGTGACTTGCAGGAGGTGTAAGTTCCAGAGAGTGAGACATTGACAGTTTTCCGTGTCTTCCGAGAGGACCACCCTCGGAGCTAGGCGGGGTTTATACTGTTGGGCAATTAAATGGAAATTAAAGAAAGCCACCAGGGTGTTCCCAAGGTCCTGGCAGTACCCATGGCTGCACTGCTGACTAGACCTGTAAGCCAGGCAGTATGTCCTCCAAGCAGTCTCTGGATGATGGAAGTCTTTCTCCACAAAATTATGCCTAGATGTTATGAATAAGCCATATTGGGAACCTACATCTTTGGACATAAATTGTTCTTAGAAAAATTTCACACCAGGCGTGGTGGCGCACGCCTTCAATCCCAGCAGTCGGGAGGCAGAGGTAGGAGGATCATCGTGAGTTCGAGGCCACCCTGAGATTACATAGTGAATTCCAGGTCAGCCTGGGCTAGAGCGAGACCCTACCTCGGAAAACCAAAAAGAAAAATTTCAGTACCAGGGATGGCATACTTTCCAGTGAGTTGTTGGCCAGGGAGGTCCCTGAGGCCCCTAAAACATTATAGGCCATTGTCAAGGCTCTTGGTTTCCCACCAGAACAAAATGGTAAAACCCTATTGCTAGAGATTTCATATACTTGGGGTGCAAGTCACTGAAAAATCAAGCTGGAGCTGAGCTGTAAACCTCCTCCCTGTGGACCAGCTGACGGAAAGCTGGAAAAAGCTACACTGCATGCATCCCTGGGAGAGAGGTCATCAACAGTGATAAACAGCAGTGGACATTGCAAGCCCTAAGATTGGCCAGCCAGGCCAAATGAGCCAACTGCTGCAATAGAGGCATGTCTGTTATAGGGGAAATGAACTGCTTTCTAACTGGACTGGAGGCCTGCTCCACAGGAGGGAACACATGCCTGATACTGAAAACCTACTCAAAAGCCTATGGCGGGGGAAGGTCATGAGCCCTAGGGGAGTAACGTCTGCTTTTGTCCGGCTAAATGCATATATTAGCTCACCAAACTACCCTTTGAGCACTTTTCTTAATGTTTATATTCATATATTAATGCTACTCTCACTTCTGGTTAGAGAAACTTCTCTTTTCCAATGGTGTTGACCACTGGAATGACCCAAAAGGCACCATAGTGCTGAGAAGAAGGGACAGAGGAGTGCTCAGCACTGAAATATCAAATATCTCTAACACACCTTCCAAGGTTCAGGTCCTTTGTGGAAGAGGTGGCAGAAAGAATGTAAGAGCCAAAGGAAGGGTAGGACTCCTTACAATGTGCTCCTCCAGACACAAAATGGCCTGGATATCCATGACCTCACAGTGCCTGACACTACCTACACAAGGCCATCATAATAGGAGGAAAAGATGATGACATCAAAATAAATGAAAGGCTTATTGAGATGGGGAGGGGATATGATGGAGGGTGGACTTATGAGGGGAAAAGTGAGGACAGGGAGGGAATTATCATGGTTTATTGTGTATAATTATGGAAGCTGTGCACCTTTTCTCCCAGAACTTGGGAGGCAGAGGTAGGAGGATCGCTGTGAGTTTAAGTCCAGCCTGAGACTACATAGTGAATTCCAGGTCAGCCTGGGGTAGAGTTACAGCTCAGTTCCAGCTTGATTTTTCAATGACTTGCATCCCAAGTATATGAAAAACCAAAAAAAAAAAAAGCTAAAAAAATGAATTTTAATAAAAGCATGTCTCCAAGTCCCTTGTCAGAGCCTCCACACTTTGACCGTCCCCCACACACCTCTCCCTGATGGTCCACAAGGAGCAATGTGACACTGGCCCCGGGTGGGGAGGCACTGGGACACTGGCACATTGTTTGGGACATGATAGGGAAGGACAGCTTAGGGAAAACAATTCCAGAAGAAGCCTAGCTGGGTGGAATAAATGTTTGAACAGCGTCTGTCCAGCTGGGGAAAGTCCAAGACTAATTTAACCTTTGCTCCAATGGCTGGGAGCAAGTTGGTTTCCTTTTCCTCTTACATCACTCCAAGAGATTCAGACAAAAATAACATGGTCCCGATTACATGACATTACAGGCTCTGAAAATACACCAGGGAGGATAGTGTTGAAACCCCTCTGAGGGAAATTAATCCTAGCAAGGCAACAGCTGGAAGACTGATACAAACAGGAGAAACAACGACATATTGGTTCCAGGTCCTTCTGAAAGTTGATTTTAATCCAAGCAATTAAAAGTACTAATTTGGAAGTGTTTCTGGTACCTTAAAATGATGCTTTATGAAATAATTATCAGTCCTCTCTACACACTGTGCTCTGCTGTTTGGCACACTTTGAGACTTAATTCCTCAATTCTGTTTTTTTTTTTTTTTTTAAAAATCTTTACTGTTTAACAGTGAGATGAATGCCATGGCGGAAGAGAGCTTACCTCTGCCAAGTCCAGCATGAGGCCACTGTTGGTCTGGGAGTCATCCCTGCCTGCGCCAGGCCTGCCTCAACCCTGCAGGCAGGAGTGGGGCATCTTCCCTTCCTCCCTGGGCTCGTCCGATCCAGTGCGGACACTTGAGCACTTTCTGAAATCACAGCTCTGAGCCCCCGGAGGACAATTTGCAGAACTTGTATGCGCCATTTACACTCAGAAAGCAAAATATGTCCTCTCCCCGGACACAGCGTCCTCTCCACACCCACCTGCCTTGCAATTGGGCATTACTTGGAGACTCAGTGTGAACCTTAGACAAGAAGTCTCACAGCTGGAGTGTAACAGAACTGGCATGAACATGCCCACAAGACAGGAGGACATGTTAGCAATGGGCGGGGCCCCCGGCTTAGCTCACTGCTGCTGAGGTGGCCTTGGCCCTTGTTTGGGAAACAGAGATAAGAAGGGCATCTTAGTGACTGGGAAGGGGAATGGAATTTGTACGGATACTTCTTTGTTGCTGACTGGAAGGACAAGAGTTTAATTCAACGTACAGGTGCAGATGGCAGAGTCCAGCCTGGCGGGAAAAGCACGGCAGGAGCAGGAGGCTGGCGCAAATGTCTCCTAGAAAACTTCCCCGTGAGGCAGACCTACTTTGAGGGAGAAACTAGTCTTTCCTCAGAGACTGCAGATCTGCTCTGAGGTCCCCCTGGGATCCCATGATGAATAAAATAATAAAGGACCTGGGGGAATGCTCCATAGTTAAAAGTGCTTGCTTGCAGGCTGGAGAGATGGCTGGATGCTTAAGGCATTTATTTACCTGCAAAGCCAACGGACCAAAGTTTGATGCCTCAAGACCAATGTAAGCCCGAAGCACAAGGTGGTGCATGTCTCTGGAGTTCGTTTGCAGCGGCTGGAGTCCCTGGCATGCCCATTCTCGCCCTCTCTCTCTCTCTCTCTCTCTCACACACACACACACACACACACACTCAATAAATAAAAAAATATATAACAAAAAGTGCTGGCTTGCAAATCCTGCCAGCCCGGGTGCCATTCATCAGTATCCTCATAAAGCCCGATGCACAAAGTAGTACATGCATCTGGAGTTCCTGTTTGCAGCAGCAAGAGGCCCTGGCACGCCCACACTTGTACTCCCTCTCTCTTTCTTTTTTTTTAAATTTTAATTTTAATTTTAATTTTTGTTTTTGGAGAGAGATACAGAGAGAGACAGACAGAGAAGGAGAGGGAGACAGATAGAGATGGGCGCGCCAGCAGTCTCTCAGCTGCTGTGAACGAAATCCAGATGCATGCGCCCCTTGTGGTCAAGTGCGGCATTGCGCCCTTGCATCACTTTGCATCTGGCTAAACGTGGGACCTGGAGATTGGAACCTGGTTCTTAGGCTTAGCAGGCAGGTGCCTTAACTGCTAAGCCATCTCTCCAGCCCATCATACTCTTTCTTTCCCTCCCTCCCTCTCTCCCTCTCTCTCTCCCTCTCTCTCTCTGCTCAGAAATAAATGATAATAATAATAATAATTAATAGCTGGAGACATGGCTCAGTGGGTGAAGTGCTTGCTGCTGAAGTGTGAGGGCCTGAATTCAGATTCCCATCACCCATGTCAATGCTAGGCATGGTGTTATTCGCCTGTAATCCCAGCACTGAGGGATCAGACGGGCAGATGCCCAGTGCAAGCTGGCTAGCTAGTCTGGCCAACCTGGTGCACTCTGGGCTCAGTAAGAGAACCTGTCTCAATAAATAAAGTGGAGACCAGTCGAGATGACACCCAGTGTTGTCTGGCTTCTACATGTATGTGTGTACACATACACCCCACACACATACAGACATGTGTACACACATATACCACATGCACATGCAAGAATCACGGTAATAATAATAATAAATGGGATTAAATAATATAAACTGAGCCAAGTACCGTGAAAACTTTTTCAGGATGGTTCACGTGGCTGGTTGTGTTCGAATACCCCGGCTTCCTGGTTACTAAGTTACACAGGTAATGTGGTTCCAGGTTCCCTACCACAGGGGAACACACTTCTGACTCATCAGGAAATCTATCGCTAACACAGCACAGACTAGTGGGACTTCAACCCGGATCTTTTGACTCTCAGCCCAGTGCCTTTCAACTGCAGCATGAGAAGTTAGTCACAAATTCTGTTTGGGATGTGTAGAGGTTCCAGAAACAGTGAGTGTTTCAATAGAGATTTCCCATGGGCAGAGGGACCAAGGCAGATGGTCACTAATTTATTCCACAAGCATGTGCTGGATGCCAGTAAATCAAGAAGCCACGTGGATTTCCTGATGAATGAGACAAACTTGGTCCCACCCTCTTGGAACTAATAATTTTCCCGGAAATTCGAATATTAAACACTAAATTACTCAGCTAATAATGAATGCAACACGGCTGACTAGGAGGTGGGCTTCTGCAGGGAGGCCTGGACCAGAGGTGGGAAGGACAGAGCAAAACGATGACCCAAGCTCCTAAACCAGGGCCGATTCCAGCCACGTCCATCTCAGAGACCGGCACCTCACCCAGTCCCAACCAGTACGGAAGCAAACATCCAAAGAATCCTCAGACCCCATGTTCTTGACTGCCAGTACCTGCAGGCCCCCTTAATTCATTTGGCAATTAGATTCCAGAATTTTGCACTGCTGCTGTATATACTAGCATCACCATTAGTTTTTTTTTTTTTTTTTTTTTTTTTTTTAGGCCCCCATAGTAACCCTTACAAGGCACTGAATGTAGTGAAGCTACAACCACATTCTGAAAGGAAAGCCGGGCTTTGCCACCCTTTGCCCATCATATTCTTTGACACCTCCACTCCTAGCTACACTCAGAGCCATGATGTCTTCACTTGACTCACAGAATCAAGAGAAGCTCTAAGCCGGGCGTGGTGGCGCACGCCTGTAATCCCAGCACTCAGGAGGCAGAGGTAGGAGGACTGTGGTGAGTTTGAGGCCACCCTGAGATTATATAGTGAATTCTAGGTCAATGTGGGCTAGAGTAAGACCCTACCTTGAAAAAACAGAAAGAAAGGAAGGAAGGAAGGAAGGAAGGAAGGAAGGAAGGAAGGAAGGAAGGAAGGAAGGAAGGAAGGAAGGAAGAAAGAAAGGAAGGAAGAAAAAGAGGGCTGGAGAGATGGCTTAGCGGTTAAGGCGCCTGCCTGTGAAGCCCAAGAATGCTTGTTCAAATCTCCAGGTCCCACGTTTAGCCAGATGCAAAAGTGACGCAAGTGTGCAATGTCACACATGCTCACAAGGGGGCGCACGCATCTGGAGTTCATTCACAGTGCCTGAAAAGGCCCTGGAACACCCATTCTCTCTCTGTCTCTTCCTTTTTCTCTCTCTCTGTCTCTCTCAAATAAAAAGAGAACTAAAGAAAGAAAAGAGAGAAGCTCTAAAACACATATGAATGGGTTGAGAATCACCCTGGAGATGAGTATAGCCCACCTCTGGATATGACCATGAGGATATTCCTAGAGACAGGGAGATTATGGCGGCTCTGACCTAATGAACCCCTTGACAGACCCCTAATATGATGGCATCACTGGGACTTGGCACCTCCTTGTTGGCAGCAGGTCTGTTGTGGGGGTGTCCTGTGGGATTCTGTTTTGTCCTGGCCTCTTCCTCTAGTCCTTCTCTCTGCTTCCTAGCCAGCTTGATGTGAACTGTTCTACTTCGCTCCACCCTCTCTGCCATGATGAACTGAACCCTCTGAAACTGTGAGCCAAAGTAAATCTTTCTGCCTTAAGTTGCTTATCTTGGGGTAGTTTGTCACAGCAGTGTAAAAAAGCGAAGCTACTGCAACATCCTGTACTGTCCAGGGTGTTCTGCCCCTCCCCCACACGCATCCGTGACCCAGCCCTCAGTGGCTCTGTGCCAGGAGCCTTGGCCTTCTTTCTGGTTCTAATACGTCCTTTGCAACCACTTGTGAGTGGCTCTGCTTGGGCTTCTCTGACTAGGCTAACTTTCCCAGTCACGGCTCTGGGTAGCACATATACCTTGCACACCCAGAGTGTATCACATGGCACTTTTGGACATCTAACTCACCAGCTCCACCGTCTGTAGCCCCAACCTCCTGAATCGACTGTGAACCCCATGAGGAACGACGCCCAATTGTTTTGACTCTTTGCCTCCCCCAAATTTGATCTGTGGCCTGGCACAGAGGCCCTGAGGAATAATAAACAGAAGTATGGGAGGAAGGTAAGGAGGACAGAGAGGGAGGGAAGAAAAGAGAGAGGGAATGAAGAAGAGAAGGGAAGGAAAAAAGGAGGGAGGAAGGGAGGAAAGGGAGAGGAAGGAAGGAAGGAAGGAAAGAAGGAAGGAAGGAAGGGAAGGGAAGGAAGGAAAGGGTGAGAACGAGGTGAGGAAGAGAGGGAGGAAGAAGGCTGATAGGGAAAGAGCTCCCCTGGGAAGTCCGAGCCAATGAATGAACATCAGGCAGCATCCAGACAGGTAAGGGTCCAGGGAGGGAGAATATTCTAGTCTGAAGAAAAACGTGTCCATCCATAGAAAGAAGAGCTGACGCAGATTGTCCTCGGCTTTCCAGAGAGAATGTGGAGGAATCAACTCCATCCCAAGTTGTCAGTCAGATGCACTTTCAGATAACATGGGCCTGCAAGTTGACACAAGGAGCAGTCAGCAATGCGTGTGGCTTAGAACCAGATGAGTACACACACACACACACACACACACACACACGAAAATGCTAGGTTATTTTGCAAGACTGGAGCCATGAAATAGAAAAATAATAGCTTTATTCATTGATTAGATGATAGCAATTTCAGAAAAAAATAATTTGCACAGTGACATGAGACTCTAGGTAATTCAAGAAGAAATAGCCAGGCATAGTGGCACACGCCTTTAATCTCAGCACTTAGGAAGCAGAGGTAGGAGGATTGCTGTGAGTTTTGAGGCCACCTTGAGACTACATAGTGAATTCCAGGTCAGCCTGGGCTAGAGCGAGACCCTACTGCAAAAAAAAAAAAAAAAAAAAGAAAAAGAAAGGAAGGAAGGAAGGAAGGAAGGAAGGAAGGAAGGGAAAGAAAGAAAGAAGCTAGTGACAGGCACCCCCATCTTTATTTCTTTATTTTGGTGGATAAAGACCAAAATGCAGACAAAGCAGCCACTACTACCACTGTCTGCAAGGCAGAGCTGCCCGCTGCTCCTCGGCAGGGCAGAGAACAGCCACTCGCATCTGCTGTCATCTAAGGTGGGCATAGAGGCAAGCCAGGGCTGTGGTTTCAGATGGACAGAGGCGAGAAGAGGGGCAGGGAGAACTGGAGGAATGGGACGATCCCCCGAGACCAGTGTGAGGTCATGGACTTCAGCCCTCACATCAGCCCCGGGGGCAAGAAGTAAGAATTCCAGCTCTGCCCACTCAGCACAGTTGGGATGGAGTGTTCCCTTGAACGTGCCAGAAAACGGTTCCTTGTAACTCATTTCAAGGTTCCATATGGTTTGGTGAGTGGGGAGTGGTTTGGTGATGTTGGAGGGTGGAAGTTGTTGGCACTTGAGGAGGTTTCCAAGGGTCCTGATATGATCACCTTGTGTGACATCCTGCAAGCACTGTGGAGGACAGACTATGGATAGCAGATGGCAGGGGACACCAGGGAGACCGACTTCCCTCTTATTTCCCTTCCTTCAGCAGGTGCTCAGGGAACACCCCTGTGCCACAGCAAGCAAGACCCTGCTGCAGGCTGCAGGTGCTTGAACCACACGGCAGAAAGGAAGTGTGCACGTGTGCTCACAGGACAGAAGAAGGTCAGGTGCTCTGTACTGAGTGTTACAACATGAATGTGGTCACTCCACGAGGTCCTGCTGCCTGAGCAGAGGCAACGTGGATTTATAACATCACTCTCTTATCTATGTACCTTCCTGCCACCCCCTCCCAGCCCCCACCCAAGCCCCACCTCTGCCTTGAGCAGTAGAACAGCCGCCCCCCTTAGAGCTCTTGAGGGACCACAGGCAGCCCTGTCTTCTGCTATGCCACCAATGCACACCTCCAGGGACCTTCTGTAACTTACGCTTGATTTCTCTCACATAGTCGGTGTCCAGAGCCTTTCTCTCTCTCTCTCCATCCTTCCCTTCATCTGTCCTTCCTCCATTCTTTGCCTATCCCTCTCCCCTTCCGTTTCCCTTTCTGCCCTCTCTCTGTCCAGGACCCCACTATGCCCACTATACCTCCTCCGCACGGTGTTGTAACCCAGCTCACTAAGCTTTGACTCTACAAGGGTAATTCGTCTCCAACCAGGCTGCTACTCTCCCACTCTTTTATCTATCCCTGGGCAGGAGGGGGATATTAGACTCCAGTTATGTTCCTGAGGAGCTGTGGGCTGGCTGGGGAAAGTTCGGGTGAGTTTTCATTTTGAGAGCACACTGGGCAGGAGTGAAGAGTGAATGGGAGGAGATGAGAAAAGAGGGAGAGACTCCACCAGGAAGTTCCTTCTCTGCCACAGGGGAAGCTGAGAGAGGCCTGAGGCAGGAAGACACTTCTCTGAGGGCATGGGGACAATGGCAGGAAGACACTCCACTGGGGGCATGGGGACAAAGGCAGGAACACGCTCCACTGGGGGCATGGGGATGATGGCAGGAACACGCTCCACTGGGGGCATGGGGATGATGGCAGGAACACGCTCCACTGGGGGCATGGGGACGATGGCAGGAAGACGCTTCTCTGAGGGCATGGGGACGATGGCAGAAGACGCTCCACTGGGAGCACGGGGACGATGGCAGGAAGACGCTCCACTGGGGGCATGGGGACGATGGCAGGAAGACGCTCCACTGGGGGCATGGGGACGATGGCAGGAAGACGCTCCACTGGGGGCATGGGGACGATGGCAGGAACACGCTCCACTGGGGGCACGGGGACGATGGCAGGAACACGCTCCACTGGGGGCACGGGGACGATGGGGACGCTCCACTGGGGGCATGGGGACGATGGCAGAAGACGCTCCACTGGGGGCATGGGGACGATGGCAGAAGACGCTCCACTGGGGGCATGGGGACGATGGCAGAAGACGCTCACTGGGGGCATGGGGACGATGGCAGAAGACGCTCCACTGGGGGCATGGGGACGATGGCAGAAGACGCTCCACTGGGGGCATGGGGACGATGGCAGAAGACGCTCCACTGGGGGCATGGGGACGATGGCAGAAGACGCTCCACTGGGGGCATGGGGACGATGGCAGGAACACGCTCCACTGGGGGCATGGGGACGATGGCAGAAAGACGCTCCACTGGGGGCATGGGGACGATGGGGACGCTCCACTGGGGGCATGGGGACGATGGCAGAAGACGCTCCACTGGGGGCATGGGGACGATGGCAGGAACACGCTCCACTGGGGGCATGGGGACGATGGCAGAAGACGCTCCACTGGGGGCATGGGGACGATGGCAGAACACGCTCCACTGGGGGCATGGGGACGATGGCAGGAAGACGCTCCACTGGGGGCATGGGGACGATGGCAGGAACACGCTCCACTGGGGGCACGGGGACGATGGCAGAAGACGCTCCACTGGGGGCATGGGGACGATGGCAGGCTCCACTGGGGGCATGGGGACGATGGCAGAAGACGCTCCACTGCGGGCACGGGGGACGATGGCAGGAAGACGCCTCCACTGGGGGCATGGGGACGATGGCAGAAGACGCTCCACTGGGGGCATGGGGACAAAGGCAGGAAGACGCTCCACTGGGGGCATGGGGACGATGGCAGGAAGACGCTCCACTGGGGGCATGGGGACGACGGAAGACGCTCCACTGGGGGCATGGGGACGATGGCAGAAGACGCTCCACTGGGGGCATGGGGACGATGGCAGAACACGCTCCACTGGGGGCATGGGGACGATGGGAAGACGACTGGCATGGGGAATGGCAGAAGACACTCCACTGGGGGCATGGGGACGATGGCAGGAAGACGCTCCACTGGGGGCATGGGGACGACGGAAGACGCTCCACTGGGGGCACGGGGACGATGGCAGGAAGACACTCCACTGGGGGCATGGGGACGATGGCAGGAAGACACTCCACTGGGGGCATGGGGGACGATGGCAGGAAGGCGCTCCACTGGGGGCATGGGGACGATGGCAGGAAGACGCTCCACTGGGGGCATGGGGACGATGGCAGAAGACGCTCCACTGGGGGCATGGGGACGATGGCAGGAAGACGCTCCACTGGGGGCATGGGGACGATGGCAGGAAGACGCTCCACTGGGGGCATGGGGACGATGGCAGAACACGCTCCACTGGGGGCATGGGGACGAAGGCAGGAAGACGCTCCACTGGGGGCATGGGGACGATGGCAGGAAGACGCTCCACTGGGGGCATGGGGACGATGGCAGGAAGACGCTCCACTGGGGGCATGGGGACGATGGCAGGAAGACGCTCCACTGGGGACATGGGGGCGATGGCAGAAGACGCTCCACTGCGGCATGGGGACGAGGCAGGAAAGACGCTCCACTGGGGGCATGGGGACGATGGCAGAAAGACGCTCCACTGGGTGCATGGGGACAAAGGCAGGAAGACGCTCCACTGGGGGCATGGGGACGATGGCAGGAAGACGCTCCACTGGGGGCATGGGGACGAAGGCAGGAAGACGCTCCACTGGGGGCATGGGGACGATGGCAGAAGACGCTCCACTGGGGGCATGGGGACGATGGCAGAAGACGCTCCACTGGGGGCATGGGGACGATGGCAGAAGACGCTCCACTGCGGGCATGGGGACGATGGCAGGAAGACACTCCACTGGGGGCATGGGGACGATGGCAGGAAGACGCTCCACTGGGGGCATGGGGACGGGCAGGAAGACGCTCCACTGGGGGCATGGGGAATGGCAGGAAGACACTCCACTGGGGGCATGGGGACGATGGCAGGAAGACGCTCCACTGGGGGCATGGGGACCGAAGGGGAAGACGCTCCACTGGGGGCATGGGGACGATGGCAGAAGACGCTCCACTGGGGGCATGGGGACGATGGCAGAAGACGCTCCACTGGGGGCATGGGGACGATGGCAGCACGCTCCACTGGGGGCATGGGGACGATGGCAGAAGACGCTCCACTGGGGGCATGGGGACGATGGCAGAAGACGCTCCACTGGGGGCATGGGGACAATGGCAGGACGCTCCACTGGGGGCATGGGGACGATGGCAGGAAGACGCTCCACTGGGGGCATGGGGACGATGGCAGGAAGACGCTGCACTGGGGGCATGGGGACGAAGGAAGGAACACGCTCCACTGGGGGCATGGGGACGATGGCAGGAACACGCTCCACTGGGGGCATGGGGACGATGGCAGAAGACGCTCCACTGGGGGGCATGGGGACGATGGCAGAAGACGCTCCACTGGGGGCATGGGGACGATGGCAGAACACGCTCCACTGGGGGCATGGGGACGATGGCAGGAACACGCTCCACTGGGGGCATGGGGACGATGGCAGAAGACGCTCCACTGGGGGCATGGGGACGATGGCAGAAGACGCTCCACTGGGGGCATGGGGGCGGGGCAGAAGACGCTCCACTGGGGGCATGGGGACGATGGCAGGAAGACGCTCCACTGGGGGCATGGGGACGATGGCAGGAAGACGCTCCACTGGGGGCATGGGGACGATGGCAGGAACACGCTCCACTGGGGGCATGGGGACGATGGCAGGAACACGCTCCACTGGGGGCATGGGGACGATGGAAGGAACACGCTCCACTGGGGGCATGGGGGCGATGGCAGGGGGCTCCACTGGGGGCATGGGGACGATGGCAGGAAGACGCTCCACTGGGGGCCTGGGGATGATGGCAGGAAGACGCTCCACTGGGGGCATGGGGGGGTGGCAGAAGACGCCCACTGAGGGCATGGGGACGATGCGCTCCACTGGGGGCATGGGGACGACGCTCCACTGGGGGCATGGGGACGATGGCAGGAAGACGCTCCACTGGGGGCAGGGGGACGATGGCAGAAGACACTCCACTGGGGGCATGGGGACGAGAAAGACGCTCCACTGGGGGCATGGGGACGATGGCAGAAGACACTCCACTGGGGGCATGGGGACGATGGCAGAAGACACTCCACTGGGGGCATGGGGGACGATGGCACTGAAGACGGCTCCACTGGGGGCATGGGGACGATGGCAGGAAGACGCTCCACTGGGGGCATGGGGACGATGGCAGGAAGGAAGACTGGGGGCATGGGGGCGATGGCAGAAAGACGCTCCACTGGGGGCATGGGGACGATGGCAGAAGCCGCTCCACTGAGGGCATGGGGACGACGGCAGGAACACGCTCCACTGGGGGCATGGGGACGATGGCAGAAGACGCTCCACTGGGGGCATGGGGACGATGGCAGAAGACGCTCCACTGGGGGCATGGGACGCACAGGAAGACGCTCCACTGGGGGCATGGGGATGATGGCAGAAGACGCCTCACTGGGGGCATGGGGGCGATGGCAGGAACACGCTCCACTGGGGCATGGGGACGAGGAAGACGCTCCACTGGGGGCATGGGGACGATGGCAGAAACACGCTCCACTGGGGGCATGGGGACGATGGCAGGGGGGCATGGGGGCGATGGCAGAAGACGCTCCACTGGGGGCATGGGGACGATGGCAGAAACCGCTCCACTGGGGCATGGGGACGATGGCAGAAGACGCTCCACTGGGGGCATGGGGACGATGGGAAGACGCTCCACTGTGGGCACGGGGGCGATGGCAGGAACACGCTCCACTGGGGGCATGGGGACGATGGCAGGAACACGCTCCACTGGGGGCATGGGGACGATGGCAGAAGACGCTCCACTGAGGGCATGGGGGCGATGGCAGAAGACGCTCCACTGGGGGCATGGGGACGATGGCAGAAGACGCTCCACTGGGGGCATGGGGACGATGGCAGAAGACGCTCCACTGGGGGCATGGGGACGAAGGAAGGAAGACACTCCACTGGGGGCATGGGGATGATGGCAGAAGACGCTCCACTGGGGGCATGGGGACGATGGGAAGACGCTCCACTGGGGCAGGGGAATGGCAGGAAGACGCTCCACTGGGGGCATGGGGACGGGAACACGCTCCACTGGGGGCATGGGGAAGGCAGGAAGACTCCACTGGGGGCATGGGGACGATGGCAGGAAGACGCTCCACTGAGGGCATGGGGGACGATGGCAGAAGACGCTCCACTGGGGTCATGGGGAAGGAAGACGCTCCACTGGGGGCATGGGGACGATGGCAGGAAGACGCTCCACTGGGGGCATGGGGACGATGGCAGAAGACGCTCCACTGGGGGCATGGGGATGAAGGCAGGAAGACACTCCACTGGGGGCATGGGGACGATGGCAGGAACACGCTCCACTGGGGGCATGGGGACGATGGCAGGAACAGGAACTGGGGGGCATGGGGACGATGGCCACTCCACTGAGGGCATGGGGGACGATGGCAGGAACACGCTCCACTGGGGGCATGGGGGCGATGGCAGGACGCTCCACTGGGGGCATGGGGGCCGAAGGCAGGAAGACGCTCCACTGGGGGCATGGGGACGATGGCAGGAACACGCTCCACTGGGGGCATGGGGACGATGGCAGAAGACGCTCCACTGGGGGCATGGGGATGAAGGCAGGAAGACACTCCACTGGGGGCATGGGGACGATGGCAGGAACACGCTCCACTGGGGGCATGGGGACGATGGCAGGAACACGCTCCACTGGGGGCATGGGGATGATGGCAGGAAGACACTCCACTGGGGGCATGGGGACGATGGCAGGGACACTCCACTGGGGGCATGGGGACGATGGCAGGAAGACGCTCCACTGGGGGCATGGGGATGATGGCAGGAAGACACTCCACTGGGGGCATGGGGACGATGGCAGGGACACACTCCACTGAGGGCATGGGGACGAAGGCAGGAACACGCTCCACTGGGGGCATGGGGACGATGGCAGGAAGACGCTCCACTGGGGGCATGGGGACGATGGCAGGAAGACGCTCCACTGGGGGCATGGGGACGATGGCAGAAGACGCTCCACTGGGGGCATGGGGACGATGGCAGAAGACGCTCCACTGTGGGCATGGGGACGATGGCAGAAGACGCTCCACTGGGGGCATGGGGACGATGGCAGGAAGACGCTCCACTGGGGGCACGGGGACGATGGCAGAAGACCCTCCACTGGGGGCATGGGGACGATGGCAGAAGACGCTCCACTGGGGGCATGGGGACGATGGCAGAAGACGCTCCACTGGGGGCATGGGGACGATGGCAGAAGACGCTCCACTGGGGGCATGGGGACGATGGCAGAAGACGCTCCACTGGGGGCATGGGGACGATGGCAGAAGACGCTCCACTGGGGGCATGGGGACGATGGCAGGAAGATGCTCCACTGGGGGCATGGGGACGATGGCAGGAGACGCTCCACTGGGGGCACGGGGACGATGGCACCTGGAGGTGCTGACACACACACTGCACGCCTGGGCTCTGCCCTGCGGAAATTCCACCAGCAGCTCCCTGGTGGCTGTGTCCCTGCCCTTCTCAGAGACAAAGGTAGGAGGAGCTGTGAGTTCGAGGCCATCCTGAGACTACATAGTGAATTCCAGGTCAGCCTGGGCTAGAGTGAGACCCTACCTTGAAAAAGAAAAAGAAAACAAGGTTCAGCTTCTGTGGCTCCTTTGCTGGTACCTCGGGAGCAGTATTAAGTATTAGGATGAGTCCTCCGACTAGTATAATCAAACTAGACAAAGAAAAATACACATTTGTTTGAATTTTTAAAATAATTTTTATTTGGCGAGAGAACGAGCCAGGGCCACTTGCCCCTGCACACAAACTCAATATGCAGGTGCTACGTGGTGCATCTGGCTTTATGTGGGTACTGGGGAATTGAATCTGGGCTCTCAGACTTTGCTAACAAGTGCCTTTAACTACTGCCCAAGCTCCCAAGAATCTTTTGAAAGATTACATTAAACTTGTTTAAAGAATATCAAATAAGTGCCAGTTAACTTGTTTGTCCTTGCTGAACCCAGACCCAAGTATTTTATCCTTTTCCAGGGGCAAGCTTGCTTCTCCTGGGGCCTTCCACCCTATGGGAGAACTTCCTCTGGCAGCCTGGCTCCGTCCTGAGCTTGGCATCTTGTTTGTCTGCTGTCAGAGCTCCTGTCTCTTAGCCATTCCCTAGCTAACTTTTGGTTCCTTCTCCCCTTTGCTCCCCGCAGGCCCCCTCCTCTCTCCCTGTCTTTCTCTTTCTTTTTCTCCTTGTCACCATTTGTTCTCTAGCACCCTGCTCGCTGGCGGGCTGATGCTGGAAACATTTCAGGAATTTTTAATTGAAAATACCATGAGAACTGTTATCACCCCGATTTCACCAGGGAGAGCGCCATGGCTCAGGGCTGATGATGGGTGACTCCGGGGGCGGGTGGAGTTTAATGTCTCACCTAGGTTAACCGGGGCAGCTGGCTCTAGGAACTCAAGCCTGGGTGGAATGTGAGAAATGAAGTCCAGTCTGACAGCAAGGAGGGTGTGCTGAATAACCCCGAATTCCTATAAAGGCTAAGGAGGTGGGAGAAAAGGATGGGACAGGGAACCAGTTAAAAGAAATAAAGCAAGATTCTACCACCCAGTCTCTCTGTCTCTAACTGCCCACCATAAAAAATGACTGTGAGGGAGAGCAGGTACCACCTGGAGCCAAGAGAAAGATCTGGAACCTCCTTCCTCTCTGCATGGAGTTGATGGGCCCTCCCCTTGTTCCCACAGCTCTCCAGGCTCTGGGGTCAGATGAGCTCAGCCTCTTTTGATCTCCTCCCCGTGAGGTCACCATCCTCCACCCCCAACACACACACACACACACACACACATACACACGTATGCACACATGCATGAACGCACTCCCCTAGCCTTCTCCCAGATCCCAGGAAGGACTTCACATCTGCCAGGGTCTCAGGGAAGCCAAGGACAATAGCAACAGCACCATGGTAGCTGGGCTTCCATAATGCCAGGCCACACTCAGGATTCAATTTTTAAGTACTTCCTGTGGAATTACAAGGATGCTGGAACAACCAAGAGGGTGGCGTTAAAGTGGTGTCTGGCAGGGTCAAGTCTAACGTCCCGATAGCCTCAAGTCCAGGCCCTAGTCTACCACAGCTAGAAAGGACCAGAGCCAGCCTCCTGCTCTCCGTCCCAGTTGGCCTAGATTGGATGTGGGGAAGCAGACCCTCCTCCCACCCCTTCAACCAGGAAAGTTTCCTCTCCGTCTCATGCCCTAGATGGAGGCCCTATGCAATACTTTGAGTAAAGGGTCCCACTGCCGGGAAAAAACGAACACCACTAAGAATTTGAGATCCACTGACCTAACCCAAGCCGCTCCTGTGTGTTTATGAGTAAACTTAATCTAGAGAAGGAAGTGGTTAGCTAAAAGTGATTATATACAGTGATTAGCTGTACAGCCAGCCCCACCTTGCATTTCCTACCCTCAGTTGATGGTTCCTGTGCTTGAAATGAGGAGGAGGGGGAAGAGGAGGAGAAAGAGGACAAGGGGAGAGGAGGAGGAGGAGGAGAGAAGGAAGAGGACAAGCTTGCCTATTGCCACCCTTCCCCGTGACTCTCACAGCTGAAGTTGGCAGTACTTGAGGGTCCGGGTCTCTGTCAGTTCTCAACATAAAGGGGAGCTTTTTCAAGTCAGGAGCAGAGCAGTCCAATGGGTTTTGGAGATGGAACCCTATGAATGTCCTGTTCTGAGCATCTGGGGTGACAAGGCTACATACACCACCTCACGGGTGTAGATGAAAGCTTTATAAACACATCCAAAGGTGGATTTTCTCCTTCCCAGAACAAAGAAGCCTTTTAAAATCATGAACCTATTAAAATTGTTTAAAAACAAAAAAGAGGGCTGGAGAAGATGACTTAGTGGTTAAGGCATTTGCCTGCAAAGTCCCTGATTCACCAGGACCCACGTAAGCCAGATGCACAAGGAGGCACATGCCTCTGGAGTGCGTTTGCAGTGGCTGGAGGCCCTGGCATGCCCATTCTCTCTCACGCTCTCTCTCAAATAAATAAATAAATAAAATATATTTTAAAAATAAAAACAAAAAAAGAAGGAAATAAAGGGAAGCCAGGAACCAGATTTGCCAACTAGGAAATACAATCCTCTATCCCCAAAGAATAGTCTAGAAAAGGCAAGCAAGAAGCTGCTTTTAACCCGCTCCGGACATCTGTTAAAGCAAAAGTCTGAGCTCTGAGAGTTGCTTGTTCCTCTGGTCATTTTCTAGAAGGAGACTGAACGAGTGGAGATGAGCTCCCAGGAATGGGCGCTATGGAAGAGGGTGTCGGAAAGCCCATCATCTGGGCAGGCGAGGAGGGCCTGTAGCAGTGGGAAGGATGCCAGTGCGGAGCCTGAAAGAGTGAGTGTGCCTCCGGGGCTGGGGGCCACTCCAGGGCACCCTGCAGTCGTCCTCACCGGCCCTAGCATGAGCAACTGTGCTAGCACATGGTGTTTTCTTTCTCCTGAAATAAAACATCATCACCTGATCATGGCTAAGTAACTAGGAGCTTGTAAAAGTCTGTTTGTTGTTCCCCAGAGACCCATTCCGGTGGCTTTTCAGATGAATTCGTTCGTGCAAGCGCTTTGCCAGGTTTCTCTAACTGTTTCTCACAGGCCCGCCGTGTCGAATAATGACTCCAGCTCCCTTCCTCAACCCCGCTGCAGGTGAGTAAATGGACGCTCATAAAAGAAGTGCGCTGAGAGGCAGAAACGTCCACTGAGTCATCCTCCCGGCCCTTGGACGCTCATGGGCATTTTCTAAGGCTCGAATTAGCTCGCACAAGTCTCAGACCCATGTTCCCAGCTAAGCCTACACCGGCAGACCCAGGCGCCTGTTTAGTTTGGCCCAGATGTAGCATCCTGTTGATTAACCATTAAGTACTTTTACAGCTTGTCAGGAGCTCATACATTTCAGCTCAAAAAACTACTTCAGGAGACTGAAATGACTGAGGAAAAGGGTTGTAAGGAATCTTTCAAGTATTGGAAACAAAATAAAAGCACTTGGGATTTAGATTATTTTTATTTATTTACTTATTTGAGAAAGAGAGAGAGAGAGAGAGAATAGGCACACCAGGGCCTCCAGCCACTGCAAACAAACTGCAGATGCATGTGCCACCTGTGCATCTGGCTTACGTGGGTCCTGGGTCCTTAGGCGTTGCAAGCAAGTGCCTTAACCCCTAAGCCATCTTCTCCTTTCCCTGGAGATTCGGTTCTCCACAAGCAAACAGGGATGCTAGTCAATGAATCGTAACTACAATAACATTTTATAAGATACATCACAATGCACGTTGAGCATCATCTGAATTGCTTGGGATTAGAAGGGTTCAAAATATTTGTATTTATATAATGATGTACTTAAGGGATGGCACCCAAGGCTAAGCATGAAATTCATTTATAGATGGTAGTTTATATAATAGTTCGATAATTTTGTGAATGAAACAAAATCTTATGGTGTGGAACTTCTCATTTCAGTCACATTGGCACTCAAAAAGTTTCAGATTTTGAGCCAGGCGTGGTGGCGCACGCCTTTAATCCTAGCACTTGAGAGGCAGAGGTAGCAGGATTGCGTGAGTTCAAGGCCACCCTGAGACTCCAGAATGAACTCCAGGTCAGCCTGAGCTAGAGTGAGACCCTACCTCAAAAAAAAAAAAAAGTTTCAGATATTGGATCACTTTGGATATCAGATATTTATCAATGGGTTTTTAATCTATAATGTTATATGTTACATCTCATACAATAATGTAGTATGTAACTATGTGATAATATATTACTACATATGTGAATACAATGTAAATGCTACATGAAGAATACAATACCATAAAATGATTATATCGTACTATATGATTGAATATTTTTTAAATTTTGCTGGGCATGGTTGTATATGCCTTTAATATTTTATTTTTATTTATTTATTTGAGAGAGAGAGATACAGAAATAGGCAGTAGAGAGAGAAAGACAGAGAGAAAGAGAATGGGCACGCCAGGGCCTCCAGCCGCTGCAAATGAACTCCAGACGCATGCACCCCCTTGTGCATCTGGCTAACATGGGTCCTGGGGAGTCAAACCTGGGTCTTTTGGCTTTGCAGGCAAGAGCCTTAACTGCTAAGCCATCCCTCCAGCCCATGATTGAATATTTTTAACATGTATGTATGCATATTTGTGTGTGTACATGGTTGTGGGGCCAGAGGACAACCTCGGATGCCATCCTCTGTCACACCACCCACCTCCTTTTCAAACAGGGTCTCTCCCTGGCCTCGAGTTCACCAACCAGGCCAGAATGCCTGGCCAGCAAACCCCAGGGAGCCTCCTGCCTCTGCCCCCACCCAGTGCTAGGATTACAGGCACATGCCACCCCTTTAATAATTTTGTGAATGAAACAAAAATTTCGTGGTGTGGAACTTTTCATTTCAGTCATGTTGGCATTCGAAAAGTTTCAGATTTTTGAGTCCCCAGAATTTTACATGGGTACTGGGGATCAAACTCAAGTTCTCATGGTTATCAGGGAAGTACTTTACCAACTGAGCTATCTGCCCAGCCAATAATTGAACTTTTTTAATATTTTAAATTTATTATTTATTTGAGAAAAGGAGGGAGGGGGAGGAGAACAGGCACACCAGGGCCTCTAGCCACTGCAAAAAAAAAAACTCCAAACATGTGCCACCTTGTGCATCAGGCTTACATGGGTATTGGGGAATCAAAGCTGGGTCCTTAGGCTTCACAGGCAAGTGTCTTAACTGCTAAGCCATCTCTCCAGCCCCACCATTGAATATGTATGTATATTTTTAATTTTTTTTAATTTTTGGTTTTTTAAGGTAGGGTCTCACTCTACCCCAGGCTGACCTGGAACTCACTATGTAATCTCAGAGTGGCCTTGAATTCCTGGTGATTCTCCTACCTCTGCCTCCCAAGTGCTGGCATTAAAGGCGTGTGCCACCATGTCTGGCTCCACAATTGAATATTAATCAGACTAAATATTAAGTAAATACCTAGTACTGTGTATATGCATTGAAGGCACTAAGCTCAAGGAGCCCCCAGGATGGGTGGCATGGGCCAGGGGTTGAGAATCAGACATGTCTGACTCAGGAGCAAAACACAAGCCCACCATTGTTCTCTCTTTGTGGACTTTCCCTCAGAGGCTGTTTCTAAGTCCTCTTCCACCAGTATGGTGACCTGAAGGACTCGGGAGAGAAGAAGTAATGAGGAGTTTTGCAGAGCTAAGGAACTGGACAGAAGGGTAGGTCCCTTCCTGCCCTTCACCCCGTCCCTGTCATTTCTACTCTGAAAGAGATTATGATCTTTTCCCTTTGGGACATGGACAGTCTTAAAGGTATGACCTAGAACAAGATGTCCTGGGCAGGGCAGGAGAGGAAAAACCATGGTAAGAGCCAGGTGGGCTGGAAAGAGAGAGGGTGTTCCGCTGGTTCTGAGGACCACCCAGCCCTGGGCTGACACAGTGAGGAAGGAGTCCAGACTCGCAAAGAAAGGAATTCAGGGGCTGTGTCTGGGGCTAACTTGAGGGTAGTTCAAGGGCTGGGGAGAGGGCCGACTCACAGAGACTAAGGACACTGGGCTCATGCTGTTTCTACTTCTAACTGTGATGTGAGGAAGCCTGGGCTAGACTGGGCGTCTCCACTGGGGAAATGTATAACCCTATTTCTAGGACTCGGTTCCTCCTGGCTCTGAATTCTGAGATTCTGTTTGGATTCTGGCAAGGAAGGACAGCAAGGCCCGGATGTCAGCAGAGTAAGGACAGCAGCACACGTCCGCTCCATGGGCACGTGTGGAATGATAAAGAGAGCTGGTCTGGAAGCGGAGATAAGGCTTTGGTCACACCATAGCCGTTTACTGGGTGTGAACGTGGACAAATTGGTTCACTTTTTTTTTGTCTTTACTCATCTGTAAAACCAGACTATTGATCTCTAAACTTTGGTGGCTATTTTAACTTTTTTTTTCAAAGCAAGGGACATCTTTTACCAATGTCCTGTTTTGACAGAAATCTGTTGGTTGAAGAGGAGAAGGCTCAGGGGTCTCTCCAGTCCTGGTGCCACCTCCAAAAGTCACGTTGAAATTTGGCTGTCATGCTGGTGGTGTGGGTGGGTGGACCTTTTGGGGGTGACTGGGCCAGGCTGTGAGGTCTCTGCTGTCAGGGTGTGCCAGTACATCAGAAACAGGCAGGTTCAGCCCCTGACTGTTTTTTCTGCCCCCTTCTTCTACTATCTGAGGACAGTTGGTATTCAAGGCACTGTGTTAGAGACAGAAACTTATATGTCCTCATATACCAAATGCCAGAATATATGTCCTCATATACCAAATGCCAGAATATATGTCCTCGTATACCAAATGCCAGAATATATGTCCTCGTATACCAAATGCCAGAATATATGTCCTCGTATACCAAATGCCAGAATATATGTCCTCGTATACCAAATGCCAGAATATATGTCCTCGTATACCAAATGCCAGAATATATGTCCTCCTATACCAAATGCCAGAATATATGTCCTCATATACCAAATGCCAGAGTCTTCATCTTTTTAAAAATTTATTTTTATTAATTTTTATTTATTTATTTGAGAGAGACAGAGAGAGAAACAGGGAGAGAGAGAGAGAGAGGGAGAGAGAATGGGTGCACCAGGGCCTCCAGCCACTGCAAACGAACTCCAGATGCATGCACCACCTTGTGCATCTGGCTTACGTGGGTCCTGGGGAATCGAGCCTCGAACTGGAGTCCTTAGGGTTCACAGGCAAGTGCTTAACTGCTAAGCCATCTTTCAAATCCACCTTGATCTTTCAAAACTATATTTATGAGGGAGGGAGGAAGGGAGAGAGGAAGAGGAAGAGAGAGAGAGAGAGAGAGAGAGAGAGAAACACTAGGGCCTTTTGCTGCTACAAACGAACTCCAAACTTTGTGCATCTGGCTTTACTTTTCATGGGTACTAGAGAATTGAACCAAAGTTGTCGGGCTTTTCAAGCCAGCACCTTTAACCACTGAGCAAACTCCCTAGCCTCAGCACCTTGGTCTTGTATGAAAACTATGAGTCAGTAAATGCATTTTTCATTGCAAATTATCCAGTCTCAGGTATTATGTTATAGCACCATAAAATAGACCAAAATCGTTCCCACCCCATTATATCAGCTAAGGTTCCCTGAAAATATTTTTAAAAATCCACTTGCTAAACCTGGGCCCATGCCTGTGACTTGCATGAATCATTTAGCTTTTCCTGAGTCTCCTTCCCTTCATCTGTTACTGAGGATAAGAATTCCAATGACCTCATCGGCAATTAGGAGAGAAATGAGACAAGATACGTTCTGTTAGTCATCTTCTGTGGCTATTGTAAGACATCTGAGGTTGTCTAACGTGTGAAGAAATCTATTTTGCTCACACAGTTTGGGGAGCATGAGGTGCTCCCATCTGTTCAGCTTCTGGTGAGCACCTCACAGCTCATGGGAACGCCATGGCAGAAGGGAGGTCATGTAGGGAGCCAGACAGGTTTGGGGAAGGCTCTCTCTCTCTCTCTTTTAAAGATTTTATTTTATTTTTTATTTATTAGCGACACAGAGAGGGAGCGTGAGAATGGGCACGCCAAGGCCTCCAGCCACTGCAAACGAACTCCAGATGCAGGTGCCACCGTGTGCATCTGACTTACATGGGACCTGGAGAATCAAACCTGGGTCCTTAGGCTTCACAGGCATATGCCTTAACCACTAAGCCATCTCTCCAGTCCGGCTCTCTCTTTTTATACAGTCCACCACTGCAGGAACTTGCTGGGGTCCCATGAACACTGCACAGTTCCCTCCCAGAGGCACCCTAGTCACCCCACCTCCCCCACCTCCTAAGAGCTCAACCCCCTCAAAGCCAGCACACCGAAACCAAGCTTCCAGCACACTTGACTTTGGAGGACACATTATAGCCACGGCCAGGTGAAGCCTTTGTGCCAGAGCTTGGCAAGCTCCTCAGTGCTGCGCCCACATCCGGTCACACTGGGACTTGCTGTCACCTCCCCCGACCTAGAAGGCAGATCTTATCCGAGGCAATCGCCTTCATGTCTTTATATTTTCATTTTGCTTCTGTGTTTGTAATGTAGCGTGTGGGGTATGCACATCTATGTACCCTTGCAGCTCCTTGCATGCTTCCCTGCAGAAGGGTTCTTTACTTCCCTGCGGAGGCCCAAGTGGAACTTCCAGCGTCCCACCCCATTGCTCTTCTGGCCTTGTTTCCAAGACAGGGTCTCCTTTTACTGTTTCCGGAGCGTGTGGGGCTCTATCAATTTTTTGTTTTGTTTTGTTTTTTTGAGACTGACCTAGCCCAGGCTGACCTGGAATTCACTCTGTATTCTCAGGGCAGCCTCGAACTCATGGTGATCCTCCTACCTCTGCCTCCCAAGTGCTGGGATTAAAGGCGTTCACCACCATGGCCGGCTTCTATCAGTTTTGGGGTCTTTGCTCCCCTGTGTATGCATGTGTGGCCATACCCAGCTGTCATGTATGGAGTGTAGAGACTTGAACTCAGGCAGTCTCAAATGCCTCATGCTTGCACAGGAGGCATACCTATCCACTGAGCCATCTCTCCAGCCCTCACAAGCAGTCTTCAAGCACGTGGCTATGGAATGAAAACAGTGTCTGCGTGTGTGTGGGGGGTGAGAATCATTGCAGCTTGTCCATTCCCCAGGGCGCAGCTATGTAACCCCCAAAGCCAGTGACAGCACCTTCTGGGTCTTCTCTCTCTGTTTCTTTCTTCCTTTCTTCCTTTCTTTCTTTCTTTCTTTCTTTCTTTCTTTCTTTCTTTCTTTCTTCCTTCCTTTTTTCTTTCTCTTTCTCTTTCTCTTTTTCTTTTCTTTCCCTCCCTCCCCCTTCCTTCCTTTCTTTCTTTCTTTCTTTCTTTCTTTCTTTCTTTCTTTCTTTCTTTCTTTTTCAATTAGGGTTTTACTCTGGTCCAGGCTGACCTGGATTCACTATGTATTCTCAGGCTGGCCTCAAACTCACAGTGATCCTCCTACCTCTGCCTCCCAAGTGCTGGGATTAAAGAAATGCGCCACCACACCCAGCCCTTCTGGGTCTTCTGATTGTCACTAGCACAGTTATGGTCAGGGCTAGCGAGAGAGAAGACACGCATGCTCAAGGAGGGTCAGTGAATAGTACAGAGAAGCAGACCATCCCGTGAAAGGAAGCTGCTCATCTGGGGTGGGGGCAGCTAAGCAAACCTTCTCAGAGGTCAGGTGTCTTGTGTGAAAATGCTGCCATGTTCCTGGGGCTAGGGAGACAGCTCTGTTAGTGAAGTGCTTGCCTGGCAAGCATGAAGACTGGACTTTGGTCTGTACAGCTCATGTCAAAGATCTGGGTGTGGTGGTGCAAGCTTGCAATCCCAGGGCTGGCGAGGTAGAGACAGGTGGATCCCCAGGGCTCTCCAGGCAGCTCATCTAGCCTACTTGCAGGGCTCCAGGTCAGTGAGAGGTCCTGTTTTAAAAAAAGGTGGACAGTGCCTGATGAATGACACCCAAGGTTGTCCTCCGGCCTCAACATACACATTCTCATGCGATACATGAACACACACATGCACTCCCTCCCACCACACACACCTGCACACATATGCACCCACTCACATCACACACACAGATGTTTCTGCTCCTTTGATGAGCACTTTTAAAATTTTTAAATTAATTATTATTTATTTATTTATTAGAGACAGAGAGAGGGAGAGGGAGAGAGAGAGAGAGAGAGTGAGAATGGGCACGCCAGGGCCTCTAGCCACTGCAAACGAACTCCAAACGCATGCGCCACCATGTGCATCTGGCTTACGTGGGACCTGGAGAATCGAACCGGGGTCCTTAGGCTTCGCAGGTGAGCGCCTTAACTGCTAAGCCATCCCTCCAGCCCTTGATGAGCATTTTTGCTTGGGATTCCTGTGTTCCCCAACTTGTACACCCTGGCTACTTAACCCTGGAGTGCCAGCTCTCCCCTGGTAAAGAGTTTCTAAAAGAAACACTGAGGGTTGGAGAGATGGCTCAGCAGTAAAGGAGCTTCCTTGCAAGGCCTGGGTTTGATTCCCCAGTACCCACATAAAACCCAGATGTGCGAAGTGTCACATGTGCCTGGAGTTCGTTTGCAGTGGCAGGAGTTGGCCATTCTCTCTCTCATTGCAAATAAGTAATAAAAATATTTTTGAAAGGAACACTGAGACTCCTCCGGGCAGGCCCCTTGCCTTTCTGCCTGTTGTCATCCCTGCGCTCCGAGCTTGTTACGCCCAATGCTGCTGCTGTGCCGCCCCCTGGCTCATCAAACTCAGGGACTCACTGGGTCCGAGTTTGTGGGTCTCCCCAGGCGGGTGCCAGCAGGAGGAGGCGGGTTTGGTCAGGGCTCTTCTCTTCGCTCCCCTCACTTCAAACAGGCTCCTGCTGGCTTTAATTAAGCCTCCCTCAGGACTGGCCCTCATGAAACGAGGTGACCCAGTTCACCAGAGCTGCCCCCCAGAGGCCCCTCAGCTCCGGGCTTATCACAACAATTTCTGCTTCGCATTTTCCACAGAGCATTGCAACCTGCGCAGGAAAACATGGCCTGTAAGTGCAGGAGCCAGCCACGGCACCAGGTCCCAAGCAAGAAGGCTCCGGATGCTCTCAGTGCCCCAGGGGCTCAACGTGTTGGACAGCCTGCCGGTGAGGAATGCACTTTCCAACACAAGGAAAATGGCTCCTGGGCACAGCCAAGGGGGCCAAGTTACAGAGTGGTCCCTGCCCACTCCCCTCCATGGCCGTATTCGACTGAATCCTAGATGCCAGCTACAGAGGAGTCCCGGACCAGTACCCCAAGCTGGTCTCACTTCCAGTTCCGGGATTCAAGTCCCTTGTATTAATTAGTCAGGGGTCTCCAGAGGGACAGAACTGAGATAGTGAATTGGTTTTAAAAAGGGAATTTGGGCTGGGGAAATGGCTTAGCTGTTAAGGCATTTGCCTGCAAAGCCTAAGGACCCCTGGTTCGATTCCCCAGGACCCACATAAGCCAGATGCACAAGGGGGTGCATGCGTCTGGAGTTCCTTTGCAATGGCTGGAGGCCCTGTTGTGTCCATTCTCTTTCTCTCTGCCTCTTCCCCCCCCCTCAAATAAATAAATAAAAATTTTAAAAATGGAATTTATTGTATTAGCTTAGGGCAGTCAGTCCAACAATAGCTGTCTGCAGGATCCAGAGTCAAGGAACCAGGAAGCTGTTCAGTCCCCGTGGGCTGGATGTCCGGGCAGTCCCAGTCCAGCACTGAAGGCCTGGAGGATTCCTGGAGAGCCGCTGGTCTTCAGCCCACACTGGAGACTGGTGAAACTTGGTTCTGATGACAATGCAGGATAGCCGGATATGGTAGATGCACATAGGAGTGATAGCCAGGACAAAAGGGAGGTCAAAGGAGCTCACCAGCCAGTAGCACAAGCAGACAGGCAGAAACATAAAGGGGGCCGTGTTCTCTCTGAGTTTCCTTATCTATATATCCCACCACCAGGAGGGCCACCCACTCTGGAGGAAGGACTTCCTCTTTCAGTTAATTCTGCCTGGATTCCTGATCTGATCACGTGGACCGAAGAATTTCACCACCACACCCCTTAACAACTTTCTCCCTTCTTCTCTACAGAATGTCAGGTAAGTGGAATCACATACTAATACGTAATATTTAATTGGGGCTTAGAATGCAGCATTTAGGACTCACCCGCCCTGCACTGCGTGTCAACGGCTTCTGTTACCTGCTCCTTCTTTTACTCAGGATGTAACTTTACATGACTCTACCATGTTTGCTCATCCATCCGCAGTCAAATGCTCTACCCTGAGCTCCACCCCCTTGATCATCCATCTGTTGGAGGACTTTTGGTTCCAGGTTTTTATACCATTATGTGTAAAGCTGTTATAGACATTTGGATATATATTATTGTGTGGTCATCAGCTATGACCTCACTTGGGAGAGACTGCTAGATAACACGTGTGTGTAGTTAACGTTTTTGGAAGTTGCCAGGGGCTGGGAGATAGCTCCATAGGCTGAGTGCTTTGCTTTGCAAGCACGAGACTCTCCAGAACCCAGGTGGAAAAGCTGGGTAGGGTGGTATGTGCTTGTGATCCTAGCACTCTGGAGGTGGAGACAGTGGAGAATTGATCAGGCGTTCCTTAGGCTTAGCAGGCAGGCGCTTTAACCGCTAAGCCATCTCTCCAGCCCCAGAGAGAAATTTTGCCAAATTGTTTGATGAAGTGGCCAGACCCTTCTGCATTCCTGCAGGGGTATGGGAACGTCACTGTCTGGATCCTTGTCAGATTCGTTAGTTTGTTTCCATGCTGTTGTTAGGCTCTGAGATGTGTTCATGGTATCATGTTAGTCTCTGATATGTGCTCATGGTATCACACCGAGACTTTGATTTCCAGGTCCCACATGAGGAATGATATTGAGTGGGTTTTTTTCAATGTGCTTATTGCTTCAGGTGTCTCTTGTTGGTTAAGTACCCCAAACTTTTTATGTATGTATGTATGTATGTATGTATGTATGTATGTATGTATGTATGTATTTATTTTTGGCTTTTCAAGGTAGGGTTTCACTCTAGCCCAGGCTGACCTGGAATTCACTATGTAGTCTCAGGGTGGCCTTGAACTCATGGTGATTCTCCCACCTCTGCCTCCCAAGTACTGGGATTAAAGGCGTGCACCACCACACCCGGCTTCTATTTTTTGTTTTTGCTTAAGGCAGGGTCTCATGGTAGCCCAGGTTGACATGGAACTCACTCTGTAGTCTCAGGCTGGCCTCCAACTCACAGTGATACTCCTATCTCTACCTCCTGAGTGCTGGGGTTAAAGGTTTTCCCCAAACTTTAAAAAATGTATTTTTTTATTTTTATTTATTTATTCAAAAGAGAGAGAGAGGGAGAGAAAGAAAAAGATAGAGGAGGGAGAGAATGGGCATGCCAGGGCATCCAGCCACTGCAAACAAACTCCAGACACATGCACCATCTTGTGCATCTGGCTTACATGGGTCATGGGGAATCGAATCTGGAGGCAAGCACCTTAACAGCTAAGCATCTCTACAGCCTATAAACTTTTTTTTTTTTTTTCATTTTTCGGTTTTTCAAGGTATGGTCTCTAGCCCAAGCTGACCTGGAATTCACTGTGTAATCTCAGGCTGGCTTCAAATCACGGCGATCCTCCTACCTCTGCCTCCCGAATGCTGGGATTAAAGGCGTGCGCCACCACACCCGGCTGCCTGCAAACTTTTAAAATTAGTTTTCTTCTAACTTTTGAGAGTTCTTTCTACATGCAGTCAGATCCTTTATCAGATATATGTGATTTGCAATGTTTTCTCCCAATTCATGATTTGTAATTTTCATTCTTTTGGTAATGTATTTCAAAGAGAAAGTTCTGAAATCTGATAAATCAAATTTATCAAGATTTTTGTGAGCTGATCATGCTTTTTGGTATTGGATCTGAGATTTAAGTTAGAAATGATTTCCCCCTAATTTTTCATCTGAGTTTTATGTATCACATTTATGTCTTATTAATTTTGATTTAATTTTTTCACATGTTATAAGATGGAACTCTACCTTTATTTTTCCATCTGATCATTTGGCCCCCACTGCCATTTATTTGAAATATAAACTGCCTTTGCACTTTTAATAAAAATCAATTAACAGGGGCTGGAGAGATGTTTAATGGTTAAAGTGCTTACCTGGGAAGCCTAAGAACCAGGTTCAGTTCCTCAGATGCACAAGGTGGCACATGCATCTGGAGTTCATTTGTAGTGGCTGGAGGCCCTGGCACGGCCATTCCCTCTCTCTGTATCTGCCTCTTTCTCTCACATGCTCTCAAGTAAATAAATAAAAATATTTTAAAAATCAAATAAGGAAGCTGGGCGTGGTGGCGCACGCCTTTAATCCCAGCACTCGGGAGGCAGAGGTAGGAGGATCGCCATGAGTTCAAGGCCACCCTGAGACTACACAGTTAGTTCCAGGTCATCCTGGGCCAGGGTGAGACCCTATAAAAAAAAAAAAAAAAAAAAAAAAAAAAAATCAAATAAGGTCTGGAGAGATGGCTTAGCAGTTCAGGTACTTGCCTGCAAAGCCAAAGGACCCAAGTTTAATTGCTCAGGACCCACGTAAGCCAGATGAACAAGGTGTGCATGTGTCTGGAGTTCTTTTGCAGTGGGTGGAGGTCCTGGTGCACCCATTCTCTCTCTACCTCTCTCTCCCTTTCTCAAATAAATAAATAAAAATTAAACATTTTTAAAACCAATTAACATAAATATCTATTTATGGTGTCTCTATGCATATAATATGTATTATTTCATGAATACCACACTGACGATTGCAGCTCGATAGAAAGTCTTTACTCCAGGGTTGTTCTTCTTAAAATTTGTTTTTCTTCTTCCTTTACTTTTTCCCATTAAAAATTTTGATTGAATTTGTCTATCTACACACACACACACACACAATGCTGAGATAGAGTTTACCTAAAATTACTTCTCAAAATATTTTTATTTATTTATTTGAGAGAAAGAGAGGGAGATAGAGAGAGGCAGATGGAGAGAATGAGCACGCCATGGCCTCCAGACACTGAAATGAACTCCAGATGCATGTACCACCTTATGCATCTGGCTTACATGGGTTCTGAGGAACTGAACCTGGATCTTTAGGCTTCACAGGCAAGCACCATCACCTCTAAGCCATCATGAGTGTTTTTAAAAATTATTTATTTGCAAACAGAGAGATAGAGAGAAGAGAGACATACAGAGAGGGAGAGAGAGAGAGAGGGAGAGAGGGAGAATGGGTGTCTCAGGGCCTCCAGCCACTGCAAAAGAACTCCAGGTACATGCGCCACTGTGCATCTGGCTTCATGTGAGTCCTGGAGAATCGAACCCAGGTTGTTAGGTTTTGCAGGCAAGTGCCTTAACTGCTAAGCCATCTCTCCAGTCCCTTATCAGTGTTTGATAGCTTTATTTCCTCATCACTATTTGAGTTTTTGTATATGTATTGTATCTTTTTTGTGTGTTTGTACATGTAAACATTAATTACATGTATTTTCAGATTTATCTCTATATATCCTTTTAGATGAATTATTGTGTTATCTGAAAATAAAGTTTGCCATCTGGATGCTGTTAATTATTTTCATATCGTACTGCTCCTCCAGCACAATTTGAATAGGAATATGGAAAGCAGGCATTTAAACCTTGGTGGTAGGCAGGGCGTGTGGTCTTTTAGCATTAAGTTTGATGTTAGCTGTTGGTTTATCAAGTGGAGGAAATGACCTTCTGTTAGAGTTCTCTGGTAGTGTTTTTCTTTTTCTTTTTGATTTTTTTTTTATTGAAAGGTTCCATAATTATAGAAATAAACCATGGTAATTCCCTCCCCCCTCACTTTCTCCTTCACAACTCCACTCTCCATCATATCCCCTCCCCCTCTCAATCAGTCTCTCTTTTGTTTTGATGTCATCATCTTTTCCTCCTATTATGATGGTCTTGTGTAGGTTGTGTCAGGCACTGTGAGGTCATGGATATCCAGGCTATTTTGTGTCTGGTGGAGCACGTTGTAAGGAGTCCTACTCTTCCTTTGGCTCTTACATTCTTTCTACCACCTCTTCCGCGATGGACCCTGAGCCTTGGAAGGCGTGTTAGAGATGTTTCAGTGCTGAGCACTCCTCTGTCACTTCTCAGCACCATAGTGCCTTCGGAGTCATCCCAAAGTTACCAACATCTGAAAAGAGAAGCTTCTCTAACCAAAAGTAAGAGTAGCATTAATATATGGGTATGAACATTAAGAGAAGTGCTTACCGGGCAGTTTGGTGAGCATAGTATATACATTTAGCCAAACACCAACGTATTTTTCATAGATGTTGTATTATACCAATTGTTAACATTTATTGAAATTATTATATGGTTTTTATTATTTTACTCTGTTAATAGGACTAATTACATTTATTTATTTATTCATTTCTTTATTTAGAGAGAGAGCAGAGGGAATGGGTATACCAGGGCCTTTTGCCACTGCAAACGAACTCCAGAAGCATGGCCCACTTTGTTCACCTGGCTTTATCTGGGTATAGGGAATCTAACCTGGGTCCTTAGGCTTTGCAGGCAAGTGCTTTAGCCACTGAGCCATCTCTCCAGCCCTGATTTTTTAAAATTTAAATTTACCTATATTCCTGGGATAATTCTCAGTACTACATGATATATTGTACTTTGTATATGTTCTAGGACTGATAGAAATTTCCTTAAGGTTTTTACACCTATGTTTATAAGATGGATGACTCAGAAGTGTGTTATTTACTTTCCAAATAGTTGAGGGATTTTCCAGTTTCTATTTGTTATTTGTACTTAACATAATTTTGATCAGAGAACATTTTTTAAAGGCACGCACCACCACACCCAGCGCGTGGTTTATTTATTTATTTGCAAGCAGAGAGAGACAGATAGAGAGAGATCGAGAGAATGGGCATGTGAACTTCACATTCTAATGTTAGCCAGTTTCTTTTGATGATTGAGAGAGGCAAAGTCAGGATAAGGAGAAGAAAACCTCGTGTTATATAACGGGTGACAGTTTCATGTAACGTCACCCCAATGGGGTGGGTGGTGCAGCAGTACATGCCGAAGACACAAATGAGTTCCAAAGTCTTGGGTTATTGTGCAGGCTACTTTTAAGAGATTATCGGGACGTGCCATGCTCTTCAAAAAGCATCCCTAAGCCGTGCAAGATTGGGATTGAGAAGATTCTCCCAAGTGCCTGGTGCTGATGTAAAAAAATGGGAATCTGGGACAGATGGGCAGAGCCTATTCCAGATGGGCTTGGTATGACTCCACCCTACAGTGCCAAGCATATCCAAGAACATCGCACTGCCAGAGGCATCTGCGAGGGAACCACTGGGGTCATACCATCATAGAAAAGTATGAGGGTGGGAACGAGGCGCAGGGCTCTAGGACAGTATCTTTGCCCCAAAGAGTCTGTGGGTAGACTGTTGATCTCATTATCTCTAGCCACCCACATTCAAAGCTGGAGACTTTGTCCCAGAACTGCCTTATCTCCAAGGTCACCAACCCCAGCACCTGTGGGCGTCACCATAGTGTCATTTCCTCGGGGCCTTGGGCTCTCTCTCCACACTCAGCTGCCTGCCAGCGTCATTTCTCCCCATCAGCCTGTTCGGCTCCATCCCTACTTCCTCTAGTCCAGATCCTTCTTAACATAGCTTTCAATTTCTGCCTCTTCTTTTCCTACATCTTCACGCAAACCTTCCAACCTTAGGTTTTTCTCCCAACCGGCCTGAATCCTCACTCCCAGCGGGAGCCACACTAGGCCATGACAGTCTGTGTGCACTTCCTGCTTCTCAGCAGAATGAGCCTTCCTCTCTGCTCAGCAAACCTTGTCGCCAGTGTCAAGCTCTCCCCGACTCCCAGAGTGAACCCTGAAAATCTTCTCTGCTCTCCTCCGTGCCCTGCTGACTTCGACCATCAGGTACCCCCTTAACTCTTACCCAGAGCTGTCTGCATCCACAACCTTCTCCTCCTCCTTGCTCTCTGAGGAGTTGAGTGTCCTCCTGACGTCCCAGGCTAATTCTTTTGAACAGCTCTGTACTGCAGATCCTCCTTTCTGCTGCCCCAGGCTCTTGAGTTATTAATTATTCTTTTTTCTTAATTTCTTCCTGACTTTTTTTCCTTTGCACATTACCTTTGTCACCGACTCCATTCTCTTACCCCATAAACACAGTCAGCTACATTCTGTATTAAAATTAAATTAGGCACTGGTGAGATGGCTCAGTAGGTAACGTGTTTGCCGCGCACATGAGGCCTGAGTTCAATCTCCAGCTCCCAGGACAGAGCCAGGCATGGTGGCATGCACCTGTGACCTCAGCATTTGGAAGACAGACACGGAAGCACCCCTGAGGCTTGGCTAGCAAGTCTAGCTGAGTCAGTGGCTTCTAGTTTCTCAAAAGATAAGGTGAAAGGGGGCTGGAGAGATGGATTAGCACTTAAGGCATTTGCCTGCAAAGCCAAAGGATCCCAGTTCAATTCTCCAGGACCCACGTAAGCCATATGCACAAGGGGGCACATGCATCTGGAGTTCGTTTGCAGTGGCTGGAGGCCCCGGTGTGTCCATCCATTCTTTCTCTCTCTTTCTCTCTCTGCCTCTCTCTATACATGTATATATGGAGAGAGAGAGAGAGAGATAAGGTGAACAGAAGAAAATAATGGGAGGGGACTATGATTTAAAAAACATTATGTACATGTGTAAAAATTGCCAATAAGGGCTGGAGAGATGGCTTAGTGGTTAATGGATTTGCCTGCAAAAGCCTAAGGACCCAGGTTCAAGTTCCCCAATACTCACGTGAAGCCAGATGCACAGGGGGGTTCGTTTTCAGTGGCTAGAGGCCCTGATGTGCCCATTCTTTCTCTCTCTCTGCCTCTTTTTCTCATAAATGAATAAATAAAATACTTTAAAATTATACTATAACATTGTACTATAAAGGTTTACTAGCAGGCAAAGGGCCGAGTTGATTGCTCAGTGGTTAAAAGCAATTACTTGCAAAGCCTGCTGGCCCAGATTGGGCTCCCCAGTACCCACACGAAGCTGGATGCACAAAGTGGTGCATGCTTCTGGAGTTTATTTGCAGTTCCCATCCTCTCTCTCTGCTCACAAATAAAGAAAGAAATAAAAATATTAAAAAAAATTTTTTTAGATCTTTTAAGGTGGAGAGTGATTGAAGAAGACATCCAACATTGACTTCTGGGCTACACGCACACGTACATGCACACCTGCTCACACACATATGAACACACACACACACACACACACACACACACACACACACAGACATGCAAAAAAATTTAAATACACTTCCCGTCTTAGTTCCTGAAAACCTTTTTAAAAAGTATTTTTACTTTTTTTCTAAGTGAGAAAGAGAGACAGAGAGTATACATGGGCATGTCAGGGCCTCTTGACACTGCAAATCGACTTCAAACCCGCACCTTTAGCCAGTGAGCTGTCTCCCCAGCCCGACTGCTCGGCTACAAAGAGTCCTGAACCTTCCCCACACGGGAAGATGGGGTCGTCCAGGAAGCCTGCTCTCTCTCCCTCTCAGCTCTCTTTCAGTTAAACAAGGACTCATGTTCTCCTCATAAATTTGCTAGCAGTTAGCGGCAGTAACAAAATGAGTCATCAACAAATTGGGAGACCTAAGCCCCATGGCTCTATGACTCCAACCAGCCATTTAATCCCTCAGTCTTCACGTCATAAAGATAACCTACTCACCTTGCCTGTCACGTGTGGCTGGGCGAAAACTCATGAGACAATAGACAGAGACACACATGAAATAAATGTAAGTCAGGTCAGATAGATGATAGAAGACAGACAGATATATAGATGCTAGATAGGCGATAGGTGATCTATAGATAGATGATATATGTCAGATAGAGATGTCAGATAGATGATATATAGTTTATAGGTAATAGATACATGATAGATAGATAGATAGATAGATAGATAGATAGATAGATGATAGATAGGTAGATAGATAAATGGATAGGTGATAGATCTTCTTTCTTCCTTACTCCTAAGTAAAAACTATTTTAGTAATAGAGCCCAGGCGTGGTGGTGCATGCCTTTAATCCCAGCACTCGGGAGGCCGAGGTAGGAGGATCACCGTGAGTTCGAGGCCACCCTGAGACTATATAGTGAATTCCAGGTCAGCCTGGGCTAGAGTGAGACTCTAACTTAACAAACAAAAACAAACAACAACAATAACAACAACAACAAAAAACTATTTTGGAAACCGAATCATTCATCCTTGAAGCAGAAGACCAACTGGGCTTGTGTGATATTGGTTCCTTGACGACTCCAGCACAAAGTATATAGACTTGAACAGCTAGATATTGTGCTGCTTGAAGTCAGAGAGTGCACTCAGATGCCCTTCTGGGACCACTTCCCTGTCCAGAGCCCCCAGACCCTCAGCAACGAAGGCTGGGCAGGAAGCCTGAAGGAAGCTTTGTCCATACCTGTCTAGTCTGGGCCCGACTGGTAAAATGGTGAGACTACAACGGGGAAGGCAGGAAATGTCTTGACATGTTCTTATTCTCCATCCACCTTGTCTCCTGACTCCACGTGTTGGGTGGCTGGGGAGGCTGAAGCTCAGACTTCACAGACAGGGTCTGAGGAGACAGGAAGCTCTGGTGTGCGAGCTGTGGGCGTCCCCCATGGTCTGTCTTACCACCTCTTCCCTCCTTTCCCGTTCTGGGTTCTTAGTCCCTTGCCTCTTGCCCTTTAAAATCTTGACAGCCTGGAGCCAAGTTTATTAGGGTTGAATAAACAGTTTAATGGGGTTTTCTTTTCTTGTTTCTGTCCAGAATTAAAGGAAGGGAGCCACACTGTTGAGTTGGCCTCTTGGGAATTTGTGACGCGATCCTGCTATGACTCTAGCAAGAGTTCTTATAAATGACCCTCATTTACAATAACCCATCAAGATGCTGAGGGTAATAAGGACATTCCATACAAAAAAGTTGAAAAGACTGAATGAAATGTGCCCGAGAAACCAAGTTTCTCCATTTGTTCAACTCATTTTTTTTTTTTTTTTTTTTTTTTTGAGCAGCTGCCCTGGGCTGTCCTGATCCCCTTTTCTAAATGGAAACTCTGCCTTTGAAAGGATCACATGGACTGCTACTACTAATTTCTTTTAACGCACTCACCAGAGAAATGGCTCAGGAGGTGCCTCTGGGTAAATACCAGTTTCATCAACATATTTGGCTTTTTAAAAATAATAATTAAAATAATTTATAAAAATCAATAATAATCAAAGACTCCAAGGTTATAATCAAGGTTGATCCCATCCACCAGATCCCGGCTGTGTCCCAGGACCGCAGACAGAGCTGTAAAAGTACAGATCCCCAGTGGTTCGGGTTGTCTGTGTAAATTTGTTTGAGCAGGAAGAAAGGAAGGCTGAAGATGCTCACAGTGGCTATGGCGGAACGGGTATGCATATTTGTGAGTATGGGTAACCAGGGAGTTTCATCAAACATGTGACTTAAACCTCTGATCAAGATAACACATTTTCTAAACACAAAGGACCATAGGTGTGATATCAGACAAACAAATAGAGCAGACAAAATAGTCCGTGTGCCTGCCCACCCCCACCGCTCCCTTGAACTTTATCTCAGCACGAGGAAACCATCCACCGAAGATTAGAGTGAACATCCTTTAGATCGATCTTTCAGAAAGCATTTCAAAAGTTCCCTCAGGCTGGACAGATGGCAAAAGGTTAAAGTGCTTGCCTACAAAGCCAAAGGACCCAGATTCGATTCTCCAGGACCCACGTAAGAAGATGCTCATGGTGGCACATGCACCTGGAGTTTGTTTCCAGTGGCTGGAGGCCCCAGTGTACCCATGCCCTCTCTCTCTTTCTCTCTCTCTTTCAAATAAATAAAATATTGTTTAAAAAAGTTCTCTCGTTGACTTAGCTAAGGAAAGCGACAAATGCCATCCTTCCTCTTTCCTTCCCTCTGCTATAATTCTCGCTCGGTACTACCTAGGGGATTTTCAGTAGCACAAGTGTGCTGTAGAGTTTACTTGTGAGGATTCTGTCGTTGGGGAAGGCGTTGAGTATCTGTTCTCTTTATTTATATTGCACTTGCTAACAAGCTACGGGTAGAAGGATAAGGGTGGAAGTGAGGGTTATGAGTCATTGAGTATAATAATGTCAGTTAGGAGCCTGCCCTCAAACGGTAATGGTGGCCTGCCTAAGCTCTTCTTAAATGGTGCAGGGACAAACCGGAGCCACCAAAGTCAGGATTCTAGCTTGAGTGTTGTACAGACTAATGCGCTGCTCAATCCCTTGGACCTCAGTTGTGTGTATGTGTGTGGGGGGGGGGAGAAGAAGAAGAAGGAGAAGAAGGAAGAAGAACAAAGAAAAAGAAGGAGAAATAAGAAGGAAGAGGAAGAGGAGGAGGAAAAAGAGGAGAAAGAGAGACAGGGAGCATCCGACTTGGTGGGACTGTTCTGAGATGCCCTCCTTTTTAATTACCCGAGGATTTCAGGACGTGCTCCAGGCCCGGAGCTTATCATTCTTACGCGGGAGAGACAATGGAACGTTTGCCCTGGCATCCCATCTAGGTCAGTCTCCGCAGTCTTTGGAGAGTGTTTTAACAGCTCTCTCATCTACTTGGCTAAGGAAAGAGATAAATGGCATCCTGCCTCTACCCTTGACTCCAATTTTAGTCCCATATGTCCCAAGACCATTCTCTAGAAACCTCTATTAATGTCTCCTAGATTGTGTCCAATAATGATGGTAATGATGATAATGTAATTATCCCCATTTATTGATGTCAAGTGCATGTTGATTACAAATGGAACAGGAAGTATTTACTTGCCTCCTGCTTCTTCAAGCTGGTTGTGAAATCAGAGCTGGGCTTTGGAGCAAGCATGAAGCCTGCACCTTTCATAATTGTAATGGGATCCAGATGTGGCTCCGTCCCACGAAGGCAAGTGATGAAAGCACTAAATGGGTCCCATACATATGTACTCTGCCCAGGTGGAGTCTCCTCCTGGGCTCCCTCTCTGAGCCAGTACTGTTGTGCATTTCCTCCAATTAACTCTGATGGGACTGAAATGCATCCGCTAGGACAACTTGCACATAGTAGGTGCTTAGCCGGAGTCCATTCACTTACATTCCAGTGACAGGCGAACCCAGGAAAGCGATCTGCAGGCAGCAGCATCTGTGGTTCTCCCCGTCTGGTGATGCTGCTGGAGGAAGTGTATTGGTGGAAGAATGAGCCAGTAGTGGGAGGCGGAAACCATGGGCCGGGCCGGGAGGGACCTCCGAGCTGAACCACTGTAGATAGCTGAGGTCTGAGCCCCGGAGGGTGCAAAGGGCAGAACTGCAGGCTGACGAGTTGAAACATCAAGGGATACCCTGTGACGGGGCCAGGGGACAGCAGTGCTAGGAAGGACAGAGTGTTCTGGGCACCGTGCTCCAAGGAGGCTCGCTGGCCATCCAGGCACAGCACGTCCCCAAGCTCCATCTCTCCCATTGACCAGTTTCTCCGTGGGAGGGAGGGTGGGATGGCCTTTCTCTATCTCCCTGTTTTCCCTTTCCAACATGCAGCTTTTCTTCCTGTCACCTCTGTCGAATTCCCCCCAAATTTGAAGTGCATTTCTGCAATTAAGCTTGCCACTTACAACAATGTTTGTTTCTAAGAAAACAAATACCATGTTTTAGTGAGATTTATGATCAAACAGATCTTCACTAAATTTTTATGAACACCCATTTTCATAATAATTTGGATGATCGGGGTAATAACAGTAGAACAAAGCAGTCCTAGAGAGCAATTAATAAAACTATTTTTTAAACTTTAAATCATTAATAAAGAGCCTTTTTTTCTTATTAAGCAGAGACACTCAGGATTTTTTCTTTTTTTTTTTTTTAATTTATTTATTGAGAGTGACAGACAAAGAGGCAGATAGATAGAGAACGGGTGCACCAGGGCCTCCAGCCAACAAACTCCAGATGCATGTGCCACCTTGTGCATCTGGCTTACGTGGGTCCTGGGGAATCAAGCCTTGAACCGGGGTCCTTAGGCTTTACAGGCAAGTGCTTAACCACTAAGTAATCTCTCCAGGCCCAGAGTTTTTTTTTTTTTTTTTTTTTTTTTTTAGGGTAGGGTCTCTCTGGAGCCCAGGCTGACCTGGAATTCCCTATGTAGTCCCAGGCTGGCCTCAAACTCTCAGCAATCCTCTTACCTCTGCCTCCTGAGTGCTGGGTTTAAAGGCATGCTCCACCATTCTTGGCTATTTTAGTTTTTTAAAGAAGGGGAGTCTGAGGAGATAACTTAGTGGGTAAAGTGAGGACCTGAGTTCAATGCCAACACCCATGTAAAAGCTGAGCGTGGCAATGTGAGCTTGTCATCCCACTGCTGGGGCGCCAGAGACAGGAGGACCCGTGGACTGGCTGGCTGGCTAGTCTAGCTGAACTGGTGCATTCCATCCAAGTTCACTGAGAGACCCTGTCTCAGAAAAGGTGGGTAGTGTTCTTGAGATGACACCTGAGGTTGTCTTCTGCCTTCCACACACAGGCACACACTTAGGCATGCACATATATGTGCACCCACACACATATGAGTACATGTACACACACATATATGCATCAAGAAAAAGAAGGGACACAGGGCTGGAGGGATGGCTTAGTAGTTAAGGCATTTGCTTGCAAAGCCAAAGGACCCTGGTTTGATTCCCCAGGACCCACATAAGTCAGATGCAAAAGGGGGCGCATGTGTCTGGAGTTTGTTTGCAGTGGATGGAGGCCCTGGTGCATCCATTCTCTCTGTCCCCCTCTCTCTCTGACTCTATCTCTCAAAAAAAAAAAAAAAGGGACATAATTGGGAAACCACACTCTGGAGCCAGCCTGTAACCCCGGCACTCAGGAGGCTGAGCAAGAGGACAAAGAGTTCAAGGTCAGCCTGAGCTACACTCCCCTGTGATCTGCTTTTCATGGGCCAGGTTGGCTTGGGACTCACTGTAGCCCAAGCTGGTCTCAAATTCACAACCATTCTCCTGCCTCGGTCTCCTAAGTTCTGAGGTGACAAGCATGAACCATCATGCCCAACTATGACCTGCATGTTTTAAGAAAAAAAAATGTGATTTTCATTTTTGTGTTAATGTTCTAGAATATTCTACCATCAGGTGTATAAACTGGATGGTTTATTAACTTCTATGTTTTGAGGATAAGTTGTAATGTGTGGATTATTATTAGGAAATGAGGTAATTCACTAACTGAATGTCCTGAATGCTTGAAGCTGATTTAGACATGAGTCACATTTTTATTTGCATTTAAATAAAAACACTTTTCCCCAATTACACAAATGCACATGTGCAGCATACAAACTTAGAAAATGTAGACATATAAAAGGGGCAAAAACAAATCCATAGGCGCATTCTGCATAAATAATGCATTCACAGATACTTAATGGTAAGGAAGGAATCCACTAGCATTGCGTGTGGAATATATACCATGTTCCAGATGTTATAGGATGAAAGAAACTATAGAAGGTTCAGTCCCTAGGGCTGCAGACATAAGTGGGGCTATCCTGGGAAAACCAGCATATATAATCAGACTATTTACTGCTTGCCTAGTACACCCCAAATTGTCATGGGTGTTGGATGGACAGATAAGACACAGACCCCTGCTCTCGTGGATCCTATGTGTGTCAACATGGGGCATGTGTTCTAACCACATATAGGAACATGTTCTTTCTAGGCAAGTAAACACCATGTTTTCAAGGTAGGTCGCTCTAGTCCAGGCTGACCTGGAATTCACTCTGAGGTCCCAGGATGACCTTGAACTCACAGCAGTCCTCCTAATGCAAAAATATTTAATGAGCTGGGCATAGTGGTGCACACCTTTAATCCCAGCATTCAGGAGGCAGAGGGAGGAGGATCACCATGAGTTTGAGGCCACCCTGTGACTACATAGTGAATTCCAGGTCAGCTTGGGCTAGAGTGAGACCCTACCTCAAAAAACAAAAACAAAAATTGTATGCTGGAGAGGTGGCTTAGAGGTTAAGGCATTTGCCTGGGAAGCTTAAGAACCCAGGTTTGATTCCCCAGCATCCACGTAAGCCAGCTGCACAAGGTGGCGCACGTGTCTGGAGTTTGTTTGCAGTGTCTAGAGGCCCTGGTGCAACCATTCTCTTTCTCTATCTGCCCCCCCATAAATAAATAAATAAATGTAAAAATATTAAATGGCAACTATTTTTTAAATACATTGTACAATCTACTTCCCAACCTTTGTACCCTCAAATGACTTTTAGTCTGGATTGGCCAGTGTGTTGCTAGTTGCTAACTGATTATCCCAGGTTCCCAGGAAATGAGGAGCCAGAGAGTGGAAATCCATAGAGATGGAATCTTGTAATCCCAGAGAGCGGAAATCCATAGAGATGGAATCTTGTAATACCAGAGAGTGGAAATCCATAGAGATGGAATCTTGTAATACCAGAGAGTGGAAACCCATAGAGATGGAATCTTGTAATACCAGAGAGTGGAAATCCATAGAGATGGAATCTTGTAATATCAGAGAGTGGAAATCCATAGAGATGGAATCTTGTAATACCAGAGAGATGGAAAATATCCATAGAGATGGAATCTTGTAATATCAGAGAGCGGAAATCCATAGAGATGGAATCTTGTAATACCAATCCAGAGATGGAATCGGAAAATCCATAGAGATGGAATCTTGTAATACCAGAGAGCGGAAATCCATAGAGATGGAATCTTGTAATATCAGAGAGTGGAAATGCATAGAGATGGAATCTTGTAATACCAGAGAGCGGAAATCCATAGAGATGGAATCTTGTAATACCAGAGAGCGGAAATCCATAGAGATGGAATCTTGTAATCCCAGAGAGGAATCTTGAAATCCATAGAGATGGAATCTTGTAATACCAGACAGTGGAAATCCATAGAGATGGAATCTTGTAATACCAGACAGTGGAAATCCATAGAGATGGAATCTTGTAATACCAGAGAGTGGAAATCCATAGAGATGGAATCTTGTAATCCCAGAGAGTGGAAATCCATAGAGATGGAATCTTGTAATACCAGAGAGTGGAAATCCATAGAGATGGAATCTTGTAATACCAGAGAGAGCCATAGAGAAATCCATAGAGATGGAATCTTGTAATATCAGAGAAATCCATAGAGATGGAATCTTGTAATATCGGAAATCCATAGAGATGGAATCTTGTAATACCAGAGAGTGGAAATCCATAGAGATGGAATCTTGTAATACCAGAGAGTGGAAATCCATAGAGATGGAATCTTGTAATACCAGAGAGTGGAAATCCATAGAGATGGAATCTTGTAATACCAGAGAGTGGAAATCCATAGAGATGGAATCTTGTAATACCAGAGAGCGGAAATCCATAGAGATGGAATCTTGTAATACCAGACAGTGGAAATCCATAGAGATGGAATCTTGTAATACCAGAGAGTGGAAATCCATAGAGATGGAATCTTGTAATACCAGAGAGTGGAAATCCATAGAGATGGAATCTTGTAATATCAGAGAGCGGAAATCCATAGAGATGGAATCTTGTAATACCAGAGAGTGGAAATCCATAGAGATGGAATCTTGTAATACCAGAGAGTGGAAATCCATAGAGATGGAATCTTGTAATACCAGAGAGCGGAAATCCATAGAGATGGAATCTTGTAATATCAGAGAGTGGAAATCCATAGAGATGGAATCTTGTAATACCAGACAGTGGAAATCCATAGAGATGGAATCTTGTAATACCAGAGAGTGGAAATCCATAGAGATGGAATCTTGTAATACCAGAGAGCGGAAATCCATAGAGATGGAATCTTGTAATATCAGAGAGTGGAAATCCATAGAGATGGAATCTTGTAATACCAGACAGTGGAAATCCATAGAGATGGAATCTTGTAATACCAGAGAGTGGAAACCCATAGAGATGGAATCTTGTAATACCAGACAGTGGAAATCCATAGAGATGGAATCTTGTAATATCAGAGAGCGGAAATCCATAGAGATGGAATCTTGTAATACCAGAGAGTGGAAATCCATAGAGATGGAATCTTGTAATACCAGAGAGTGGAAACCCATAGAGATGGAATCTTGTAATACCAGAGAATACCAGAGAGGAGGAAATCCATAGAGATGGAATCTTGTAATATCAGAGAGTGGAAATCCATAGAGATGGAATCTTGTAATACCAGAGAGTGGAAATCCATAGAGATGGAATCTTGTAATACCAGAGAGAGGAAATCCATAGAGATGGAATCTTGTAATATCAGAGAGCGGAAATCCATAGAGATGGAATCTTGTAATACCAGAGAGTGGAAATCCATAGAGATGGAATCTTGTAATACCAGAGAGCGGAAATCCATAGAGATGGAATCTTGTAATACCAGAGAGTGGAAATCCATAGAGATGGAATCTTGTAATATCAGAGAGTGGAAATCCATAGAGATGGAATCTTGTAATACCAGAGAGCGGAAATCCATAGAGATGGAATCTTGTAATACCAGAGAGTGGAAATCCATAGAGATGGAATCTTGTAATCCCAGCCGTGGGAGAATCAGGCTTCTACAATGGTGTGGAGAGGGAACGAGGATGCATGTGGACTTCAGACAAAAGCGAATTTGCAGTTGCTCTGGACTTGAGCAACGGAAGAGCTGGGGAGACGGCTCAGGCTTACTGTGCAAATGTGAGGACCTGAGTTCAGACCCCCAACACCCATGTCAATGGCAGACAGGCCCAGCAGTCCACCTGTAAACACTTGGGAGGCCGGGACAATGGATCTCTGGGGCAGGCAGGCTAGGTCAGCCACATCAAGGGAATTCTGGGTTCAAGTCAAAGGCCCTGTCTCAATGAAGGACACACACACACACACACACACACATGTACACATGCAAGAGAAGATGAGGAAGAAGGAGAGAGTTCTGTTGGCTGAGTCAGTCAGCACTAAGCTTGAAGGGACATCTTTTTAAAATATTTTTATTTATTTATTTGAGAGAGAGAGATTCAGAAATATACAGGTAGAGAGAGGGAGAGAGAATGGATGCACCAGGGCCTCTAGCCACTGCAAACGAACTCCAGATGCATGCACCCCTTTGTGCAACTGTCTTACGTCATAGGTCCTGGGGAGCTGAACCAAGGTCCTTTGGCTTTGCAGGCAAGCACCTTATCTGCTGAGCCATCTCTCCAGCCCTTGAAGAGACATCTTTGTTCTGGTGTGATCTTACCCAGTGCAGTGGTGTGGCGCAAAGGAAGATCTTGACCCTTCTTTTGGCTAAAGCAGGAGGGAGATGAATGGCAATGAGTCCCTTCCTTTGAAAGCACATAGCCTGCAGGCCTGGGTAACTGGGGGCCATCCGGGAACTGGGGATGTCTGGCATTACCTCAGGGACATGGAGGTACATTAGAACCAGCTGAAGCATGGAGGTGGGTCTGGGAGAGGTGCAGAACAAGCAGAAATGACTACCAGGAGAGTTTGTCCCCATTCTGGAGGCACTGGCATCTCCGTGTTCACTTCTGTCACCACCCTGCTGCTCGTGTCCCCAGAAGGCTGAGAAGAAAAACTTATAAAAGGAAGTGATGTGTCTATTTATTTTGAAGGCCAGTCCAAGGAAGCTGGGAGATAAGGCCCCGGGCAACTCTTCCTTGGGCATTGTTATCAGCACCCACGAAAGGAGGGGAAATATCAGTCTGGTTGAAATTCAAGAGTGGCAAAGGCTAAGTAGAGAACCAAAAGGAGAAAAAAATTGAGTCCCACCCTGGGCTGGCAGAAGGCAGGAGTCAAGAATGAGGGTCCCCTATTCCATTGCCAGGCTGAGTGTAGAATGGCAGTTACGTCTGGAGTGCAAACAGCATTTCAGTATATCTCATGCAATATTTGGGGCACACTTTTACTAGTTTATAACCTACTGCTCTTCAGAAATTCAGGCTGGCCTTGAACCCCTGATCTTGCCTCAGCCTCTTCAGCAGTTTCCTCCTGGCGTGCACCACCGCAAGTGGCAAAAATTCAAGTTCAGTTGAGCATCTGTGTTTTTACTTGTTAAACTGACAACCCGATTCTCCCCGCTCTCACCACCACTGCTTTTTGCCAGACCTTCAACCCCATAGCACCACTGTGTGATCACGGCTTGTGTGAGCCCCATGAAGAAGTCTCGAGGCATATCTGGAATGAACCAGCTACCAAAGCTCTGCAGGCCAGCCGACAAATCTCCACGCAGGCGAGGAAATGCCTCTGACATTCGTACCCAATCTTGTTGTCCTCGCAGTTTTGTGATCCTGGGAAATTCTGGGATATCTTTGAGGCAATTTCCTGATTTGTAAATGAGCAAGTGACATGCCTTATTTTGCAAATATTAAATGTGATGGTGTCCGTAGCATTCCCAGCATAACGCCAAGATGAACTGCCTGATGAACTTGTCACAATAGTCCCAATTATTCTGTTCCTAGGGCACACTTAGAGCACTCTCTCTTGGTAAAGCCCAACTCAGAAAAAACCCAAATGTCACCTACTGGAGATTAGCCAACATCCATTCTGGGCTCACTTGGTCCCTTGCAGTTCCATCTCAGTAAGTGACATACACATGTGCCCACACATAGCCGCTCTAGGGACTAGGGACTAGTTGCTGGAGATATGGCTCCGTGGATAAAGCACTTGCTGGCAAGCAGGAAGACCCGAGTTTAAATCCCTAACCTACATGTAAATGCCAGCAGGGACTCAGGAGGCGGAGACAGGAGCCCCAGGGCAAGCTGGCTAGCTAAATTAGCCAAATCATTGAGCTCTCAAGTGAGTCCTGCCTCAGTAAACAGAGAGTGATTGAGAAAGATCCCTGATGACATCCTCTGGCCTACACACACACACACACACACACACACACACACACACACACACACACACACAGCATGGTAATTTAGGGCTTGCCTGATTGTTTACTTAAAACAGAGCCCCCAGTTCCCCTTGTCACATACAGTAGGAAAAGATGCGCACCATTATAGGGTCCGAGTATTGTGACACCTTAAGTGACTGCGCAGTCCCTCGTTGCTAAGTATAACTCTGAGCTGGGAGGGCAGGGTGGGCTTGCTCCAAGCATTCCTCGAAGTGAAGTCTGTTGCCAAAGACTTCAAGGCACACAAAGGTGAAGCTTGGTGTTTGTAAAGGAGGAAGGACGTTTTGCTTGTGTTACCTTAACATGTTGGTTTTAAGTCTATTCATACTGTATTACACAAAACCTTAATTTTATCTGTGTTTCAGCTACATTTCTTTGGCTCTTATATATATAATTTATTTATTTATTTGAGAGTGAGAAAGATGCAGAGAGAGAGAGAGAGAGCGAGGGAGAGAATGGGTGCACCAGGGCCTCCAGGCACTGCAAACGAACTCCAGACGCATGTGCCACTTTGTGCATCTGGCTTACATGGGTTCTGGGGAATTGAACCGAAGTCCTTTGCCTTTGCAGGCAAACGCCTTAACCGCTAAGCCATCTCTCCAGCCCCAGCTCCTTTTTTTTTTTTTTCAAATGGGGAAAAAGAGCTTGGAGATGAATGACAGTCACCCATTGCTCTTGGATTCTGTCTGCCACACGCAAAGCAAATCTAAGTTACTACAAGCTTCTTTCTGTCATACGTAAGGGGGAGGTGGCAGAGGAGTCATCAACAAGATGTCTGCAGACAGAGGTGATGAACTCAGATGCTAAAGCCCTTGGAGGACCCAAGTTTGGATACCCAGAACCCACATAAATGCTGGGTGTGGCAGCTCACTCCTGTAGTTCCAGCACTCAGAGGCAGGACAGGCAGATTTCCCCCTACCTCCCGCACCCCCAGCAAGCTGGCTAGCTAGTCTGGCTTTATCAGAGAGCTCCGGGCTCACTGGGAGATGCTGTCTGCAAGAGTCAAGTAGAGAGACATTGAGGAAGACACCCAACATGACTTCTGGCTTCCACCTGCACTTGCACACATGCACACATACACCTGCACACACAAATGCACCCAACATGCATATGAACACACACATATGCACACCATGCATGTACACGTGCAAAAAGTTAAAAAGAATGCTAAAATTACCTAACACTTTATGTCACTCTGGAACGCCATGTCACGGGGTAGTGACAAGGGGTTCCACAAGGCCAGTTCCTGGTGTGGTCCTGTTTCTCAGAGCTTCTCACCTCCATTTGTAACACGAGATTCCAATTTATCTCTCTTCTGCCTCTTCTGTGATTAGAGTGAGAGACGAATGAGACAATGAACCAGGCATGGGGGTGCACGCCTTCAATCCCAGCACTCGGGAGGCAGAGGTAGGAGGATTGCAGCCTTAGACTACATAGTGAATTCTAGGTCAGTCTGGGCTAGAGCAAGACTCTACCTCAAAAAAAGAGAAAGAAAGAAAGAAAGAAAGAAAGAAAGAAAGAAAGAAAGAAAGAAAGAAAGAAAAAAAAAAAAAAAAGAAAAGAAAGAACAAACCAAATATGACAATGTATGTGAAATGTTGACATGCCTAGAACTCCAGCTGACTGATGGGCCACATTCTCACTGCCTACTCGATTTTCCCAGCTGTGGCTCAGGCAAAGTGAAGCCTGAACCCGTACAGACCAGCTACCGTTGCCAAGCACATTCAGGATGGATACCCACTGTATTTCTGGGTGCCAGACTTCCACAGGCTGCACAGGAGGGATATAGACCAACACGGCTTTTTAAAATTTTCTTTTTTATTTTATTTTAAAAAGAGAGGGAGAGAATTAGCCTGCCAGGGCCTCAGCCACTGCAATCGAGCTCCAGATGCTTATGCCACCTAGTGGGCATGTGTGATCTTGCACTTGCCTCACCTTTGTGTGTCTGGCTTACTTGGGATTTGGAGAGTAGAACATGGGTCTTTAGGCTTTGCAGGCAAGCACCTTAACCATTAAGCTATCTATAAGCTTGGCCTTTTTTCTCTTCTCTCTCTCTTTTTTTTTTTTTTTTTTTTTTTTTTGGAGGTAGGGTTTCACTCCAGTCCAGGCTGACCTGGAATTCACTCTTTAGTTTCAGGGTGGCCTCGAACTCACGGTGATCCTCCTACCTCTGCCTCCCCAGTGCTGGGATTAAAGGCATGCACCACCATGCCCAGCTCTATAGATCTGCTTTTTTAAAAAGGAATTTTATTTATTTATTTGAGAAAGAGAGATAGAGCACACATGCCAGGGCCTCCAGCCACTGCAAATAAACTCCAGACTTGTGTACCCCCTTGTGCATCTGGCTTACATGGGACTGGGGAATAAAACCTGGGTCCTTAGGCTATGCAGGCAAGCACTTTAATCACTAAGCCATCTCTGAAGCCCCCAACATTGCTTTTAAAATACCAGAATCCTGCAAAAGTAGTACATGGACTAAAATTGAAAACAAGGAGACTGGCTGAGTAACCCTTCATGGGGACTGGGGTGACTGCTCAGAAAATAAAGCACAAGGGACAAAGAGCTATAACTGAATGTCACATCTCTTTGCCACATGTGTCCTGATTGTCCAGCCAGTGGGAGCAGTGCTGCCAGAAGGTTGTGCTCTTTGAGGAAAAGTGAAGACATTTGAGGCACGGTCTCTGTTTAATTTCTTGCTGAATTCCCAGTATATAAGCAACATCAAGAATATTGTAGGCAGTCAGAAAGTAAAGTTTAAATTGATAAATGAAACTGGTGTTTTTTTTTTCAAAGACAACCACTGGGCCCATGAGCAGCAGTGTAGATTTGATGCTCAGGAATGCTGCATTCCAGCTTGCGTTTCGCAGCAGAGCGGGTGGAGGTGATCTCACGGTGTAACGATTTTGTGCACTTTGCAAATTACTTCCAAACTCCTACATAAATTCTGGATTCTTTTGCTGGAGAGTTTTCAAGGTTAAAATTCTCCTACTGTAAGCCTTATAGTTTTCATGACTGAATGTTTATTTTGTGTGGTTTAAGAAGAGGCATTTCAAAGATAATGATAGCCAGTTTTTCTTTTCCTCCTCAGAAGATAATTAAGACCAACAGGCAAATTGAATCTTGGCATTTGTGTTGAGAATTAGGAGATAAATATTTTTCCTATTGCTATAAATATAAAATGATGATGGGGTGGGTTACTTTATCTGGAGCCCTTGACAAAAAAAATCACCTGCAACCTAGGGTCACGTGACCGGACGTGACATCACAAGGGAGGCAACTGCCCGGCGAGTCAGGTTCTGCCAGTGCTTTCATCCTGTGGTGGTTAGACAAAAGGTCCCCCACAGGCTCATGGGTTTTGAATACTTTGTCTCTGGCGGGTGGTAATTTGGGGAAGCTGTAGGGCCTTTGGGAAATGGTGTGTGGCTACGGGTGGCCTTTGGGATTGAATAGCCCAGTTCCAAACCTAAAACTTAGACCACGTCCTTCCTGCAGATGTGGAGATGTGACTCAGGCTTCCTTCTCTGGCCTGTCACGTTTCCCCTGCCACCATGAAAGCGCCTCTCAAAACTGCAAGCTGACGCGCCCTTCCCTCCCATGAGCCGCTTCTGATCAGGTGTTTTGTCTCAACCATGAAAACACAATGGTTTCGTGGCCACAGGCAGGAGGCCTGATCCTCACTGCTTGGGTCTCTCCATAGAACTCCTTGTGTCTACACATCACATTGGCAGCCGGCTCCCCGAGAGTGGGGCCAAATGGAAATGTCTTTTGTAACCTGGCATCTGAAAGCACATCCTGTCATTTCTACCCTATCTTCTTGGTTACATGGGTCAGTCCTATTCATTGTTGGAGGGGGGCTATGCCAATAGCATGATGCCAGGGGCCAGTTGCCATGGGAGCCACCTTTGATATTGACAGTTACTCAAGAGAAGACTGAGGGCTGGAGAGATGGCTTAGCGGTTAAGGTGCCTGCCTCCTAAGCCTAAGAACGCAGGTTTCAATCTCCAGGTCCCACGTTTAGCCAGATGCAAAGTGACGCAAGGGCGCAATGCCGCACTTGACCACAAGGGGGCACACGCATCTGGATTTCATTCACAGCAGCTAAGAGACTGCTGGCACGCCCATTTCTATCTGTCTCCCTCTCCCTCTCTCTCTGTCTCTCTCTGTGTCTCTCTCCAAAAACAAATAAAATAATAATAAAAAAATTATTTAAAAAAAGAGAGAAGACTGAACAGGTGAAGCCAGGAGATGAGAGACTGAGCTTGACAAGGACTAGAGACCCACGTCACTGGGCAGTGAGAAGTATAAAGTACAGATCCTGAAGCAGGTCCCTGGTTGCTATATTTAAGGGCTCAGCAGTAAGCCAGAATGCCTGGAGTCTAAGTGGGAGAGTGGGGATAGTGTGATAGTTAATCTCTGCCCATCAACTTGACAGAATGTAGAATCCCCATGGAAACTTCTGGAAAGTTGCTCGCTGCTCTGTTCATAGGCTAGCTGTTCCAAGCAAGCTCTGGGAAATTCTACCTCTGCCTCCCATCTCACTATAGGTGGGCAGGGACTCTAGAAGCCTGCTAGTTTCTGGTTTTCACGTGGAGTCTTGGGATCTGAATTCAGGTCCTCACACTTCTGTGGCAAGAGTTATATCCACTGAATCATCTTTCCAGCCCCCAATGTTTTTTTTTTGAAGATTTTGTTTTTATTTATTTATTAGAGACAGAGAGGGAGAGAGAGAGAGAGAACGAGTGAGAATGGGCACACACCAGGGCCTCTAGCCACTCTAAGGGCCCCAGTTCGATTCTCCAGGTCCCATGTTAGCCAGATGCACATGGTGGCGCATGCGCCTGGAGTTTGTTTATAGTGGCTAAAGGCCCTGGCATGCCCATTCTCACTCTCTCCTGTCTCAAATAAATAAAATAAAATAAAATAAAATAAAATCTTCAAAAAAAGTGGTGGCTAGAGAGATGGTTCAGTGGATATAACTCTTGCTACACAAGTGTGAGGACCTGAGATCAGATCCCAAGACTCCACGTGAAACCAGAAACTCGCAGCCTTCTAGAATCCTGGCCCACCTATAGTGAGATGGGAGGTAGAGGTAGGAGAAGTTCCTAGAGCTTGCTTAGAACAGCTAGCCTGTGAACAGAGCAGCAAGCAAGAGCAAGGGGTCCTGCATTGGGGCTGGAGAGGTGGTGGACCCTCAACTGCAGTCCTCGGCGAGAGCATTGACATGGTCTGCACCTATGAGGTGAGCTTCCTCGTAGCATGGCAACCTCAAGCAGTTGAGCTCTTTGGATGGGAGGACCAAGCAGACACTGTATTACCTTGATTTTTATGATCCAGCCTTGAAAATGACTTATAGTTTTTTTTTTAATTTTTGTTTATTTTTTATTTATTTATTAGCAACAGACAGAGTGAGAAAGAAGCAGAGAATGAAGAGAGAGAGAGAAAGGATGGGCACACCAGGGCCTCCAGCCACTGCAAATGAACTCCAGATGCATGCACCATCTTATGCATCTGGCTTATGTGGGTCCTGGGGAATCGAGCCTTGAACGGGGGTCCTTAGGCTTCACAGGCAAGCGCTAAGCCATCTCTCCAGCCCAATGACTTATAGTTTTGTGCTATAGCCCTGAACCTGCCAAGATAAAAAGTAAATATGAACTCTACTTCCCCAAAATTGTATGCTAACAAAAGCATTGTGGGAGAAAATGTTGTTGCAGCCAGTTTTGGACATAGACTCTGCCACATTCAGTGCACGCCAAAAAAAAGGGGGGGGGAGTAATATTTTGAGCAGAGCCGTAACATGACCCGACTCACAATTAAACTGGTATTTCTGGGACAAGGGCAGAAACATGCAAACTAATTAGGAAGCTATTACAATCATCTGGGCAAGAGGTGATGAGAATTTGGATGAGGGAGCAGCAATGGGTGTGGTGAAAAGTGACATGGGAAAGTTTGCAGGCAAACTCCGCGTTGCAGAGGACTTCGTTGAGCTTAAAGAGGAGCTCCGTTTCCTGGTATGAGATGTGGAAGCCAGTTAATATAAGTGTCTAGAGATCAGGGAAGAGGTAGAGCTTGTTGATATAACTGCTAACATATCGATATTGAAAACGATGGAAATGAATGAGCTCACCGAGAGAGTGCAAAAGGCAAGAGAGGAATTCTAAGAGTGGGGTCCAAGAACTCACCAATATTGGGCCTTTAGAAAGCCCAGGAGGCCCTGGCTCCGAGACAAGAGGAATGGGCAACAAGGTATGGGTCCGTGGTACGCTGCCAGCCGACGGAAAGGGTCTCAGACAGGGTTGGGAGTGAGCTACTTGTCAGCTCTGAGCTCCCGAAGGAAGACGAGGCGTGAGAATTCCCCATGGTAGCTATCAACGTGGAGGGCATCGCTGGGTACTTTGCTGGAACCATGCTTTGATGAGGTCTAAGGAAAATGCTTGAATGCAGGGAATTTGTGAGAGATGAAGGTGGAGAATTGAAGACGGTGCATAGAGTCCCGTTGGTGAAGAAGTCTGAGGAACTTTGCAGCAAAGGGAAGAAGGAACTGGGGTCAGGAGAAATGACCAGGTCACCATTTGTAGACATGGGGTGAGACACGCAGGCTCCATAGTCATTGTGCCTTATTTTGAAACCTGCCACTTCACCTGGCTATTTGTATGAACTTGGGTGGGTCAGTGCCCTCATTTCTACATCTGCACGTAGAGCTAGTGATAGAACTCCTCAAAATGGTCTTTGGTATATGGCGGATGCCCGGGTGAGCGCCATTCTATCGATGATGGAAACTATGCTGATGAAATTGATCTGCCTCGTTTTATACCGCTCAGGAGACCCGGGATGCTGAGAAGTACACAGCTCTGGTGAGGGGTGAGTGGCCGATGCCATCACCACACCCACACTGGGTCCTGATGGCCCAGAAAGGAGCTAGAAACTGATGCCAGTCATGACCCAGAACAGAGAGATGAGGCTGAGTGGCCAAGTTGGTGACTCTGTAGGTTTCTCCACTTTCTGATGAGGACACACAGTGTGTGTGTGTGTGTGTGTGTGTGTGTGTGTGTGTACAAGCACTACTCAAGGGACAATGGTTTGTGGCAGAACATTTTGTTTTTATCTCATTTCCTGAGGATCCTCCCTGGAATAAGGGATTTAGTGATTTTTTTCTCTCTCTCTCCTTTTCTTAGCTAGCCTAGTAGATGCTCATGGTGAGATTCAAAACCATTTCGGACTTAAAAGAAAGTATGCAGCCACCGCGTTATCTGATGGCCATCAGCAAGTGCAGATTCCTCCAGTGAAAGGGCGCTGCAGGGTGTGTTACAGCCTCCATGAGAAGTTCTTTGAAACAGCCCGAGAGACTATTGTAAAACAAAACAAACAAACAAAAAAGTTGTTGGATTCCTGGTCAGCTTATGCTAGAAAACTCTGCAAATGCTGCAAAAGTTATTTTTAAACAAATATCTCTCCTACCTCCATTTGCTAACTGGGTTTCCTTGCCTCATTAAAACGTATAAAAAGAGAAAAACCTACAAATCAAAGGACATTTTCATGGGTGGGGTGGCCATAAAACATGTCACCTTCACTGGGACCCATTTCATTAAAGATGAAATTCTGCTTTTTAAACTTTTTATTGACAGTCTCCATGTACATAGACAATATACTGTAATCACAATCCTCTCCCACCACCTTCCCTTTTCCCCTTGGAAATTCTTAATAATTGTGCAGGAAATAATAGACTTAGATAGACTGAGTTTGCCCTGTGTTATCCAGAGCATCAATGAAAATCAGAATACTTACACTTTCCTAATTACTCATAACCAGCCTTCAGGGGGAAGAGTTCTGCATCGGAAGGAATTGAATATTGAATAAGGACTAGATTCACTTTCTTTTATTTAGGACCCAAAGATCATTTAAGCTCCTTTCAGAAACTGTAGCAAAGATCTTTTGCTAATGCCAGTGCTGCGACCATGTTCTGAGACTCCTGGACGGGTGTGCAGACATCAGATGTCTTAGAACAGGAGGAGTGGCCCATCACTCAGGCATGGGACTGCCTCACGGAACTGGTCTTTAAGACCCACATCCCTTGAAACTCTTGGGCCTGACTTCAGAGTCACCTATAACTATAAACATAGGTAGTAACAGGAAAAGGACAGACGTCCAGGGCCTGGCCCTTCTGGGAGCAGAGTGTTTTCCATCAGTAAGAAGGAAGTGGAGGCACGATTCACCTTTCAAGATGCCTCTGGGGCTGGAGAGACGGCTTCGTGGTTAAGGCGTTTGCCTGAGAAGCCAAAGGATCCCGGTTCGATTCTCCAGGTCCCAGGTAAGCCAGCTGCACAAAGTGGTGCATGTGTCTGGAGGTTGTTTGCACTGGCTAGAGGCCCTGGTACACCCATTCTTTCTCTCTTTCTTCTTCTTTCCCTCTCTCTCTATCTAAAATAAAAATAAATAAATAAAATTTTAAAAACCCAAATGCCTAGGCTTGGGAGATGGCTCCGTGGTGAAAGGTGCTTGCTTGCAAAGCCTAATGTCCCAGGTTCAATTCCCCAGTACCCACATAAAACCAAATGCACAAAACGACACATGTATCTGGAGTTCATCTGCAGTGACACGAGGTCCTGATGTGCCTATATAAATTCTCTCTCTCCCCTTGCAAAAAAAATATTTTTTAAAAAGACAAATACCCATCCATCCAACATCATGCAAGGAACTGTAACTTAACTCAAGAGGTTAAAAACAAAAGCTGTGGGAGTTAATTAGGGATTAATGGGGAAGAAGAACGGTGTTAATGAGAGGTGTAGGGTATAAGAGTAATTAAAGGCTCCAAGACCAAAATACAGTATATAATGTATGAAATGTCAAAAATGGAAAAATAAATTAAAAATAAGGAATAAATTGATGCAATATAAAAAAGTACAATACCAGGCTGGAGAGATGGCTTAGCGGTTAAGGTGCTTGCCTGCAAAGCCTAAGAACACTTGTTCAAATCTCAGGGTCCCACGTTTAGCCAGATGCAAAAGTGACACAAGCAGGCAATGTCACACATGTGCACAAAGGAGGCTCATGTCTGGAATTCGTTCATAGCTGCTGAGAGGCCCTGGCATGCCCATTCTCTCTCTCTCTCTCTCTCTCTCTCTCCCTCTCAAATAAAAAAAAGTACAACTCCCAGGGGCTGGAGAGATGGCTCAGTGGATAAATCAAGCTGGAGTTCCCAAGTTCAATCCCCAGACCCCATGTTTAAAAAAAAGCAGCAGAAGTCAAGGTGGGTTTCTGGAATCCTGGTATGCTGACACTGATGGAGATGGGAGGAGGAGACAGGAGAACTTCCCCAAAGCTCATAGTGAGCGTAGCAAAGAACAGAATACAGAGCGAGAAACTGCCTCAAGTGAGGTGGACAGGCAAGGACAGAACCAAAAGTTGTCCTCTGACCTACACACACACACCATGACAAGTATGCACCTGCTCACACTCATACATTCACAAACACACACGTATAAGTATATCCAACACTGTACTGAATCACAACCTCTCATAGTATAGCCCAGAAATATATTTCAAACTTTCTTAATGATTCTTATGCAATTAACAGAATAAACACTAATTCAGAGCTAGTACTGCCTATACATTGGAGAACTTCTAAAACTCCCACATGCTGGGGCTGGAGCTGGGGCATGGCTCAGAGGACAAAGTGCTTGTTGTGTGGTTTCTGGAAGCTTCCTATAGCTCCATCTTGTTTCTCTTCAAGGGTCTCACCTGTGTGTTGTTTGTTTGGTTTTTTTTTTCATCTGGCTTATACAGATAGCTTGGAAATTGAATGTGGGTCAGCAGGCTTTGTAAGCAAGTGCCTTTAACCACTAAGCCACCTTCCCAGTCCTCATTAGTCACCTTTTCTGAGACAAGGTCTCTCATTGCTTTGGAGCTCACCAAGTAGGTTCGACTGGTTGGCCAGTGGCCAAGGCTCTGCCTGTCTCCACCTCCCAGCATCAGGATGATTCGGGCGCACTACCATGCCTGGATTCTGGGGCTCAAATTCAGATCCTCATGCTTGCACCGACTGAACTATCTCCCCAGCCCTCAAAATGGGCTTCTAAAGAATGCTTTCTTCTCTAATACCAGGGAAGATAATGTGATTTGATTTCATACTTTCACTCGTGGTTCACTCAGCAGCTACTGAGTGACTGAAGCTGGTGCACGGAGATACCCAGACGGGTAAGGCACGATTCTCCTCTGTCAAAAATTGCTACCCCCTGGATACATGTTCCTTATCTTTTTGAGTTTCAGGTTTGTGGCAAAGATAGGACCCATCTCCTCTCTGCCTCTAATAAGTAAATAAAATAAAAATGAATTTAAAAAAAGCCTTGGGGCTGGAGAAATGGCTTAGAGGTTAAGGCATTTACCTGCAAAGCCAAAGGACCCAGAATCAATTCCCCAGTACCCACGTAAAACCAGATGCACAAGGTGGCACATGCATCTGGAGTTTGTTTGCGGTGGCTTAGAGGCTCTGGTGTGCCCATTCCCTCTGTCTCTCTTTCTCTTTCTCCCTCTAATAAATGAGTAAAATAAAATTTAAAAGAATTTTTAAATAAAGCAGAAAGGTAAAAGTTTCATAGAGGGTCTCTCTGCTCAGAATGAAGGAAGTCCTATGCCTACATCTTCACCAGCCAAAAGGAGGTGGAGGAAGACCCTCCTCCACACGTGATGGGTGGATGAGTGGAGGCCCCTCCCAATCAGAGGGCAGAGGTCCAGGTGGAGGAAGAATCCCCCAATGGGGAAAATCCCTTCTGGGAAACACAACCTAGGTCTGAACTCAAAGAATCCTTCCCAGGATGCTCAGCCAAGTGTGACTTTTAAACTGCTCCTCAAAGACCTTCCAGAAACTGCACTGACAAAGGTCCGTGTTCTTCAACATGGGGCGCATTCAGTTGGAAACTTATCAGACAGAGGTCAGCTCCGCAGGTGGATGAGGGAGGCCCCTCCCAATGTCCTCCACACGTGATTGACCCTCCCAATCAGAAACTGCAAAAAGAGGTCCAGGTGATAGACCCTGGGGGAGGCCCCTCCCAATCAGAGGGCAGAGGTCCAGGTGGAGGAAGACCAGAGGATGACAGAGGTCCAGGTGGAGGAAGACCCCTCCTCCAGGCCTGATGGATGGATGAGTGGAGGCCCCTCCCAATCAGAGGGCAGAGGTCCAGGTGGAGGAAGACCCCTCCAGGCCAGAGGGCAGAGGTCCAGGTGGGTCAGGAAGACCCTCCTCCACGCGTGATGGGTGGATGAGTGGAGGCCCCTCCCAATCAGGGAGGTCCAGGTGGAGGAAGACCCTGGATGGATGAGTGGAGGCCCCCAATCCCAATCAGAGGGCAGAGGTCCAGGTGGAGGTGGAGGAAGACCCTCCTCCACAGTGCTGAGGTCCAGGTGGGTGGATGAGTGGAGGCCCCTCCCAATCAGAGGGCAGAGGTCCAGGTGGAGGAAGACCCTCCTCCACACGTGCTGGGTGGATGAGTCAGGAGGCCCAGGTGGAGGAAGACCCTCCCCAATCAGGATGGGCAGAGGTCCAGGTGGAGGAAGACCCTCCTCCACACGTGCTGGGTGGATGAGTGGAGGCCCCTCCCAATCAGAGGGCAGAGGTCCAGGTGGAGGAAGACCCTCCTCCACACGTGCTGGGTGGATGAGTGGAGGCCCCTCCCAATCAGAGGGCAGAGGTCCAGGTGGAGGAAGACCCCTCCTCCACAGATGGGTGGATGGTGGAGGCCCTCCCAATCAGGGGCAGAGGTCCAGGTGGAGGAAGACCCTCCTCCACACGTGCTGGGTGGATGAGTGGAGGCCCTCCCAATCAGAGGGCAGAGGTCCAGGTGGAGGAAGACCCTCCTCCACACGTGCAGTGGAGGCCCCCTCCCCCAGAGGGCAGAGGTCCAGGTGGTCCAGGTGGAGGAAGACCCTCCCTCCACACGTGCTGGGTGGATCCCAATCAGAGTGCAGAGGCCCCTCCCAATCAGAGGGCAGAGGGGCAGAGGTCCAGGTGGAGGAAGACCCCTCCTGCCACCCCTCCCAATCAGAGGGCAGAGGTCCAGGTGGAGGAAGACCCTCCTCCACACGTGGATGATGTGGAGGCCCCTCCCAACCAGAGGACAGAGGTCCAGGTGGAGGAAGACCCCTCCTCCACACGTGGTCCAGGTGGGTGGATGGGTGGATGTGGAGGCCCCTCCCAATCAGAGGGCAGAGGTCAGGTGGAGGTCCAGGTGGAGGAGGTGGAGGACCCTCCTCCACACGTGCTGGGTGGATGAGTGGAGGCCCCTCCCAATCAGAGGGCAGAGGTCCAGGTGGAGGAAGACCCTCCTCCACACGTGCTGGGTGGATGAGTGGAGGCCCCTCCCAATCAGAGGGCAGAGGTCCAGGTGGAGGAAGACCCTCCTCCACACGTGCTGGGTGGATGAGTGGAGGCCCCTCCCAATCAGAGGGCAGAGGTCCAGGTGGAGGCCCTCCTCCACACGTGCTGGGTGGATGAGTGGAGGCCCCTCCCAATCAGAGGGCAGAGGTCCAGGTGGAGGAAGACCCTCCTCCACACGTGCTGGGTGGATGATGGGCCCCTCCCAATCAGAGGGCAGAGGTCCAGGTGGAGGCCCCCCTCCCAATCCCCTCCCAATCAGAGGGCAGAGGTCCAGGTGGAGGAAGACCCTCCTCCACACGTGAAGACCCCCCTCCCAATCAGAGGGCAGAGGTCCAGGTGGAGGAAGACCCCTCCTCCACACGTGCTGGGTGGATGAGTGGAGGCCCCTCCCAATCAGAGGGCAGAGGTCCAGGTGGAGGCCCCCCTCCCAATCAGAGGGCAGAGGTCCAGGTGGAGGAAGACCCTCCTCCACACGTGCTGGGTGGAATCAGAGTGGTGGAGGCCCTCCTCCCAATCAGAGGAGGGCAGAGGTCCAGGTGGAGGAAGACCCTCCTCCACACGTCAGAGGGCAGAGGTCCAGGTGGAGGAAGACCTCCCACACGTGCTGGATGTGGAATCAGAGGGCAGAGGTCCAGGTGGAGGAAGACCCTCCTCCACACGTGATGGGTGGATGAGTGGAGGCCCCTCCCAATCAGAGGGCAGAGGTCCAGGTGGAGGAAGACCCTCCTCCACACGTGCTGGGTGGATGAGTGGAGGCCCCTCCCAATCAGAGGACCCGCCCCACTGTTGTGGTATAAATATCAAAGGTCTGTTGAGCTCACGGGTCCAGCCAGTGGTGTGTGGAACCGTTAAGAGGTGGAGTTTTGTTGGGGAAAGTGGGTCACTGAGGGAAAGGGTGGGCCTGGCGGTTTCATGGCCTGACTCCATTTCCTGCTTGTTATACCTGTTCACCGCACTGCCCACCCTCAGAATTGCTGCATTTGAGGTCACTAAACTCCATGACCACATACAAGGCACAGCAGATCTTCAAACACCTCATCTTAACACCCACCCTCCCACGTGAAAGGCCTCAACGCAAGAAACACCACCGCGATATGGGGATGTCTGCCCAGCACTGACCCTGGGCCTGCCATAAATTAAGCACTTGGGAGCTTTCGGTTGGAGAAACAAAAGAGCACGTTGAGTTTAGACTGGGGGAGTGCAGGTGCCATTCTGGTAGTTCTGCTCTTGCTAGCTCAAGCCCTGCCACGTGAGTGGGAGCTCCTCCCAGCGGCTGCCAGCTGGGGCCACTTCCTGCTGGTTGAGTCCTTGCTAGTTCTCCAGAGCCTTCTCACCTGGGCCAGGAAGTTCTTACCCTCCTTAGCTTTTTGGTAGAAGAGAGTATTGTATCTTGCCTGCTACCCTCCCCCCCCCCACACACACACCCCAGAATTTTTTGGCCAAGCTCCTATCTTGCCATCTTAAAGGGATGTCTCTAACTACATTCAAAAAATCACGGATTGAGGCCGGGCATGGTGGTGCACGCCTTTAGTCCCAGCACTGGGGAGGCATGGGTAGGAGAATCACCGTGAGTTGGAGGCTACCCTGAGACTACATAGTGAATTCCAGGTCAACCTGGGCTAGAGCAAGACCCTACCTCAAAAAAAAAAAAAAAAAAAAAAGAAAAGAAAAGAAAGAATGGAAGAAAGGGAAGGAAGGAAGGAAGGAAGGGAGGGAGGGAGGGAGGGAGGGAGGAAGGAAGGAAGACAAAACAAAAAAAACCATGAGTTTAAGTTATGGTAATAAACAAGGAAATGAAAGTCACTCCACAGCTTGTCTGTTCCTTGAAGCTGCATGGCGGGGGCGGGGGGGTCTCTTTTCCCAGCTCTGCTTGCCCACCAAACCTCCTATGATGCCATACCTCCAGGACATATCCTAGGGCGAGATGTGCTGGACAGGAAAGGGGAATAGCAACAAGCAAACCAAATGCGTGCAGGTAGGAGGGGAACTTGCTGGTATGCTGGCTTGGCACCTCTGGGTGCGTCCCAACTCCAAGAAGCTGAGGAAAATACATTCTCTGGATTCTAGAGAGGGTGGTTTTGCAAAGGGTGTGTATGTATGGCGAGTGGGAGGCGGGAGGGTCTGCAGATGTGAGGGAAAAGCCAGAGAGCAAGTGACTGTAAAAACATCTCTGTTAAGTAGCAAGACCAGCAGCTGGGCCACATTAGCTGTTCCCTTCTCTCTCCTATTTTTGGACTTGGAAAGAAAATGAGCAAAATAATTCCTGTTTTGGAGAAAAGTACAGAAGGAGATTGGAGCAGGACTGGGGGAAGATGGAGCTGAGGACCGGGATGGAGAAGTTGAGGGAGCTGAGGAGCTGCAGGCTTGGGGGAGGGGGCAGGTCCTGCCGCACCTCCCCGGGGACCACATCTCTGCTCAAGGACCAAGTATAATCTCAAGGTCACGTGCCAAATCCATAATTCTCACCAGTGACAACCAAGGCCAGGTATCACGCTGAAGCAGGGAGGTTTAAGTTCAGGGCCACCCTGAGGTGCAAAAGATGTGGGCGAGGTAACGCTGCTGTCCTGCCAGCCTGGTTGGTCTCTTCCCTGCCAGGAAGTGACCAGCTGTTCCTGCTCTGGTCCTGATGTTACAGATTCATATTAGAGTCCCGAGGGGCACCCAGTGACATTTCCAGATTCTTGTGTCCCAGAAAGAAGAGTTACACTGAGGAAACATGGTTAGTTATAAAAATGAAGACAGGTTATTAAAAAGAGTGGGCTGGAGAGATGGCTGAGCGGTTAAAGGCATTTGCTTGCAAAGCCTGCATACCTGAGTTCAGTTCCCCAGTACCCACATCAAGCCCAATGCACAAAGTGGCACGTAAGTCTGGAGTTCATTTGTAGTGGCATGAGGCCCTGGTGTGCCCACATTCTCTCTCTTTCGTCAATAAAAAAATATATAAAAAAAGAAAGGTGCCCAAGCGGCCAAGGTCGCCCCACAGCACGGCATCTCCATGGTGACACTTCAGACACCTCGGATGGGACAGAAGAAAAGGGCTCAGTGGAATGAGAGGGCTCAGGTCCAGCAAGAGATCCTGTCTCAAGGAATGAGGCGGAGAAGTGATTGAAGACGACACCCGAGGTGCCCATAGGCTCCATACCCATGTGCATAGCCATGCAGGTGTGTACCCACGCACACGAGCATGTACACACACGCATGCGCAATACACCCCCCCACACACAGGACACTGGTTTTCAGTACCAGCTATGAACTCTCTCTTGTGGAGTGGCTCTCAAATCCAGTCAGAGAGCCTTACATGCCTCACTGAGAACTTCCTCAAAGGCCTGTGACGTCACTGAAGACGGCCGTCTGTGGAATGGGGCAAGAGAAGGGGATCATGGGAGTGTAACCTGATGGGAATATGATCAATATGCCATGTGTTCTTATAGTAAAGTTCACAAGTAATAACATTTTAAAAATACACTTTTTAAAAAAAAAAAAAAAGCTTGGCCTGGAGAGATGACTTAGTGGTTATGGCATTTGCCTGTGACGCCCAAGGACCAGGTTCAATTCCTCAGAACCCACATAAGCCACATGTATCTGGAGTTCATTTGCAGTGGCGTGGTGCCCATTCTCATTCTCTCTACCTCTCTGCTTCTCTCTCAAATACATGAAATTCTAAAGAAAAAGAAAACAAAGCTTATGGCTTGGAAGGTCATAGGCACTGGTGGGGCAACTAGTCATTTGACTAAATGGATATGCAGTGCTTACTCGCACACAGTAGGGCTGCTCTTGCTTTGGATCAAAGAAGCTGCTTTCTCCAGACAGCGCAGTGACTACTGGAGAGACTTGAAACTCATCAAAGCGCTGCCTGCCGAGAAGAGAAGCAGCGGTTAAACACTCCGCATTAAGGGAGACATCTCCATCACACCCGCCAAGGCCCAGAGAGCATTGCCAGAGAGGCAGCGAAAGGAATTTTCGAGCTGGAAGATGGGGAGGCGGGCTTTGAAGCGTTGTGTGGCAGACACGCGGTGGCCATCGCATTCGCGACCTCACAGCAGCTGCGTACTTCTGAGCCCATCAACTTGTGGTCATGGGTGACGAAGGGAGGCAGAAATGAAATAAAGAAAACCATCAAAACAGTCAAGGGATTGGGCAGGGGAGGGATGGAGGGGTTCTGTGGAAGGTGGATGGGGAAATGGGGACAAGAGAAAGGGATGGGAGGGGCTATAATACATTATGTACATATATAAAATGTCAATAAAAAGCTGAAAATATGAGTAAATGAATAAGACATTTGGAGTCATGATTATTCATGGAAAGGAACACAAGGGCTTCCAGGGGAGTTGGCTGGGATCTCAGTCGTAGATACGCATGCGTGTAGAGCTTGCAAACCTTCAGAGCACTGTCTCCCTTAGATACCTGTTAGACTGAACTTGTAGGAACACATGGACAGGCAGCTGTACCGTGTGCATAGCTGGCCTCCATGGGGAAGTCCCATGTTGAATGACAGCACACTCCCTGGTTCACGCCCTCCCAGCCGCGTGCATGTGTTTTGTGCTTTGTGCCAAGGCCCCTGGTGGTCCTGAAGTATTTGTTTCTGAGCTGATCATAAGCCCTCTGTTGGTGAATTATAGAGACCAATGTCCAGAAAAGGAGTGATTTGGGGGCAATGAAGAATATGAGTGCAAGTCTGTGCATGCACACACACACACACACACACACACACACACAGAGGCTGATGTGTCCAGAGAACAAGGGGCACGGGGCAGGTTTTCTTCAGATGGGAAAACCACATCCATTATCCTAACTGAACGTTCTCTCACATGTCCAGTACTTGGAGGGACTGCACCCTCTGGGTGTCAAGTCAGAGGTGGTAACGATGCATGGTTATTTGTTTTCACTATTGTATTAATTTACTTTTTATTTATTTATTTATGAGAGAGTGTGTGAGAGAGAGGAAGAGGCAGATAGAGAATGGGCATGCCAGGGCCTCTAGCCACTGCAAAGGAACTCCAGACGCATGCGCCACCTTGCGCATCTGGCTTTACGTGGGTCCTGGGGAATTGAACCCTGGTCCTTAGGCTTTGCAGACAAGCACCTTAACCACTGAGCAACCTCTCCAGCCCCGGTTATATTTTTTAATGCGTGTGTGATGTGCATGCATGTGTGCGTTCACATGTGTGTTCACACGTGTGTTCATATGTATGTGGGCACACATGTGCATGAGTAGGCATGTGGAGGCCAGAGGTTGACATCAGGTGTCTTCCTCAGTCACTGTCCATCTTGACTTTAGAGCAGACTCTCTCCCTGACCCTGGAGCCCACCGATTTGGCTAGGCTAGCTAGCTGACCAGCGATCCTGAATGACCCACCTGTCTCCACTTCCCCATGTGGGTTCTGGAGATCCAAACTCAGATCCTCATGCAACTTGCATCTCCCAGCCCGGATGGGTTCTTCTTAAGGTCACAGTGGCAGTTGCCACTACTGTTCGCAGTTGCTAAGTGAAAATGGAGGTAAAGACAGGACAGGGCATGTGGCATCACAGGACGGCTCTGTGAGGGAGCGCCCAGGCAGTGGGGGTTTAAGTCCAGCACTCCCTCTTAGCCTCGGCCCTCCCATTACATTTTAGTGGGTGTGAAGGGGGTGACTGCTCTGTCCTTCCTCGGCCTCTTTGATGGGCGCAGTCTCTGTTCTAGAGATCCAGATGTTGACATGACTCTCTGCTGTGGGAGAGGCCGTCAGCTGATTCTTGTCAGCTGTTGAGAACACTTACGTTTCCATGTCTCGCTCCAGACAGTGCTCTGTAAAGGTGGACACACTTTGACCAGCCAGAAGGACCCCCATGTGGTCCCCACACCGTGAACAAAGAGGTCACAGAGAGGGTGACACCCAACCCACAGCCCAGCTCCATGGTAAAGGCTGGAGCCAAATTCTTAGGAAAGGAGCTCTGGGCCCTTCTAGACTTTTCCTGGCAAGCACCATCTCTCCTCATGGAAACCACTCCCAGGCCAGTGCCTCCGTGATTCTCATAGATTCAAGCAAGCATAATTCCTGGACCAGTCGTGACTTTTCACAGGAATATTGCGAATGTGGCACAGAAATGGGCACACAGAGCCCACTGCAACTGCCCTGAGGGTGGGACAGCAAGCCACACGTGGCTAAGCCCATTTGTTTCCCAGAAAGAGGAAACATGATGATCCCCTCATGAGGCTCAGCGAGGTCTTTCAAGCTCTCAACGGGAATCTGACCAAGGGTCCCCCATTATGGTTTTCATCTTCTTCATCCTGGTTGTCTTCCAGAGACCCCAAGGGGAATGAGCTGATCCCTGAAGTGATTAGAAAGCCCCGTGTCTCATAGCCTGCTCAGTCTTTTAGACTCAGCTTCAAAGTCACTTAAAAATATTTATGGCCCCAGATTCCTTCTCAATGCAGTAACAGCAACTTTGGCTCCTGGCACCGGAAAGTGCTGTGTAGCCTGCTGGAGGTTGGGGGGAGAGGTCATCAACAGTCATAAGCAGCAGTGGACCTTGCAGACGACACTGATGGCCAGCCAGGCATGACACGCCCACTAGGACAACAGCGGCACGACTGTTACAGGGGAAACCAACTGCTACGTGATCGGATTTAAGGCCTGCTCCACAGGAGGGAATTCATGCCTGATACTGAAAACCTAGTCTAAAGCCTGTGGCTGGGAAGATCTTAAGTCCTGGGGTTGGAGGGACTACAACTAGTGTTTGATTACAAGTCTATATCATCGCCACCAAATCGCCTCCCAAACATTTCAGTTTATGTCCTTATGTTGAGCTGCTCTCACTTGTGGTTAGAGAAGCCTCTCTTTTCGGATGGCGGTGACTACTGGGGAGCCGCCCTCCAAGGCTTGGGAAAGGGGGTGCAGGAAGAACATAAGAGCCAAAGTATGGGGAGCAATGCTTTGTGACCCGGACTTCCAGACAGAACGTGGTCATAGCATTCATGACCGCTGCTGTTACCTGCACAAGACCTGCATAATAATACTGAGCCCATCACATATTCTCCAGAATGATGGAAGAGGTCAAGGAAAAACCAGGGAATAACCCCCCACCAGAATAGAAAAGAGAATATAGTTGGAACAAAGAGAGGGTTCATTGGAGGGACAATGAGAGAGGGGGGCAAAGGAGGGTGGTGCGAGGAGATTATATAAATTCTTTTAAAATATTTTTATTTATCTATTTGCTAGCAGAAAGAGAGAGAAAGACACACACAGAGAGAATGGGTACACCAGGACCTCCAGCCACCACAAATAAACACCAGATGCATGTCCACTTTATGCATCTGGCCTTACACGGGTACTGGGGAATCGAACCCAGATCATCAGGTTTTGCAGGCAAGTGTCTTAACCACTGAACCATCTCTCCAGCCCTATACATTTCTCCAGCCCTATACATTCTTTTTTTTTTTTTTTTTTTTTTTTTTTTTAGGTAGGGTCTCACTCTAGCCCAGGCTGACCTGGAATTCACTATGTAGACGCAGAGTGACCTCAAACTCATGGCGATCCTCCTACCTCTGCCTCCCAAGTCCTGGGATTCAAGGCATGCGCCACCATACCCAGCTCCAAGCCTTACAAACTCTTAATATTTTTAATTTAAAAATAGCTGTCTAAATAGCCAACAAAGCTGCAGTCTCAGGAGGCTGATCAACGGTGGGGAGTCCTGTATCACCCAGGGGCCCCCATACACTTGGATTTCAATGCAATGTGCACTGTAGTGATAACCCAACAAGCCCCCTCTGTCTCTCACTCCCAAGCTCATAACCAGTTAATGCCCAGAAGACAGACAAGACAGTATATGCTCAGAAAGATAAGCGTACTGGAAGGTGAAGCAAAGGGTTTGCTCTTGCTTCCTCTGTAAGTTCAACAGTTATCCTTCCCCATAGAAGATTCTGGCCTGACAGCAGCTCAGAAGTGCATCCCAGTTGCAGGCAAGCAGCTCCAGTGGCCAAAACCAAAAAAAAAAAAAGGCATGAGCCTCACAACTATAGTTTCTTCCCCTACCCACTACTCAGATAAACCTGTCCTTCCCATGCCCCAAAACAGTCATGTGCCCCAGCCTGGAGGTCTGCACAGCTTGGCATGCACGCATCGGAACCCCCCAGGCGCTCACGGCACGAGATAGCTGTGCTTCTCTGCTGCTTGGCCTCTGGTGCTCGGCAGGTCTGAGGCAAGCCTCGGGACTTTCGATTTCCAGCAAGTTCTCAGGCAGTTCTGCCCCTCGTGCTGGAAGTCATCACCGGAGAATGGGTGTGCAACGGGAGCCCCTCTGCTTGGGATTTGCTTCCAGTCACCCATCAGCAGAGGAGGCTTTGCTGATTCAGCAGTACATAACCATCAGGTCTCTCTTTAATTTACTTAACACCGGCTGAAACCAGATTTAAAAGATTTCTTGACGCCAGTCTTCTCGGGGTCTGTATCAAGGACTCGTAATTGGTGAGGAGGAATGCATAATAGGTAGCATTCCAGAATTTATTTGCCCATAGAATTCTCCTTCCCATGGAGGGAGAGCGAAGCATGCCAAAGGGGTTTACTGGTGGGCCTCATGTTCCCCCAGCCACACTTTGGAAATATCGGACGGGACTAGAACCTCATTCAGCTGCATTTTAAATTTTTTTGTTTATTATTTATTTATTTATTTGAGAGCGACAGACAGAGAGAGAAAGAGGCAGATAGATAAAGAATGGGCGCACCAGGGCCTCCAGCCACTACAAACAAACCCCAGATGCATGCACCTCTGTGTGCATCTGGCTTACGTGGGTCCTGAGGAACTGAGCCTCAAACCAGGGTCCTTAGGCTTCACAGGCAAGTGCTTAACCTCTAAGCCATCTCTCCAGGCCCTCAGCTGCATTTTTAGATGGTACACTCCCCTCTCAGTGATGAGCATGACTATATTTCACGTGTCCTTGTTAATTGTTTTTTTTGTGCAAGCAGAGCAGATTGATTCAGTCCTGACTATATCTCAAAATACCTTGGGTTGGCACTGGGCCACTGGACCAGTTACCGTTTTTGTTGCTGAGAGCAGAAGTGAGTTAAAGGAGGAAGGGTTTACTTTTGCTTACGGGTCACCGTGACAGTCCATCCCAGTGGGGAAGGCGTGGCAGCGGCCATGTCACGTTCACTCTGTAGGGTGGAAGCAGAGAGAGAGATGAAGGCTGGTACTCAGCTCGCTCTCTCCTTGTTTTATCCAGTCCGGAGCCAACCGCAGCCTGGCGGACTGGTGCTGTCCACGTTACTGTGGGTCTTCTCGCTTCAGTTAACCTAACGCAGACTTCTTCAGAGGCTTGCTTCCAAGGGTTACACTGAGTTGACACTATAAACCAGCGCAGCCACTAAGTTGCATGACGCAGACGTTAGAAGCTTGGGGTGCAACGAGATGACGTCACTCACGTCATACACACCGCTAGTCCATGTGCGGAGAAAAGAGCCGGAGCACTGGCGGGTCAGCACTGGGTTAGGAAGGAAATCAGAGGCTTCCTCAAACATGGTCTTAAAGCAAAAGGAAATCGGTCCGCGTATTCTCAGCATCTCAGCGTGGAGGACCGGGCCACTGATGATCAGCTGGCGGCGGGGCGGGGGTGAGGGGTGGTAGTAAAATGGCTGGAAAGGGTGAACAAGGGCTCATGGCTCCACATGCTGACAGGCCGTACTATAAGGTGGGTGACTGTTGGAGATGGCGTTTCTCATCCCACCCACGATTATATATATGTGTGTGTGTGTGTGTGTGTGTGTGTGTGTGTGTTATTTAAGAGAGAGGAAGAGGCAGATAGAGAATGGGTTGTGCCAGGGCCTCTAGCCATTGCAAACAAGCTCCAAACACATGCAGCTGACTTACATGAGTACTGGAGAATCGAACCTGGGTCCTTAGGCTTTGCAGACAAGCAGCTGAACCGCTAAGCCATCTCTCCATCCCCAACACGTTAGGTTTTATATGGTTCAGCCAGAAGCAATAACTTCCCCACCACCTGGTTGGAGGCTCCAAATGGCTATGTACCAAGGACTTGCTTCTCCTGTGTTCCCCAGGCATCCAGGAGGCAGGCAGGGACGGCTGTCATGGTGTTTGCATAGAACCAGCTGGAAATGAGACTCCTCCGTGCCGTGTGTCACTCTGGGGACCGTGCCCATAGACGTAGTGGACCGTTGCAGAGGGCACACCCATTCCCTTCCCTTCTTTGAACTGTGGCATGTGGTGTCCAGACATCACATGCCACACCTGCGTGTGGGAGGAGAGCGCCACTGCTCATGCCTAGACGCTGGCCAGATGTTGACAGGAGTCTGCTCTTTGTCTCTTCACTGGCTGCCTGAGGCCAGGGGGGGAGAAGACAATAGGAAGAGGTTTATTGAGCCCTGGAGGCGCCTTCATAGCCTTGACCTCCAAGAGTATCTAATGCTTATGATTCCATTTTTTTTCCTTGTTAATTTTCCCAGGAAGTCTTGGAAACTCAACTCACAGCATACTTCACTTATTCTGATTTTTCAAAACCATATTTAGCAGCTACATTCCACAGTACATGAGAGATAGAAACAGTTCTGGGGGAGGGGAGACGGCTGGGGGAGGGGGCAAAGTGCTTGCTGAGCATCATGAGGACCCCAGTTCCCGTGTAAATGCTGGCAGAGTCACGCCTATAGTCAACACTATGGGTGAGGTGGTGATGGGATCCCTGGGGCTCACTGGCCTGCTAGTCTAGACAAATGGGTCAGCTTCCGGTTCAGCCAGAGACTCTGTCTCAAGGAATAGGTAGAGAGCTATTGAGAAAGACCCTTGGTGCTGACCTCTGACCTCCCCAAGCACATGCATATCCATACATGTGCACCACCCACACACACACTTTACACAAGAGACAGCTATAGGGAGCTTGACACAAACCTCCAGCTCCCTGAGTGCACATGGCGTTGAGTTCCTTGCAGTTCAGTCACTGCAACATGTGTCCATCCCTCCAAGGGCAGGGAAGGGACTCTCTTTGTGTCATCTTCGCATTGTGGCTTGGAAAACAATGTCACACCCCAAGGCTTCAGTCTGGTGTCCACCTAACCCAACACCCTCTTTCACTTGTGAAATCTGCAGTGCTATCCATTCTGCAAACGAACTTCCCACCGGTTTGAAATCTGCGCCTGCCTTTTCTATTGGGACGTCCAGTGAGCATCTTCAGAATGGAGAAGGAGGAGGAGGAAGTGCCAGGAGAGACAAGATGAAGTCCCTCACTTTAAATAAACCACACCGCTTTATTACTTCCCATGGCTGTCTCTGTAATGAGCGTGAGAAACTTTCCAAGGCCCGTCGTGAGGGCTGCCTCTCCAAAGACCACAGAAAGATGGCTGAAAGAAAGTGAGGAAGTGGAGCTTTGCGAGGAGTGGAGGGCTGGGAGTATCTCTGTTCAGCCAGAGCAAGGACAACATGACAAGGGCCAGTGAAGACCCAGGGTGAGGTACGGTGGCTGTACAGCTCTTCGGTGGCCTCTGAAGGTTTATGGTGGCTGCCTTCCCAGACTGCTGTCTCTCAGGCCACATCTGGTGGTAGGACGTTTATTGAGTCTGGATCTTGGATTTATCAAGGGCCCATTACCTGTTTTAACTAGGTGTTAACTTGATAAAGAACCTCACTGATGGCTGCACTTGTCTTTTTCTCACTTTTATGAACTGCTAAAAATATTTCCAAGGGTCTAAATGTGGGAGGTGTTTCCTTCCTTCCTTTTTAAAATGATGGGGTCAGGCTTTCTGGGCTCTTGTTTGGTCATTTTGTCCCCAAGTAATGAAATGCTTTACATGCTTTGCAATCCTTTAGTGGAGAGAGCAGAGCGCTGGCCGTGGAGACAGACCAGCTCCTCATCTCCTCGCGCAAGTTCAAGGGCTGTCCCAGGGAAGCTTGGTTCAGCTCCTCCTCGCCTCGCGCAAGTTCAAGGGCTGTCCCAGGGAAGCTTGGTTCAGCTCCTCCTCGCCTCGCGCAAGTTCAAGGGCTGTCCCAGGAAGCTTGGTTCAGCTCCTCCTCGCCTCGCGCAAGTTCAAGGTTCACTTCGGCAAGTCATTGCACCTCTTTGAGGCTTGTTCCTTGTTTGTGAGCTTGAATAATAAAGTTGCTCCATCTGCCTCACAAGACTATTGCGAGGACATAATGGCATGATCTACGTGAGCTTTCTGCAAAATGCTGTTTATGTTACGACCTCAAGCAACCGGGCCACATGTGAGCAATAAATTACCCCTTAGGGTTCATTCACACTACAGGACATCCAGAGACTACTTCAATCTGCTTATGTATTTTACCCTACAAGTTTATATGTGTAGAAAATTGTGTGTCATTTTATCATCTTACTCATACTGACTCACCCTGAAATCCCAGTTACTCTGTTTGACCACTAGAGGGAGCACAGCCTTTGAGTTCCTCTCTCTCTCTCTCTCTCTCCCCCCTCTCTCTCTTTCCCCCCAAGTCAAGAGCATTGTTTGCTTAAACAATTGGAGCTCTTATACCCTGGCATTGACTGAAGCAGAACACCAAAAAACCTGACAGTCTATGATCTGTCTCTGAGAACTATCTCATAAGAGGAGAGGGAAAAAAATCTCTTTTTAAAGTAAAGTTAAACTAAATGTGTATATGAATATGTGTGTATATATATATAATTTTTCTTTATCCACTGAGAAGAGCTGGAATTAATTACAGTTTAGTAGTAAAAAAAAAAAAAAACAATCACATCTAACACTCAGATCTTGGTTTCTAAGTACTGTCAACAGATTATTTTGTTTTAAGGCAGAGCTCCTTGGAGAAGTGATTGATCCCAGGGCGGAGAAGGTGAAGGAACAAGAGGAAGTAGGCTCCAACTCAAAAGGACACCCCAATGGCCAAAGCAGAGCAAGTGGAGAAACAGGATACATAGAGATAGTAAAAACTAAATAATTATGAGCCCACCTGACGTAAGTAAAGGGAGAAAACAGAGCCCTTCTCACAGCGTGGCTGTAAGTGGAGCAGGAGCCACAGAAAGACATCAGCACCAGGGACGCACCGGCGGAGCAAGCATTGCCGGCAAAAGTCGCCCGTGATGCTCGAATCGGTGGTGAAAGCGTGGTAGGAGACAGAACAGCGGCATGTCTCAGAGCGTCTCCCCACAGGGCACTTCTGAGTATAAAGGAACAATAAATAGTGTCTTTTAGGAGACAATACGGATACCCCGTGAAATCTCTAGTTTCAAAACATGTGCAGGCGTGATGTACTGAGAAAGCTCTAGAACAACTCTGGTTACGTAACTCCCGCCTGACGCAGGCAGACTTGGACCCAGCTGCCAGCTCCACAGTGTGCTCACGTGGGACTGGTCTCTGTGTGAGCACCATGTGCATAGCTGTTCAGCAGAGAAATATGTGCTGAGCATTTATGACATGAAAATGTCCCGGATTCACACGGACGGCTGTTCTTCTCAAGCACCCATTTACTAAGTACCTCTTTTGTACTCTGTGTATACAATACTCCACTTCTGTGCTAGGAAAGTGAATCACAAGAATACATACATCCATATATACGATACATCATGTGTTGGTACCATCACTTCCTTCTTCTTGCCCCCATTCCCCTGAAGGCTCTCCTCAGTGGGATTGCTGGGTTTCCCCATGAGGTTGTGGGTATAAGTTGCAAGAGTGTGGTCAGTCATGGGGGTGAAGGGTGGCACTGCCTCTGGATAGTCCCTCTCACCCTGTGGCTCTTACAATCTTTCCACCCCACTTTTCTGAAAAATTCCCTGAGCCTTGATGGGTGGGTTTTAAGTCTACCCCTCAGTGTCTGTCTCCACACCCTGGCGCAGGTTGTCAGGCTCGCCGTGGAAGCAGCCCTCTTGCTCATCTCCCCAGTTCCTCTGTGGTTTCACCTGGGCCCTAGTTGCTGTGCAAGGAGTGGATCATCTCCTGCCAGGGAGTCAGCTATCTTTTCTTGTTCCCAAAGAGATTTAACACTTTTTTTCTTAGTTGTATGAGACAGGGTTCATGTATCACAGAACTGACCTTAAACTCCCTATGTAGCTGAGAGTGTTCTTGGACTTCTGATCCTCCTGCCTCCACCTCCCTAGTGCTGAGACTGCAGGTGTATACTACCAGCCCTGGTCTATGTGGCGCTTGGATCCTAACCCAGGGCTTTGTGCAGGCACACTACCAGCTGAGCAACATCTCCAGTCCAAGACTTCTTAAAAAGATACTCAAGATGCCAAGGTTGACTCCTATCCTCAGCGATCTCGGGGCCCCAGTCATGAGTATTTCAGGATTTTCCAACCATCAGAATAGCTAACTCTATGGACCCTGTGGAGAAATTCTCCTTTATAAAATGAACTTTCAATTTTTAGAACAATTTTTTAAATATTTTATTTATATGAGAAAGACAGAGAGAGAAAGAGGAAGACAGAGAGAGAGAGAGAGAGAGAAGAGAGAATGGGTGCACCAGGGCCTCCTGCCACTGCAAACAAATTCCAGATGCATGTGCTACTTTGTGCATCTGGCTTATGTGGGACCTGGAGAGTCAAACATGGGTCCTTAGGCTTCACAGGCAAGTGCTTTAACTGCTAAGCCATCTCTCCAGCCCTAATTTTAAAAATCGGGAAAGTATCGTGTGACTGCACAGTATGAGTTAATTGGTGGGCTCCCTCCATTTCTGATTACACCCCGCCTGCTGCTCCACATTCATTATTTCTCCAGGCTTTGGGGGAGTCCATCCTCACCTGTACAGGACCTTCCTCATAGAGCCGTCTAAGGTCACTGTCCCCCGTCACCCCGCCCAGCCATTAACACTGCTCCATCTTCATTCTCACCTGCCAGCACAGTTTTACTTTATTTTTTTCCCTATAATTTTAAGAGAAGTTTTGGAAGAGGAAGGACTTTGAACTCTGCTTGTCATCCTGAGCTACAAGTGTGAATCCAAGTGTATACCCATTTCAGCAAGTGTTTCCTCTTGTTCATCAGACATTCTTGTCTTGGGGGTGGGGAGATGGCTCAGATGATGGGGTGCTGGCTGCACTAGTGTGCGTTTGGACCCCAGCATCCATGTGAAAGCTGGGAGTTAGCCTAATTGGGGAGCTCCAGGTTCAGTGCAAGACCGTGTCTCAAAAACTCAGATGGAGAACAATTGAGGAAGAGACCCAGTGCCATCCCCTGGCCTCCACAGGCACATGCGTGTACACATGCGTGTTCCCCTCCACATGTTTATACACAAAAGAATGCACACTTACACCACACACCACAGGTACACACACGTATAAAAAGGGTTCTTGTCTCTTTCCCTTCTCTTCTGTGAGTGCTCTGAAGAATCAAAGATCGGTTCTCAGCCATACCCACGATTTGTCTGTTAATAATTTTCACAAAACCACAGTCGGGTTATTCTGCAATATTTACTGAAGACCACGTGATCACACTCTGCTCTAATAGGTAGGCATTTTGTGGACAAACACAAAGCTCTTCTGTGAGTGAATGGTCAAAAATATTGAGTGATACACAATAGTTGCTCTGAAGACAACCACAGACACCCAGGGTGATTTCAAGGTAAACTCCCCTCAACGACTGTGTCACGGTGAATGTCACACCTGCACAAAAATCAAAGGCAGTCATAGATGAAATCATTTGAAATTTTCGGTGGCTGCTGGAAAGACTAGGGCTGATGGGCTGCATCAATGAAAGTTTCCCCAGGGACAAAGGAAACCTACAACAGCTACTTGGTCTTGGGGGGTGGACTGAGAACAGGAGCACCTGGTCAGGCGGGAGAACGAGGAACCACCTGCCTCCTGTTGACCTTAACTGATGAACGAGGAATGACACCGTACTGACATTAACAACCAGCGAACCTGTCGGAAGTTGTTTCAATGCCTGACGTCCTGGGGACCCTTGAGGCCTCGGGTCATCCTGGGATGACCATGGCTGCTTGTTCCTAATGCTGACATCACCAGGATGAGGTCCAGCCACTGGAAGAGCCACTGGGGCAAGAAGCGGGAGGAGTCATCAAGACAGCTGGGGGAGACTTCGCCAGAGAACTCTTTTTGAAACCACAAACATCTAATTAACATTTCAAAGACTTCCTTCATGACAGTGACATCCTTCAGACAGGGAGGTGAAGAGGTTCAAGTTTCTTGCAAGTGTCAAGAAAAAATTCCCTGTCACCTGTTTAACCTTACAGGACCCGCACTTGGTCTTATCTTTAGCTCTCTGAGGTGAGAATTACCATGCTGGCCTTCACCAAAAACCGTGGCTATTTTAAATGAACCCTGGCAAAGAAAGGATAGGAGATAGAAAACACTAAAAATATGTTTGGCATGAAAACAGAATAGAAGATATTGGACCACTAACTTCATTGGCATGGCATCCCTGAAAATGAAGTCCTCGGCATATTTCAGCCAAGTGTTCTGTTGCAACTCAAGAAAACTTGTAATTATTTATCCAAGAATATGTCAGTTCAGACATACAGGGTTGAACATGATGACTTTCATTTCATTTTTTTATACTTAAAAAAAAAATTTTATTTATTTACTAGAGACAGAGAGAGGGAAAGAGAGAGGGAGAGTGAGAATGGGTGCACCAGGGCCTCCAGCCACTGCAAACAAACTCCAGACATGTGCATCCCCTTGTGCATCTGGCTTACGTGGGGCCTGGAAAATCCAACCGGGGTCCTTAGGCTTTGCAGGCAAATGCCTTAACCACTAAGCCATCTCTCCAGCCCTCATTTTTTATTTAACTATTTTTATTTTGTGGTGCTAGGGATCAAACCCAGGGGCTTGTGCAGGCCAGGCAAGTACTCAATACATTCCAGCTCAAATTCGGCCCCCTACAGGGCACGAGGAAGGGTGATATCTTACTGGCATAGAACAAATGTAGGCTCCTCTTAACTTGTAGATGTGCTGAACCCAACAAGTAGAGTCGCCAGAAATTAAGGAATAAAATGAAAAAGCACCACGTGCAACAGAAGATCTAACTATGAAAGGAAACTTTTTTTGTTGTTTTTGTTTTTTGTTTGTTTGGTTTTGGTTTTTCAAGGTAGGGTCTCTCTTTAGCCCATGGTGACCTGGAATTTACTATGTAGCCTCAGGGTAGTCTCAAACTCAGTGATCCTCCTACCTGTGCCTCCTGAGTGCTGGGATTAAAGGCATGGGCCACCATGGCCAGCTTGAAAGGAAACTATTTTGAAGGAGCGTGGAGTGCTGACAGTTGCTTAGACCTGAAGAAATTCAGGCGTGATTCCTTTAGTCCCTTCCACTGAGGGAGAATGAGCACAGGAAGTGACGTGTTAGTGCTCAAATATCAAGTTTCTGTTAAAGTTAAAACAAAAGTGTGAACTTTCTTAAAGAAAGCAATTGGTCCAATGTAGTCATCCTTTAAATCACATACCTTTCATAACTGATAATACTGAAAAGTACTTCAGGGACTGAGGAGACAGCTCAGTCCATAAGTGCTTACCATGCAGGCACAAGGACCTGAGTTTCATTCCCAGCACCCACACAAATACCAGCCATGGTGGTGGTGCATGCTTTTAATCCCAGAGCTGGGGAGATGGAGACAGTGGACACTGGCCAGTCTAGACTAATTGGCAAACTCCAAGATAATAAGAGATCCTTTCCCCTCAAAAACGGATGGTGCCAAGGTTGTCCTCTAGCACCTGCACCCACACACATAAATGCACCCACACATTCATACACCCACACATGTACATTCACAAGTTCGTAGTGTTTTGATACCAGTTGGGTATTAAACCTTGACTGATACAAAGGCTAAGTATCATAGCTACTCAAACTCAATCTTAGTTCAAAAATCATCCAAAGTCTGACAGCTGCTTTGGTGGTTCAGACACGTGGCGTGTAGGCCCTGCCAATGGAAAAGGTGACCTTACTTTCAGAGCATGTTGGGGGTGGTGAGATAAGGCTGGAGCGACAGTCCTGTGCTTCTCAACCACCTCAAACAGCCTCCCCAGCTGGGGAATAAATGCAAAATCAGTCTCTCGGGCTGCTGAGGCTGGACACCGAGTCAATGTGAGCAGCTTTCCTGCCAGGTAGCTCTGGTAAGATGATTGGGGAAGAGTGGTGGGAGGAGTTTCAGTGTAAGAAACTAGCAGACTCAATTCCCTGTAACGTGAGGCCTGCTTACTTCAATTTGCTAGACTAGAGGCGAGTGGTTATGCAGACTGAAGGAGAGTCGGTGGGCAATACCCAGCCCCCAGGCTGGCTGTGGAAAACACTGTGATCATGTCATCAGTATCCACATCTTCAGCCCAGGAGAGAATCACCTGTGTGTGTGGGGGCGGGTGGGGAACAGGACTGGAGAGATGGCTGAGTGGTTAAGGCGCTTGCCTGCAAAGCCTAAGAACCCATGTTCAACTCTCCAGATCCCACATAAACCAGACGTACAAAGGTGAGGCAAGCGCAAGGTTACACATGCCCACTAGGTGGCGTAAGTGTCTGGGGTTTGATTACAGTGGCATTACAGTGGCTGAGACCCTGGCACGACAACTCTCTCTCTCTCTCTTTTTCTTGCTCTTGCTCTGTCACATCAAAAAAGAGGCCAGTCTGTTGGGCTTGCCTAAAAAAAAAAAAAAGGAACAGGAAAAGGAAAACAGTCTGGGGGCTGAGTCAGGGCAACCTAGCCTCAGAAGCCAGGATTACAGGAGCTAACCCTAACTCAAAAGACACTCATGTGCAAAAATTTTTTTAAAAAGTCCTCCATGGAGCATGAAGAATTCCACACGTGCAATTGCTTTACTATTAACTAAATAATTTATTCATTGATTAAATATACAAATAAGTAGTTAGAGAATTTTCTTTTCCCAGAAGGTCTTGATTGCATTAGGATGGAGTCTTCTCCTCCTCTTTCTTCCCTCTCCCCTTTCTCATTTCCTTCTTTTCCCTCCTTCCTCTTTTCCTCTCCCTTCTTCCTCTTTCCTCTTCCTCTTCTTTTTCTTTTATTTTGCAGCTGTAAAATAATAAGTTTTCAAAAGAGAGACAGCAGGGGCTGGAGAGTTGGCTCAGCAATTAAGGTGTTTGCCTGCCAAAGCCTAAGGACCCGGGTTTGATTCCCCAGTATCCACATAAGCCAGATACACAAGGTGGCTCCTGTGTCTGGAGTTCGTTTGCAGTGGCTTGAGGCCTTGGTGCGCCCATTCTCTCTCTCTCTCTCTCCCTCTCTTGCACTCTCTCAAATAAACAAATAAATAATCAAACAAAAACTTAAAGAGAGAGAGAGAGATGGCAAAGAAAAAGACACTACACTATGGCCAGCCAACTTCCTTCTCAAACATGGTGCTGAGCAGCTCCTGCGAAGAGCAGGCCGGTAGGGTCGATATGCAGGACGCAGCCATCCCTCGGCTTTAGTTCTCCAAAATTAGTGCTGATTGCAGATTTGGGGGAGGGGATGTATGGGAGAATCCGACTGCTCTATTTCATCTGGTCCAAAATTATGTTTCCAGGACATTCTACCTTCTTCTGCTGAGTGGTTCCATCAGGGCCTTCTTCTTGCCCTCACGCTTGCTGACGGGAGGAAATGCTTGCGGCCTAGCCCCGCTGCTCTGTCCCGACAGCAATCACACATGACGGGCAGCGGGCCAGGGGATTTGCACCCAGAATGAAAATGCAGGCTAACGGGAGGTGGGGCCTGGAATCACCATCATTTTTTCCCCCTCATTTTTTTTTTTTTAATGAGTGATTCTGACATTAAGCAGTGATGCTAACTAAACATTGTGTAGGGTGGACATTTTAAAAAGAGACAAGATACATGTGCACTGATGTAGGAGGATGCCCAATGTGGTTTAGGAAAATCTAAAAGTGGTGAAAATATGTGTGGTGTGATCTTGATTTTATGGTTCACAGGACGAGGAGCAGTGGAGTTTCTTTAGGCAGGAAAGACTTCCTCAATCATTTGTAGAATATCACACAGCCAATGCTTTACAACACTTCCCTGGGGGAACAAGAAGGAAGGGGGACAGTAAAAAGAAGATACCTACGTTTTCATTTTTCCTGTTTCTTTTGCACTTTAAATAGGACAAAATGTAATGAAGTACGAACAACAACACATTTCAGGATCTCCTTTTTTGTAATTTTTTTATGAAAGTGAGAGCGTGTGTGTGAGAGACAGAATTGGCATGCCAGGGCCTCCAGCCACTGCAATCAAATTCCAGATGCATTCCCCACCTTGTGCATATGTGCGACCTCGCATGCTTGTGTTACCTTATGTGCCTGGCTTATGTGGGACCTGGAGACTTGGATGTGGCTCCTTAGGCCTCCCAGGCAAGCACCTTAACCACCAAGCCATCTCTCCTTCCCCCATTTCATGACCTTTTAAATTCCATTTGGAGGATTCTCTGTGCAGGGTGGCAGCGTTTCATGCCTCAGTGTCACCCACCACGTTCAGTCGTGCATCCTTCCACTTATTTAAGTGGTACCCAGAACCTGAGTCAGGAGAAATGTGAACTATTGCACGTCTCAGTGTCAGCCCTACCTTGTCAGGTGTCTTTCTGAGCCAACGATCTCTCTGTGTGTATGTATGTGTGTGTGTGGGGGTGTGTGTGCATGTGTGGAGGTCAAAGGACGACTTCCGGGTATGAATCCTCACTTTCCACCTTGTTCAGAGTCAGAGTCTCTCTTATTGTTTACCTCTGCAAATGCCAGACTGACTAGAAAGCTTCAGAATCCTGCCTCCGTCTCCTGTTGCCATGGGCATATTGCCACTGTGCCTGGCTTTTTGAGGGTTCTGGGGATGTGAGCTGCAGCTGTGAGGCTGGTACAGCAAGCATCTTTGACCACTGGGCCGTCTCCCTGGACCCACCAGCCATGTTTGCCATCAGCATCGCTGGGACATCTGTCTGCTCACGGCTCTTGGTGCTTCCAGGCTGTCAGGAGCTTGCATGACGCGGTTCTGTTCTTCCTTGGATGCTGAACACTTTAGCCCTGGAGGACTGAGCTGGAGTATGTTCGTGTCCTTCCTTTATAAATCTCCACTCCTCTAAGGTCTTTGACCCTGGTGGTGCGGTGCATGGACACGTTGAGTCATGTCTCCAGGCCTCAGAACAATGAGGTGGAGGAGTTTCGGCTCCATTCAGCTAAGTCTCACTAGCCGAAGCAAATGAACAAATGAGAAAAGCCAATCTGGTCAGCGCTGCTTGCTGTCACAAGCTACTGTGGGTGGGAGTTGCAAGGGACCAACAGACTCCATGTTTGGGGGTGGTTCACCTTCTGGTTTGCAGATGATCACTTTCTTTTCTTTTTTCTTAGAGAGAGAGAGAGAAAGTTGGCACACCAGAGCTTCAGCCACTGCAATCAAACTCCAGATTCTTGCGCCACCTAGCGGGCATGTGTGACCTTGTGCTTGCCTCACATTTGTGCATCTGGCTAATGTGGGATCTGGAGAGTTGAACATGGGTTCTTAGGCTTTGCAGGCAAGCACCTTAACTGCTAAGCCATCTCTCCAGCCCTCACCTTCTTACTGTATCCTTCCATAGCAGAGAAAAAAAGAGAGAGTAAGGAGGAGAGAAACCTGTCAGTCCTTAGATACCAGTTTGACCATCTGGAACTTCAGTTTCTTTAAACAGGACAGCCGTTAGCACTTTGTGACATAGCTAGGATGTGCCTAGATAGAATAGCTCTTCCCTTTGACCAGAAGTTACTTCCTAGCAAGGTGAGCACCATGACATTTTGGGAGGCTACTTCTCTACTGTGGGGGATCTGCCCTGTGCACCCTAAGTGTCTACCCAATGGACACCAACAACACCCACATTCCTGCTCCAGTCTTGACAAATTCAAAACCAAAATCTCCAGGCATTGCCAAATGTCCCTGAAGGGACAAAAATTGCTGCACACCAAGCTAAATCGTCCATCACGTCATGCCAGCCAAGGACGTCAAGATCCTGCAAGACACTGCCGTGGTCACTGTGGAACTTGCTGTCTTTCTGCACACTCTTCGTTCCTCACTGGAGCCATACCCTTTTCAAGCCCCTTCCAGGAGCATCTTGTAGCAGTGTCCTTGTATGGAGAGATCTCAGAACCACAGCTTGTGCTTGAACACAGGGAAAGCAATGACATCATGTCATATATCATATCATATCATATCATATCATATCATATCATATCATATCATATCATAAGGGCTGCAGAGAGAAGGTCTCTTTAGAGTCAGGATTTGTTGTAGGGTAGTTCTTCAAGCCCCTTTCCTTCCTGTGTTCTATTTTTTTAAAATATATTTTATTTATTTATTTATTTATTTGAGAGAGAGAAAGAAGCAGAGAGAGAGAAAGAGAAAGAATGGGCACACCACGGCCTCCAGCCACTGCAAACGAACTCCAGATGCATGCGCCCCCTTGTGCATCTGGCTTACGTGGGTCCTGGAGAGTCAAACTGAGATCCTTTGGCTTTGCAGGCAGACGCCTTAACCTCTAAGCCATCTCTCCAGCCCCTGCGTTTTATTTTTTAATGGCATGGTCTACATACATGTTGCCCTTGTTGGAAGTCACAGGAGTAATATTAACAAATATTTTCCTCCTCAATGCCAGCGTAAACTGTTGGCTTCTGTCAACGTCATAGATCCATTTTAGGTTGGGTAGAATCAGCTCTGGGCAAGTGCTTTGATGTTACAGAGCAAAACCAAGGAAAAGGCTTTGATAATGGTCCATCTCCTTTGTTTCCATGCACACACTGTCGGGGAATATGCCTAACAACGTGTGAACTAGGAAACTGCTACCTCCTCCTCATATCTGTCATTTTGCACGTACTAAATAAACACAGATGTGGCTTTATTTATCTAGCACTGGGAGTCAGATCAGGGCCATGCCAAACTCCATCTCACTCGTGTCCACCCAGCTCTCCAGAGCATAACTTTGCCTCCGTGGGCTGCCAAGGAGTCCTCGTCATAGGCTCACCTCCAAAAGTTGGATAAGACTGGTTAAAAGGTAGAGCTTAATCCTCTTAATTCCCCAAAGGACATTTTCAGTTAGACTTCAGGTTTCTTCTCACTATATCATTTCCATATGGCTTGAAATAGAAAAAAAAAAAAAAAAAAAAAAAAAAGTTTTATTTAGGGCAGAAAACATTTAAACCTTGCTTGTATAATGTGCAGCTTTCTAATATAATCACCAGGCATTGGGACGTCATTAACAATGTTTGGGGGGGAAAGTGGCGTCAAGAGTCGCAAGGACTTTGGGTATAGCTTATAAAGTGATTGACAGCCTTAAGCTTCCAAAGTAAATTTCTAAAACCCAAGGTTTTTTTTTTTTTTTTTTTTTTTTTTTTTCAGATGTGAAACTTCAGAAATCCAATGGGAAAAGAAAGCTTTATTTTTAAAATAAACTTTTAGGTTTGAAAACAAAACCAGACAAGCAGAAAGCACTGCTCTAAATTGAATTTCAAAACATGTTTTTTGTGTCCAAGGCCCCCTCTCCCCAGCTCTAATTCTCATCCCCACTTGTACTGCTGTAATGACCCATGGTCGCTCTCTCCACATTTTCAACATTATCAGCCCTTCATATCATGTCTCCCCCATTCTCACAAGGACACATACTATAATGGTAAGATTTTGCATATAATGTAAAACCTAAACTCCTGATTATAACATTCCAGGCTCTCTATGAGCTGGTCCAACTTATTCTAGGTTTTTCTGTCTTACGCCTTTTGCCTGAGATGTCCCTAAGCTAAAACTGGACTTTTCTATTTGCATGCCTCTGCCAGGAAGGGCTTCATAAACATGTAGTCATACAGGGTCTCCTGCTCAAAATGACCTTGAGCTTGATGTAAATCTCTACTGTTGCCATATTTAATTCTTTTTTTTTTTTTTTTTTTTTTGGTTTTGTGAGGTAGGGTCTCACTCTGGTCCAGGCTGACCTGGAATTAACTATGTAGTCTCAGGGTGGCCTCAAACTCTTGGCGATCCTCCTACCTCTGCCTCCCGAGTGCTGGGATTAAAGGCGTGCGCCACCACGCCCGGCGCCATATTTAATTCTTAATGATTTTTTTCATTGAATTGTGTTTAGTAAGTGAAGTCCAGTGGGATGGTAGAACATTTGTAAGAGCCTGCAACCTTTGATTTCTGCTCCATTTTTTCTTATCGTGTTTGTGATACTCAGAGGCACAGAATTCTGGTGACCACACAACCTGTGAGACCCAAAGTGAGTGTGAGAGAATCACGCCACCTCTGCAGACACCAAAGTGAGTGTGAGAGAATCACGCCACCTCTGCAGACACCAAAGTGAGTGTGAGAGAATCACGCCACCTCTGCAGACACCAAAGTGAGTGTGAGAGAATCACGCCACCTCTGCAGACACCAAAGTAGGCTGGCCATACGGGGGGCCATACAGCCCATACAGCCCGATGCATCATGTTCGGTTTTTTCTTTTCTCATTTAAAAAATTTTGTTTTTCTTCTTTGGTTTTTTGAGGTAGTGTCTCACTCTAGCCCAGGCTGACCTGGAATCCACTATGTAGTCTTAGGGTGGCCTCGAACTCACGCGATTGATTCTCTTACCTCTGCCTCCCGAGTGCTGGGATTAAAGGGGTGCACCATCACTGTTATTTTTTGTTTTGCTGGGTATGGACACACATAGTCCTATGCATGTGGGTGCATGTATGCGTCTGGTGTGGGGTGTGTGCACATATGTGTGTGTAGACATGTGGAGGTCAGAGGTTGATGTCAAGACTTTAGTCTCTCCATATTATTGAATGATTTTTTGAGGCAGGGTCTCCATCGAACCTAAAGCTCACAGTTTGGTCAGACAAGCTCTCCAGCAAGCCCTAGGGATCGGCCGATCTCCCTCCCCAGCACTGGGGTTAGAGGCACGTGCCGCCACGCTGGCTTTCACGTGCATGCTGGGGATCTGAACGCATGTCCTCATTCTGATACAGCCAGCACTTTACCCACTGAGCATCTCCCCGGCCCCAGGCCATGTTTTCGCTTTTGAACCAGAACTTGCTTCGAATGCAGAAAGAAAACAATGCTGATCTAGGAAACGTAAGGAACCAAGGAACCCTACCAGAGTCTTTCGTGTCGATGTCATTCCTTGTATGACTGTCTCCTCACTTTCCACGCTCAGCCACCCACAGTCAGCCACAGCCCCAAAATATTGGAGAATGGAAAATTCTATAAATAAATAATTCACAAGTTTCAAATAGCTTTTATTATATAGCATGTTGACATAATTCTTTTATTAGTTGTTAATATCTTAGTGCATTTAATTTCTAAATTAAACCTGATCGTAGGTATGCATGTGCAGTAGTTTAAATATAAAATGTCCCCCATAGCTTCATGTGTTTGTGATTAAGTTGCATACTTAATCCCCAGCTGGTGGAGCCTTGGGGAGGCGGGGCTTTGGTGGAGGAGGCGTGTCACTAGAACCAGGCTTTGGGATTTTATGGTAGGTGCCCCTGCTTGCCAGAGAGCCCACTCTCACTGCTTCCTCCCTGACGTTGCTGTATGATGATGTGAGCCAGCTTCCTGTTCCTGCCATACTTTCCCCGCCGTGATGAAACTTCCCCTCAAAACTATAAGCTGGAAACAAGTTCTTTGCTTCCACAAGCTGCTTCTTGTCTGATGGTTTGTCCGAAATGAGAAGGTAGCTACCCCAGCATATACAGGAAGTAAACACTGTAGCTGTATAAGGAAAGCTTGGTGCTATCCGGTATTCATAGAGTGTCTTGGAGTGCATCTCCTGAGGCTGGTAGGCGACTGGACTGGCCTGGCCAGCTACATAGGCTGAAATGATGGCGTTGGAGGAAAGGTGACCATAGAGCCACCTGAGGCCAAAATGTGGTGAGAAACTGTAGAATGTGCATTTGTGAAGAAGCAAAGTTTTTAAAGGTGAGCATGCCTTTGAGTGAGTCCATTGTCCTGGCAAGAATGAGGTACGCACGTGTGGGTGTGAGCTGGGAAATGGAAATTCTATGACTCTGATAAGGTTCTCTTTCAATCATTCTGTATATGAGTGAAATACTCTGATATTGGCACTGTGTGACATAAAGATGAGTGGTGAAATTCATGCTAATAATATAAATTTTTAATACTTTTCACTTGGGAAGATAACATATAGCAAATGGAATGAGCATGACAAGTCCAGAGAAACGGTGGAAGGTAAGAATGAAGAGGCTTACACTCTAGTACCTTCTGGGACACTTTTCTCCTGCTTCTCAACAAGAGAGAACACTTTTCACTTAAGATCGGGAGCAAAAGCTATGTAGCCTCCCTTCGCCTTTGCTGAACATTTTTCTTCTCTGCCCTTACCTTCCCCTCTGCCATTCCCCCCTCTCTAATTGAGGAAAAAAAAAAATCCGTGACGGATCCTAGGACAAAATGGTGGCCCAAGCCACTGCCCACAGCTTATGTGCACTGACATGGGGTGGGGAAAAAGAAGCTTGTCTCAGTTATGGTAGCCCCTACAGCAAAGGGGGTTTCCTCTCTCTTCCCAGGATTCCTCTGTTGTATCAAACTTTGATTTTGTTTTCAGTCTTAAGGCATACTTTTGTCAGATAGTGCCAAGTTGTAAAGATTCTATTTTAATCCAAACCTGACTCAAGTCAGGTTCCCAGAATGTAAGTAAGCAGGTGTTATATATTCCTCTGTCTTTGTAGTTTGCTAAACGTTCCTCAGCTGCTGCATAACCAATCAACTTGTAACAAATTTCCCTTCCTTTTGTTTGAACCCTATAAAACCTTCTCCCAAACGCAGCTCGAGGCTCTTGTATGGATCCACTGCATTGGTGAAGTCAAGAGTCCGAGCTTAAGCCCGAAATCAAGCTCTTTGCTTTTGCATACGTGTCTGGACTCTTTGGTGGTCTCTGGGGTGGGGGGTTGCTGTGAACTGAGCACTACAAAGCCTAAAGTTCCTATCTTAGTAAAATACCTTAAGTATAGAAAGCAAAACATGGAGCTGGAGGGGATGGACAGTAAGTAAAACACTTGCTACACACACAGGGGGACCTGAGCTCTGATCGCCAGAAGCCATGTAAAAGTCAAGCGTGACAATGTGCACCTATGATCCCAGCACTAGGGAAGTGAAGACAGAGGAATCCCTGGGCTTGCTGGCCAGCTTGTCTGGCTGAATTGGTGAGCTCCAGGTTCAACGAGAGATTCTGTCTCAAAACATAAAGCAGAGGGCTGGAGAAATGGCTCAATGGTTAAGGCACTCGCCTATAAAGCCTAAAAACCTGGGTTCAATTCCACAGAACCCATGTAAAGCCAGATGCACAAGGGGGCACATGTATCTGAAGTTTGTTTGCATTGACAAGAGGTCCTGGAAAGTCCATTCTCTTTCTCTCTCTGCCTCTTTCTATCTCTCAAATAAATAAATAAAATATATTTTTTAAAAAATACAGTGAAATGCTGAAGAGATGGTTTAGCAGTTAAGGTACTTGCCTGAAAAGCCTAAGGACCCAGGTTCAATTCCCCAGAACCCATGTAAACCAGATGCACAATGTGGCGCATGTGTCTGGAGTTCATCTGCAGTGGCTAGATAGAGGCCCTGGTGTGCCCATTCTCTCTCTTAAATAAATAAAATATTAAAAAATAAAGAAAATAAAGTGGAGAGTGGCTGAGGAGGACACGCACCATTGATCTCTGACCTCCACACACATGCACACACACTTGTACCGAAACACATACAAACATGCGTACACATGTGGAAAAATAAAAGCTTACTTTGGACAAATTAAGAGCAAAGTAAAAATATTTTCTTGTCATATATTTGCATCATAAAACAAGATCTAGGGCTGGAGAGATGGTTTGGCCATTAGGAACCCTTTCTGCATGAGCATGAGGGCCTGACGGGGCCTGAGACTGCCTGGGTTCAAATCTCCAGGTCACACATAAAACAGTTGGGTGGGCTGGAGAGATGGCTTAGTGGTTAAGGCGCCTGCCTGCTAAGCCTAAGAACTGGGTTCCAATCTCCAGGTCCCCTGTTTAGCCAGATGCAAAGTGACACAAGGGCGCAATGCTGCACTTGCCCACAAGGGGGCGCACACATCTGGATTTCGTTCACAGCAGCTGAGAGGCTGCTGGCGCGCCCATCTCTATCTGTCTTCCTCTCCCTCTCTTTGTGTCTCTCTCCAAAAATAAATAAAATAATAAAAAAATAAAAAAAACAGTTGGGTGTGGTCATGTACACCTGTAACATCAGCCCTGCCAGGGGACAGAGACCCAAGAACCAACAGAACTCCACAAGCTCTGGGATCACAGAGCAAAGATTCTCCAGCTTAAAACAAGACCAGGTGGAAGAGGGACACAGAGGGACAGCCAGTGTTTCCCTCAAGCCACTGCAGGTGAGGGGCCCCTCCACCCCCACTGCAGGTGAGTGTATGTGGCAGGCAAAGGCACATGCACATGCATATAACACACACACAATAAAAAAAATAAACAAGGACACTTAGTAATGCCTAAGAGTTTAGTCCAGGAATATTGTACGAAAATATCTATGACTTCAACCGGGGACAATGTCACGGGTGCTTGTCTTGTTACAAGGCTACGAGGCTGATGAAAACAGGTCTTTTCTACCTTTGAGGAAGGGCAGTGCTTTCTATCTTTCATGGTGTCCCCCAATTCCCTCCAGGCTTTGAGGTCAAAAGAGCAGACATCTCTCCCATACTGCCCTGAGGGAGCGGAGGCTTCTCAGCCCAGCCACCTCACCCTCCCTCTGCTCCGCTTGCCTGGCTGAAGGGGTGTCGCTCTGTGAATGGCATCTAATCCCGAAGCCTTCTCTTCTCAGCCACAGCGATTTGCATATTCTCCTTTAAGAAGAGAGTTTGAGCAGCAAGATCTTATCTGCCTTGTTCTCCCATGAACATCTGGGCCACGTGTGTCCCAGGGAACTTCACCCCAAGGGGAGAGGCTGGACAGCGTGATCATGATGCTGGGTGCAGACCTTTGGGAAGGGCCTCTCCTTCTGAAGCGCAGCCCCCTGCCACTTCAATGCACTGTGGCCTGCTGTAGTGTTTGTTTAAATACCTTTATCTTAAAGAGACAGCCTGGGAGCTGTCCTAGGGAGCAAGCCAAGGGTAACCAGTGAGTGATCAGGGTGTCTGCAAAGGTGTTATCTGCTGCTGGTGCTTCTCCTAGCACCGTGTTGAGTGAGGCTAGGATGCAGGCCATGCAGGCCTCCGGTGAGACCTTACCTGAGGCTGCGCGCATGCCCACTACTTCCTCCTTCCAGGAAACACTTGTGTATCACCAGCTGTCTGGTTTTCTCAGGGCTGCTTTGGCCCTTCCTAAGTACATGATCCAAGAGGAAGTGTGAGTTGGTGGGGACTGTAAGTCGCTAGGGCGAGAGTTCCTTCCTCACAGTGTGTAGGTGGGGGATGCCCCGTCTTGGTGGCTTTACATATGGAAGTCACACCCGTAGACATGGTCTACCAAGGGAGACCTGAAGACTACAGCTAATCATGTAATTTATAATCCGAACCAGGACGACTTTGCCAGTCAAAGTGGCTCTACTAATTTTTCATGACAACAGCCAAAACCAAGCTTGATGGTGACCTCACCCTGAGAAGGCACTGCATATGCAAATTTTGTGCAGCTGTGAGCGTTTTCCTGGGGAGATAGTTCATAATTTTCATGATATTAGGAGGGGTCTGTACTACAGAAAGGCTGGTAGTCAGCAGGCAGTTACAATTAGCCAAGTGACATGGGGGGCGGTCACAGGATTCACTCTTTCATTCAGAATTTAAAAGTACGATCCTCAAGCAAGTGGCCTGCTTACTTGGGCTACAGTTGACTCGTGTGAGAGAGCAAGGGATGATGCCTGCTGCATGGGCAGCCATGTCTAAAGTCTGTTGTCTCCAGATGGTGCTAAAATGTAGACATGACTAGGGGCTGGAGACATGGTTCATGTGTGAGCATGGAGGCCTGAGGGTTTGATGCCCAGAACCCAAGCAAAAAGCTGGGTGTGCACCGGGCGTGGTGATGCATGCCTTTAATCCCAGCACTCAGGAGGCAGAGGTAGGAGGATAGCCATGAGATCAAGGCCACCCTGAGACTACATAGTGAATTCCAGGTCAGCCTGAGCGAGAGTGAGACCCTACTTCGAAAAACAAACAAACAAACAAACAAACAAACAAAGCTGGTGTGTCCTGTAGCCTCAGTCCTGTGGGGAGCGGAGACGAGAGAGTGGCTGGGGCTCTCTGGTCAGATAGTCTGACTCCAAACAGCAGCTCGAGGTTCAGTGAGAGACTTCGTCTCAAGGAAAGAAGCTGAAGAGAGATGGAGGACGCCCAGCGTCGTCCGCTGGCCTCCACGTGCATGTGCATCTGCTACACACATCGTACCACACACCGCACACCCTACACCACACATGCTACACACATGAAAAAAAGTATACGTAATTAATGTGTTAATATTACTTTTCTCTCTGTTCCTTTCCCTCTAACACATTTCCTCTGATTTTTGTGAATTATTAAGACAACAGTAATATTGTATGTAATACATAATTCATACATTTAATTCTAACTTATATTTCTAATATACTCAATTATCATATAGCAGCTAAATTACAATGAAAACAGTCATAATTTCACCATCCTAATACATAATTTTCCTTCCTGTGTTCTATTTTTTAATGGCATAGTTTACATACAATTTTTGCCTTTTCATCTATGCCCATTCAAGAGAGAAATTATGATTTTTCTTTATTTTCATAACATTACGAGACTTTATAGGATAATGTTCCTCACTCCTTTCAATATATTCCAACTAATTATAACTACAGAGGACATCTTTATTTTTCTTTTTCCTTTTGAATAATTTCCCAAGGATCATATCCCAATGTGAGATCAGAGTTTTTAAAAGCTGTGAACATTATTACCACAGTCAATGTGTGGGTCTAAATTGCTTTTATAGAGTACCCAATTAATCTCCACTGTCCAGGCCTTTATGAATGTAATTTCACTAACCTGTTCAGCACTAGAAATCATTTTAAGTTTTTAATTTAACTTTATTAATGAATTGGGGCCTTGACTTCATTTAATTTGCATTTCTTTTTATTGCCAGTAAAATTAAATATAAAAGCACTAAAAAAATGTAAAAGCACTTTAATATAAACAATGGTAATAACCCTTTAAGTGAATTATTTTGTCCCTTTCCCTGCTTATCTATTGCTTCTGGTACCTTTTTAGATACCTATTAGTCATTGGTCTTTTTCCCTTTTTCTTTTCTTTTTCCTTTTCTTCCTTTTCCAAGTTTCTGATTATAAAATTAACAGGTACTGGTTGTGAAATCAGTGTATGCAGTAAATGATTTAAATAGGGAAAGCATTTTGACACACCAGGACTTGAGTTCTCACGTATTTTGTCTGTTCTCATTAAAAAAGGCATTTTATCTGATTGCAAAAATAGCCCCTCCTGTATGAGCACTGTCGTCCTGTTTCCTCTTACTGGACTCTGCTTGGTCTCATTTTTTTTCCTCCTAAATTCTTGGATATAAGTCCTTCGCTTGCCGTGTGCAAATGGTGGAGTGTTGGAAGTAGGTTGTGTGTCTGAGAAAACAAACAATTTCAGATTCCGAGTGTGTCAGTTGGCTTCCCACAGCCCCATTGGAGTTTGCCAGGCTGTCACAAAGCCCTCGCTTCCCTGAGACCAGGTTTGTTTTTTTCTTAAATCATGACAATTGATAAATTAAAAATGGTGCCCCACTGTTTGACTTTGTATTTCTTGGATTACTAGCAAGGCTGAAATATTTTCATGATCTCCATGTGTTTGGGGGAGGGTTTTTTGAAACATCTTTAGGTCATTTTCCTTTTGTGACTTTGATTTTTTTTCTTAAAGAGTTTTTTGAATGAATTAAGAACATTAATCCTTTGTACAAATGCTTGCTTGTAGTTGGCTTTTTCATTTCTTCCTATATATACTGAGTTTTGAATTTTTATGTAATAAGTTATTTTTACTCCTCCAGATAAATCTGTTTGTTTTTATTACTTTTGGGCTTAAAAATCTTCTCCCAATCACATATCAATAATTATTTGCGTACATTTTTTTCTTGTTTTAAGACCTTTTTAAAAAACATTTAATACCATTATTAAGCATGCACTTTGGAGGTAGAGTGAATATGATTTTAAAAATTAAAATTTTCAGTAGCACATCAGTGGTAGATTTTTTTAAAAACATTTTATTTATTTATTTATTTGACAGAAAGAGAGAGAGGAGGGGAGGGAGGGAATGGGCATGCCAGGGCCTCCAGCCACTGCAAATCAACACCAGACATGTGCACCCCTTTGTGCATCTGGCTAACATGGGTCTTGGTGAATTGAATCTGGGTTCTTTGGTTTTGCAGACAAACACCTTAACTGCCAAACCAGCCCTCCAGCCCTCAGTGGTGTTTTTAAAAAGATATTTATTTAAGCCAGGCATACGCCTTTAATCCCAGCACTTAGGAGGCAGAGGTAGGAGGATCGTCATGAGTTCGATGCCATCCTGAGAATACAGAGTGAGTTCCAGGTCAGCCTAAGCTAGAGTGAAACCCTACCTTGAAAAACCATATATATATGATTACAAGAAGAGAGAGAGAGGGAGAGAGAAAAAGAGAGAGGGAGAATATGAGCACACCAGGGTCTCTTGCTGCTTCAAACAAACTCCAGAAACATGTGCCATTTTGTGCATCTGTCTTTTCATAGGTACTGGGGATTTGAACCTGGTGTGGCAGGCTTGTAAACTGAGCCATCTCCCTAGCCCACCCATCAGTTTGTATGAAATCACTTACTATTTCCTCTTCCCACTGATTTGTCTTTATTGACTTCAGCTTATATAAACTCTCAGCAAACTAATGTCTTCTTCCACAGTATTCTAGTCCATTAATCTTATTATCTTCTTTAGTGCGTGTGCACACGCGCAAGCACGCCAGCACATCCCGGCACAAGCACGGGTATTTCCTGAAGGACATCCCTTTGTCCTAGTCATCTTTATATGGTCTCTCTCTCTCCCTTTCTGCTTTAGGAAATTTTTAAGTTGAAGCATCCTGCTTGTCTTGTTTTAATTTTATTGTTCTATTTCCCAGAAATGAGTATAATAAAAGAGTACGGTTTCAGGGGCTGGAGAGATGGCTTAGCGGTTTAGCGCTTACCTGTGAAGCCTAAGGATCCTGATTAAAGGCTCGATTACCCAGGACTCACGTAAGCCAGATGCACAAGGTGGCACATGCATCTGGAGTTCATTTGCAGTGGTTGGAGGCCCTGGTGCACCCATTCTCTCTCTCTCTCCTCTCTCTGTAAATAAATAAATAAATAAAAATAAATTTTTTTTTAAAAAAAAAAAGAGTACAGTTTAATCTGCTGACAATCTGGTTACCCAAGGCTTGAGTTAAGATGGGAGAGTACAGAGGTGAGCACTGTAGGGAGCATCTCCCAGAACCAGAAGGGCCGAAGAGCAGGTAGCATGCGTGGAGATGAGCAGAGGGAGCGACAGGCAGCAACCCTGGTGATATTGATTGCTAATGAATGAGATTTCTAGGATTGCATGGGCTTTTCCTTTTCTTTCAGGAAAACTTTGGAGCACAAATTCCATGAAAATGCTTAATTAGTAGAATAACAATCAAGAAGATCAACAGAGCATTCATATTCTATTAACTAAGCATGAGTTTTATTCCATAGTCATAGGAAAAAAATTGAAAGTCAAAATTCAGAACTTACTTTACATGTAATTTCCATGTAAAGTTCCCAACATCCATGCATGTGGAGAGGTAAGGTAGAAGCCCAGAAACACAGTGTAATACACAGACGCTAAGCTTAGACTCCCCTTCCCCGAAAGACCCAGTTCTGTCACAAGCTAGCTGTGACCTTAGGCAGGTTTTTCCTCAGAAAGTTAGATCAGGATTCAAGGATTCCTACCACATCCTCTGGCTGAAATGTCACATGACTTATCTTTCCTGCCTTTCTCATACCAGAACCCTTAGGACTTTGGGGAACAGGTCTGTCTCCCTACACAGCCTTCTTGTATGTGTCTTTTACTCAGTCTGCTACATCAGCTTCTTAGGGGCTTACACTGGGTCCTGTTTACCATTTCCCCATCTCCTCTGTTTGTACTAGAGAAGGCCAATAAACATCAATGCTCGGACAACTGCTTTTTTTTTTTTTTTTAATTTGGGAGAGAGATGCAAGGTGAATAAATCGATGAATCTAAATTTCAGTAAGACTGGCAAAAAAAAAAAATCACTTCATACCTATGTAGCTGGAGTTTGCATCTTAAATGACCCCACAAAGGTCCCTATGTTGAAGGCTCCGGCCAGGTTTGGAAACCACTGGGAGGTAATAGGACTATGGAGAGGTTCTGTCCTTGTAGGAGGGCCATAAGTCTCTGAGGACAAGCCCTCAAAGAGGATTGATTGTGGGACCCCAACTCCTTCCTTTTATCTTTCACTTCCTGGCCATGTGGGGAGCAATATGCCAACACAAGCACCCACTATAATGCACTGCCTGACCATGGGCTCAAAACCAAAAAAAAGGGGTCAGCTCATCATAGACTGGATTTTTCCAAAGCCATTAGCTTCCTCACTGTAGCTTAGTGATCTCTAAGTGTTTTGCCATAACGCTTCAAAGATGACTAACATATATATGAAATAACCAACTGTTTCCAAGGACAAGTGTGAGCACAGTAGTAAATGGGTAGAAGTCTGAACTGGGGAGACTTTTGTTGTTGCTTTGAACCAATGTCTCACTTAAAGAGATGGGAGAAATAAATGCACAGATCACAGAAACGAGCAGAAGCAACCAATTATGGTAGCATGTTAGGAAAAAGTTATTTATTTTTCTCCCACTCTGGCCCAGGCTGACTTGGAGTTCACTCTGTAGTCTCATGGTGGTCTCAAACTCACGGTGATCCTCCTACCTCTGCCTCCCGAGTGCTGGGATGAAAGATGTGCGCCACCACCACACCTGGCCCAGGAAAAGGTTCTTGACAGTCAAATCTTGACATGTCATAAGAAGAGAGCAAATTTAAAGTTTTATTGAGTGTGGTGGGAACCTATATATTTGGGCTCCAAAGAAATAGTTGCTCAAGGTCAAGACCTTCTTCTGTGAAATATAACAGAATTTTATTTGAAAGTCAACTTAAACTTAGTCATTTTTACACTGCTGGTCAAACGACACCTAAACAAATTACGTTTCATTATGTGTGCGATTGCTCGTGAAGATGTAAACAAATGTTAAGGGTTCAAAGGTGAGAGAGGATCTGGGACGTCCGAGAAGGAGTGTCAGCCACGTGGTTCTAAGAGGGGTGGAAGCTGGCAGCCTGTGGCCTGAGGTTAGGAGTTCTGAGAAAACAAAGCAAATACAGTGTTTCTCCTACAAAACAGACCTGGCCCCATTTTTGAGAAGCAATAAGAATCAAAGCCCGTGATTGCAAACTACAGTAGGTCTGATTTTAGCAAACACCATATATATTTTTAAGTATTTTATTTATTTATTTGCAAGGAGAAAAAAAAAGAGAGAGAAAGAGCAAGAGAAACAGACACAGAGAGAATGGGTGTTCCAGGGCCTCCAGCCACTGCAAAGGAACTCCAGATGCATGTGCCTTCTTGTGCATCCAACTTTATGTGGGTACTGGGAAATCAAACCCAGGTTGTTAGGCTTTGCAGGCAAGCACCTTAACCACTGAGCCATCTCTCCAGCCCACTAATATAAGTTAAGGGGAATGTGAACGCCAGCATTGTTACTATAGGACCAAAATAAGAAACTTTATAACCATTGCTGTTCTTCAGGTCCTCCCTGTGAGATGGAGATGCACTAGCCATCACCTGAGATCATTTGTCATATGTAAATCCAAGGAACATGGGGCTGGACAGATGGCTCAGAGGTCAAAAATGCTTGCTGATGACTAGCGTTCAGATCCCCGGCACCCACGTAGAGCCTGATGCAGCGGTATACACCTCTGTAATTCTAACATGCCTACAGCAACGGGAAGCTCAGAAGCCAACCAGCCTGGTGTCTGCAGCAAGGCAGACTCCGTCTCAAACAAGGTGAAAGTGAGGACACCTCAAGTTTGTCCTTTGACCTCCACACGTGTACAGTGGCATGCACGTACAATGTGTATACATACATGTCCCTCCCTCTCTCTCTCTCTCTCTCTCTCACACACACACACACAGCACAAACCTCGGCACGAAGGAGTCAATAATAAGAGGTGTGATTTATCAAACTTGTTGAAACATGGAGGTTGGGCACAGTGAGCTCTCTGCCTCCAGACATGGCACCTCAGAGCTGGGTGACAAGATGTGGATGTAGGGGAAGCAAGGTAGGGTAAGATTCAAACCCCAGGTAGGTTCTTGACTCAGGATATGTTAAGGTCCTGTCCCACACCGTGCTGTGTCTTAAAGGCCCTTTGATGGGAAGCCTTCTGATTCAATGGAAGGACACAGGGCATGGAGCTCATCTCATCCTGTGCCTCAACTCTTGAAGCATCCTTATCTCTGAAAACTTCTGGTGTCCAAACCATGTGTATTGTGCATAGCTCTGGGCAACAGTTGTGAGTCATATATTACAGAGTTATGAAAGAATTTTGTAAACCCTGAGCACCACATGAGGGGTCACAGTTTTGATGATAATTATACATTTGTGTTTCCTCTTTCCCAGCAGGAAGTTGTGCTGTGTGCAGATTCTGGGCTCAGAGGGAAATCAAATTTTGAATAGCCATTTAGCTTCATCTTTTCCTTTCTGTTCTTTATGAGTTTGAAATCAGACTCACACCTATTCATGACGGTGGGAGTTCCTGCCTTGTCCACAGGGGGATCCGGTCAGAGTAGATCTCAACTGGGAACCAATGCTCGGGCTAACCCTTGAAGGGTGAGAAAGACATCAGCCAGGGAGACGAAGTAGCCAGAGGGCCTCTGTGAAGAGCAGTGTGGGCCAGGTCACAAAGAGAAGGACTGGGGGGAGAGAGTGATGGGAGAAGACTTAGGAACCTGGGGGGGTGTGTTTGTAGCCCACGGGGACAAACATTCAATGGGAAGACAGGAACTTCACACGGAGAGCACTGTCATCAGAGCAAGGAAATATATAAGAGATTGCTTTTCAGATATAATTAAAGCATTCTGAACAAAGCTAGCACTTGTATAGACAGAATGAAAAAAAAAGACAGAAAAGTAGGAAGAAGGACAGAGATCACCCAGTCTTCTGCCACCCGAAGAAGTTTCCTTTTAGCAGTACCCCACTAAAATATGCTGAGAAAGGCCCCATACGCTGTCTGGCTTCTTTCTGATTACAACCTGGACATGCTCTGAAGGGGAGTCAAGCATAAAGCAACTGTTACAAAGCCTTCTTTTTACTGTGGAAAATTACAGCTACTGCTTATTAGCAAGAAAGTGCCTTTAACCACTGAGGCATCTCTCCAGCCCCTGTTTATTAGCAACAGACCCCATGGCTGGACCTTCCTGACTCTTTGAGACACCAACTCCTTTATCTCCTACAAAGCTTCTCCACCTCCACGTCCCCAATTAATCACAGCCATCACACCATGCCTCAGAAGCAATCTGGGCCTCTCTGTCCCCAGATATCATTCCCATCCTACCTCCAGCAGCTGAACCAACATCTCTGGAGACGACCAAATGGTGGACACATCACTGGCTCACCCTGAATCCACACTTGGATTTCAGCATCTTCTCCTGACAGATTCTTCACAGTTCTGAAGGGGCCTTCATTCCCATGGTGGCCTGAAAGGCTACCGGGTGACAAGTCCACCTCCCACCTAGGAGAACATCTGGAGGAATGGGACAAAGGACATTCTGACCCTCCTCTATGATCCAGACCACCAAGGGGCCAGCGAGGACATTCCGTCTGTCTTGGGTTGGTGGATTTCTGTGTGAGGAAGAGTTCAGCTTCCCAAAGCATTCTGGGCTTGTTTATTTAGCTTCACACAGGAGAAATGATTTCCACCCTTCTGATAAGATTTTAATGAAGAAGCAGTGAATGCATACAAAAATGCCGTGAATATAGAGAAAGCTGGCTCTTTTTCTCCGACACTAAGATGCCTATAAGAATGTGATTCCTGAGCCGGGCGTGGTGGCGCACGCCTTTAATCCCAGCACTTGGGAGGCAGAGGTAGGAGGATCTCCATGAGTTCGAGGCCACCCTGAGACTACATAGTGAATTCCAGGTCAGCCTGAGCCAGAGTGAGACCCTACCTCGAAAAAACAAACCAAAAAAAAAAAAAAAAAAAAAATGTGATTCCTAAGCTCTTCAGGAGTAGCTCCAGCTACAGGAACTTGAGGAGATAATAGCAGGATGTAGAGGAGATAGAAGATAGATAGATAACAGATGATTGATTGATGATAAATAGGTGATAGATAAAAGAAAGATGATTGAGGGATAGATCAATATAGATAAGTGATAGATGTTAGATAATAGATAAATGATAGAAAGATATACAGATTTGATAGGTTTATATATTGGCATACTCTTGTAATAATATATATTTAGCTAAATTAATATTCACATATAAAATCCTAACTCCACACATGCCTGCTCTTACCTTTTCAAAACACGATGGTCATTGCCCACCCATCTGGCATGCTCTGTTGACCTCTTAGCTATCTGGGTGGTATTTCTTTGGGGAACAACAGTGAGCTGGAAGGATCCTCCCGATTCAGGACCCGACACGAGATAAACAACAACAGAGAGGCTGCAGGGACTTTATCCAAACAGATGAAACTTTGGGGTTCTGAGGCAGGCTATTTGGGAGCTGGCATATGCCACATCCATTCCAAATACCAAGAGCGACCTTGTTCGTGAGAGGATGATGTGGAAGGGCGTGTTCCCTGCATCCATCTCAGGATAAAATAGGAGATGGAAGTTTCTAGTCGTTGTCTGAGATTTCCAGACATTGGTTCCAGATGGAGAAAACCTAATTCAATTCGTGATCCTATCATTTATTTATTTATTTATTTTTGTGAACCATAATTTAGGCCTAATATTTATGTGGAAGGGGGAGAGGTAAATGTGAAGGGAGCACATTGTATTTCCTTATGACTAGGTTCAATGAGTACTAAATGCACAGGTCTATACTGGGTTCCAGCAATATGACACTGACACGTAGAGCAAACATCCCAGTGGTGGACTGGCATCATTGAGAGTTTCTTCTGAGTGTAAGCGTACCTCCTGGACACTCTTGGCATCATGTATGTCTTCAAATTTAGCTGTAGGTCCCGCCTACTGAGTTCCAGGTCCAGGAAGTCACTCTGCTAGTTCAGTTTGTTGTTAACTGTCTCAACTGTCAGTGTTTAGCTTGTTTTAAGAAAGTCTTTGCAGGAATCTGTAAATAGCCATAGAGAAGAGTAATGGCAAGATATGATGAAGGCAGAGGTCGGAAGATCACCATGAGTTCAAGGCCACCCTGAGACCACACAGTGAATTCCAGGTCAGCCTGGGCTAGAGTGAGACCCTACCTCAATCCCCCATCCCAAAAAAGAAAGGCAATATGCATCCATTGAATCATCAATGGAGTGGGCATAACACTGTACAGATGTCAAAATTTTTTAAAACAAACATTGTAATAAATTATTTTTCATTTTCTTCATTTTATCTTGAAAACACTAAAAAGAAAACTTTACAATATCCAGCAGATGTGTGTAATTTGGTAAACATCAAATAACAAATATGGAGCTGGGTGTGGCGGCACATGCCTTTAATCCCAGCACTTGGGAGGCAGAGATAGGAGGATTGCTCTGAGTTCAAGGCCATCCTGAGACTACATAGTGAATTCCAGGTCAGCGGAGTATAGAGTGAGACCTTACCTCGAAAACCCAAAAATAAAAATAAATAAAAATAAGGGACAGGACATGGGGCTTTGGATCCAGGGCTTCAACCTTCAAGACCAATTTGCATCTTTTGGCAAATAGCAGTCCAAACAGGTCACCAACTCTAAGTGGATGACAACAGAGGTTGAAGGGGACTTGAAATTCACTCATTCCTCAGCCTGGGTCGCACCTGACCCTTGCTTGAGAAGTGTTGCTGTGTTGAGGACAAGTTGAGAAGCGAAGCTGGCCCCGGCTCACACGTTACAGTCACACACATTTGTTTTGTTAACCTCATGTGAACGTTATAAATGTATGATGGAGCGGAGGCCACCTCCTTCTGTAGATTAGCGCGTTCCTGAGTCAGCATGGCCCCTCTACCTTGACCTTCAAAGGAAGCACTTCAAAGGAGAAAGGAAGATCCTCGGGAGATGGTCGGAACTCTGGGGTGGCTCTTGCTTTGAACTCAGAGGGTTTGGGTGTCGGAACCAACTGGCTGGCCTTGCTGCGTGTGAGCATCTGGGTGGGTGGGTCTCTGTCTCTCAATCCTTGATGTGTGGCTGGTGGCCTTCTTTTAAATTCTTCTTTAAGCGCAAAGGCCTGTGGGGTGGCCTTGTAGGGGAAAGTGTCCACAGATGGGCTCAAGCAAATAGAGCTGTTTTTGCAGACTGACTATGTGTCTTTAAGAACATGTTTGCAACAAGAGCATCCAGGACAGACTCTCATTAATGGTCAATAAAATAATAAATTGGCCAGACTGGGAGCACACGCCTTTAATCCCAGCACTGGGGAGGCAGAGGTAGGAGGATCGCCATGAGTTTGAGGCCAGCCTTAGACTCCATACTGAGTTCCAGGCCAGCCTGTAAAGCAAATTCTAAGCTCCATTTTTCCTCCTTTAATCAGCAAGCTCTAATGCAACAAACACCAGACAACCCCACTCCGTGCTGTGTCTTCTGTTCCCCTAAACTCATGGAAATGCTCCTTGTCTCCTGGTCTGTGTGTCACGTGAGCTACTGGAGTATTGTTGCTTGTTCTATCTGCACCCTCAGTTTGTGTGGAGGAATGTGTTTAAAAAGTTAAAAGCGAAGAAAGAAACACTCTGCTAGGAGATCAGAGAGAGACAATGAATTCAAGTCGTTGCTTTGCTTCATGTTGAAGGAGAAGGAGAGGTTCCCTTTGCAGGTGTGATGAAGGCCCACAGAGACACTTTGGCTGTTCTTGTGTGTGTCCTGGTTGATTTCAGCTCCCCCATCCACGCCCCCAAGCTGCTGGTTTAAGGTCTAAGCTTGCTTTTCCCTTCATCCCTACCTGCCTGGTCCTGGGCTTATGGCCATGATCTGCCTCTCATCTTACTAAGAGGACAAAAGCCAGGCAGCTCCAGCTGCCCATGATGTACCCCGACATCTCCCCACTCCCACGTCTGCTGCTGCTCCCTTCTCTGCATTGCCAGGGACAGCAAAGGGCTGATCTTTGCTCTTTGGACCCAGCCTGTGGTTGTCTCACCTCCTTTCTTCTCTCACTGCCTCCTTTTTGAAGCAATATAAATGCCAATGCTCTGAGATCTCCCTCCCCATTGCTTGGGGAAAGATGACCCTGCTTTTTCAGGGGTTTTTATTTCCCAGGAACTGTCCCTCATTTCTCATGTGCCCTTCCCTACTTGAGGCCCAAGGAACTGGTTGCTCACAACTATGCAGTCCTGGATAATGGAGCTAGAGACTTACTTCAAAATGGTGGTGTCAGAATGAGCCAGGCCTTGGGAAAAGTGGAGCCCAGGCATCCTGCCCAGGGGCTCTGAATCAGAGCTACTGCCCCCGGAGACGGCTTCTCCCCTCATGAGAGTCGCTCTGTAAGGCCAAGAAGATTTCTAGATAAGTAACTTTTCAAAGGTAGCCTTGGGAGATGGATCGACTGCTCAGCCAGTGGTTAAGTGTGTGCAAGTGTGAGGGCCTGAGACAGGCCAAGTTTGAATCTTCTCCTCTACACAAGTGGCACATGCATACCTAAACACACACACACACACACACACACACACACACACACACACACAGAGAGAGAGAGAGAGAGAGAGAGATTAGGAGAAAGAGAGAGAGAAGAGAGAGAGATGATATATAGAGACAGAGGTAGATATATTTAGATATATGGACACACACACACACATATATATTTATATATAATTTTATAAAAAGAATGTGAGAGCATTCAGAAATGGAAATGTCAGAAATGTCAGAAATGGAGGTTATGCCATACTTAACTACACTGTCCCCTCTTGCCCGTCCTGTCCTCTGTAATTTCCTACCTTTGCCCTGCCTTCCTCTGCTCACTCAGCCTAGTGTCTCTTCTGCCCAGCTGGACTGTGACCTCACCTGTGTGAGCTCTCCCCACTCACTAGATGGTCCAGTCTTCTAGCCGTCACACCCAAGGCTGACCAAGCAGTCTCTGGGCTTCCTCTCTGGAATATTCTTTCTAGAGCAGCCTTTGAATTTTTTTTTTTTTTTTGCTTCTTTTGTTTTGGAAAAGGTGTACCTTACAACCAGTAGTGCTATGTATCCACGCGCCCACTGTCAGGGTGACAGCTATTGGCATTGTCACCGCTGCACATTTTTCCACTCTGTATGATTTCACACAAATACACAATATATGCTTAAATTCCCTTCTATAAAATAATGTATACATATGTAATGTCTTTTTATCACAGTCCCTTCTTCTGTGCCCCGTCCCCTTCCACTGAACCCTTTCTTCCCAACTTCTTCTATTTTGATGGTTTTTTTTTTGCCCTCCCTGACCATTAATCACAAAATTTTGATGGACCTAATATTGTGCAGGTCTTGTACAGGGAATGACAATTTTGTGAGGTCACAACAGCAACAGTCACTTCCTGTCCAGAAGATATAGCATTCCACAGCTCTTCTCTCCATCCTCTGGTCCTTACATTCTTCCCACCCCCTCTTCCTCAGTGTGCCCCAAGCCTCGGGGAGGATGAGATATATATACATATATATATGTACGTATGTATTGTTGAGCACTCAACAGTCATAAAGTAAAATATGGCACATGAAATTCTCTCAGATGACTCATTCTCTCTGTGTCTCGCCCTCCTTGTCCTGCATGGATGATCATTCACACCATCGTGTTTTGGTGTAAAGTCCTTTTACTTCTCTCACGCACGCATGCATCCCCAAGGACTTCTTTATGTGTGGATCTCACAGAAACATCATTGCATGGCATGACTTCCTGTCCCCCTCTTTATCATGATGATTTTGGCATCTTTCCATACTGGCCCAGGTAAACCTAGTTTCTCCTTGCTGAGCAGTATACATGTTCCATCAAAGAGATAAATAGGGGGCTGGAGAGATGGCTCAGCGGTTAAGGCACTTGCCTGGAAAGCTTAACGACCCGAGTTTGATTCCTCAGTACCCACAGGAATCCAGATGCACAAAGTGGCATATGTGTCTGCCTATCTCTCTCTCTCTCTTTCTCAAATAAAGAAATAAAAATACAAAATATAATAATGGAAATGGAGTAAAAAGAATGTCCCCCTAATATCGTCCTAGGCCATTTGTCACCCATGGTTCACTTGTCGACAGGAGCTCATCTGCTCTACTCAGGTGTGCCAAGAAAGAGGTAACGTTCTAGAGACCATGTCCTCCTGGCTGCGCCTAAATTAGGGCTGTGGGCAAACCAGTCAGCGTCTGTTAGAAGGGACTTTGAGCGCTACCATAGGTACACGGTGCAGAAACAAACCATCCTGATGATGGGCTTCTGGTCATCCACGTTTGCGACAAGCTGCACTAACGGTTGATAAACGCTATTGACACTATTTAGAAATGACCTGTCCAGGGCTAGGCTAAGAGGAGCTTCATCCACCTCAGAAAGAGGACAGAAAAAGTGAATAGACAGTCTTATGGAGTGACACAAGACGTCCGAGCCCAGGAACAATACATGCACTTAGCAGCACTTTGTCAGTACATTCTATTGTCTGAGGCCGAGCAGTCTCACGAGGCAGGCAGATGAGAAAATGAAGGCTGGGGTTTAGTAACCACCCCCAAGACACAGGAGCAGTGGGCAGTGGGAGGTGAGATGTGCTTGGGACCCTCTATTTGGAAGCAGCTTCAGAACCCGGGAGAGCAAAGTGCCTAAACCATGACCTAACTGGTGCCATTCTGGCCAAATTTAGAAATTATTGGTCATGGGCTGGAGAGATGGCTTAGTGGTTAAGAGGTTTGCGTGCAAAGCCAAAGAACCCTGGTTCAACTCCCCAGGACCACGTAAGCCAGATGCACAAGGGGGGGGCACATGTGTCTAGAGTTCGTTTGCAGTGGCTGGAGGCCTTGGCGCGCCCATTCTCTCTCCCTCTCTCTTTCTCTCTGCTTCTTTCTCTCGATCAAATAAATAAATAAGTAAAATATATTTTAAAAAAAGAAATTACTGGTCATAATCCAGATTCTCCAATGGGCTTTGGTTTGTACCCTGAATTCTTTCTGGGCAATGATTCCATGCTTAATTTGAAAGAGATGCAGACTGGCATATTTAGACGCAGCCAGGGGGACATGGTCTTTAGAAAGTGACCTCTTTCTTGGCACACCTGAGTAGAGCAGAATGAGCTCCTGTCGACAAGTGAACCGTGGCTGACAATGGCCTAGGACAAAAGCTAGAAACAGCTGGACAGATAGCTCAATGGTTAAGGCATTTGCCTGCAAAAACCTAAGGACCTGGGTTTGAGTCCCTAGCACCCACATAAAGCCAGATGCACAAAGTGGTGCATGAGACAGGAGATTGTTTGCAGTGGCTAAAAGCCCTGGAATGTCCATTCTCTCTCTCTCTCTCTCTTCTCTCTCTCTCTCTCTTTTTCTCTTTCCCTCTGTGTGTGAGTAATAAATAAATAAATAATGGTTTTTATTTTTATTTTTTTATATTTTATTATTTATTTATTTATTTGAGAGAGAGAGATACAGAAATAGGCAGGTAGAGAAAGAGAGAGAATGGGTGCACCAGGGCCTCCAGCCACTGCAAACGAACTCCAGATACATGCACCCCCTTGTGCGTCTGGCTTACGTGGGTCCTGGAGAATCGAACCTTGAACCGGGGTCCTTAGGCTTCATAGGCAAGCGTTTAACCACTAAGCCATCTCTCCAGCCCAATAATGGTTTTTAAAAAGCTAGACATGAAGCAAAGAACTAGGCGATGACGGTTGGCTCTTAATAGAACTGTGTTGAGAATGGGTTCATATATATATTTGTTTGCAAGCAGACAGACAGAATGAGAGAGGGAATAGGCCAGGGCCTTTTGTCACTGCAAAGGAACTCCAGATGCATGTGCTACTTTCTGCATCTGGCTTTACATGGGTATGGGGGAATTTGAACCCCGGTCAACAGGCTTTGCAAGCAAATACCTTTAACCACTAAGCCACTTCTCCAGCCTGGATTCTCAGTTTAGCAACAGAATCATTCCAGATCAAGTTAAGAATTCAAGGGGTCATTAACTGTCAGTCAAAGATGAGAACTTGTGTTTTATGGATTTTTCAGTTTGCTATAAACACATCAGTATATGCTCCTATACAAATCTTAGGAAATATAGAAATGTACGAAAGATGAAACAAAACGCTGAAGCCACAATTAAGAGAGAGACCCCTAAAATCACACTGTGCTCCTTCATCTGTGTTTATGTGTGTCTGGGGCTGCAGGCACACGTTTGTGTGTTTTACCGAGGCGAAGTCATATTGAGTACACATTTTGAATCTGTCCCGTTTCATTTAAATATGCACCGTGAATTTCTTGACTAACAAAAATGCCGATGGCTAACACACCACGCTTTACATGTGCTACCTGATTTAATCCTGACAGAAGCCTCAAAGGTGGGTTCTACGATTGCTATCATAGATAGCAAAACGGTTTCCCCATAAAGGCATATCTGCTAAAGACTTATGAGTAGCATTACTGAGTGACGGTGGAATCTTCGGGAAATGGGGCTTTGTGGAAGGAAGTTAGGTCGCTGGGGATTCTAGGCTTTCATTCTCTCTCTCTCTCTCTCTCTCTCTCTCTCTCTCTGCCTCAGTGGAGTGAATAGCCTTACTCCGGCATGTGCAACCCAAAGCAACAGGGCAAAGCAACCATGGATGGAAACACCTGAAACTGTGACCAAAATGAACCATTCCCTTCATTAGACTGACTACTTCCGCAATGACGTCACAGTAGCAGAAAGCTGGCTTAACGCAGGTAGAGACAGGGTTTACAAGGTCTTCCTCACTGAGACCTCATTGTTATGCATTTAGTAGCTGTTCCCATCTGATGTCCTTTGATCCAGGTGAAAAATCTGTAACTTTCTTATTGATTATAGGACCTTTTTGGTTTCATTTGTTTTATTTTTATATTTTTATTTATTTATTAGAGAGAGACAGAGAAATAGAGAGAGAATGGGCACACCAGGGCCTCTAGCCACTGCAAACGAACTCCAGATTCATGCGCCCCCTAACGTGGGTCTTGGGGAATGGAACCTGGGTCCTTAGGGTTTGCAGGCAAGTGTCTTAACCGCTGAGCCATCTCTCCAGTCCAATTATAGGAATTTTTGTATATTAGTATCTAAGTCTTGCCTGTCAAATAGAAAACATGCTCAACATTTTGATACTGTAGAATAAGTCATGTTAGTAAATTGTCATGGGATATGAACCATTTTTTTTTCAGGCAAAACAGATACATTCCTTTCTGATGAGGCTCTTCATTTTTAGGAACTAAAGTATAAATCTTCCTTAATGCTCTCTTCCTTTTTTCACTTAGAACTATCTTTCCCACCAAAATATCAAATAAATTATTCATCCAGGTTTGCTATAGCATGTTACTAAAATATAGTAAATACATTGTAATAAATGTAAATTGTTTATGGTTTCCATTTTTTATCTATATCTCAGTATGGTACATCTGGATTTAATTGTACTGTATCGTGTGAAGGTAAAGATAATATAACCAATATCTTTGGTTATAGCTCTGTTCATTGACTGCAATTTCCTCCCTGATCTGAAATGCCATAATTATTGCATAATAAATTCTGATATATGCTGTGATCTGTTTCTCGACCTGCCCATCTGGTGTTTTGGTAAACTTTGCAGGTTGCTCACTAAACCCGTTTTTGAAAATTCCTTCTAGACACACAAGTACACCACAGTTCCCAGACATCTTGATAATTTGTTGGTTTGTTGCAGATCTATGACTGAAGGAGTATAAAGGGGAAATTGCATCAACTATCACAGAATGGCCTCAGATTAAAACTTTGGATAAGCGACTTTCCATTTTCAGCTCTCTGAATTGAAAGGATCCTGGAGTTGGACAAATTGAGGTGGAGGATCTGAAAGGTAGAGGGAGACTGGGTCCCTTGATCCTTCCCAGTAGACAAAACAACAATTTTCTCTTAAGTTTGACACATTGAGGGTCCATCTTTCTGCTTATCTATGCTTTTTACAATTCTTTTAAAAATATTTTCATTTGGGCCAGGTGTGGTGGCACACACCTTTAATCCCAGCACTCAGGAGGCTGAGGTAGGGGATCACCATGAGTTCAAGGCCACCATGAGACTACATAGTCAATTCCAGGTCAGCCTGAGCTAGAGTGAAACCCTACCTCTAAAAAAATTTTTTTCACTTGTTTATTTACAAGTAGAGAGACAGACAGAGAGAGAATGGGCATGCCAGGGCCTCTTGCCACTTCAAATGAACTCCAGTTGCATGTGCCACTTTGTGCATATGGCTTTATGTGTGTACTGGGGAATTGAGTCCAGACCATTAGGCTTTGCAAGCAAGTGCCTTAACCACTTAGCCATCTCTCCGGGCCCTCTTTTTTTAAATTCATTTCAAAAAATATTTTTTTTATTTATTTATGAGAGTCAGAGAAAGGGGGAGAGCCACTGCAAATGGACATGACACATGTGCCACCTTGTGCTTCTGGCTTACGTGGGTCTTGGGGAATTGAACCTGGGTGCTTAGGCCTTGCAAACAAGCACCTTAATGGCTTAACCATCTCTCCAGCCCTTCTTATAATTCTTGAACATTAAAGAGACCCAGACAGTGGCACAAAGGTAAAGCACTTACTTGCTGCTCCAGCCTGAGGACATTAGTTTGGGTTCCCTCGTCCCCATGTCATACTGATTGGGGGAAGTGGTACATGCTTTTAATGAGAGACAGAGAAGGGAGAATTCCTATGACTTGTTGGCTAGGGAGTCTAGCCAAATTGTTCAACTCTGGTTCAGTGAAAGATCCTGTCTCAAAGAATAAAGTGGAGAGGAAGTGAGGAAGATCCCCAAACACCAACCTCTGGCCTTCACATGTTCACATGCACACATACTCCCACACACATAGGAAAACACACACATACACACAGTATCCCTCAAATTGCAATTTTTTATTGACACTCCACTAAACTTACAATATAGAAAGAATTGTCATTTGTATGATATTCCTTATCCTCTGTATTATATTAACTTTTGTATTCTTTATAGCCTTTATTAAAAATTGGTGATTTGGGGCTGGAGAGATGGCCTAGCACTTTAGGTGTTTGCCTGCGAAGCCTAAGGACCCAGGTTCAATTCCCCATTACCCATCTAAGCCAGATGCACAGGGGGCACATGCATCTAGAGGTTGTTTGCAGTGGCTAGAGGCCCTGGCATGCCCATTCTCTCTGTCTCTCTCCTCTCTCTATTTCTCTCCCTCTGCTTGCAAATAAATAAATAAAATAAAATAAAATAAAATAAAATCTTTTAAAAAATTTGTGAGTTTCTTCATGTAGGGCCTGCCCACTTCTTATGTATGTTTAAATATGTTATTATTTTTGTGAGACTTTAAAAATATACATATATAACATATTGGTGTACTATAATAATATCGTTAGTATATTTAACATCTACATCTGGGCATCTAAGTAGTGTCTTAGTTGCTTTTTTTTTTTTTTTTTTTTTTTTTTTTTGCAATACTCCAAATCCGAGGTTAGCTGGCCTTTTTTTTTTTTTCTATATATAAAATCAAATAGAAAACATTTTGGATTCTTTGAAGTACATGGTATTTGTCACATCTATTCAATTCTGCTGTTGTATGAAAACAGTCACAAGTAATATATAAATGAAAAAGCATGTTGTGTTTCAATAAAACTTTATTTACAAATTCAATCTGCTGACCAGATTTGGCCCTTGAACCATACTTCATCCACTCCTAGTCTGCATAAGTAATAATATTTTCTGCAAATAACAATGCCTGCTCTTTTCTGCTTTAAAGCTCTCTGTGTTGTCTAGAACTTTCATATCATGTTAAACATATAAAATTATGGTGATAATAGCATCCCTCAGGTCTTCTTTTATGCACATCTGACTTACGTGGGTCCTGGGGAATAGAACCTGGGTCCTTTGGCTTTGCAAGCAAGTGCCTTAACTGCTAAGCCATCTCACCAGCCCTTATTTCTTCTTTCAGTAAGGCTACCTTTTAGTATTTCATGATTAAGAATTGTCCTGGGCCAGGCGTGGTGACACATGCCTTTAATCCCAGCACTCAGAGGCAGAGGTAGGAGGATCACCATGAGTTCAAGGCCACCCTGAGACTACATAGTGAATTCCAGGTCAGCCTGGATGACTAGAGTGAAACCCTACCTTGAAAAACCAAAAAAAGGGGAGGGGGGAATTGTCCTGGGACTGGAGAGATGGCTCTGTGATTGTTCTTCCGGAACAAGGATGCGGGCCTGAGACCTTCAGAATTCAAATCTCCAGGTCCCACGTAAACAGCTGAGATTGGCCATAAGCCTGCATGTTCCCACTGGGGAACAGAGATCCGGGAACTATAGCAAGCCCACAAGGTCCAGAATCAGCAAAGAGACTCCAGCTCAAAACAAGGCTGGGAGGAAGAGTGGTGGAGCAGGACACGTGATAATCCACTCTGGCCATTGTAGGCAAGGGTCCCCTGACACAGGCAAGCGTATGGAATGCCACATCACATGCACGAGCAAGAAGAAGAAGGAGGTAAAGAGGAGAAGAGAAGGGGGAGGAAGAAGAAAGAGAAGGATAAGAAGAAGGAGGAAGAGGAGAAATAGCTACAGGCTTGGAGAAGAGTGTATGTCACTTACAGGTCAGATCACATTTCATGCAGTCATATACTGAAATAATATCCCAACTGTATCCCTAGATTTCATCAGTACCTGGACAATTTTCTCAAAGCGAGTCAGCCCCAGGAGTGACACGGCCACTCTGACTGAGTAGGCATACAGAATCCATCCCTGCACTTGACTGGCCAAGCCTTGTTTTGCGCTCCTGTGTCTTCATGTAAACACTGCTGTGATGAGAAATGCAACAGGCATTTTCTATGGACACGAATTTGTGGTAGCTTTTCACTAAGCAGTTCTCAATGCACGGGCTCCCAGTATGAATGTGCAGGGTCTACGGTGCGTATGTTTGTGCTGGACTAGACAGTCTTGGGAACCACTGTGTATTTTCGACTCAGAGTTCAGAAATGTTTTCCCCCCTGTTCAAGCCAATAGTGACGATCACTTTTCTTTGAGATTCTTTTTTAAAAAATTTTTGTTTGTTTGTTTGTTTATTTATTTGAGAGCGCAGACAGAGACAGGGAGAGAGAGAATGGGTGCAGCAAGGCCTCCAGCAAACGAACTCCAGATGCATGCGTCATCTTGTGCATCTGGCTTACGTGGTTCCTGGGGAATCGAGCCTCGACCGGGGTCCTTAGGTTTCACAGGCAAGCGCTTAACCACTAAGCCATCTCTCCAGCCCCTTCTCTGAGATTCTTACTTTGCACTATTCTCACTGACTTTCTTAGGATCTCAACTGGCGTCTTCTCCTCCCCCTCATGGGCACAAGAAGCTTCCTGAGGACAAGGACAAGAACTGTGTTTTTCTTCTTCCTCTCTCCCAAACACAATAGATAGAGCGCAGTCAGTGCTCGTGGTGACCATCTCTGCGAGCGTCTTTGAGCCGCATCGTTATTATGGAGGCATCTCCACTTTCTATTCTAAACCTTTAGTATTTGTCTTAAGGCCACTTGGCAACTCCAGAGTTAGTGCCTTGTTCAATTCATTCCAACGACGTGTTTATGTGCACCCAACTGTAAATTCCATCTGCTGTGTTGGGCAGAACTGCTCTGCCTCACTCTGGTTCAAGCTTGCTCCCTTCCATGACGACCAGTGAGCTTGCAAGTAGAGAACCTTCTACCCACTGGACACCCCGGCTAGACAAATGTCCTTCGCCTAGATCTTTCTTTATGTACAGATCATGATTGTGGCTTCATGATTTCCTTCCCAAATGCCTTCTCCTGCCATATGTTCTCTGGAAGTTATTTTTCTCATTGTTTGTAAGCCCCCACTTTGTTTACTCTAGAACTCAGGAAAAGCAAAAATAGAATGTTGGGCTGCGGGGCAGTGCCTGCGTGAGCGGAGTTCTTTTCAGGGGAGTGATAAATGATGCTGGGTTCCCCATGGGTTAGAGGGCACCCAACTTCAAATAACTACAACATCCGATAACAAAGTTTTTCTCCATCATTTACAATCCAAACACTAGGACCACAGCCCTGCGGAACCCTCATCCTTCATGTTCAATTGTAAATCCTCATTAAATAGCTTGCAGGTGTCAGGATTAAAGTATATACAGTGGGAGCCTAAACAGAGGGCCAGCTGGGTTCCTCATTTGCCAGCCGCAGTTTCTTTGTTTTGAAACTGTTGACAGTACAACTAAAATGTTCCTCAGGGCCCAGACTGAGTTAAATAACAGGCTGGGTGAGTAGGAGAACAGCTGTAGACATTTTTCTGTGTTTAACATACCTGCCTTGTTGATTTATAGGAAGACCCGCATATAATGTAGATTTTTTGCAATCCAAAACATTTAACCTTTGCAGCCAAGTCTATGATAGAGACATCGGAAACAGGGAAGGTCTTGACGGGCCTTATGTTCTGAACATTTTTCCTCTCTCCAAGGAGAAGCGAAATGATGGAATAACTTGGTTTTATTATCCAAATGACCATGGTGGTGCACTCTCGGCCTCATGCGGTTCTCACAGTTCATCAACAGGCAAGTGAAGCTACAGAAAGGAGGACAGCTTGCCCAGAGCAAGGCATCTTGGGAATTCATCATGGTGGAAGAAGCCAGCTCTGCACTGATCACCTGTCTGTCGTCAGCAGGGTTACGACAAGAGCCGCAGTGGACCTGACAAACTGCAGAGTGGAGCTTGGGGCCACTTCTCGTTTCCTGCTTTTTGTGCTTACCCTGCTGACAGGGATCATGAGTTTGGAGACGACGTGGCGTTTTTACAGTTGTTTTGGGCTTGTCCTGAGCTGCACTGTGATGTTAGAAAGGTGGCCCTCTAAACCTCTTAGGCCATGGCTGTTGGTTTTGTATCAGAAACCTGTTACACTCCTGGTAGTGAAGAGGGTGTCAGCCTGAAAACACCACTTTAACATCATGCCTGCAACTACTACGGGGGCCGCAGTTCCCCAACCCAATACCAGACCCATCCCAGTCCATTCATCTGGACCAAATATGCCCATCAAGTTGTCCTACACTGAAAAAAATAAATTTTTCTTGCTCAATGTTAAAATCATTCTGTTCCCCTTGCTAAGGATTGGTTTGGAAGTAGGCACAGTTCGTAATTCTGACTAATAAAATGTGCAAGGAAGACTGTCAGGTCTTGTGTCAAAAGGTATTGAAAAAAAACCCAAATTTTAAAAAGCTGGGTGTGGTGGTGCACGCCTTTAATTCCAGCACTCGGGAGGCAGAGGTAGGAGAACCACCGAGATTTCAAGGCCACCCTGAGACTACATAGTGAATTCCAGGAGTGAGACCCTACCTGGAAAACCACAAAAAAAAAAAAAAAGGCATTGACACACGAGGGCCAGAGAGATAGCTCAGCTGGTAAAATGCTGGCCTCAAAATCATGAAGGCCTGGGTTCAGTCACTATGAATCACTGAAAATCCTGAGCATGGTGGCACAGGCCTGCACTCCAGCACTGGAGAGGCAGAGACAGGAAGACCACTGGCCCTCAGTGATCAGGCAGTCTAGCCTGATGGGTGGGCTCCAAGCTGGTGAGAGACCCTGTTTCAAAAAGTGGTAAATGGGGCTGGAGGGATGGCTTAGCGGTTAAGGCATTTGCCTGCAAAGCCAAAGGACCCAGGTTCGATTCCCCAGGATCCCACGTTAGCCAGATGCGCAAGGGGCCGCACACGTCTGGAGTTCATTTGCAGTGGCTAGAGGCCCTGGCATGCCTATTCTCTCTCTCTCTCTCTTTCTCTCTGTCAAATAAATAAATAAAAAATAAAAATAAAATTTATTTTTAAAAAGTGGTGAATGTTTTTCCACAGGAACAACACTTGAAATTATTCTCTGGTCTAGACATAGACATTTATGTACACACATGTGCATACATATTAACTCATGCAAGCTAGTAAACACACACACACACACACCATGAAAGGCACCATATATCATATTTTTCTTTCTCTGAACACTGTCTTGTACAGATGAGAGAATAAGGTTGAAAAACTTGATTTTAACAATAAACAAGAACACCCGCTTCATTTATTTCCTCCAACATTGAACGACTTGATGGTTAAATTAACATGTGAGGCACACTTTGAAGTCCTTGAGCACAGCTTTCTGGGCACTGGTGATGTGAACAGAGACTCCTGTGCAGGCCCATGCAGCCCGAGAGCAGCTTGGGTGGGCAGAGCTGTGAAGACCAAAGCTGACCACAGGACTCGGGAACACTACCTTCTGCAAGGATCCTTTGGGACTCAGGGTCTTGGCTGGGTGAGTGCAGAGTGTGCCTTAGAAATGGTAGTGAGCCCATTTTCCACTCAAGGACAGAAGATGCTGTGGAAACGGAACTCCGCACCCCGAGGAACTGTGATGGCGACACGAAGATAGCTACTTCATAGATCAAAGCTGTTGAAGTCAAACACAGCTTCAACCACTTCATTTTTAAAATATGGTTATTTATTTATTTGAGAAAGAGAGAAGGGGAGGGAGAGAACGGGCACACCAGGGCCTCCAGCCACTGCAATCTAACTCCAGATGCATGTGCGCCCTTGTGCATCTGGTTTACGTGGGGCCTGGAGAGTCGAACAAGGATCCTTTGGCTTTACAGGCACATGCTTTAACCACTAAGCCATCTCTCTAGCCCAGCTTCAACCACTTCCAACGCCCAGGTTCACTGAGGACATCTGGGACACCAGCAGTTGACACCTGGAAGAGGCTATACTTGGCTCACTGAACCAAGCTAGTCTCCTGTTCCAGGCCTGCACCCACCTGAAGTGCCTCACTCCAAGTATATTTTTTATTTTTATTTATTTATTGGAGACAGAGAGTGGGAAGGAGAGAGAGGGAAAGAGAGAATGGATGCGCCAGAGCCTCCAGCCACTGCAAACAAACTCCAGATGCGTGCACCCCCTTGTGCATCTGGCTTATGTGGGACCTGGAGAATCGAACTGGGGTCCTTAGGCTTCGCAGGCATGCGCCTTAACCACTAAGCCATCTCTTCAGCCCTGCTCAAAGTGTATTGACTGATGCTTTAAGGAATTCCCTAAGGCATGTCTGGGGTGGGAAAACAATTTACTTACTTGTGTACATTATTCCAATTGACTGTAGTGGTCCGGTAGACAGTGCAGGATTTGAGTGCATTCCCAACTGAAAATCCCTGGGGTAACTCGTCATCTCCCTACCCATGGTTTACTCCTCCTCAGTTTGTTAGCCACAGTCAACTCTAGTCCAGATGGAAAATTCCAGAAAGAAAATGATTCATGGTTAAAACTCCATGCCGTGTCCCCATCCCACCATCCCAGAACATGAGTCACGCTTTTGTCTGCCATCCCTCTGTGTAGAGACTACCCACCTGGAGGAGCCTGCTTGCTCTTGAGTGACACCATATGTGCCATGGGGAGGGTAAGTGACAGCGAAAGAGGCTCAAGAGCAGGAGGGACAAGGTGAAGGGGCCACTCTGACAATAGCCCTATGACAGCACAAGACAGAAATGTGTGAATGTGAGCATGCATGTGGTATGTAGGCACAGGTGTGTGATGTATGTGTGTGTTGGTGTGTGTGCACAGATGTGTCTTCTGACCTTTCACACTTCTCATAAAGCAGCCAAAATTCAATCATGGGGTATTCTTTTTTTAAAAAAAGACATTTTATTTATTTATTTATTTATTTATTTATTTATTGGAGAGATAGGGAAGGAAGAGGTAGAGAGAAAGAACGAATGGGCATGCCAGGGCCTCCAGCTACTGCAAACAAACTCCAGACGCATGCACCCCTTTGTGTATCTGGCTTACATGTATCCTGGGGAATCGAACCGGGGTCCTTAGGCTTAAGCAGGCAAACACCTTAACTGCTAAGCCATCTCCCCAGCCCATTAATCATGGGGCATTCTTATAAATACCATAGTTTCAACCCTCTTTTATAAAATATTTATCTATTTATTTATTTATTTATTTATTTAAGAGAGAAACAGAAAGAGGGAGAGGATGGGCATGCCAGTGCCTCCTGCCACTGCAAAGAAACTCCAGATACATGGGCTGCTTTGTACATCTGGTTTATGAGGGCCCTGGGGACTTGAACCCAGGCTGTCAGGCTTTGTAAGCAAGCACCTTTAACCACTGAGCCATTGCTCCAGCCCCTCAACCCTCTCAATACCTAACAAAGAGATTAAGTTCATAAGGCCCTAGGGAAGATTCAGCCATAACCCTCTTGGTTATCAGATAACTGTTGTGGTAAATTGTTACTATGGTTCTATTTTATTATTAATTATTATTAATCTCTTGTGGTACCAAATTTATAAATTAAGCTTTTGAAATAATATTTTATTTATTAGAAAGAGAGAGAAATAAGCAGATAGGGAGAGAGGAAGAGAGAATGGGAGCACAGGGCCTACAGCCACTGCAAACAAACTCCAGACCACATGCACCACCTTGTGCATCTGGTTTACATGGGTACTGGGAAATCAAACCTGGGTCCTTAGGCTTCACAGGCAAGCAGCTCATCTGCAAAGCCATCTCTCCAGCCCTAAATTATGCTTTCTTATAGCTAATATATATATATGGAAAACATAGTATATACAGGTTTGATGCCATCCAAAGCTTTCAGGCATCTAGGGAGTCTGGGAACAAAACCCTGAAAATAAGGGGGCATGTTGCCTCACCTCTCTATGCCTCAGTTATTCCTTCTGCAAAATGGGAATGTGCCGTTTCTTAGAAGCATTGGGGGAGCAGGGGCCTAATATCATGTATAAAACACATCAGCACAGAATCTGAGGTCAGTATGAACTTACTTTTCCCTCTACTCTGAGCACAGTCTGGCTAAATGGCCTTGTAGGTCATTTCATAGCAATCAATCAAATAATTAACATATGGGCAATGACTACTGTCCTCATTGCCTTTGTATTTGTTTGTTTTGCTATGCTGCTCTTGAGGATAATGTCTATGTCTTGTTCACAATGTGATCTCCGCCCAGTTCACAGTACGTGAGTCGTGGCTACTGTGATCAGCATGGGGTGGTAGCAAAAGTAACTGTAGCACAGTGCTGTTAGGAACACAAGATTTGAGGGTGGTTAAGTGAGCTTCCTGCGCAAGCCTGAGGACCTAAGGGGGGAGAGATCACCAAGCTCTAGTCTCTAGAACCCACATAAAGAGCCATGTGTGGCCTGTAACCCCAGTCCCACAAAGGGAAGTGTAGAGACCAGGGAATCCCTCAGACTCATGGAAAACAGCAAACTCTAGTATCAGCAAGAAACTCCAGCTCAAATAAGAAAGGGCAGAAGAAGGTTGGAGAGATGGCTTAGTAGTTAAGGTGCTTGCCTGCAAAGCCAAAGGACCCAGGTTCAATTCCCCAGGACCCGCATAAGCCAGATGCACAAGGGGTCACATATGTCTGGAGTTTGTTTGCAGTGGCTAGAGGCACTGGCATACTCATTGTTTCTCTGTCTGTCTCTCTCTGTATCTCTGCTTGCAAATAAATTAATTAATTAAATTTTTAAAAAAGAATGGGCAGAAGAGTCATGGGGTGAGACACTTGACATTCTGCTCCAGCCCCTTAGGGGAGTGCCCCTGCTGCAGAAAAGGTCACATACATGTGCATACAACACATACCCACAAGCAAAGGAAGAACACAAGAGTGCACACTTCTCAGAAGAATACACTTGCTAAAGGTCCTGACTTGGGAGGCTAAGTGGTCCCCTGGGCTGAGCTCAGAAGTGTGAGCTCGGCACTTTGAAGATGTATGGAACCCAGAAGACGGGGTTGAAGAGTCCATGTGAAACTGGGCAACAAAGACCATTTCCGGAGTTTATTTTATTATGATTTGCCTCTTTAAACAAAAAAAAACTGAGGGCAAGAAAATAAACCTAGAGAATCAAGGTCCCCATTAACTTACAATGCACGTAGATGCCCTCTCTCCTGGCCGGCCAGACATCGTGAAGTGACACTCTGTTGAGGGCCACAGTTAGACTTTGAGCCTGGCCGACACTTGTCTCAACTTTAGGTTCACTTTCTCTTGTCATTTCTACACCTGTCAGCACTGAATTCATTGTCACTGCTGTTGTCTTGGGTGTACAGATGATGGAGGGATGGATGGATGGATGGATGGATGGATGGATGGATGGATGGATGGGAGAGAGAGAACAAATACAGAAAACCTTCATGACAGAAGGTCATCTACATTTCTTTCACATGTGTATATGTACCTAGGCATGTTTGTGTGTGTGAGAACACACATGTGCATGTGAGCACATAGACACATATGTGTACATGTGTATAGAAACCAGAGGTCAATGACGGGTGCCTTCCTCAATTATTCTCCACCTTATTTTTTTGAGGCAGCATCTCTCTTTGAACCTGGAGCTCAGCAGTTTGGCTAGACTAGCAGGTCCCAGGGATCCCTCTGTCTCCCCCTCCTCAGCACTGGGATTACAGGCACGTGCTGCCACCTGCCTATAATGTAGATCCAAGCTGGCCCTGCCTCAGCCACACCCAAACCTGCACATAGCAAGGGGAGAAGATGAGGGCAGAGCCAACACCCCAGGCCTCGCTTCACTGAACTCTCCCAACCATCAAGGAAGAAGGGAACAGACCATTACAAAAATAATTTTATTTATTTATTTGAGAGATAGAGAGACAGAAAGAAAGAATAGGAGTTCCAGGGCTGCTAACCACTGCTAGCACTCCAGGAACATGTACCACCTTGTGCATCTGGTTTATGTGGGTCCTGGGAAATCGAACCTGGGTCCTTTGACTTTGCAGGCAAGCGCCTTAATCGCTGAGCCATCTCTCCAGCCCAGGATATTCCATTTTATAGGTAAAGAAACTGAGGCTCAAAGAGGTGAGCAACTTACACACAAGGTCACAGTCACCCATGGCCAGGTTGGGGGCTGAAGTTAAACCTGTTCTGACTCCAAAGCTCAAATCCCCAAACCCAAGGAAGTGCTCTCATTAGCTGACAGGAAGTGGACATTGGGGAACCAGGTAAACTTAAGGAACACATGAAGATATTTTCAAGGCCGCACCTTAAGGTGCCACTACTTCTGAAATGGTACCCTCAAATCTGGAGCTGGAAAGGTAGCTTCTAGAACAAATGGTTCACAACAGTCATTTTCTGGGCTGTGAAATCACCACCGGATGTGGAAGCAGTGGCAGAGACCAAGGCTCAGTGCAGTCTAGGTGTTCGTTGCCTTCCGCCTGCAGACGAGCCATCTCTCCTGAGCCCAGGAAACAGAAATACCTTCACGGGCAAAATCTCCTTTTCCTGGTGGAATATTTCTATCTTTGAATCAATCACATAAATAGGTCCTTCCCAGCCCTTGGTGTCACTGGCCCAAGAGCCACCAGAAGCCATGAAGAGTCCCCATCTTGGTGGCCTGGGTGAGGTAGACCTGGTCCCAGGTGCACTGAAGAGGGTCACTGGCTGCCTGGGCAGTGGCGTGGAGGCTGGCCCTCCAGCCTCTCTGCCATTCCCAGAGTCATTTTACAGCAGGGTCCAAAGATCAAAACTTTTATGGGCGCTTGGGGAACGACTCCTCCCCAGTCCCTCTGCCCTTTCATCTGCACACCCACCGCCCAGAATAGCAAACAGCTCCCCGCTTCTGCGCTGTTTCTGCAAAGACTTCACAGCAGGAAGAAGGAGGCTAGAAATATTTCAAAAGCTCGTCCCACAGCTGTCTGCGGGAGCCCATTTGAAAGGCTCCTTGCAGAAAATCTCCTGCCTCCTTTAAAGCACCAGCCACTGGGTTTCGCCCAGTGAGAAGTAAGGGTTGCTATCAGCCTTCGGGCCTCCTGCCCACCCTGATGAGTTGCAGGTGAGGTCGAAGCTCTGGCTTATAGATGGAGAGATGGCTCAGTGGGTAAAGCACTGGCTGTGCAAGCACAAGGACCTGAATTCAGAACCCATGTGAAAGCCATGCGTGGTGGAGCTCTGAGGAGGTGGAGAAAGGAGGTCCCCTGGAGGCAAACTGCCTGGCTAGACCAGCTGAAAAGGTGAGCTCTGAGTTCAGGGAGAGACGCTGCCTTCCTGAATAAGATGGAGGGAGGCTAAAAATTACACCTGATGTCAACCTCTGATCTCCACATACATATGAACATGCGTGCACCTATGTATACACCACATGTGCAAAAAAAAAAAAAAAAAAAAACTGGCAAAAGTGCATTCAGGGAAAGAAACTTCTAGACCGCCACAATCAAGCACTTGTCTAAAAGTAATTCCTACCTGACCTCCAGAGAGTCTCACCTACTGCTCCTCAGCCCTTCTTATGGTGGCTGTGATGGCATCAGCTGTTACGTCAGCTCCAGTGTCACCCTCAGTGCATCCAGGCTCCATGGCTTGTATGTCTGGAGTGCCCATGAGCAGAGTGCCCCAGAGCAGAAGCAGCTGCAGAGGCACAGGGGAGGGGGCTTTCATACCTGAGCTCTAAATAGGTCTCCTGAATTCAAAAGTAAAGTCAGGGCTGGAGAGATGGTTCAGCCTTTAAGGCATTTGCCTGCAAAGTTCAACGACCCAGTTCCCATGTAAAGCTGGCTGTACAATGTGGCACATGCATCTGGAGTTCCCTTACAGTGGCTAGAGGCCCTGGTGTGTGTGCCCATTCTCTCTCTCTCTCTCCCCCTTGAAAATTAAAATAAATAAATAAATTTTAAAAAAAGGAAAGCCAGAGCCAGGGGTGAAGGACCCTGTCCTGGGTCTACTCTGGCCTCCTCAAGCCATTCCAACTGTGTCTCCCTGGACTTTGGTCTCTCTCTCTCTCTCTCTCATTCTCTCCTTGTTCCAAAGTTCCAGGTGAGTTCACTCGAGGATGTAGCTGGGGTCACCTCCCTGCCCCTTTCCACTTTTAGTTATTTTTCTCATGGCTGTGATTAAATACCTGACAAGAAGCAGCTTAGGGAAGGAAAAGGTTGACCATGGCTTATGGCTTCAAGGTGATTTATTTCATCACGGGGGAAAGGCATGGGAGCAGCAGCAGGAAGCCTGCTGGTCACACGCAGCCCGAGTCAGTAAGCAGAGAGCAAACAAGAAGTGGGGCTGGGCTGTAAGCCCTCAAGGCCTCCCTCCAGTGATCTACCTCCTCCATCAAAGATTCACCTTCTAAAGGTTCCACAACCTTCCCAAACAGTGTTGCCAGATGGAGACCAAGTGTTGAAACATACGACCCTGTGGGAAACACAACAGATAGCACATGGCAAAGCTCTCAGGTCTCCAGCCTCATGCCGGTTCCAGTATGTTAGCCTAGTGTTCCCCAAAGCTATGGACGTGTGCATTGCTCTAGGGACTAGGGCTATCTTGCTTACCAGATATCCCTGGGGTCTAGAAGGGCATCTGTCATTGAGAGTGTACATGGTACCTAGCAACTGACAGCACCAGCTCAAAAATGACAGAGATCCCAACCTCCTTCACGCAACTGCTCCCACATACCACCGGCACCACTGCCTTCCCGGGTGTCAGGGAAGCTGCTGGAACTCTGAGCACAATCCCAGATGTTGGGAGAAATTGTCAATCTGTTCTCAGCTCCTCAGCCCTTCTGAGATGCTCATGCCACGTTCTCAATGGTTGCGGGGTACTCTCTGTGAAACTTCTCAAAACTGATGATTTCAATTTCCTGTTGGAGGTGGTTTTTTTTTTTTTTTTTTTTTTGGCTTCGTTTTCTTCAAATATGATTTCTATTTAAAATGTGAGTTCATTTCTCCCAGAAGTTATTTTTCATCATCATTTCTCTTCCCGAGGTTCTGGTACCATGGGCCTTACCTGCCTTCCTGTTGGTAGCCATAGAAATACTGTGTATATCTTACAGGCTTGCTAGGAGTGCAGGGGAGGGGACTGGGATTATGTGGACATTTAACTGTCCCTCCCTCTCTCCTACTTCCTCCCTGCTGATGTGACCACATGACGCCAGTGTCTTCTCCTGCCAAACTTTTCCTGCTATGACATTTCTTCTCACAAACTGCAAACCAAAATTAAACCCTCTCCTTCCCTAACCTACTTCTGGTTGTGTGTTGTGTCCCAGCAATGAGAAAGTAACTGACACAGTCGGTCAGTGCTGTGGTCTTTTCTCATCTGACTCACTCTGCAAGACATAATGTGAGGTGTCTTCCTCAGCTCATGCTCAGTGGAGTCTGCATCCAAATTTCAAGGTGTGTGCTCAAAAGGACTTAGGCAGGGAAAGCCAGGTATATTAGATACAGATGCACTTATAAAAGAAAGATGACGGGAAGGAGGGGTGGGGGAGAAGGAAAAAAAGGTATTACCTGTTTGGCCTGAAGTTGCTACTTTTCTAATCCAACTAGCCCAGCTCTGTTTATTGTTCAACATCAATATTAACTCATCATAAAATTGAAGGTTTATGGTCCCTAAAAGAAACATTGAAAACTGCATGCATCCCATAACCCCTAAAATATGTCGACTAGATTTTTTCCATATGGGTTAGAGAAATATTTCTCAGAGGTGACAGTGTCTGTGTGCTAAAGAGCCACGGGGGAGTATTCACTTCCCCGCTTCCTCTGTGAGGCTTGGGATGTTGGAGGCCTGTTTAAAGGAACCACTCTCTCTCCTACACGAACTCCCAGAATCGAACTCCCATCCTGGACCATCCTCTCTCCCTTCTCCAAGCTGTGTCCAGGGAGAGGGCTCCTACAGTTGTTGTCCCCCTGCCCAGGTGTCTCTGCTCTTCATCTGTGGGTCACATCCCCACTCAGTTGTCCCAGCCCTTCTCGCTGCGATCACCCTGCATTCGCATTGAACACACACTGTTTGTGCTCTGGGTTTTGTTTGTCCTCTGCTCGGGGCTGGGGAATGGAGGCACGCACCAAGACACAGCCACCTGCCCCGTTTCCTGCCGCAGCTAACTGTATTACACAATGCTGTGGCTCGCTTAAAAGCTATTTCCCAAACATGAGTGCACCTCACCACGAGCAGGTCACCATGTCTAGCAGAGAGACATTCTGCTCGCTTGGCTCAGCTTTCTTTCTTTTTTTTTCTCCCCCTTTTAAGAAATAAAATCACCCTATGTTGGCCAGAGTGACTTCAAACTCCTGGACTCCAGCAATCCTCCTGCTGCCTTTGGCGCAGCTGGGACCACTGGCATGCTCAGCTTTTTAGCAGCGGTGTGGAGTCCATTTCAACTCCAAGCCCTTCTGTCTTGGGGATGAAGGATGGAGGAACATGGGCTCTCAGTTCTCATCTCCAGCTCAGCCTCACTCCCTAGCTGAGTGGTCCTGCCTGCTCTAAGACCCACGTTTTAGTCCTCTCTCAAAATAGCAAATGTAGAAGCCTAAGGACCCCGTTCAGGGCTCGATTCCCCAGGACCCACATAAGCCAGATGCACAAGGTAGACATGCATCTGGAGTTCATTTGCAGTGGCTGGAGGCCCTGGCACACCCATTCTCTAACCATCTGCCTCTTTCTCTGTCTATCACTCTCAAATAAATAAATAATAAACAAACAAACAAAATCACACAGCACTGGTCTGAGTACTCAGTGCTTGATACATCCATTTCTCTCTCCTCAGTGGACATTGCCAAATGGGAAGGAAAGTGTGCCCATTCACAGAGGGAGAGGGCATTGCTGGTGAGGAGTGAGGAAGTGCTGGAGGTAATGTACAGGGTGAGGAGGCATTGCATTTCTGGAATGATCCATGATATTAAAACTCTTTTCTGATGCTGACCAATGTAGTCTGCCCAGAGTAAGAGAGCCAGGAGAATCAAAGCAAGGCATGACACCAGCCCTCTTGAGTCTCGGCTCTCTATTTTCCTAGCAGATGGCCATTCAGAAATGGTCCTGGGTTCTCTGGCTGCCTCATTCGAAACAGAGCTACTGGGTAGATCCCCTCCATAAGGGACTGTGCCTGGGGCATGGGTGGGATTATATTCCTGTAGGTAAGAATGCGTGTGACCACCAGGGTGAGCAGCTCTGAGGAAAACATCCTGCAGACAGAACACCTCTCTGTCCAGTCACCTAGGAGTTGGGTTTTATTTATCAGGGGGAAACCTGATACTGATCTTCCGTGTACTTGTGCTTCTTTCCAAGAAAGTGGAAAAAAACACGTTTTGAAGTAGTATATTGAAGAATAAAAATAGGATGTTGAAACTCTGGTAAATCTATTAGACTAAAGCAGGGATTGGCAAACCATGGCTCACCACCCAAGGCAGGGTGTGTTATAACACAGACATGTTCACCCATTTCTATAGTGTTTAAGACTGCTTTTTTTGCCAGTGTGTGAGGCTACTCAGTGCACAAGGGTACTCAGTGCACGAGGGTACTCGGTGTGTGAGGGTACTCAGTGCACAAGGGTACTCAGTGCATGAGGGTACTTGGTGTGTGAGGGTACTTGGTGTGTGAGGGTACTCAGTGCATGAGGGCACTAGGTATGTGAGGGTACTCATTACTCACGTTTGTAGGGTACATGTAGAGTCCAGAAGACAATTGTAGGTAGCTTTCCTCAGGAATGCTGTCTATCTGCTCTTTTGGAAGCAGGGTCTCCCATTGGACCTGGGATTTACCAAGTAGGTTAATCTGGCCTGCCAGTGAGCTCCAGTATCCTCCTGTCTCCGTCTCCCCAGTGCAGGGATTAGAAATGCAGATCATGAAGCCTGGTTTTTACATGTGTGTTATGGATCAATCTCAGGACCTCATACTTCTAAGACAAGCACATCGCTGCCTGAAGTCATCCCAGCCCCAGTCTTATTGCTGCTTTTTACAAAACTACAGATTTACTATTTCATCCTATACAAAAAAAAAACAAAATGGTTCCAACTCCTGCAGCAGGATGACAAGAGATAGCTGAGTTGGCAAAAAGCACGAGTCCCATGCCTGTGGGACAAAACGAGCTCTCAAGGACTTTGGGGTCTTCAGGGATGGCTAGAGTGGGACACTTAGTGACATCGGGAGCTGGAGCAGTGGAAACTTCTCCCCTCGGCCCAGTGGAGAGAAGATCTTATTCCTGAACTCTCACGAGTGTTGTGAAGCAACTGAACACGAAGAAGAAGCTAAGGGTCCCACGGCAGTCAGATCCAAGCCTGGCCATGTTCACCGCCACACTCTCAGGATACCATAAGGTTTCCAGTCCAGAGAGAGCAGCAACTTAGAAGTAAGCATCTATCCACATGGAGGGGGATGAGCAGACACCTCACATTGTCATTAATTTAGCTCTCTTATGCATGTTGTTAACTCTTGACGCTCAAATTTCATAGCAATTGTGTTTCACATCCCTGAGCTTGTGGTCAATCCTCAAATTTCTCAACTTGGTCTGAAAGAAAATTCCAGAAAGACAAGAGTCCAGCTAAATCTCAGTTCAGCCACTGTAAACTGGCCTTCAGAAAATGGCCCTATTCTGGTTACCTGTTTCCACCTCTGTCCGCAGCAGAATGATTCCAAGAGTCATGAGAAGTCATTCCAAGAATGGGCATGGAATTGCCAGAACATTCCATAAACACCAGGTTTCTTTCCTTAGTCTGTTAATACCACATACCACCAGCAACTTGTCAAGAGGCCAAGCCTCTGAAATCTGCCTCTCTTGGTCATTCCTTCTGTCCCCCAGAGTGCCCCACAGTGTCTTCCTGTCTGCTCAGGCATCAGTGAAGGTTCCAGTATGACCAGCCGACTAGCCATATTCTTTCTGAGCTCTGGGTATGAAACTTTTACTCTCTGGAAGGCACGGTGGGTTCAGCCCAAAGGAGACACACAGTCCCAGGAAGTGTGTTCTAGTTCTAGGTTCTTCCCTCTCTAAGGCTCTCTGGAGATGAAGTCTGTTCCAAAACCAGCCAGGTTTTCTCCAACCGAGACTCAACATACATTTTGGCCTCAGAGATTTATAGACAGCCTCTGAGTGCTACCTGGAGTGGGTGTTCCTGGCTCCACCCTCATTGGTCACAGCCATTTATTTATTTATTCATTCATCCATTTATTCATTTATTTGAGAAGAGAGAAAGAGGCAGACACGGAGAGAGAATGGGCACACTGGGGGGTCACAGCCATTTCTGCCACTGTAGTTGCTGAAGCTTCCAGACCCCAGGCATTGTGTTTCGTGGGCTTCTCAGCACAGCTTGTCTGTTCTGTATCCTGCCTCACCGTAAACATCAGTATGAACCAGAACAACCTGGGGACACGTCTGTCACATGAGCAAGCACTAAGGCCAGGGGATGTCTCACACAGCTCTGGGGAAAAGGCCCCAGGGGCCCCACATGCTTTCTCATGCATGGATGTGTCAGAGAGGGTGACAGAGTCAGCTGACAAGAGCTGGCTGTCCAGATTTCCCCATCTGCCTGGAGCTGGCACCTCTGGCCTTCCTTGTCCCTCGTACTTCAGAGCGCAACGGGGCATCGTGTCGGCCACCGCACATCCATCTCAGGGCACTTGTCCACCATCAAAGGTCACTGCCAGCTGTTAGCAGTGCTTGGGGATTCCCAGGTTAGCAGGGATTTGTCGGCCATTCAGAGGTAGGGAACCAGCGTCGCTTGAGGGGCGACGTTTCTGATAAGCCCAGAAAGGTGAGATACAACTACTAACTTTTCAGGGGAGCACCCCCACTTCTAGCCCAGCCCAGTCCGACCCACAGGAGGAACTATTTCCAAAGAAAACAAAGGGGCGAACAGAACCATAAAGTGGACTTTGAATTCATGACCCAAAACTCTCTAGGCTGCCATGGGTAACTGTCTCCTTACTCATTCTCCTCCCTCATGTTTTGTTTTGTTTTTTAAAAAATCAGAGTGTTGTATATCCAGGCTGGGCAGTTTTGAAGTCGCATATGAACTTTGGGCAAGAATGACGTTTTGAGTCAGGCAACCCTGGACTGGCACCCTTCTCAGTAACCGACCTGAAACTATTCTCTCCACTCCAAAATGAGAGAAATGCTATCTCGAGAGGCGATCACAAAGACTAAGTCAAGATAAGCCATTGAAGGCCACCTCACACACAACCTGGCACCAAACACTTCTGCCACATATGGAAGTTATTATTTTCATAAAATTATAAGTTGCTGGGGAATTTTGCCAGTAAATTATTGACTACTAAGATTATGGATTTTTTTTTTAAGTTATAGTTCTACCTTCTGTTCTTTAAAACCACCTTTGATGTAAACAGGAATTCTGGCAATTTAGAAGTTTAGGTTCACAGTTAAATCGGTAGCATATGCATATGCCCATGTCCACATTTTAGTTTTATTTTTTTAAGTCCCCTTAAAGCAACCAAACAAAACAACGGATCTCTCTTCCTACCTCAAATATACAGCAACACAATTATTTTTATGAAAACAAAAATAGATTCACTTTCCATAGAGGCGGCAAAGAGCCCCGGCTGGCTTCACTGAGAAAGATGCTCATTTGCAGTAACTGGAATGACAGATGCCGTCAGTGAAACTGAAGAGGCCCCGGGAGTATTGTTGTGGTTTGGCTCAGTGATGATCCGGATGAAATATCGCGGTCGCATCTTACTGAAGATGTCTTCACATTAGAGCGCTTTGCAAGAAAGGCCACGCGGAGCTAGCACGGTTTGCTGTTTTCCATATGCGTGTTTTTCATTTTGATATTATATCATGAACAGCTGTAAGGCTCATGTTAATCGTCCCTTCTGGAAACATTAATCACAAGGGTTTATTTATTATTTGGTTTAAGTATTTAAAAGTTAAGGCTGTTCCAAGCTGTCACCATTGAAATATTTCTAATATTGCAAAAGAGCCATTATCCCAATGAATCTGTTCTGATGATTTCTACTTCAGCAAAGAAAATAACAACCGGTGTTCTATGGGTTGGCTTAATGAGACAGAAAGTTTTTTTTTTACACTGGGAATGAAATATTCTGATATATAAAACTGTATTATTGATTATATTTAACTTTAAATATAATACTCTTATTATGTGTTGCATGTAGATGTTATACCAGATGCAAAGGACAAAGAAAAAATGTTCAGGGCTGGAGAGATGGCTTAGCAGTTAAGGCGATTGCCTGCAAAGCAAAGGCCCCGGGTTCAATTCCCCAGGACCCATGTAAAGGCAGATGTACAAGGTGGTACATGCAAATGGAGTTCGTTTGCAATGGCTGGAGGCCCTGATGCACCTATTCTCTCTCTCTCTCTCTCCCTTTCTCATCAATCAATCAATAAATAAAACATTTTTAAAAAAATGTTCAAACCTGGGTTGGAGAGATGGCTTAGTGGTTAAAGCACCTACCCGCTAAGCCTAAGAATGCCCCTTTGATTCTTCAGGTCCCACGTTTAGCCAGATGCAAGGGCACAATGCTGCACTTGCCCACAAGGGGGCGGACGTGTCTGGAGTTCATTCACAGTGGCTGAAAGGCTGCTGGCACACCCATTCTTCTCTCTCTCTCTCTGACTCTCTCCAAAAAAAAAAAAAAAAAAAAATGTTCAAAGCCGGGTGTGGTGGCAGAGGTAGCAGGATTGCCATGAGCTCAAGGCCACCCTGAGACTACAGAGTGAATTCCAGGTCAGCCTGGGCCAGAGCGAGACCCTACCTTGAAAAACCAAAAAAAAAAAAATGTTCAAACCCACATTGTAATGGCAAATAGATTTGACATGAGCCAGGGGTTTCTTCGTTAACGGTTTTACCAGCAGCAAATTCCACTCTCCTGAAGGCAGCTTCCCTGCCTGCTACTCAGCTCACCTATACTAGATCCTAGATCCTAGGCCACCACATGCACAATTTGTAATGCTTGGCCAACAGGGTGACCTGTGAACTGAAGTTTCTGAAAAGAAAAAAAAAGCTGCATCTATCCTGCAAGAAAGACTATGTGACTAAATTAGGAATTTCAATGTGGAGAGGTGGGATGTTGCAAGTCCTGAGCCAAATATCTTGGGCGACCTTTCGCCCCTTAAGAGCCATTTATTGCCCAGCTCTGAGATGTCCCTAACATCAGGTGATCAGATGAAACCTTTCTGGAATGTACTAACAGGCTGCCAGCTTCCACCCACCCAGAGGCTAAGACTGACGTCAGAGAGCACCTGAAGCCTGTGCCAGAGGGGTCCCTGTTTTGTTGAACCTGCCTCCCTGATGTTTCCACCAACGCATCTGAAAAGTGCCTTGGTTTACGACCTTTTGCTCTGTAACTATAAAGCCTTCATAACTGTCAGTATGTTGGAACATGGAACTTGGGATAAGCTAAATCTGTGTTCTGGGACCATGGTCACTCACATTTGGCTCCAGAATAAACTCTCTTATTCCTTTAAAATAATGGAGCTGAACTGATGTGTGAGGGATGGTTCATCTCCTGCCAGGGTGTCAGCTATCTTTTCAGAGGACTGGTGAGATGAACAAGAGTGCTGCTTCCATGGTGAGCCTAATTACCTGAGCCAGGGTGATGGAGACAGACACTGTGGATATTTAACACATACCAAAGCAGAAATCCAGAAGCTTCTAAGAGCTCAACACTAAAGTAGACTTAAAGCACACCCAACAAGGCTCAGGGAATTTTGTGGAAGAAGGGGACAGAAAGATTGTAAGAGCCACAGGATAGGGGAATATCCAGAGTCATTGCCTCTCCCAACAAGACTAACTGCTGCTCTCACAACTCATAACCCACTACCTCATGGGGAAGACCAGCAATGCCACTGACGAGGGCCCTCAGTGGAGTGGGGACAGGGAGGAGGGAAATGATGGTACCAACTCATGATGTGTCCATTCAAAGTATATACTTAATTTAAAAAAGAAGAAGAAGAAGAAGAAAAAGGGGCTGGAGAGATGGCTTAGTGGTTTAGGCACCTGCCTGCGATGCCTAAGAAAGCTTGCTCAAATCTCCAGGTCCCACATATAGCCAGACATAAAAGTGACTCAAGCACACAATGTCACATATGCGCATAAGGGGGCACATGCATCTGGGGTTCATTCACAGTGGCTGAAAGGCCCTGGCGCACCCATTCTCTCTCTCTGCCTCTTCCTCTATCTCTCTGTCAAATAAAAAGAAAAAAAAAAAAAAATGAAGCTGAAAACTTTGAGAACGAATGGGTGATTGACTTGTTCATATGATAGAAACCTGACAGGTTCTAGAACACTAAAGTGAACAGATGCTGTGTAGTTATTTAGAACATTACCGAGTGCTTGCTGTTTTACCCCAACCTTGCTCCTGTCTTACGAATTGTCTTGTGTTGTTCTATATAAATAAACTATACGACACGTTCCAGTGATGAAAAAAGCTGACAGCTTTTCTACCTTACACAGATCAAATGGATAATGCTTTTAAATAATGGATATCTCGGGCACTGTGCAATGTCAGGTAGAGGTCCCACGAAGCCAGGCTAGGTGAGCAGGTAAGCCAAGCACATCTCCTCAGTAGCACCTCACCTGTGCAGGCCATAGTCTGTGTAGCTATATAAGAAGATCCAGGGGCCAGGCTTGAAGACATAGCTGTGGACTAAAAGGGGCACAGTTTCAACAGTTATTAATTCCCTAAAAAAGGATCATACAGAATAAACACAGGGCTAGAGAGATGGCTAAATTGGTAAAGTGCTTGCCTCACAAGCAAGAGGGCCTGAGTTTGAGCCCCAGAACCCAAGTAAAAATACCAGGTGTAGTGTGGTGTGTGCCTGTAATCCCAGTGCTGGGGAGGTGGGGACCAGAGGGTCTTTGGCACTCACTGGTACTGGGGAGGTGGGGACCAGAGGGTCCTTGGCACTCACTGGCTTGACAGTCTGACCTAAGTGGTGAGTTTCAGGCCAGTGAGAGAGCCTGTCTCAAAAAGTAGATGGTATGCGTGAGGAATGGTAGTTGGAGCTACTTTCTGGCCTCCACATGCACATATACTTGTGCACCCACACACAAATGCCCGTGCACACACCACACAGAAAAAAGTTAAACCAATAAGAACAGGCCCACATTTTCTGGTTACCTCACCCATTCATTCTCTCTAATTTTGTGTCTTTTTTTTTTTTTTTTTTTGGCCTGATTTTACTTTGAAACTTGAACAGCTCATTTACAGATCAATTAGGGAGGCCAAACTAGACTATGATTGTACAGCAAAGTCACATTGCCAGGCCAGACTTGATAATGAGGCCAGCAAGCATCAGGATGCCATGGGCCCAGTGTCATGTTCACCAGTGGAAAACAAACCATAAGACCGACTCCATGTTTCTCCAGAGGAAGGGATCCCTCATCAGATCTCCTTTTCCTCCACTATACGACATGACAGGCAGAAAGTACGGAAAATCCATCCATCCCATGAGGACTGGCTTCATGCTGATCTTAAGACGCGTGCGTGGAGAAAGAGCTAATTGTGAAATTTGTCACTACGTAGCAATGCTTTCGGAAAATGAAGTTTTAAAAAGAATCGTTTGAACAGACTTTGCCATTGTATCTTTGGAAATCTCTGGAAATGAGATCCCTGGACGTTGAAAGGTTAGGATTTTCCCCTAGAGACACAATAATAAGGAAATGTAAGAATGCTGGAGGAATGTGAAGCATGACTTTGTGGGAACTGGGTTGGGACCATCTCAAAGGAACAACAAAAGATGTTCTATTCCCCCCAGTGACTGCACTTCTCTGAGTGTGGATTCCTTTGAAGTTCAAAAGAGGAGTTGTCCTTGGCAGGACTCCGTTACGTGGGCCATTTCCCCCTCCCTGATCACGATGATGGACTGACTTACTCTGCTGCAGCCTAGCTAGAAAGGCACACCTCCTCACGTGTACCTCCAGTCTCTGATCTGCGGCAGGGGCAGGGCATGAGACCGGATGGCCAGCTGTGGCTTTCCAAATCGTAGAGACCTCTCCGAGAAGACATTCCCGAAGGTCCTAGGATACCTGGTCTGCCTCACGCGCAGCTATAAAATAAGAGCAAGTGTTGGACGTAACTATTCTGGGTAGGTGGCCATTAAAGTCTGAGCGGAATGGCTTCTCCTGTGCACTAAGTTATTTGAACACTGATCCAGCTGGTCCGTGGCCAAGCTGGAAGACAGCAAGGTGTGAGGAAAAGGGGATTTTTGAACCAACTTGGCTCATTATGTCCCACAGACAAGTCCTTGGACAAGACACCCAGCTCTCTGAAGCCCGGGCTTCCTTGTCTATATAAAGAGAGAAGAAAAAGCCTCTAAAATAGAGAATAGCAAGGAGCAAGCAAAAGCCTACCTCTGCTGTTCTTACAAGGTTTAAAAAGAGATCATGTTTGTCAGGTCCCAGAGCCCTCCAGCCCATCCTGGGTTCAACACCAACTCATACGACTGTCACTCAATTCTTGTTCTGCGTGGGCCTTTGTTGTTGTTGTTGTTGTTTTGTGTTTTGTTTCCTTTTTTCACAATTGTTTTAGGACCCCAGGCTGGTTTCTATCATGAAACAAAGGACTTCCTGTCTCCTTTATTTTCATCATTGTGGATTAACCCCAAGGAGGGCCTGGGAGGAAAACCCTTTCTCCAAGCTCCTGTGCTACATCATGGGGTCATACACAATGCGACCACAGGTGTCGAGTGGGACAAACACAAGCAAGGACATCGTTACAGGCCCTTCTTATCCGCCTCCTTTGACTCCTTCCTCCTTTCTCAGGGGTCCCCGCCCCCCTCCCATATACACTCCTCTTCCTAGAGGCCTCGTCTCTGCTTTTGTTTTCGATCCGTAAAGCTGGAAACAGATTTGTTTGTTCATTTTTCTGAAGAAAAGTCTCTGGGGGTTACAGCTTCTGGAAGAGTCCACTCAGGAGTATGTGCATGGACAGAGCTGGACAGAGCACAGACAAAGCCCCTCCAGGCGTGCAGACATAGGCTTGCAAGAGCAGAGGTTGGCTACAGGTAGAGGAGAGCCCCGCCCTCTCTCCCTCTCTCCCTCTCCTTCTCTCTCCCTCTCCTTCTCTCTCACCTCTTAGCCCTTTGCCCTGACATTTCCCAGATCTCTCTCTTCTATGCTCTGTGTCCTTCTGGGCCTCAGTTTTGCCTCTCCCCTGTACTGCTCCTGCCCTGCTCCCTTATTAGACGAAACAATTAAAATTCCAGTCCCTTCACACTTGAGGGAGATGCAATTCTGAGACCCACAAAACTTAGGGGACCCTTTTGTGGTCCACAAAAGTGCCATTGGCCCAGCTTAAAACAGGCTTGGTCTCCCAGCTTCCCCTTCTCCAGCCCCTACCACCATCAATCCGAAGCAGTGCTGAGCCAAATACCACTGTTCAGGGGACAAACCTCTCTAACTGGAATTCATTAGCTTCTTAGGTTTTTTTTTTTTTTTAATAAATTATGGTCTAAATGACCAAATAATGAATCTCTCACTAAGCAGCATAATCAATCTTCATGACCCACGGAAATACACTCTGGAAAGACTGCGTTTTAGTGCTGTTGAAAACCTCAGTTTCATCAAATAAAGGAACCAATTGCCATGCAGGAAATTATTCTTGGGCTAAAATATGCAATCAACACTTAGTTTCCCACCTGCACAGTCCTGGAACGCACGTGGGGTAATGACATTTGACATGGGGCTTGTTATACCCCTGACCCAAGAGAAGGGTTTTTTCCTTTTTTTCATATTTTCAATTTGTAATGTCTGGCAAGATTCCCAAGGTAATTTTCAATTAAAGTCCCTGGTACTTGTCAAACAGAGGACATTGCCCCAAAGATGGAAGAACTTCATTACAGGGAGACGTGTTCACCTCGTCAAGGATTTCAGCTGAACGTGCAAACACTACTCTCTCTTCTCCAACTATCACCCAGCTAGTCAGCCGCCTTCTGTCTCTTCATCTTCTAGGTGGACATACACAAGGGAGAGGATTGTCAATCCCCTAGCCTGCCCAGTGCTATCCCTGCCATCCTTAAGGATCCTCCTCTCCCTTCTTTTTACTATCTTTGTTCATTCCCTACCTGACTCTACTTCCCCACATGGTGGAAGGGAAGGCATCTGCTCCACACTCAGCTATGTGACTCAGAGGTCTCTGAACTCTCTCAGCCTGGACTTAGGAGAGACACTCTGCTCATTCATGTTGTGATTAATATGGGTCCAGACCTTCCTGGAGAGAAAATACATGGAAGAAAATGAAGCCATTCTGTAGAGAGAGCCAGATTCCAGAGTCTAATGGAACCTCTGTGAGCTTGCAAACTCCTGATTCTAGATCCTGAGTTCCAGGTGCTCTTGCCTTACCCTTTCTGTCGTTGTCCCTGTGACCCCAAACTTGCTTCTTGTTTTACTTAATAAGCCTGAGCAACCTGAACTTCTTCACTTGTCACTACAAGTGACTGAACTAGGAAAGTGATAAAATCACGTTCAGCAGGGCATGGTGGTGGCACACGCCTTTAATCCCAGCACTTGGGAGGCAGAGGTAGGAGGATCGCTATGAGTTCAAGGCCAGCCTGAGACTACATAGTGAATTCCAGGTCAGCCAGGACTAGAGTGAGACCCTACCTAGAAAAAAAAAAAAAGTTCAACTCTCCAGATCCCACGTAAGCCAGACACACAAATGTGAGGCAAGTGCAAGGTCTCACGTGCCCACTAAGTGGTGCAAGTGTCTGGAGTTCAATTTTAGTGGCTAAGGCCCTGGCATGCCAAGTCTCTCTCTCTCTCTCTCTCTCTCTGTGTGTGTGTGTGTGTGTGTGTGTATGTGTCTTTCTCTAAAACAAAAAATTTTAAACACAAGGATATTAGAATAACAATACTGTTGAAAATATTTGCTAGAATTTTCCTTATGTATTGCCTCAATAAATATGTTAGGTGCAGCATAAGCTAGACGCTTGAGGTACAAAGATAAGAAAACATGATTGTAGAACTCAGGGGCCTTGCAGACTGGTGAGGACACACGAGCCCATTATTCTCATCATTAGAGGACCGTGCAGACAACTACGTAGAAGCACAAGGAGAATGATGAGTGGATTGTATGTGGGGCATTCAGGAAGGCTTTGTGGAGAGACTGCACTTTTTGTATGTGTGTGTGTTTGGTGTGGTGTGCATGTGTGTGTGTGTTCATTTCTTTTCTTTTCTTTTCTTTTTTTTTTTTTTTTTTTTTTTGGTTTTTCGAGGTAGGGTTTCACTCTAGCCCAGGCTGCCCTGGAATTCACTATGTAGTCTCAGGGTGGCCTTGAACTCACAGCGATCCTCCTGCTTCTGCCTCCCAGGTGCTGAGATTAAAGGCGTGTGCCACTACGCCCGGCTTGTGTGTATGTTTTTATATGTACGGGTACATATGTGTGTTAGGGTGCACATGCATTTAGTATCCAGAAGTTGATGTTGGGTGTCTTCCCCACTTTTCCTCCACCTTATTTTTTTTGAGACAGGGTCTCTCATGCAATCCAGAGCTTACCGATTCCGGTACATGAGTTCTTCAGCCAGCCCCCAGGGATCCTCCTGTACCCAGCTCTCTAGCGGTAGAATTCCAGGCATGCATCACCAAGCCCCACTTTTACGTGGGTGCCGGGGATCTGAACTCAGCTCCTCATGCTTACGCAGCAGACGTTTTACCAGAAGAGCCATCTCCCCAGCCTGAGACTGCATGCTTGCTGGGCATTGAAGGGTGAACACAATCATCACAGCTAGAGAAAGGTGGCACTCTGGGGAGACACGTCCTTAATCCCAGCACTCAGGAACCAGAAGTAGGAGGATTACAGTGAGTTTGATGCCACCCTGAGACTACGTAGTGAATTCCAGGTCAGCCTGGGATAGAGTGAGACCCTACCTCGAAAAACCAAAATGAAAGAAAAGAGTACATACTTTAAACAAAAAGAAGAAATCCAGGGGCTGGAGAAATGGCACAGTGGGTAATAAAAAGGACTTTCTGCCCGAGCATGATGACCTGAGTTCAGATCCTCAGAAGCCGAATGAAGCTGGATGCAGTGGTGGGAGTCTGTAACCCGACCCTTCCACTGGTGAGATGGGAGGCAGAAACAGAAGAAGCCGGTGAGGCTGACCTATGTAGGCGTGAATTGCAAGAAATCCTGCCTCAGACAAGCTGAGGTCTGTCCTCTGACCTCCATACATGTGTGATGTGGTATATGCATACTCTGTCTCTTACACACAACTCATTATACACATAAAGATATTTTTAAAAAGATTTATAAATTCAATCATAATAAAATTAAGAATTATATACCTCAAAGGATACCATTTTTTAAAGTAAATAAAATGGGTATTAAAATTTGCAACATCTAATAATCCATTGAAGGATTTGAGTTAGAAATAAGAAAGATATGGGGCTGGAGAGATGGCTTAGCAGTTAAGCGCTTGCCTGTGAAGCCTAAGGATCCCAGTTCGAGGCTTGATTCCCCAGGACCCACGTTAGCCAGATGCACAAGGAGTTCGTATGCAGTGGCTAGATGCCTTGGCACCTCCATTCTCTCCCTCTTTCTCTCAAATAAATAAATATAAAACATATTTTTTTAAAAAAGGCAAGAAGAGCACCTACAAATTAATAAGCTGATTAATAAGGCAAACTGCCTAAGGAAAAACAGACAACGGATATGCATGCACATTTCACAGAATAGGTAATAAACATAGGAAAGATTGCCAGCCTAATTAAAACTCAGAGAATTGCTAGCTGAGACCTCAAGACTAACATGACAGACATGTTGTTAAGATGTTTCTCAAAACACATCTCAGGTAGGAATGTAAATTGGTACCCCACTCTAGAAGGCTGGTGGCATCCTTGGGCAATGTTGATTAACTCCATGCCAAAGTCCGGGCACTGAAAATATGACATAGCCTCCCCACAAAATAAGGGATTCAGAATCCACATTTTAACAAGGCCCCCTGGGGATTCATACACCCTTAAAACTGGAGAAACCCAAATCTGGAGAAAAGCTTGTTCACGTGCAGCAGGAGGGGGGGTGGAAGACCAGGTGAGTCCCCTGGGGGGAGGACCACCACCCTGACCATTTTGCAGAGGAGTACGCAAACATGGGGCGGAGACGAGGGTATGACGTGATGGTTATATCATCCCTGGGGAATAGGAAGAAGCATTCCCTTTGCAGCAATGGGTAGTGCATGACAGGATTTTCCACACTGGGACGCCATGATGGACTTGATCATTCCTTTGTGTGCCTTATACATGGCAGGATCCCTGACCTCTACCCACTAGAAACTTATAGTATCTTCCAATTATGACAACTTAAAAATGTCTCCAGATACTAATAAATGTCCCAGTGGACAAATTTGTTGCTCAAGCATATGTCTAACCAGATAAAGGGGCGTTAATCTCCCCTTGTTGGCAGAGCCCACATTTCAACATGATTTTCTCGTGTCACCTAACACTTGGTTTTGGGGAGAGGGGCTGAGGAAAGTAGAAGACAGGGCAAAACACACAGTGGTCTACTCACCTGGTGAGCTCCAAGGAGCGTGGTCCTTCCTGTGCCCCATCTCCGCTTGGGGGTGGGACGAAGGAGCTGCTTGATAGGCGGACCCTGGACCTTGGCAGTAAGCCTTGGAGAACGATTTGATCCAGTTACTGGGCGCTTTCTTTCCAATGGGAGGTAGTAAGGCCTCTTCGTTCCCCGTTTGGGGCCCTGGTTGATCATTTCTAAGAAATCAGGAAAACGCCATTCAGCATGCGGGTGCCAAGGTAATTTTTAATGCTGCACTCAAGGTCCTTGCACCAGGCATGTTTGAGAAAGGGCACCCCACAAGTTAGCCTGATGTATTAACCTGTCTGCAAAGGAGCCTGTGGGCTTCTAATTGTTGTAAAATAAACACAGGGCTCCCAGCTCGAGGGAGGCTGGGCTTTGTCAGGATTCGAGGTGATCTTGCCCGGGGTTGCCTTTTGCCTTTGAAAAATGAGCAAGAGTCCCAGAACATGGAGCGAGCTCTGCTTTCAGCAGAAAAAGCACAGGACAATTTAACTTTGAAGACCTTTTCCAAATTCAACGGCAAAACTGCTCTGTGGGAATAGTTTACAAGCCAGGCGTCCTGGCGGCGGCCTCTCAAGCATCCACGAAACATGTGCAGAGATCAGCATCAGGATGGGGCAAATCTAAAGAAGGGGCCAGGAGACATGAGGAGTACCTGCAAGGGGGCTGGAGAGCTCTGCAAGCCAGAACGTCCGGGGAAGGACACTGGAGTACAGGTGTGAGCTAGACCTTGCAGGCTGAGCTACCGTTGGAAGGGACAGGAGAGCACATACAGCAGTCTGTTCTAATCTCAATGGTTCCAAAAGTGCCCGTTCTAGACTATTGTATTTTTAAATCCAAGGCCCAATTAGAAGCACACTTTTCTTTTTTTGTTTGTTTGTTTGTTTGTTTTTTGAGGTAGGGTCTCGCTCTAGTCCAGGCTGACCTGGAATTCACTCTGTAGTCTCAAGGTGGCCTTGAACTCGTGGCGATCCTCCTACCTCTGCCTCCCGAGTGCTGGGATTAAAGACGTGTGCCACTGCGCGTGGCTTGTTTCTCATTATCTTTTAATTCTCCTTTAATCTAGAACACATCAAATGCTGGACACGGCAGTTTGTAATCCCAACTCTAGGGAGGTGGAGTCAGGGTCCTCAGTGGCTCACTGAGTCAAGCTGAATCAGTGAGCTCTGAGCCAGAGAGGGACCTGGGCTCGTGAACAAGATAGAAAACTGTAGAGGAACGCACCGACTGCCAACTCCTGGCCTCCACATGCACCTGCACACATACCTCCCATGGGGAGGCAGGCATCTTAAAGTGATTTAAATTAATCAGTGGGCCCCAATGTGAAAAAAGGTTAAGAGAAGGCAAGTGACATCAGACATGCTTGAGGAAAGTGTTGGGATATTGGAGAAGCTTTAAGCCCTGAATGTCAGCTCCTTGCTGAAGAGTCTTCAGAAGTCCACAGAGCCAAAAAGAAAAAAAAAAAGAAAAAAAAAAAAGATTCAGAAAATGTCAGGTCTAACTCCCTAATTGTTCATTAAATTCATCTGAGATCTTTCCCGGACCAAGATGAGAAAGCAATCATTTTCCAGATGAGAAAACTAACGCTCGTGGACAACATTGATGCACATATTATCAGATGCCTGTGAGGAAGGCAGAGGCTGTGTTAAAACCTGCACCTTCCTTGCCGGTGCTGGGCTCCCGATTCCCATCCAGGACTCCTTGTACCTTACACAGCGTGAGTTGAATTCAGTAGCCAGGTGGGGTTGAGAGATGTGTCCTGCAAGGCTCCTGATATGAGCAAGAAAGCTAGCGTGGCTCGGAGGTATGAGAGTTGTGGTGGATGGCAGCTGAGGATGCTGCTGAGGTCCCGCGAGGATGCGGGACCGAGCCAGGAAATCTGTCCGAGGAATGCGGCATTCCAGCTCACATACGAACGGCCTGCAGTTTCCACTGGCAGGCTGCGTTACTCCAAATCTCCGATCGTTGGTTTTGGGACAGAGATGTCTAATGGGTTGTTTTTTCTTTGTCCAGAAAGGCACTCATGTCCCCGGGAGAGAAGAGCTCCGGTCAGCTGTAGGCCATATAATTCTTTCTGGGCCCCCAAAGAAAAGCATATTTCTGAGAAATGTCCATGAGCGGAGGCGAGGTCACAACAAAACGATGAAGCAGCCGTGGAGCTGTCTCTAGCACCTTCTTTGGTTTTCCCTTCCCAGGGCCTCACTTCCTGCCTGGGGCATGCCTGGAGAATGCTCGGAGAATGCCCAGGGTTTCTGCACCACAGCACTAAAGGGGCGAAATGGGCTTTTACTTTCCTGTCATCAGGATTCTGCCTACTCAGTCCCAGGCTGTTCCGGAGAGAACTGCTGGAGAGCAGCTCAGCTATAGAGGATGAGAGCCAAGACGCACGTGCGTGGAGAAAACCCCTTAGGTGTTTCCATCCACAGGCACTTGGAGATGGCCCGAGGCTGGAGGCCTCTCTGAAGCCTTGGGGTTCTGCAAAGACGCCCGCAGGCTGAAGGTGTTCAGGGTGGCAGGAAGTTCTGTCTGCTTCCATCCAATCTCCTCTGCTTCCCTCTGAGTTGTATATTGGAAGATCTACCTACGCTTTTGTTATTGTTTTTTGATTTTTCGAGGTAGGGTCTCACTCTAGCCCAGGCTGACCTGTAGTCTCAGGGAGGCCTTGAACTCACGGCGATCCTCCTACCTCTGCCTCCTGAGTGCTGGGATTAAAGGCGTGCGCCACCACGCCCGGGTCACCTAGGCAAGTTTTGGGGGGAAACTGCACCTTTCCAACAAAATGGCTTACCCAATGGGAGCAGAGCAGCTTAACACTGGCCCTCTGCATAGCAGAGGGGCTGAGAACCTGGTAGCTAACCTAGTCCATGAAGCAGTCCTGATCTGAGGCCTGGAAGTTTCTGGGGAGTTTCTGGTGCTCAGTTCTCGGTGGAAGGCTGAAGAAGCTGGGGTCCACTGTCAGCCAAGGGTGATGACCACAGTGGGGGACAGAGCAGGAAGCGAAGGCAGGGAGGTGAGCCTTACCCTTTTGCCTCAGACCCTCTTTTTGTCTAGGCCCCTTGTCAGGAAATACCGCCCACTGGGGGATTCTTCTCTCCTTAGTTAATCCTCCCTCGAAACATCCTCACCGACCTCCCCAGAAGTATGTCTCCTACTTTATCCCAGATCCCAGCGAGTAGACCCTCAGCATAGAAAAGACACTTTTTCAGCACGGAAGCAAATGGAACCTCTCTTCCCCATCTTTACCCCCACAGTTTCGTGAGCGCCATGGCAGGAGAACTGTGACAAAAAGTCACCCTGACCAAGTGCATTCCATAAGTGAAACTGATCGATTGGGAGATGGGAGTACCTTGGACTCTGCTCTACTCAGCTCTCCTGGCAAGGCATACATGCCTGAGGCTGAACAGAAAGCCTGACCTGCTGGCACCAAAATTGCTGAGTGAGAATGCTGAGCCAGGACAAAGAAAGCCATGCTCTGCATCCAAGCCAGAAAGGCTTGGGGACCCAGAGGCCTGTACCAAGTGGGAAGAGAGCCATGCTGGTTTCTGTTGGGAAGCAAAGTGTGGTAGTTTGAGTCAGATGTCCCCAGTAAACTATGTGTTTTGGATGCTTGGGCCCCAGCTGGTACTGATTGGGGGCTGGAGCTTGGTTGGAGGGATGTGTGGCTAGGGGTGGGCTTTGGGGCATCATAGACTGCTCCCTCCCTGACGCGCTTTCTCCTGCTGCTGTTTTCTATCTGCTGTGACAGGAGTTAATGTCCAGCCTCTGCTCTGTCATCTTTCCCTGCCATCACGAAACTTCCCCCTTGGGAATGTAAGCCACAATAAACCCTTTCCTCCACCAGCTGCTTTTGGGCAGGTGTTGTACCCCAGAAACACAAAGGTAACGGCAACACAAAGGCTGGACTGCAGGGCTGGAGGGACGGCTTAGCAGTTAAGGTGCTTGCCTGTGAAGGTTCGATTTCGCAGGACCCACATAAGCCAGCTGTACAAAGTGGGGCATGCTTCTGGAGTTTGTTTGCAGTGGCTGGAGGCCCTGGCATGTCATTCTCTCTCCCTCCCTCTCTTTCTCTCTCATAAATAAATTCTTTTTTTTTTTTTTTTGAGGTAGGGTCTCACTATAGCCCAGGCTGACCTGGAATTCACTATGTTGTCTCAGGGTGGCCTCGAACTCATGTGGCAATCCTCCTCCCTCTGCCTCCCAAATGCTGGGCTTAAAGGTGTGTGCCACCACGCCCAGCTAAACAAAATATTTCTTTTTACAGAAAAGACTAGAGGGACCCAGAGTGACAGTGAGTGGTAGCCTTTCCTTATGGGGACATGTGAGACAACACACGTGAATGAGACCTCCACTAAGAGAAGGTGGAATATTATAGGAAATATTTGTTTTTGTTTTCTCTTAAGCAAGTGTGGGCTGGGAGTTTAGCTGAAGGGAGTTTTCATGTGGAAGCCCTGTACACAACCACGGCACGGAAAGACATTGTGGTTGTCTGTTGCTGGTTTAAATGTCTCTCAATTTTTTTTTTTTTTGTAGTTTTCTAAGAAAAAAGTCTCATGTAGCCCAGGCTGGCCTCAAACTCCCAATGTAGATGAGGGTGATCTTGAACTTCTGGTCCTCCTGCCTCCACCTCCAGAGTGCTGGGACTACAGGTGAGTATAACCATGTAGGAGGTGATTTGTGCATATTAGGCAGGCTCTCTACCAACTGAGCTACACCCCAGGCTTGCCCCCCAAAAAACCTATATTTTAGAAGCTTAATTCCAATACAAGCATTGAAAAGTGGGAGCTTTGCACTCTCACAGTGGACTAGCGCTGTAATGGCAAGACTTAGCAAGAGACAAAGGGTGAACACGTTCCGTCCTCTCTGCTTTGCTGTCTGCCATAAAATGGACAACACAAAGAGCCTTGATACAGGAGCCATGCTCACAGAACAAACAAATGTCCGCTGTTGATAAATTTCCCAACCCGCGGCATCTTCTCCTCGCAACACAAACAGACAAATGTTGTCATCAATATTTTGGTTGGCTCTCTGTGGCATAAGGCAAGCAGAGGGAGCCAGGTGGCAGAAAGAACACGGTATCTATGCAGGGACGGGTTGTCAGAAGATGGCAATGTCGGAGCTAGCATGAAGAAGCTAGGAGGCATGCTGAAGAAGAAAGAGTCAAAGAGCAAGACTCAGTTGTGAAGAGCTGTGTGTGTGAGCAGCAAGGGTGTGCCTGCCACTTGGCTGGGCAGAAAGAAGAAAGGGAGGGCTCTGGAGTTGGCTGAAACCAACATGGTGTGAAATCAACTTTCCCCCAGTCACCTCTGACCTGTCCTCCCACATACATCAGGGGCTGTTGGACAAATGGGAGTTTCTGCCGAATTCTGACCTGAAGGACCCAGAAATTTCCCTTCATGGAAAGAAAAGAATGTCCATCAAGATCCACATGGCACAACCCACAATTCTACAGGCCCACTGAATAGAAGCTTTTCTACCAAAATGTGGTCTCCAGAAAGAATTCACTAACATCGGGGAATTCTCCCCGAGGAAATGTGGCTTAGAGCTCGAGTCAAAAGACACATCAAAGGATTAATTTTCAGGAATTGCCCACATGTGCTTGCTGACAATTGGCTTTTCTCGTGAATGCGGACAGTGGGATAAAAGAAAGGATTAAGGGCATTTTCAGGCATCGTGTACATGTTTTTTGAATAAACAAAGGGAAGAAATCAGGCTCAGATTCAACTGGAGACTTCACACCACAAATCATGAAACCTCTTTTTCAGAGCCACTGTTCCACCATGACACAGAATACCCCACTTGGGCCCTCATTAGCTGGAAAAGGAAGACTTGTGAAATGAAACCCGTGCCTCCTATTTGGGAGTTAGGGATATGGAGAAAATGGACCCTGACCACCCCAGCTGTCATTTAGTGCGCTTCAGTGCTTCGTAAGTTTGTGACAATTAACACCCATATTGGTAAAAGTAAGCCCCCAAATTCCCATGTGAATTTCATGGCACAGTAATCCATGAAATTCCAAGGAGTAAATGTGACTTTTTCCAGCAAGGTGGACAATGAAGAGAATGGAATTCTCTCTCTGGTTAAAGAAGAGAAAAGAACTGTCAAAGTCTTCCCACTCATGTCAGCAGTATCAAGGTCATTGCTGGCTGGGAGCCCAGGCTGCAGCTCAAGCATCTTGAGTGGGAGCTGTGTACTTCTCACTGTAGCTGGACCTCCGGGGTCTAGCATGTGCCTGTCCATAAAGGCACTCAATTAATAATCACTGAATTCATGTATAAATGAAGGATGGGGCACTGAGTTATTTTCAGATGTGTATACATGTCCATATGAAGTCCCATCATATTAAGAGAACTTTGTTGCCTCACGTGTTGAGTATATAATATTTTTGGAGTCTGTCTGGTAAACAATGTAAATAAATCTCTATCTTTTTATTTATTTATTTATTTATTTATTTATTTATTTATTTATTTATTTGAGACAGAGAGAGGCAGAGAGAGAGAGAGAGTGAAAATGGGCATGCCAGGGCCTCTAGCCACTGTAGATGAACTCCAGATGCATGTGCCACCTTGTACATCTGGGACCTGGAGAATAGAACCTGGGTTCTTAGGTTTTTGCAGGCATGTACCTTAACCGCTAAGCCATCTCTCCAGTCCTAAATCTCCATCTTTAAATTATCACCTTGGCTGCTCTGTTTGTAGCCTCAGAAAAATCTGAATGCCAGGTCCTTGCTGGAGAAGTTAGCTAAGAACTGACAGCAATCTAAACCTTGCCAAAGATCCATCTGAGACATGGCCTCCCTCGGACAGTGACAACCTAAGACACAGAGACGTGGCACTGTCAGCTTCCCCAGACTGCCCTGCACTGAGCAAGACCTGTGCCATCTCCTGTAGTCAATGGCTACATGTGGCTAGTGAGATATTGATGGCATCTCACCCATGGAGAGATGAGCCATAAACGTGTGAACCGCACACTAAAGATCAAAGACTTTATGCAGAAAGGACAGGGAGGAGTGATATGGATGGGCTGAAGAGATGGCTTAGAGGTGAAGGTGCTTGCCTGTGAAGCCCAAGAACCCAGGTTTGATTCCCCAGGACTCACATAAGCCAGATGCACAAGGTGGCACATGCTTCTGTAGTTCCTTTGCAATGGCTAGAGGCCCTGGGGTACCCATTCTCTCTCTCTCTCTCTCTCTCTCTCTCTCTAATAAATTAATTTATTTAAATTAAATAATTTTTTAAAAGAGTGCTGTGGAATGCTGACTTCTGGATACAACACAGCCCTGACACTTACAAGCTCACAGCAGCTGTGGCTTTCTGCATAGGAATGAGCCCTTCAGCATTTCTTCATGGATAAGAGAGTTTCTCACAAGACCCCTTCTCCCCCCTTCAAAGAGCTATGAGCAGTTAATGGCTGCTGGGTGGATGGGTGGGAGGAGTCACTTCAGTAGTGTAGCCACTGCCACGTTGCCTGTGTTCCAGCAACCTCCTACCCAAGCTCCTGCAACTCAGGGGCTCACAATGAAAAGCGTGAAGGTAAGGAGGGGATGAGATGGGGAGAAGAGGCGCTGCAGTGGGAACTGGAGGGAGATGATAGGGTGATAGATGAGTAAGATTAAAATACAGTGCGTACATCTATGAACTTGTCAAAAAGAAAAAAGGAATTAACAAAAAGAGAACTTTAAAATATCTCAATTATCTAGATTGATTACATGTTGAAATGTATTTTGGCTATACCAGGTTAAATAACATAAAAAATTTTAAATAATTTCATGTATCTTCCTTCTTTATATTCACTAGTAAAGTTTAGAATTGAAATGATCGATGTGATTCACACAGACAAGAGGTAAAGAGACCTACATTGCCATTAGTAAGTGAGGGGATAAACAAACTCTGATGTATCCTGCCGCGCTGACATTGTGTTCACATATACTCCAAGGACGCCTGGCTTTGCTCTGGAGGGAAATGTACCCCTTTAATGCCAGGCTGTGGCTTGGTAAAGTAAGTTTAAGTCCCCTGAACAGGATAAAGCCCTCAGCAGGATAATTTGATTCTGTTAGAAAAGGGCTTTAATGAATAACAAGGAGAAAATCATGATCCAAGGGGTGTTTGTCTAAGAGAGAGAGAATGGGCACGCCAGGGCCTCTAGCTGCTACAAACGAACTCCAGATACATGCACTCCCTTGTGCATCTGGCTTACATGGGTCCTGGAAAATCGAACCGGGATCCTTTGGCTTTGCAGGCAAAGGCCTTAACCGCTAAGCCATCTCTCCAGCCCCTAGGCTCACTCTCTTGCTGCTGTTTTCCACCTGCTGTGGCAAGGACCTGATGTCCAACCTCTGCTCTACCATCTTTTCCCTGACATCATGGAGCTTCCCCTTGAGGTTGGAAGCCAAAAATAAATCTTTTCCTCCTCCCAGCGGCTTCTGGTTGGGTGCTTTATCCCAGCAACATGAGGGTAATCACAACACACCTCAAGGTCTCCACCAGTGATACACTTTCTCCCGCAAAGCTCTACCTCCTAAAGTTTCTACAACTTCCTGAACCGCACCACCAACCGGGGAGTCAGCATTCAAATGTATGGGGGACATTTTATATTCAAACCACGGCAAACGGGAGCTCCCACAGTTGCTGATGTGGTTGTGTATGACTCTGCACATCTAACCAGAGGCAGGAGGACCAAACGATGCTCATCCTGGGTAGGACCAAGGCAGCTGATTCACACTCATAAACTGTGTCCTATCTGAGCACACTATGAGAAGCAAGCGTGCACCCCACAGTTAGGGAAAATGAAGAGGAACCGCTAATGGAGGAATTACAGCAAAGGATATACTAGAGAGCCAGGATTGAGAAAAGAGAACAAAAGGCCCTCTCAAGAGTCTCAACTTCTACCCAAGAGCATGCCACCTGGGCCACGTGTCACGGAGTCCACATCTCTGTGTGACAGGCTGTGTGCCTCACTGAACCGGCCATCTCCTGTTCCCAGGTGAAATCCCGGGAACTTTGCCCGAGCATTGATCACCAGTCTTCATGCCTTGTAACTTATTCAAATTAATTATAAAGCAACACGGTTCCGACGGCTACAGTAGCAGTGATCACTTCCATATCCTTTAAAGAAAAAGTACAGACCGCCTAAATCATCCACGTTCTCTGAGAACTGTTGCTAGCTGTCAGGAGGGTCACAGGAATTGGAGTTTGTGACCCCTGGTCCACAGAATAAAGCTCCAATAGTTAGCCTAGGATTTTAACCCTTGCATGATTTCCCCTTTAAATGTATATGAACCACCCTCCCCCAGCCCAGCATTTTTTCTTTAGTTTCTGTATGTGTAATGTGTGTGTGGGGGGGGTCACATCTATGTGCCTTTGTGCTCCCCTGTGGTGGGGTGGAGGGAACACTCACCCGTGGTGACAGAGGTCAATTTCTGGTGTCCTGCTCCATCTCTCTTCTGGCCATTCCTATTTGAACTAGGGTCTCTTATCGATTCTGGAACTTGCTGTTTTTCACAGGTCTGGGCGATTGCAGAACTTGGGTGAACCCCTGGGCTCTTTGCTCCCTTTACAGAAAGCAGGTCACAGCTATACACAGCCATGCCCAGTTGTTGAGGTTGGACCTGGAGACTCAGCTCTGGTGGCCTCAGGCTCCCTCAGGCCCTCTTGCTTGCTCATTTAACCACTGGGCCCTCACCCAGCATTGTTTTTTTGTTGTGTTGTGTTTTGTTTTTTACTATTCTTTGGTAATGCAACTCCCTTTTATTTTTATTTATTTATTTTTGTTGATGTCTTATGAATAGAACACCTAGCTAAGGATTTCAGTCTGGTGTTCAGTCTTTATCACTAATATTATTAGCATTACTCATTCCAAAATAGCCACAAAACATTCGGCTTCCTCATGTAACCAAAGTCCCTCCATGGCCTAGCTCTGATTGATCATCAAAACCCAAAATGTCCACAAACCTTCAAGCATAATTCATGCTGACTACAATACCATAGAAAACACACATGAGGAGAGGAGATGTGATCCCGTGTACCACACAGAGACTTGGTAAACTAACACATGCTATTACGAAATAGAAAGTCCATGTGCCTGTATATATTTTGAATAGCATTAGTGACAAGCTGACATTTCCTCCTGGAGGTTCAGGCTGTGTATATATTACCGGAATCATCTTAGTCCAAACAAAATTGATCCTGGTTTAGGAAAGATCTGTACTTGGTTGAGAGTTCAGAGGAAATGGAGAGGGTACTGAAAAGCATTTTTCACTTACTGGATATCTGTGGGAAGAAGAAAGTGATTACTAACACTGTGATGGGCACGTCAGGCGATGGGAAAGTGCTGGGCTGGGCGGAGATGAGGGGAGAGAGGAAAATGGATAGAGGAAGAGAAAGAAGTCTAACCCTGACCCCGAGAGCCTAGCAAAATGATGAGGGCTAAAAAGAGAAAGACTTCCATAGATTCCTAAAGATTTGAGATCTGGGGCTGGAGAAATGGCTTAGCAGTTAAGGCACTTGCCTACAAAGCCGAAGAACCCAGGTTCAACTCCTCAGGACCCATGTAAGCCAGATGCACAAGGGGGCGCACACATCTGGAGTTCGTTTGCAGTGGCTGGGGTCCAGGTGCACCCATTCTCTCTCTCTCTCTCTCTCTCTCTCTCTCTCTCTCTCTCTCCCTGCCTAGTTCTATACCTCTCTCAAATAAATAAATAAAAATAAAATAAAATTTTTTTAAAAAAAGATTTGAGATCTGGAAAAACTTTTTCCTATGTTTCAATTTTCACATAGAATGATATACAAATGGCATCTGATAAATTCTCCATGAGAGTTTGAATTTCCAGAGAACACACGGCTAGCAAGAGTCCAGCTATTAGGAGATTGGTAACAGCACCACGGTCGCTTCCCTGTTGTGCTGTTGTAAGACACTTCAAAGTTTCAATATTTTACTAACTTCTTCCTCATTTATAAACTAGTTCAGGGCCAGGGCACTGGCTCAGTCAGCAGAGTGCTCGCTAGGCAGGCATGAGGACCTGAGTTCAGATCCCCGGCACGCATGTAAATGCTAGCTGTGGGGACTCACCTGTAACACTCACTTTGGGGAGGCAGAAATAAGCAAGACCCCAAGGTTTGCTAGGAAGTTAGAGTTCGAGCTTCAACGAGAGACCCTGTCTCAATAAGATAGGTGGAGAGTGATTGAGGAAGACGCCTGACATTGACCTCTGGCCTCCATATGCATGTGCACACACACTCCCCCCTCGTCCCCCCACACACTTGCATCCACACACATAAGAACACTTATACACACATGCATGCACATCACCCACATGTACATGCGCAATAACAAACAAGAAAGAAAGAGGAAGAGTTCGCTGTTACACATATATATGCATATGATCCTTTTATCTGTATACTTTATACAGATAAACTTGACATTGCCCATTAGTAATAAGTAATTGATACATCTCACACATGTGAGCAGTTGAGACAGGGTCCAGAGTTCACTGATTCTACTAGACTAGCTCGTTAGCAAGCCCCAGGGACCCTTCTGTCTCCACTTTCCCATTGCTAGAAGTACAGGCACAGACCACCATCCATGGCTTTTACATGGGTACTGGGGATTTGAACTTAGATCTTCATGCTTGCTCACCCTATTCCCAGCCCCCTTAATCATCTCTTATCCTACTCCTCCCCACCTGTTAATCCCATCAAACCACATAGTCCCCCTACATCAGATTCCCACCTGACCCTACACCTAACTTTTTACCCACTGCTGCCTACATTCACCCACAGTCCGGCCAGAGAGATGGCTCAGTCCTCCTTGTATCTCAACAGTGAGTTCTGGCTTCTGCTGCCTATGGCTGGAATGCCCTCCCGCCCCAGCTCAGCTCCTTCTGTGAATCATGAGAGTTTGAATTTCCAGAGAACACACGGCTAGCAAGAGTCCAGCTATTAGGAGATTGGTAACAGCACCACGGTCGCTTCCCTGTTGTGCTGTTGTAAGACACTTCAAAGTTTCAATATTTTACTAACTTCTTCCTCATTTATAAACTAGTTCAGGGCCAGGGCACTGGCTCAGTCAGCAGAGTGCTCGCTAGGCAGGCATGAGGACCTGAGTTCAGATCCCCGGCACGCATGTAAATGCTAGCTGTGGGGACTCACCTGTAACACTCACTTTGGGAGGCAGAAATAAGCAAGACCCCAAGGTTTGCTAGGAAGTTAGAGTTCGAGCTTCAACGAGAGACCCTGTCTCAATAAGATAGGTGGAGAGTGATTGAGGAAGACGCCTGACATTGACCTCTGGCCTCCATATGCATGTGCACACACACTCCCCCCTCGTCCCCCCACACACTTGCATCCACACACATAAGAACACTTATACACACATGCATGCACATCACCCACATGTACATGCGCAATAACAAACAAGAAAGAAAGAGGAAGAGTTCGCTGTTACACATATATATGCATATGATCCTTTTATCTGTATACTTTATACAGATAAACTTGACATTGCCCATTAGTAATAAGTAATTGATACATCTCACACATGTGAGCAGTTGAGACAGGGTCCAGAGTTCACTGATTCTACTAGACTAGCTCGTTAGCAAGCCCCAGGGACCCTTCTGTCTCCACTTTCCCATTGCTAGAAGTACAGGCACAGACCACCATCCATGGCTTTTACATGGGTACTGGGGATTTGAACTTAGATCTTCATGCTTGCTCACCCTATTCCCAGCCCCCTTAATCATCTCTTATCCTACTCCTCCCCACCTGTTAATCCCATCAAACCACATAGTCCCCCTACATCAGATTCCCACCTGACCCTACACCTAACTTTTTACCCACTGCTGCCTACATTCACCCACAGTCCGGCCAGAGAGATGGCTCAGTCCTCCTTGTATCTCAACAGTGAGTTCTGGCTTCTGCTGCCTATGGCTGGAATGCCCTCCCGCCCTAGCTCAGCTCCTTCTGTGAATGTACAACCTTACATGTGGATCCTATGGGATTCCTCCAGGACAAGGGATCACAGCTCCGCTCCTTGCATGCTCTCCTGTGTTACCGTCCCTTTCCTACATCTCCTGTATATTTTCCCGTGTCCTTAGTGAGAAGACTTGATGCTTCCCAGCACAGATCCTTCCTCTAAGGGGTGTACTGCACTGCCTGCCTGATTCACTAGGTGAGCAAACGGAAGAGTGGACCCGCAGACTGGGAGATGGAAGGAGAGGGTACTCACTCTTTCTGTGACCAACAAACCCAACAACCAGCACGCCTTGAGTCATGGACTCTTTAAACCTTACACAGCATCCTCACTTCCAGCAAGATTAGTCCAACCAAGTCTTGTGACCCACCTCAGTGGTCGGCAGCCAAGCTCTCTTCTGCCTAATTTGCAAACTGGGGATGAATCTCTAGGAGGCTCAAGGATCTGTTCAACCAGCCAGAGGACAGGCTGGAGCTGGGTCTGGAATCAGGTCTTCAGTTCCAGGCCTCGCTAGGTTTCATGAGATCATGTTGTGCACCCAACAACATTCCAGGATATTCTTGCCTTTCCAATAAGAAATCTCCAGGTCTGGGGAGATTGCTCAGTGCTTAAAGGTGCTGGAAGACTGCCGGAGTTCAAGCTTCCTCAGCACTCACATAAAGCCGGGTGCAAAGTGGCACATGGGTTTGTAATCCCAGTGTGACTACAGCGATGGGAGGCAGAGCCAGGAGAATATGGAAGCTCCCAAAAGCAGTGGCAAGAGAGACTCTGTTTCAAAAAGGTGGAAGGAGGGGTGGAGGGATGGTTTAGTGGTTAAGGCACTTGCCTGCAAAGCCAAAGGACCCAGGTTCAATTCCCCAGAACCCACGTAAGCCAGATGCATAACGTAGAGCATGCATTTAGAGTTTGTTTGCAGTTGCTAGAGGCCCTGGTGTGCTCATTCTCTCTCTCTCTCTCTCTGCCTCTCTCTGTCAAATAAATAAAATTTTTTTAAGGTGGAAGGAGAAGAGAAACTGAGTTGTCTTCTGACTTCCACACACATGTCATGGCAAGCGTGCACCCATAGATATACACATACACACACATACATACACATATGCATATACATACACACAAAGAAAACAAAAGAGGGCCAGAGAAATGGCTCAGCAGTTAAGGTACTTGCCTGCAAAACCTAACATCCCTTGTATCCACGTAAAGCCAGATGTACAGTGGCATATGCATCTGGAATTCATCTCTCTCTCTCCTTTCTCTCTCTCCTTGCAAGCAAAATAAGAAAATGGAAAAAGAATTAGAAATCTCCAAGAGGTATGCTATCTGCAGTTCTGGCTCCAAAGGAAAGAGGGCCCAAAGCTGGAGAGGATGAGGTGGTCCCCACTGCGGAGTCTCTTGGCACAGAAAGGTGTTTGAATGCACCATAGAGCACCACACATTCATTTGAATGCACCATAGAGTACCACGCATTCATTTGAATGCACCATAGAGCACCACGCATTCATTTGAATGCACCATAGAGCACCACACATTCATGCGGCTTTTTCCCTGCTGTTGGCGCCTCCAGTCCAGAGCCAGAGCCAAGGAGCAGCCACCAGCAGTGACGGTTCCCCGCCCTGGGCAGGATCAGCCCTCAGACAAGCTTTTGCACTGTCCAGTGTTCTCCACTCTGCTTTAAAAAGGAGGGAAAGAGAAGGCTCTTGTTTTGCTTGATGTTAATCCTGGAAGTGGAGAAGAATAGTTTTCCTTTGCTTTCTTCCCAAAAAAAGACTGTAGGAATTTAAGTCGGCTGAGCTGTACAAGTCACCTCGCATTTCCCTAGAGGTGTGATCCAAACAGCTGAGCCCACCGACCTGGCTCTTGCACGGAGCAGCTCAGGCCCTCCCAGTGAATTCCACTCGGTCCTGCCAGGGCCGTGGCCTTGTTTCAAGGGAGCCTCCTTCCTTCTGTCTGCATTGGAAGGAGAATGTACTACACATCTGTGAGCCCCAAGGACCTCTGAGAACCCCAGGGGACCCTTTCTATTGAACAGAACCCTGGAGAAGCATCTTTCCCAGGGTTAGGACTAGGGGAAAGCCAGAGAGGCTCCATGCTCGAGAGTCAATGTCAGGCACACCAAAAAAATCCAGACATCAAGATGCCTATGATTTAAATACAACATGGGGGCTGGAGAGATGGCTTAGTGGTTAAGGGGCTTGTCTGCAAAGCCAAAGGACCCAGGTTCAATTCTCCAGGACCCACATAAGCCAGATGTACAAGATGGCACATGCATCTGGAGTTTGTTTGCTGTGGCTAGAGGCCCTGGCGTGCCCCTGCCAAATCTCTCTCTTTCTCTCTCTCTCAAATAAATAAAAATAAAATATTTTTTCAAAAAATACAACATGGAGGAAAGAGTGCTGATGCAAAATAATAACAATGAGATACCAAAGATCCACCTTTATTTTAGCAGAGACAGAATCAATAGTGTGGGTTTTGACCCCCCCCCCTCAGGTGTCAGTATGTCTATGCACTGATCTTCTCTTTCAAGTTTGCTTGATTCAGACTGCAGCATTGATTTTCATTTTTGAAAACATCCTATTAAAATATCTATGGTGTTGTAGAAGACGGGTGGAAAGATTGTAAGAGCCACAGAGTGGGAAGCAGCCTTCTGAGGCATTGTACACGGGCCCCCCAACAGAGACTGGCTGGTGCATTCGTGACCCCACAGTGCATACTGATAGCCCACTGAGGAGGGTCCTCAGTGGATGGGGACGGGGAAAGACAATATAAGAATATAACCCAGCGGGGCTATGACTGCAATATGCACTATGCTAACAAATAAATAGTATGTAAAAAATAATAATAAAATCTCAGGGCTGAAGAGATGTCTCAGCAATTAAGGTGCTTGCCTGCAATGCCTAACAACCGGGGTTTGATCCCCCAGTACCGATGTAAAGCCAGACGCACAAAGTGGTGCATGCATCTGGAGTTTGCAGAGGCTGTAGGCCCTGGCTCACCCATGCTCTCAGTTGTTTCTCTTCTCTGTGTCTCTCTCTCTCTCTGCTTGCAGATAAATAAGTAAAAATATTTAAAATCAAGTCAAATCTCTATGTTGGTCTCTGAGGTGTTCAGAGCTCATTAAGTTTAGGACAGGAAGCAAGTGGGCTGTTGCCCTGCGCTAGTCCTGACCCTAGACCTTCTTATACAAGGTCAAGTGGCTTAGTGGGCCACTCTGTCACATCCCTAGGTGACAGAAAACACCCCACCTGATCCTACAGCTCAGCCCACATAGAGCCCCTCAAGAGCCAGCACTTCTGCCCATGCTCCCTCGGGGTCAAGGTCAATGCGTCTAAACCTTCGCTGTGCACTGGAAGCACTCAGGAGGTCTTTAAGAACCCTAGTCCTGGAGCCAGCATCTCTGAGAACGGAACCTGGAGGGCGGAAGTGGCAACAAACCTTGGTTTACCCAAAACAAACAAACAAACAAACAAGAAGATGCCCGGGACATAAGCTATGTCCATCTAAAATTGAGATAGTCCAAGGCAATCTGAGATGCCTTGGTCACCCTGGGTCATTTTTTGCTTCCCCATGGGTAACTCTGACTGAACTGATGAATAAATACTTCCACTGACAGGGAGCTCAAGACTTAAAATGATCAGCTATAAATTCCCCAACTTTGGAAACCATCTATTTCCCTTCATCAAAAACATAGCCTAGGGTGCTGGAGAGATGGCTTAGCGGTTAAGGCGTTTGCCTGTGAAGCCTAAGGACCCCGGTTTGATTCTCCAGGTCCCATGTAAGCCAGATGCACAAGGGGGTGCACGTGTCTGGAGTTTGTTTGCAGTGGCTGGATGCCCTGGCATGCCCATTCTCACTCTCTCTCTCTCTTTCCCTCTCTCTGTCTCAAATAAACAAACAAACAAATAAATAAATAAATCTTTAAAAAATATTTAAAAAAAAAAAAAAACATAGCCTAAAAGGGCATATATAAGAAGAGACACTCTCACATCTCAGAAAAACTGCCCGAACTCACATGACCTCTGAGGGTGGGCAAACAAAAAGGGAGAGAGTGGGGAGTCACCGAGCTGTTCAGTACGGTGCACCAACCCGCGGTGGATGTCCATGTCAAAATGTCAGTGGGCCACAGACTCCTGTCTTCTTTCTTCTAACAAGCAAACTCTTATTCTGTGACCTCATTACAGTTGCCTGTGCTAGCAATCAGAGGGTTAATTGAATACAATTGGAGATATATTTGAGGAGACAGCAGAAATTAAATTAGCAGGAAACATTCCCACGGTTTTGATTTACTTTACAGGAAGAAGCAAAATATTGGACATCTTCTATTATTTCACTCTTGCCTGGAGGGTAAATCAGAGATGAACTTGCAGAAAACTCAAAAGAAAGAAAGAAAAAAGAAAGAAAGAAAGAAAGAAAGAAAGAAAGAAAGAAAGAAAGAGAGAGAGAGAGAAGAAAGAAAGAAAGAAAGAAAGAAAGAAAGAAAGAAAGAAAGAAAGAAAGAAAGAAAGGGAAAGAGAAAAAGGTTGCTTTAATCCCCAAAGTCTCTGGGATGATGTTTTCATTTAGGGAGAATAAAAGGTCATCTTTAAATACAGACAGACCCACCCTTGGCAACTCTCTCAAGAATCTCCAGGTAGTCTGGGGCCAGTAGATCTCACCATCTGATTCAGAAATTTGAAAGAGAATTGCAAAGGCAAGACTTGGTTTTTAGAAAAGTTGTTTTTTCAAAGCACACGGGCCAGGGATGCCCGCTGTGTTGCTGACATCTACTGAAGAGACGGTGAATAGCGCGTCTGTCACTAAAGGCAAGCCCAGGCCCACCTACAAAGTTCTCCAGCTGGGAGGACGCGCCCTGCGCACCTCGTGGACCCTTGAGCAAGCCCTGGGCTGGGAGGTCAGGATGCAGGCATGCTCATCCAGCCAGCCTGTGGAAAAGGAAAGTACCCATGTGGGGACGGTGCTCCCCAGTCATAGAGCCATCCATAAAGGGGACTGAGGACATTTCTGGGGTGTTGGCTATAGGCAGGTACAGCAGGGGGGTCTCCAGTTAGCACTGGAAACCCCATTGTACAGGTACGCAACCGAAACCTCACAAGTGTTCCGTGGTGTGACTGACCCAGTAAGGAGCAGAACAGAAATGGAGCACTGAGCAGCCTGGCCTGTGCTGGCGCCCCTCTCCATACTTAACGTCCCCAAGAAAGCAAAGTCACAGATACAAATCAATCTGCCACCCCAATACCCACCCCCTTCAGGAAATTCCCTAAGGATCCATGGGAGAACATGAGTCAGACTCCGAGGAATTTAAGCTCTGAGGTGAAATAATTTCCTCCGAATTATGGTTTATTTAATGACAAAGCTAGGCCACTAAGACGTGGCCTGCGCACTCTAACCTTTGAGAAGATCTGAGTCGGGTGGCAATTATATCTGGAGTGTTGAGGGATTATTGAGGCTAGTTTTCCTTCACTCTCATTTCCTTCTCCCCCATGACATTTCTAGAAAGTCGCATTCATTTATTGTATCATTAGCCATGTGTGTTATCCCCGGTCTTCAGTGCAGACGGCCTTCAGTGCACAGTCGTCTGGGAACATGTCGATTCCTCTGCCTGCAGGTGGACCCCAAATGAGGGAGTCTGACTCTTTCCACCCTTACAGGCAATGTTTGCAAACATTACAAGAAGGCACCAGCTCAGATGCAACTGTTGAGCATTTTCTGGGCCTAGACTTCTAAAATAGAAGAGCAGTTGAGGGCTGGAGAGATGGCTTAGCGGTTAAGCGCTTCCCTGTATAGCCTAAAGACCTCGGTTCGAGGCTCCATGCCCCAGGACCACGTAAGCCAGATGCACAAGGTGGCGCATGCATCTGGAGTTCGTTTGCAGTGGCTGGAGGCCCTGGTGCGCCCATTCTCTCTCTCTCTCTCTCTCTCTCTCTCTCTCTGTTGCTAATAAATAAATAAACAAAACAGATCAATTGAGATAGGCTTCAAAAAGATTTTTATTTGTTTGTTTTTAAAAAATCATTGAGCCTGGTAGGGTGGCCCAGGCCTTTAATCCCAGCATTCAGGAGGCAGAGGTAGGAGTATCGCCATAAGTTCGAGGCCACCCTGAGACCACATAGTGAATTCTAGGTCAGCCTGGACTAGAGTGAAACTCTACCTCGAAAAACCAAAAATAAATAAATAAATAAATAAATAAATAATTGTATTATGGGCATGGGGTGGTTGTTGACTGGTTAATGAGTGATGTGAAAAGCAAGTTGAGGTGAAAATACTTATTTCTAGAAATTGGTAAGTTGTGTTTTTCTTTTAGAAAGTTGGGTTCCAGGCTCAGGATATCGCTCCTGGGTAGAATGTTTGCCTAGCATGCACAAAGGCCTGGGTTAGATGACCCTCCATGCTGCACACACTGGGTGTGGGGACACATCCCTGTAAACCCATTCCAGAGCAGGAGGCAGGAAGATCGGAAGCTCAACGTCATTCTCAGCTACATATCAAGTTTGAAGCCAACCTGGGCTATGTGAGACCCTGTCCCAAAGAAGAAAAAAGGGAGGAAAGGAGGAAGAGAAGAAGGAAGGAAGGGAAGGAGGGAGGAAAGAAGGAAGGAAAAGTTAGTTTGGGTTCCCAGAAAACACACAAAATTTATTTTTATTTGAGAGAAAGAGGTGGAGAGAGAGAATGGGTGCGCCAGGGCCTCCAGCCACTGCAAATGAATTCCAGATGCATGCACCCCCTTGTGCACCTGGCTTATGTGGGTCCTGGAGAATCAAACCGGGATCCTTTGGCTTTGTAGGCAAACGCCTTAACCGCTAAGCCAACTCTCCAGCCCCAAAATGAAGTAATTCTTTGTTTGGTATTGGTTTTAACTAATTTTTTAAACTGATAATTCGTGCCCATGGCATCAATTTCAGAAGATAGACTCGACTTCCCAGTCAAAAGTGTGACCTGGACCTGGGTCATCTGTGTCATCAATCACCAAGCAGCCTGGCCAGCTTTTGTCTGTCCTTCTCGCCATGTTCTACACATGCCCACAGTGCTCCTTTTCCAGTCCTAAACCACAAAGTAGCAAACCATACAGCCTGCCCTAGACATTGCTAGCTTACATTCATGGAACTTTCCTAGACCCTCCTGCCAATAAGCAATACTTAATTTTTTGGTTTATTTTTTATTTATTTACTTGAGAGTGACAGAGAGAGAAAGAGGCAGAGAGAGAGAGAATGGGCACTCCAAGGCCTCCAGCCACTGCAAACAAACTCTAGATGCATGTGCCACCTTGTACATCTGGCTTACATGGGTCCTGGGGAATTGAGCCTCGAACCAGGGTCTTTAGGCTTCACAGGCAAGTGCTTAACTGCTAAGCCATCCCTCCAGGCCCAAGAAGTAATATTTAAACAAGTAGGGCAACTCCAAGAATACTCTGTAACATTATAAGCCCAAGAAGAAGTTGCCAAAATGAATGTTCATTCTTGGGATTCAAAACCCTCTTTCTCTTTTGAGGTCCCATCAGCCTATGTCTGGGAATGCTCTGTGATTTTTTCCCATCCACGGCTTCCAGGACTACCTTCTTTAATTAGATCGGGTGACAAATTTCACTTATATTGAGTGTATGTCAATTTAATTTTCTTCTTCAGTGAACCTAAGAAGAGAACATCTCGATTTCAGAGCTCTGTGGTGAAGTCGCGTTCAAAGTAGAATTGGATAGAGCTTAGATGAAAAGCCTGGGCTTTGTTTTGACGTGAAGCAGGTGTGGAGGAAGGTTGGGGAGAGGGCAGGTCTGGGGCCCGTTCTGCAGATGGCACCACATGACTGGACACCCCCTCACCAGTGAGCTGGTCTTTTTTCCTCTCTAATGGTCTAGTGAAGAGGGGTGTGTATATGTGTGTGTGCACACGCACGCGCATGTATGCATATTCATATGCATGTTACATATGTGTGGCTTTGCGCAGGGGTACATGTGTGAGTGTGTTTGTGTGTGAGTGTGTGTGTATGCATATTCATATGCATATGACATGTGTATCTTTGTGCAGGTATACATGTATGTGAGTGTGTATGTGTTTACATGTGTGAGTGTGTATGTGCATGCATGCATATTCATATGCATGTGACATGTGTGGCTTTGTGCAGGTATACATGCACATGAGTGTGTGTATTTTTGTGTGTGTGGAGGCCAAAGGTCAACATCAGGTATCTTCAGTCTTAACTCAGTCTTTGAAGCAGATGTCTCACTGAACTCAGAGTGCACTGACTCAGTCAGACTAGCTACCTAGCTGGTCCCAGAGCTCCTTCCGTTTCTACCTCCCCAGTACATGTGAGCGCGGGCGATCCGAATTCATGCTTGTTCAGCAAGCACTTTACTGACTGAGCCAGCTCCCAAGCCACTAGAAAGTTTTGCTGACATCTTAGTAATCTACATGAAGAAGAAAAAAAAAAAGGATCATGAAGTGTATGTCAGTGCAAGCAACATTTCTCATCATGGTGAGCATATTTACATGTATTTTGCATGACCATGATTTTGGGGACATGGGACATGATGTTGTCATCAACAAAGGTCACACTCAAGAACCTTGTATTGAATTACCAAAAAACTGCAAAAAACAACCCAAAAAAAGATTGCAGAATGTTTTAAGTTTGTGATTTTGTGTTGAGTCACATTCATAGCATGCAGCTTGAGGGCTACAGATTGGACACCCCTGTGTCAATCCCAAATGAGTCACCTGCCATGAGGACACTGGCCTTAGATCTGTGATTCCGTCTAATTAACACTAAAGTCACTCTATGATCTGAGGCAGGCCCCAGATTCTCCAGGTTTAAGATACTAAAACTCCCCTTGTGTTGCAGTTACTCTCGTGTTGCTGGGGCAAAGCACCTGACCAAAAGCAGCTGATGGGAGGAAAGGGTTGATTTTGGCTCACCGGGTTGAGGAGAGATTTCACCGTGGTGGGGAAAACAAGGCAGAGTAGAAGCTGGACATCACTTCTTGCTATAGCAGCTGGGAGGTAGCAGCGAGAGAGTGAGCCGAGCAAAAATGAACCAAGCTCTTGCAAGGGGAAGCTTTATATAACGCCCCAAAGCATACTTCTAACAACACACCTCCTCCAGCAAGGCTCCACCTCCCAAATTGCCATCAGCTGGGGACCAAGCATTCAAGACACATGAGTTTGTGGGGGACATCTGATTCAAACCACCTCACCTTGCCCCCATTGGACCATGGAAATGTTCCACCACCCTGAAATCTATCAATTATTACCAATCTATCATCCATCCTGGATAAGTCAGTTGGAGCAGGTCCCTCTGAGGGCAACGTAGGCTAGCCTGTTTGAGAACGGGCATTGTGGGAGACTGTGCTTCAGCTTTGATCACCACGAAAAAATCCAGAAAGGAGACAAAGCCCTCTCCCCACAAAGCCTGTCAAAGATGGGGTTCAGAGGTGCTGCGTGGAAGAGGTAAACCCTCACTTCTGTCCTTTTCCCTGACAATGTCCCTGCTATAGCAGCTGACACAACCGTTTGAAAGAGTTGAAGTGAGCTGCCAACAGCCTTGGCCTGGAGGTCCTCTGGGTTAAATGCATTCAGTGTGCTCACAAAACAAAGTCAAATGCTTTTGGAAGCATGTCAAAATATATTGCTTGATCCCCCCACAAATATATATATACTGTCCCAAAGATGCTCTCAGGACAGTTTCCTACTGGCCTCATGTTCCATGAAGACCAGGGCAGCTCAGATTAATATCAGCATTTCACAGAGTCTAATAACAAAATGCTCCACAAAAATGTTGTCTATCAAAAGTACATGAAACAAAGACTTTGTAATATTAAGAACAGATGTCGGAAATATTGGAGAAAAGATTTGCTTTCTGCATATCCAGTGAGATACACGGAGATGTATACAATATCAAATGATTGTGGCTTTCACTGGATTTTTCCCCCCACAAATATTGACCGGTCACAAAGCAATTTGTGCTTAAAGACATAATCCAAAAATGAAGGTTTCTTTCAGTTCTTGGCAGGAATTCCTCTTAACACGAAGTCATAATAGCTCAATAAATAAACAAAGTTGCCTTTCATTGTGCTCAAGTGTTAGGGGAGGGCAAACAGTTCACTTCTCTCAAGTACCCATCGATTTAAATTATAATTACTCCCCTGGTGACAGCCAAAGGGGTTATGGAGGCCAGCAACCAGGACAGTCCCCAGACAGAAATGTTTCTGTCTCCCAGAGAGGAGGATTCCATTAAGAGAGGGCGACCTGGGGCTTAGCAGTTGGATTCTGTTTGGAGAGTCTACTGCCTTCCTCACCAGTCCTCAAGAGGTAACTAAGAGGGACAGTACGTAAACAGGTGGGATCCTCAAAAACTGATACTAACCCACATATATGATTCTCAAAGGAAGAGTCCTTGACCACTGACAGAATTTTCCAGGCTGCCCAGCCACGCCTCAGAGCCAAGCCTACCTAGAGATGTTAGGGCAGTTAAGGAGCACACAGCCCTGTTTCAAATTTCCTGGCTATTGTCAATTTGTCTAGCAAGCTCCACATTATCTACACTTAAGAGGCTTTTAATTTCCTTCCTTAATAACAAAAATCTGTCTGAGGTGGTTATAAAATGTGTATTTATTTACCTCGGGGACCAAGGCTGAGGGCAGTATAAATACGCCAAGGGCGAGAGGAAGGAGATGAGGAGAATTTCTGGTTTTCTTTTGCTTAAATGTCTTTAGCCTATCCCCCAGCCCCCAGGGTCCCATCCTCTCTCATTCTGGCTGATCTCAGGAACAAAGCTGTCAGACCCGGGCCTTACTCACCTGAGCCACTCAGCCCACTTAAACCTTCACTGAGGTGGACCTCGTCCAGCAACCAAGGCTTGCACTGATCCTGCGAAGAAAAGTTCAGGAGCGCCAGGCAGTGGGCATTGTTTCCGAGAGTCTAGTCCTACTGGGGTTTCTAGATAGGAGGCTTCAGGGGCTGGGGAGTGGCTCAGTGGATAAAGGGCTTGCTAGGAAATCGTGAGATGCTAGGTGTTGTGGCGTGGGCCTGTAATTCCAACCGTGGAGGGAAGGGGTGGACACAGGAAGATTCCTAGGATTCGCTGGTTAGCTTGTTTAGCCAACTGGGCAGCTCCAAGTTCAGTGAGGAAACCATGTGTCTGGAAACTGGGCGGAGCCGGGCGTGGTGGCGCACACCTTTAATCCCAGCACTGGGGAGGCAGAGGTAGGAGGATCACCATGAGTTCGAGGCCACCCTGAGCCAACAGAGTAAATTCCAGGTCAGCCTGAGCTAGAGTGAGACCCTACCTCAAAAAAAAAAAAAAATCACATATATATATGATGGAGAACAATTGAGGAATATGTCAACATCTGTCTCCAGCTTCAACAGGCACGTGTATACGCGTGCATGCTCACTCACACACATATGTGCACCCACACACACAAGCATGCATTCAGTCATGCATAGACACCGCATACACATGCACACACAAAGAAGAAACAAAGTTCCACCAGCACTCCTCAACCACATACTGGCTGGAGCTGTACCCAGACCTCTGCTCTACACGGACAGAGCTGAGTCATGAGCCTCGGGCCTGCAGCCCCTTCCACTGCCTGCTTGTGGCCCTCTGCAGAGAAGGCTGTCCGAGAAAGCGCGCCCGTGACATTTAGGAGGCTGTGGCTGATCCCATGAACCAAGGAGAAGAGTTTGTCTTGTCAAATACTACCTATTTTTTAAAAAATGGTTTTATGATGTATTTGCATGCAGAGAAAGACAAAGAGAGAAAGACAGGAAAAGAGAGAGAGAGAATGGACACACCAGGGCCTCTAGTGCAAACCAACTCCAGATGCATGGGCCACTTTGTGCATTTGGCTTTCTGTGGGCGCTAGAGAATCGAACCTAGGTCGTTAGGCTGTGCAGACAAGTGCCTTAAGTGCTGAGCCACCTCTCCAGCCCAGAGTGCTACCCATCCCAGTGGTTTTACCCGTTTGAAGAAAGGATGGTGTAGTCAAAGAGGAAGAAGCTATGAAGAAATGTATTTTAATGGCCTCTGTTCTACCTGTGGGTGAAGCCCTGAGGAGAAAGAAAGACGCCTTATACTCAGTGCACGCTCAGGGAACTGAGTTGGACATGACAGATGGACAGAAGTGACATAACCAGAGAGGGCAAGGTGTCTCAGATAAAAGTGTCATCACTAGAGGGAGAGAACTCCCCAAGGCCCGTGAGCCAGCCTCAGAGGAACAGAGTCCCAAGTATGAGCGAAAGGTAGAAGAGCTTAATAGGGGCTTCCACTTACTCAGTGATTGTTATAGCTTGTACCCCTATAACTCGTTCTGTCCTTACCGTATCTCCATGGTTTGTTGTTGTTGTTAAAACAAAGCTCATTTTGTCTAAGGCCACACAGCAATTTAGTACCAGGGCTGAGAGTCCAGCTGAGTGAGCCTGAAAAACAGAGGTCATATACTAATTGCTGTGTTAAAATTCTGCTACAGAGACAGCATAGGGTACTAGGTAGGTTTCTTAAGAGTCTGTGAGGGCTGGAGAGATGGCTTAGCAGTTAAGGTGTTTGCCTGTGAAGCCAAAGGATCCAGGTTCTATTTCCCAGGACCCACATAAGGCAGATGCACAAGGGGGCGCATGCATCTGGAATTCGTCTGCAGTGGCTACTGGCCCTGGTGTGCCCATTCTCTCTGTGTCTCTTTCTCTCTCTCTCTCTTTTCTGCTTGAAAGTAAATTTTTAAAAAGAGTCAGTGAGAGTGTTGTTTGGGGAGACATAGCTGATGATGGACAGAGACTCAAACCCGAGGAAATTACTGCAGTACTCTAATTATGAGTGGCAGCACGTGGAACCAAGATGGCAGCAATGAGGACGGGGAGGAAGGCAAGACAAACAAGCCTGAAGTGCTTCTCAAAGGCGGCCATGCACCACAGCCCGTGCGCCTCTCTCCATATGCTGCTTGCCGTGAGCTGTTGACATGTCTCTTCCTTTTTTTAACTTATTCATTTATTTATTTTATGAGAGAGAGAGAATTGGCACACCAGGGCCTCTAGCCACTGCAATCAAACTCCAGGAACATGCGCCACTTTGTGCATCTGGCTTATGTAGGATCTGGAGAGTTGAATATGGCTCTGTAGGTTTTGCAGGCAAGCACCTTAGCTACTAAGCCATCTCTCCAGCCCTCTTCCCTTTTTTAAAAAGAATATTTTTATTTATTTATTTATTTATTTACTTGAGAGATAGAGAAGCAGGGAGAGAGAGAGAGAGAGAATGGGTGCATCAGGGCCTCCAGCCACTGCAAACAAACTCCAGGCAAGTGCCTTAATTGCTAAGCTCCCCTCTCCCCCCCCCCCACTTTTTGTTTGTTTTCAAGGTAGGGTTTCACTCTAGCCCAGGCTGACCTGGAATTCACTATGTAGTCTCAGGGTGGCCTCAAACTCACGGTGATCCTCCTACCTCTGCCTCCCAAGTGCTGTGATCAAAGGTGTGCGCCACCATGCCCAGCACCTTCTTCCCCTTTTTGAAGAGTGAGCTCTTCAAGGGCTCTGGGTGACTCTCTTGATCTCTCTACCCTGAGCCCAGGCTAGCTGCTGCCCAACATACAACTGGCATTTGACTGACAAAGCTTCTAGCCAGGGACTCTGGAAAGGTGGCAGGAGCTTTGCTTGGGACGGATACCCAGAAGGGCCAGCCGTCTTGCAGGGAGTGAAGGGACGGAGCGCATGGAGGCAGACAGAGGGGCCTGCAGGATACAGGAGTAGAGAAGTCCTGTCAGCGGTTGGAAGCACAGTCTGGGGTACAGCAAAGGGCCATGGCCCGCAGAGGTCATCTGCAAAGAGGTGTTAATGAAACCATGAGAACGGATGAACTCAGAGAGACAGGGATGGCGGCGAGAAGGGGCAGGGGCTGAAAGAAGCCCATTGTTGGAGAAGCGCCTGCGCAGACGCAGCCCAAGAGGTAAGAGGAGAAGAGTGCCAGGGCCACCGTGGGCAGCCCCTCCTCTGGGAGCTGACAGACACACTTATCAGCTGGGAGAGGAACTCTCCCAGACAGGAGCCGGACCTCCCCCTCCAACGTCTTTCTACAGAGAATTATCCCTTAGGGGATAGCCAAAGGTCAAGGTGAATCTGAACTTGGGTAGCCTAGGTGTAATTTCAGGAGACTAAGCAAGGTTTTCTGTTGCCTGAGGATGCCTCCAGGAGACCTTTTTGGGGCCTCAGTTCCAGTTAGAACTGGTTCTGCTTCCCCAGAAGAGCACATTGCTGGGCCACACCTGAGAGTGAGCAAAGACGCACGCAAACAGTCTTTGGCACAGTGCCCAAAGACGAGGCACGGGTCACAAAGGCACAATGGGAAGAGGGAAGGCAGTTAACAGATGTTGGGACATTTTGAAATTTGGATAATGGGGGCACTATGCCGTGGGTTGTTAGGCTTTTCTTGGTGTTTATTTACTGATTGGTCAACATTAAAACTCAAGCAGGCAAGTGGTAGGAACTCACTGAGGTCTGATCAACAGCCTGCATGTGAGTAAACTTTTTGACACTGCCCACTGAATGGGAATAAAAACTCAGGGCCCCACGTGGTCTGTGTGAAGCTGCATGCTGGGCGAGAGCTGGGCAAGTATAAACCCTTTGGATGGGAGGCAAAGTCTCTATAAATCAGTCTGAATGTCCTAGGAGCTTGGGGGATGGGGCCATCTTGAGAGCCTGGTAAAGCATTTGAGACACCCCGTGGGGATACAGCACCTCAGCAAGACTCAGTTTTCTCATCGGTAACCTCAGGGTAATGTTGATTTCAAAGACTGATGAAGAGAACTAAGAAAGGGCCAGAGAGATGGCTCACTAGGTAAAGTGCTTGCCTTGCAAGTGTGAGGACAAGGGTTGCATCCCCAGCACCCACATACAATGCTGGGTGTGGAGACACTGATAATCCCAGCACTAGGGAGGCAGATAGGAGGATCCCTGGGATTTATGGGTAGTTTGTCTAATCAAATGGGTGAACTTTGTGTCCAGTGAGAGATCCTATTTTAAAAGCCAGGTGCGGTGGAGCATGCCTTTAATCCCAGCACTCGGGAGGCAGAGGTAGGAGGATCACCATGAGTTCAAGGCCACCCTGAGATTACATAGTGAATTCCAGGTCAGCCTGGACTAGAGTGAGACCCTACCTTGAAAAACCAAAATAAATAAATAAATAAATAAGGTGAGTAGGGCTGGAGAGATGACTTAGCGGTTAAGGCAAAGCCTGCAAAGCCAAAGGATCCCAGTTCAATTCTCCAGGACCCACGTAAGCCAGATGCACAAGGGGTGCATGCATCTGGAGTTAATTTGCAGTAGCTGGAAGCCCTGGCGTGCCCATTCTCATCCTCTCTCTGCCTCTTTCTCTCTCTCAAATAAATAAATAAAATATATATTTTTTAAATAAGGTGAGTAGCAATAGAGGGAGACACGTGACAGCACTCTGTCCCCCGCAGGAGTGCTGTTGCCGTGAGCTTTGCCTTGCCAAACGCCCGACCAAAAGCAGCTGACGGGAGGAAAGGGTTGATTTTGCCTTACAGACACTAGGGGAAACTCCATGATGGCAGGGGGAATGATGGCATGAGCAGAGGGTGGACGTCACCTCCTGGCCAACACGAGGTGGACGACAACAGCAGGAGAGTGTGCCAAATACTGGCAAGGGAAACTGCCTATAATACCTACAAGCCCATCCCCAGCAATACACTGCTTCCAAGAGGCTCCAGCTCCCAAATTGCCACCAGCTGGGGACCTAGCATTCAGAACCCAAGAGTTTATGGTGGATGCCTGAATCAAACCACCACAAGTATGCACTCGTGTGCGTGCACACACACACACACACACACACACACACACACGCTCCTCCATCCAGACATGCGCCATACACCTACAAACACAGAGACACACATGTGCACGGCTGCAGGATCCAAGCTTACTCAAGGGGTTCTGTGGGCTCAAGGACATGATGGAAGAGTATTGGGGACCTATGACCGGAAGGTGTCAGGAGAGAAATGGCCCAAAGTTCAAGCTAGGGTTATGTGAGCTGACAGCATTTTAAAAGGGGAGCAATGAATAGACCTAATAGAAGGGGGGAAATGGGGATGGAAGGGTGCTGGGGAGGAGGTTTAGTTGGTAGAACAAAGCTTTGAGTTCTATCCCCAGCACTGCAAAACCAGGCATGGCGGTGCACACTGTAAACCAAGCATTCAGGAGGTGGAGGCAGGAGGATCAGAAGTTCAAGTCATCCTTGTTCAGATAGTGATTTCCAGGTAAACTTGGGCTATAGGAGATCCTGACTCAAAAAAATAAAAAGGGAGCTGGAGGGATGGCTTAGCAGCCAAAGGACCCAGGTTCCATCCCCAGAACCCATGTAGGCCAGATGCACAAGGTGGTGCATGTGTCTGGAGTTTGTTTGAAGCTGCTCATTCTCTCTCTCTCTCTCTCTCTCTCTCTCTTTCTCTCTGTCAAATAAATAAATAAAAAGAAAAGAGATAATCAAAACCTCCTTCTGGGATGGAGAGATGGCTTAGTGGTTAAGGCTCTTGCCTGTGAAGCCTGAGGACCCTGGTTCGATTCTTCAGGTCCCACATAAGCGAGATGTTCATGGTAGCACAAGCATCTGGAGTTCGTTTGCAGTGGCTAGAGGCCCTGGTGTGCCCATTCTCACTTTTTCTTTCTCTCTCCCTCTCTTTCTGTCTCTAATAAATAAATTAATAAAAATCTTTTTTTTTTTAAAAAAAAAAAAAAATTTTAAAAAAACCCTTGGCCTGTTCTTCTCTTAGTCCATGAAGGCAGGCCAGCTGGGTCTTGCCCCACTGAAGACCCCCGGCTCTGTACCCAGCAAGTGCTACAGGACCTGCCCAAATCCTCTCTGGTGTGCTTCTTCGCTGCCATCTTGTGGTCTGTCGAGCTGGGGCTGCCAGGATGATGGCCAAGGCCACCTTCGCAGTCCTGCCCCAGGCCTCCCAGTGTAACAGTAAGTCAAGGTCCAGGGAGGAAATGCTGGCTTCCTCCAGTAATCAAGGCGGACTCTGCAGCCCAGAGCTGCATGCCAAGTGCTTGACGTCCACGTCTTATTCCGTCTGCACAACGCCAGCTTTACAAAGAGTCCACGTGTCAGCATCATTCTGCAGATGCCATCTGGAAGTGGGTTGGTTTTGGAAGCCTGAGCGTGAATGAAGGGAGCCCTGGGCCCAGGCAGTAGTCTGTGAAGGGCAGAGATGGAGCTGCTATAGATGGGTTGGGGGCCCTGGTAGGGGAGAGTGTCTTAGATGCCCTGTTACTGTGTATGTGGGAATATCACCATTGAAGGATTAAGCCCAGATGAAAAATATCCCCACTGTCATGGCTAATAAGTGCCTGCAGTGGATACGGTTTCTAAAACTTTTTAAGAAAGAGAAAATTTCATATATGGAAAAGAAAATAACTAAGGTACGCCCGGTGTCCTTCAACAGAAACTTCTTTCTCCCCCTTCCAATGAGCATCTAGTTCCATTTTCAATCTCCCCATCAAGCGTCCCACAAAGTCCTCTCCTGGGACACATTTAGCATTTGATTCTCCTGGTCAGGTTCCTTAGCTCTCACTCCACCTCCCTACGCTTATAATCCCAGTGTTATTGAAAGTGATATCAACGTGGAGGTAAACATACATGTGCTTTCAATATGTCGTCCATCCATGCTACATTCGGGAGTATTTAACAACAGAATTGGAGCCTTGAACTCTGGAGAGAATTTAACCACAGGAATGTGGTGTCAGGGGCTCTCGCTAAGCCACTCACCATAGCTGTCCATAAACTGACCTTGAGAACAGACCTCGGAGGTTTGCAGGTCGAAAAGAGAAGCCAAGGACACTGATCTGAGCATTTCTCACTCTAACACAAAGGAAGTATTCAAACACACACATCTACAAAAGCCCAGAAGGTCGCTCTCACCCCTGCAATTCTTACAGAGCAGTCAAGACTCGACAGTAGGAAAAACAGGCTCTAAATGGGTGAACAGTTTCTTCGTTTATACTTGCTGAGTGGTTCCTTCAAAGACGACACAAAAGCCTGAGGAAATCGGGCTCCGTGGGCAAAGCTCTCGCTGCACAAGTAGACTGACCTACGTTAGGATTGCCAGAGTTTTCGAGAAAGCAGCAAGCAATGAGACAGGGGAAGCCAGAAGCTTATGAACCTACCAGCCTGGTCACCAAGAGACTGTCCTCAAACAAGGTGATAGGGAGGACTGGCACGCAGGGTTGTCCTCTGACCTCCACTCACACACAAACACAGATATTTTTTAAAAATGTGTGTGTGTGTGTGTGTGTGTGTGTGTGTGTGTGTGTGTAGGCACACCAGGGCTTCTTGTCCCTGCAAATGAATGCCACGTGCTTGCACCACTTTTTGCATCTAACTTATGTGGATGGCTAGGGAATTGAACCAGGGCTGACAGGCTTTCCAAACCAGTGCCTTTCACTGCTGAACCATCTTCCCAGACCCAAAGATTTTTGGTTTGTGTTTTTGTTTTTTTAAGAACCTGGACATACATTTATTTTCTGTTTGCGCTGGAATGACACTGATGCTAAGAGTGACTGTGGATTGTCGTGTTGAGGGGCGTTGGTAGTGAATTCATCTTCAAGTGAATAGCTAATGACTATGAAGTAAGGGACGTTTGTTTCTGAAGCAAACCCTCTTGGTTGAGGGCTCTGCGAGGGGACAATGAATAATAGAATTATTTCTGAGGAAGAGAGCAGGAACTGGGTGGACCAGCTCCAACATGCTCAGGGGCCAGCCCTCAATGTGGAGTAAGTAGGGATCTATCACTCCGTTCGGATTAACTTTTGTTTTAATGGCATTTCAAGTGTATTTTATGTCCCTGAACCTTCTCAAAGGCAAAGTTGTTGTGCAATCTGGATGCGGAAAAGAACCAAAGTAGATTTGGAAGTAAAAGATATTTAATTGAATTGGCTTTTGTTTTGACAGATGTTTTATACAGTACTTTGTCTGTTAAGAACAAGATGTTCCAATAAATATTGGCTAAGTGGGAGAGAAAATTTACTACAAGGCCATAAATCAATTGGCAAGAGGTCGTAAACTGCAAGATTGGAGCTCAAAGCATTTATTAGATTATCAGAATCTAAGATTGATCTGTAGTTTTATCTACCTTCCTCCATCCATCATTTTTATGGGATGTGAAAAAGAGTTATAAAGGATAAATTGCTCTAAAAAATTAAAATATAGGCTTTAGACAAAGCAATATGGCAGGATATGGAGCTAGATTTCTTTAAAAAAAGTGGTAAAGATATTCAAAATAGAAACCTTTTTGTCACTTCCTAGGAGGTAATTGCCAGTTTAATAGGAAATTAAATACTAAGTCAGAGAAATGATAGGAGTCTTAAAATACAGAGTCCTGGGGTGGTTGTGTCTGAGCCCCATTACCTTCCAAACGAGGGAACCACTGTCTACAAGGTTAAGGGCCTTCTACAGAAAGAGTCAGTCAATGGTTTCATCAACCCTGTTTTACTTAAGATAATGCAGAAGGATTTTGCATTTTGTTTTCATGTTGGAGAGAAGACATTTCTATTTCTAAGAGACATATGTAATTTTAACTGAGGACACACACCATCTTGTCTGTGAAGACAGAGATCAATTCTCGTGTTTACTGCATCTCCCTAAGGGGCTATAGTCATCTGTCTGTAAACTTCAAATGTTTTGGAGACTGTTCCGTGCACCTCCAAAATGTGGTTTCCTGGTGGGTGCCTGTGTGTGCGCAGGTGTACATGTGTATGTGTGCCTGTGGAGGTCAGAGGTCAACCTCGATGTGATCCTTAGGAACGCCATTCACATCTGTTGTTTTTAAAATATTTTATGTATTTATTTGAGAGAGAGAGAGAGAGAATGGGGTGCGCCTGGGCCTCCAGCCCCTGCAAATGAACTCCAGCCGCACGCGCCACCTTGTGCATCTGAGCTTTATGTGGGTCTGGGGAATTGAATCTGAGTCCTTTGCTTTGTAGGCAAGTGCCTTAACTGCTAAGCCATCTCTCCAACCCCCCACATTTGTTTTTTGAGACAAGGTTTCTCACTGGCCTGGAGCTCACCAAGACTAGACTGGCTGGCCAGTGAACCCCAGGGATCTTCCTGTCTCTGCCTCTTCAGCTCTGGGATGACAGGAGCACATCACCATACTTAGCTTTTTTTGGGGGGTGGGGGGGTTCAAGGTAGGGTCTCACTCTAGTCCAGGCTGACCTGGAATTCACTATGTAGTCTCAGGGTAGCCTTGAACTCATAGTGATCCTCCTACCTCTGCCTCCCGAGTGCTGGGATTAAAGGAATACGCCACCATGCCCAGCCATACTTAGCATTTTTTTTAAATGTGGGTGCTGGGGATCAAACTCAGGTCCTCACGCTTGCAAGGCAGGCACTTTACTGAATGAGCTGTCTCCTCAGGTCCCTGGAGTGTGCTCTTCCCATCTCCTCTTGTGCACTGGCACGGTGCTGGTGGCCCCCCACAGACTAAGCAAACAGGTCTCTGTATTGACTGCTACAGGTGAAGCAAGAGGACAAAAGCAAGGTCTAGAGACTTGTGAGACACAGCTGGATCTTGGTTGACCCAAGGCCTGTGGTCTTTTTTTTTTTCTTAATTTTTATTTATTTATTTGAGAGCGACAGACAGACAGAAAGAGAGAGAAAATATGGGTGCACTAGGGCCTCCAGCCACTGCAAACAAACTCCACACACACATACAGACACGTGGGCGCGCCACCTCATGCATCTGGCTTATGTGGGTTCTGGGGAATCAAGCCTCAAACTGGGGTCCTTAGGCTTCACAGGCAAGTGCTTAACCACGAAGCCATCTCTCCAGCCCAAGGCCTGTGTTCTTTTAAAGGGCCCAACACTAAGTACCAACACTCCCAGTGGTGGAGCCAGGCTAGGGCAAGGCAAGCCAGACGCTGGGACATTTACAGTTCTGGAGGCACTCACTAACCCTCAGAACCACTAAGCTTACTGGAAAGGAATATTTGCTAAACCAAGGGCTGACCAGGCAGTCTTAGGGAAGATGGTGAAACAGGGACACAGCTTCCCTACAGCCGATCCCGAGCACCTCTACACAATGCCAAGAGAAGAACCTGCACTGATTGTTTCCAGGTAAAGTTCCACTAACATTGAGAGTTTTGCAGCCTGGGCTTTGGAGATAGGTAGCCACATAAACTACATGACTCTCAGTTGAATTACAATGTCAAAAAAATCAGGCTCGACAGGCATGGTGGCGCACGCCTTTAATCCCAGCACTTGGGAGGCAGAGGTAGGAGGATCACTGAGAGTTTGAGGCCACCCTGAGACTACATAGTGAATTCCAGGTCAGCCTGGGCTACAGTGAGACCCTACCTCAGAAAACCATAAAAAAAATTAGGCTGGAGAAATAGCTTAGTGGTTAAGGTGTCTGCCTGCAAAGCCAAAAGACCCAGAGTCAATTCCCCAGTGCCCATGTAAGCCAGATGCACAAGGTGGCATTCATCTGGAGTTCGTTTGCAGTGGCTGGAGACCCTGGCATGCCCATTCTCTGTCTCTCTCTCTTCTCTCTGTCTCTCTCAAAATAAGTAAATAAATAAAATATTTTAAAATCACAATTTATTTTTATTTTTTTATCTTATTTTTAAAATATTTATTTATTTATTTATTTGAGAGTGGGAAATAGAGAGAATGGGCATGTCAGGGCTTCCAGCCACTGCAAATGAACTCCAGACGCATGCACCACCTTGTGCATCTGGCTTACATGGGTCCTTGGGAATCGAATCTGGGTCCTTAGACTTCACAGGCAAGTGCCTTAACCGCTGAGCCTTTTCTCCAGCCCACAAACAATGCTTAATTATATAATAAATATTGCATAGGATATTATGCTAAAATTTACTGTTCTTATATGAAATTCAAATGTAATTGGTTGTCCTGCATTTTTGTTTGCTGATTCTATCAATTTTATCTAACTAGAGCTGGTGAATATGAACAGGGGCATAAGAGATAGAGAGCAATAAAGGAAGGGGCCTAAGGATACTGACAGAGGGATTCAGATCATCACAGTGCAGAGAGAAAGGGAAGTGACAGAACGTCCTGGAAAATTCCAAACACAGGCTCTTAGTCCAGAGTGTAGTTTGGAACCTCCCTTGTACCCCCACCTCAGACACATTGACAGAATTGGTCTCCAGTGTGGTCCCCATGTGGTTCTAATGTCAGGCAGAGTGAGAACCACTGGTTGGGTGACCCCAAAGTCTACGTTCTCCAAGGCCAAGAATCAAACAGATTACATCTAGCTGTGTTCCTAAGCAGGGCCTCTCTCACAGCTGTAGAAATACTCCTCGTTCCTACACCAGGAGGTTGTGCTCAAGACGTCGTGCGTACAATCAAGCCCATCCTCGCCTGAAGCTCTATGGAAATGATGACATAAGGATAAAAAATCCAGATCCAGTGTAACATGGCTGGGCGTTGACACGTACGCCTGTAACCCCAGTCCCCAGGGCAGCCGGGACCCCAAGAGTCCACAGAGCTCCAGAATGAGTAAAAAGAGACTCCAGTTCAAAACAAGACCTGGTGGGGGAGCGATGGAGGAGACGCGGACACTTCACTCCAGCCACCACCGGCAAGAATATGGGATTCTTAAAGGGCACGTATCATGCATACACCAGACACACCCACCCACACACACACACACACACACACACACACACACACACACACATAGAAACAAGCCCATCTCCTTATCAAGGAGTTGTCACGTTTTGAATCTGTAATGTCCCCCTTGGGCTCCTGTTGAAGGCTTGGTCTCCAGCTTGTGATGTTATTTTTTTATTTTATTATTTATTTATTTATTTGAGAGAGAGTTATAGAAATATGCAGGTAGAGAGAGAGAAAGAGAAAAAATGGGTGTGCCGGGGACTCCAGGAACTGCAAACGAACTCCAGATGCGTGTGCCCCCTTGTGCATCTGGCTTAAGAACCAGGGTCCTTAGGCTTCACAGGCAAGCGTTTAACTGCTAAGCCATTTCTCCAGCCCTTGTGATGTTATTTTGAAGGTGGCGGAGCTTTTAGGAGATGAGAGCTGGCTTGAAGAAGTAGGTCGCTAGGGTGGGGTGGGCCTTTGAAGGTCATACACTCAGCTTCTAGTTCTGGCCTATGTTTGCTGTTTGCTATCTGCCGCGAAGATGCAGGGTGTCTCCTTACACACCACCCCCCCACCACGGATCTCCAGTAAGATGTGAGGAGTCTTCTACAAGTCACCACCAGGCCTTTCCCACTCTGAGGAGCTAAACTCATTTCCTCCCTTAAGTTGGTTCTGCTGGGTATTTTGCTCATAGCAACTCAGAAGTGCCTAGCACATCAGCCTTGTTGCTGCTCCCTTATGGGACGGAAGACATGTTCCATGAACACTTGAGAGGAAACCGAGGGAGACGGAGACGTGCAATGATGAAATCAGACTGCATGTAGGAGTGAAGTAGAGAGTTTTCCCAGGGTGAGCGGGAAGGCAGGCTTCTGAGTGCCAGCGTGGAGGGCCAAGAGATGCAAGACTCTCACAGGGAAGGCTCCAAGCAAGACAGCTGAAAAAGAGTGAGATGGAGGCTGGAGAGATGGCTCAATGTCTAAATGTATTTCCTAATAAATGGAAAATTAAGCAAAATGACGAGTTGCCAAGCAAACTTGGGTCCACAAAAAAAAAAAAAGAAATGTGTTTTAGGATACTGTGAAAATATAGTCAATAGGAAACTTATTTATAACAATTAGAATACAAACTCTAAATATTTAAGTAAAAATCGGAAGGAGGGGAAAAAGGTGAGAGGGTGGAGTAGGGTGCAGGAGCTAACCCACATTCTCGAGTCAGTGAATAATGTCTGCTTTCAGAATAGGGGCTGGAGAGATGGCTTAGCAGCTACGTGCTTGCCTATGAAGTCTAAGGGCCCCGGTTTGAGGCTTGATTCCCCAGTACTCACATAAGCCAGATGCACAAGGTGGTGCATGCATCTGGAGTTTGTTTGCAGTGGCTGGAAGCCCTGGTGTGCCCATTCTCTCTCTCTATCTGCCTCTTTCTCTCTCTATCTCAAAGAAAGAAAGAAAGAAAGAAAGAAAGAAAGAAAGAAAGAAAGAAAGAAAGAAAGAAAAAGAATAGAACAACAATTTCTAAGCATAGTAATTAGAAATACAGAGCTAAAGGCTGGGTGTGATGGTGCACACCTGTAATCCCAGTACTTGGAGGACAGAGGCAGCCATGGTCACGTGGCCACTACTAGGTCACTATTTTTATTTCTGTTGTGTTTGTCATGAAGCCTGGTCCACTTGGGGCATCGGCAGCCCACCGTCATTCTGTTGTTTTTCCAACGAACTGATGGCCAAAGTACTCCAAACAATCAGGGTTTGGTAAGAAGAGCTGGGAAGTGGATCTTCCTGCATTTACTCCCACTGGAGTCCCTTACTAGGGCTGGTCACACTGGAAAAGTTCATAGGAGTGCAATGCTAAGGGCTGTAAAAGGGTCTTTTCTGAAAATAAAAATAATAAAAAAAAATCAAACTCAGCTGGGTTCTGATTTAATCGTCTCTGGCAAGCTAACTATATTATTTTTGAACACACAGACATAAATTTGATATGAATAATAAAACTGAAGTATTACATGGACAAAGGAAATATAAAATTCACCTAATCTTCAAAAGAAATTCTATACTTGAATAATTAACTATGCTCTATTTATAAAACTGGAATAATTGGAAACAGGATTTTCGGTTGATTCATATAGCCTCTGAAATATTTATTATTGCAAGTCAAAAAGATCTGTCTGGGGTTTGTCACTGCAAATGTCTAAACTCGGTGTCCAGATGTTTATTTAGGTTGCTCCCACAGAGTTCTAATGTCAATACCAGGGGTTATCACAGAGCATCGCTGTGTATCTTCTCTGACTAATATTCTCATTTCTCCTATATCTTTGATGTTTTCTTTCATTAAAATTCCTGGCCCATATCCACAGAAATCTGCTGGGCTTGCATAAAAACGAGGCTGTAGGTTTTACATACGACAATGCCCTGTGTCTGCACAAAGATAATATTTATCACCAGTGATCACTTAGGCCCTGCAATCCGTGGCTCAGAGTCAGCTAAAGAAAAACAACACCAACAACAAAACCGCACAGAATCCAGGTTTCAGAATGTCTAAGCATCTCACACTGCCTGTCCTTCCCGCCCCTCCACATGTGACATTAGTCCACATTAGAGAAGGGCCATGGAATGCCTCACCCTGAGCCCGGGTACATTCTCTTCCCCTCCTTCACTCTCACACACCATGCCTCCTTTTGAAAACCTAGAGTAAAAATGATTCTATAATAAAGGAAACCAGGCTCCCTGTCAAAGCTCACTTCCTGGACGCTGCAGAACGAGACACCTGGGAGGCTGTTTTAAAGATGTATGATGTGATGTCCCTTCCCTTTGTGTGAGAATGGCAAAAGACAAAATGAATAAAATGGGCCCATGTAGAGGCTGACCAGATGGGAAGTGTTTTTCAATCAGCGACACAAAGGAAACATGCACTCAAAGTTCTTTTTCCCCAAAATGAACTGAATTTTAGCCAAACTGTTAAAGTACCTAGAATCCAAAGAAAAGGATGGGAACAAATGAACTGAATTCAAAGGGGCCCAATGCCTCTGAAGGCTGGTCCATCCTTCCAAACTAGAGTCAGCTGGAAGTAAACTCAACTTGCTCCCTGCTCTCATTAAAAAGAATGAGATCTGGAGCTGGGCTGGGAAGAAGGCACTGTGGTTGAGAGCTTGCTAAGCAAGCTTGAGGGCCTGAGAGGGTTGAAAACTGTTAATTCCTCCAGCACTCGTGTAAATGAATAAGCATGACCACATACTTCTGTTACCCTGGTCCTGTGAGACTTGGAGAGTCACTGGGCTTTGAAGACCAAGGTAAAGAAGGTAACAGCCATTCTGGGTAGAGAGACTCCACTTCAAGGAAACAGGCAGGTAAGTGAAAAGAGGAAGACAGATCTCTCCTTTGACATCTGCACACATCCACACACAACATGCACATTGGCACATACATGTGCCTACACTGTACATACATTACATCCATACCATATTTAGGCTACACTCACACACATGCCAAAAAATTAAAATTAAAAAAGAATGAGGGCTGCAGAGATGGCTTAGCAGTTAAGGCACTTGCCTGAGAAGCCTCAGGACCCATGTTCAACTCTCCAGATCCCCAGTCAGCCAGATGCACAAAGGTGAGGCAAGTGCAAGGTTGCACATGCCCACTAGGTGGCGCAAGCATCTGGAGTTCAATTACAGTGGCTGAGGCCCTGGTGCACTAATTCTCTCTCTCTTTCTTTCTTTCTCTAAAATAAGAAAAATTTAAAAATTAAAATAAAAAAGAACAAGGGCTGCAGAGATGACTTAGTAGTTAAGGCATGTGCTTGCAAAGCCAAAGGACCTTGGTTCAATTCCCCTGTTCCCACGTAAGACAGATGCACAAGGTGGCACATGCATCTGAAGTTTGTTTCCAGTGGCTGGAGGCCCTGGAGCGCCCATTCTCTCTCTCTCTCATATATAAATACAAATTTTTTTTTTAATTAGCCCAACTTTTTAAAAATTTAATTTGAAAGAGAAAGAGAGAGAGAGAGAATGGGCGCAGCAGCAGCCTCTCAGCCACTGTGAACGAGCTCCAGACATGTGCGCCCCCTTGTGCACATGTGCGACATTGAGTGCTTGCATCACTTTTGTGTCTGGCTAAATGTGGGACCTGGAGATTCAAACAGGCAGTCTTAGGCTTTGCAGGCAGGCGCTTTAATCACTAAGCCATCTCTCCAGCCTGAAAACTAAAAAATTTTTAAAAGAACAGTATCTGATTGGAACTCCAGTACAATGTGAAGAAAAGGTTTGGCTCGATTTTGAAAAAACAATAATGATTCTAAACAGTGACCCTAGGAAGAAGGAAGCCACTCTGGAGAACTGTGGGCAGAGTAATTAAAAGGTGCAACCTGTAGGAAAGTCTCCAGCTACCCTGCTGAGCTGATTAAACTGAAGATTCATAAGCTGGTGTGAGCCCAAGAGGTAACTCCGTAGCACAGAGTAGTCGCTCAATAAATGTTTATAGGTTTTTCGCTGAACATGAGGTCCAACATTTCTATATTAATAGCTATTACATAAAATTGGATCTCCAGGCAAATATATTTGTGAGATGCTGGGTTAAATAAAGTTAAATGGGCTCTTTATCTGGGATCTCTCAAACCCTCTCTAATATGTTAAGGTGATTTCGAGTTTCCATGGGAGAAAAGATTATGCTGTGTTGGCCAAACTAATTTTACCACCAAATTCTATTGGACTTGGGATTTCTGTCTTAAGAGACATGTTTTGGGGCATGTGGATCTGGCCTACTTCTTTCATTTTAGTAAATGATGGTTCAAATCCCAAGACATTAACTTGGCCAGATAGTCAGTTTGTTAATATCAAATCAAGAACTGTGCTTACCCCCCACATCACCCTCATCTCCATTACCCACGTTACCTTGATTCTAGCCTAAGAGCTCAGAACCCTTCCTCAGGGCACTTTACAACCCCCACACTGGAGGTAAGGCAGCAGTGCCTGGTGATGCATCCTGATCATGTGACCTTAGAACAACTTCAGTTCTCTGACTACATAAGAAAGTGGAGATCAGTTAACATTTGAGGGGAGGGAGGGTTGAGTAGAATTCATCTTTCCACAGCATCCTTCTGTTATGTTCCAATATTTGTAATGATTAGTATTCTCCACTAGACTGTTAATTTTAAGAAGAAGTTCAAGAGGACTAGAGAGATGGCCCTTGTCTGCAAAGCCTAATGACCTGGGTTCAGTTCCCTAGTAACCATGTAGAGCCAGATGCACAAAGTGGTGCTTGCATCTGGAGTTCATTTGCAGTGGCTGGTGCACTCCTTCTCTTTCTCTCTCTCTCTCTCTCTCTCTCTCTTCATATCTCTCTGCTTGCAAATAAATTTAAAAAATAATTTTAATTTAAAGAATTAGGACTGAAGAGATGACTTACTGGTTAAGTCACTTGCCTGCGAAGCCTAAGGACCCATGTTCAACTCTCCAGATCCCACATAAGCCAGATGCACAAAGGTGAGGCAAGTGCAAGGTCACACATGTCCACTAGGTGGCTCAAGTGTCTGGAGTTTGATTACAGTGGCTGAGGCCCTGGCGCACCAATTCTCTCTCTGTGTATGTCTCTCTTGCTCACTCTAAAAAAAATACAAATAGGGGTTGGAGAGATGGCTTAGTGGTTAAGGCACTTGCCTGCAAAGCCAAAGGACCTTGGTTCGATTCCCCAGGACCCATGTAAGCCAGCATAAGGTGGTGCATGTGTCTGGAGTTTGTTTACACTGGCTAAAGGGCCCTGGTGTGCCCATTCTCTCTCTCTTTCTCTCTTTCACACACATAAATAAATAAATAAATAAATAAATAAATAAATAAATAAATAAATATTTTAAAATGTTTAAAAATAAATGAATAAATAAAAATATAAAAAGAGATTAAAAATATAAGTAAATAAAAATAAAATTTAAGGAATTAAATTAAATCTGCAGTCTATTGCTAGTCGTGCAATAGGTGTTAATGAACACCAATGGGAGGGAGGGACGGAGGGATGAGCAAGCACACCAACAGGCAGTGTCTTACTTTAAAGGACTTCTCAGATCTTTGAGGAATGATTAAGCTCCCCTCCCCTCTGCCCACCAGCTCCAGAGGACATAAAGAGAAAATGATTTCTGTTTCCAGTGGACCTCCAGGCTGAGACAGAGAGACTGGGCCAAGGATACCAGGCCAGCTGACAGCCAAGCAGCCTCCCAGGATGGCATTAATCTTTGGTAGGTTCACAACGAGTATTTGAAATAGAAACAATACAGTTGGTACCCTGCTCCATGACAGTCTGCAGACTGGGTTCTTGTGTTGTCTGTACGTTTTAATTATAGAAGAATCGAGGTTACATAACAGGGACATGTATCTGAAGTCACCAGTAACAGCAATCGTTTGGTTACCTTGTGAGGAAGCTGACTGCCTGAAAATGTAAAAATGATTAACTACTACAGTTGGAAGTGTGCAATTCAGGACTAGCCCTCTAGTGGTGAAAGCCCCACAGAGTGGTACATAAAGGGCCTTCTGAGAGTAAAGGATGGCTATGGAAATTTCTGAATGGCCATTGTCCCTGCTTAGCCCCCCTGGATTGTGTCAAGGTAAATTTTTTCTCAGTTTTTTTTTTTTTTTTTTTGAGGTAGGGTGTTGCTCTAGCCCAGGCTGACCTGGAATTCACTATGTAGTCTCAGGGTGGTCTCAAACTCACGGTGATCCTCCTACCTCTGCCTTCCAAGTGCTAGGATTGAGGGTATGTACCACCACATCTGGCTTTATCTCAGTTTCTTACTAGGGAAAAAAATTCATTTCCATATCAATGACTTGCATAATGCTTCCATATGCAGACTCTTCTAGATAGAGACACACAGGTTCAGTCAGAAAGAGTTTTAGGTTCTGGACGTGACAAGCCAAAAATTATTCACAAAATGTGTTCAAAAGTATTTAAGCCAGCTACATATCATTAACACTATTCTCAGTGAAGTGGCCATTGTCTAATGGTGAGACATTTATTTTCCTTTTATCTTTCTTTTTTTTTTTTTTTGGCAAGGGGGTGTTGGTTTCAAAGTAGGGTCTTGCTCTAGCCCAGGCTGACCTGGAATTCACTCTGTATTCTCAGGCTGGCCTTGAACTCACAGCGATCCTCCTATCTTTGCCTCCCAAGTGCTGGGATTAAAGGCATGTGCCACCACACCTGGCAAGACATTTATTTTTCTTTCTTTTTAAGAATCAGTGGAATGCAAAGGTAGCAGTCATGCAGGGACACACATGTGCATGCACCCATGCCCACAAACTCAGCACAGGTGTGTGTCCTGAGCTCCGGGGGAGGCGGAGGAAACGGGGGCAGGTCCTAGGGAAAGAAAGAATGTGGCTGATCCTGCTGGTGAGAAAACCCATCTGAGGCTTGAGAAATCTGGATTCAATCCTGGGCTCCATCGCTAGCTCGCCGCATAATTAAGAGGGCAGGTCTGCTAATCTCTCCGTCCTTCACTTTGCCCTCTTTTAAACAATACTGTCTGCCTCTCCCCACATCTCAGGAACGCCGTGTCAGCAGATGCTGGACGGTGGAGCCCCACCGGCCAATTAGCTGAAGGCGGCAGGGAACTGTGCCCAGCCCCAGCTGCCCTCCTGCCCCAGGCTGTCTCACAAATTAATGTCTTTCGTCACACAAGATCTGCCGGAGAGAGTGTGAATGAATTTCAGACAACTCAGAGCTCGTCTTTTCTAGATCACGAGGCGAAACGAGATTTCCTGGCTGAAAAGCACACATTTTTGCTGCGCGAGATTAGGCCCGCCAACATGCTGTCGTGGGAGGGGGTGGATCCCAACGCCCTATCCCTCCCCGAGGATTTAGACACAATATTAATGATTGCAGAGGAGGGAGGAATATTTTCCTTCTGTGGTGCAGCCATTGGTAAGGTGCCCATGCTTCTGTCAACAACCCCTCACCCATGCCCATGCAAGAAATCCAAGTAATTCACTGGGTCACCTAAAAAGAAAAAGATGTAAAAGCATCAAAGGGACTAGCCAGGAAGAGGACAGGGATGAGCAAGATTGGGAGGACTCAAGAGAAGGTAACGGGGATGAATATGATCAAAATACAGTAAGTATGTAAGCGTACAAAATGCCGTAATGAAACCCATGATGGATAATTAATACACACTTGGAAAAGGCCAAGCCAGGCTTGGTGGTGCACGCCTTTAATCCCAGCTCTCGGGAGGCAGAGGTAAGAGGATCGCCGTGAGTTCGAGACCAGCCTGAGACTACATAGTGATTTCTAGGCCAGCCTGGGGTAGAGAGAGACCCTACCTTGAAAAACCTAAATAAATAAATAAAGTAAGTCAGTGCCTTGGAAAGAAGGCTCATACAGGAGGACTGTATCATAGAAGCACTGGCCCAAGAGTCAGGACATTTGGGCTCTATCCTGGCTCTGGTGAGAGACAGTGAGTGTTTACTGGGGGCTACAATGTTCAGGACAATTGCAAGTGTGAACAAGTTACGTGCTGGCGTGCCTGGCATGTATACAGCAAGTGCTCAATAAAGGTTAGCCTTCTAAATGATCATCTAATTGAGTGTCCCGAAGACCAAGTGACAGGCCTTATTGTCATTCCTAGTGTAGAAACCGGAACACAGAGAAACTGAGAAGCGATGACTCTAACGTGCTCCCAGTCCTCTTCCAGAGTAAAGAATGTATCCCTGCCAGCTGCTGGGAAAGCTGCCAGGCCAAGGCCCTCGGCTGTCAGCCCTCTTTGGAGATTGCTTCAGTTAAAGAAAGCTGGCTTCCCCAAGGTCACGCTTTCTGCCAGGGGCTCCACATCCCGTGATTGGTCAGACATGGTAAAATGGTCTGGCTTCCTGTATTCACTTCCCGGAGCTGCCATAACAAATTACCACAAACTGGGAGGCTTAAAACAACAGAAAGTTATTTCCTCACAGCTCTGGGTGCCAGAGCCTTAAGTCAAGGTGTGGGCAGGCTGGCTTTTTCCGGAGGCTCCGAGGGAATGTGGCCCTTGTCTGTCCATGGCTCCCAGGGGCTGCGGGGCATCCCGGGCTTTCTTCATCTGGTGAATGCTTCTGTCTTCTGCTGGCCTTTTGTGTGAAGGTCTGAGAGTCTGATCTCCCCCTCTTTTCTCTAAGAGGACCACAGCCACTGGACTTAGGGCTTACTCTAGATGCCGGGTGATTTTATCTTGAAACTTCATTTAGTTACCTCTGCAGATATTCTGTTTTCAAATAAGGTCACAATTATAGGTACCAAAGGTTAGCGGTAGCTGTTCTGGTAAGGACTACAATTCAGTTGTTCCTACTCCCCAAAAAGGAACTGAGCTAAAAGGGTTTCTACACTCCAGGCTCCCTTTGAGGCCACCGGAGACCTTTGCTGAGGCCTCATGCCAGCCCAGTGTGTGTGCTCAATCCTGCTCCCTTCTGTCATCTCCCCAGGCCCTCTCCCTAACAAATGTCCTGCCCACTGCTCCCCACTTCAGAGTCTGCAAATATAGCACACATTTATTTCAGAGCCCCCTGAATTTTCAACCCATTTTCTGGATACTTAAATACTTCTTTTGCATGTGCATGTACATGTGGTGTAAAGGAGTGTGCGTGTGTACATGCTGACCGGGAGGGTCTATGTGAGTGGGTGCATGTTCGCATGTATGCAATTACACATGCGTATGCATGTGTGTGGAGGGGATACAACCTCTGGTGTTGTCCTCAGGAGCACTGTCCACCTCCTTTGTGACAGGGTTTCTCATTTGCCTGAAGCTCACCAATTAGAATAGACTAGCTGAAGGGCTGGAGAGATTGCTCAGTGGTTAAGGCACTTGCCTGCAAAGCCTGAGGACCATTCCCCAGTACTCACACAGCACCAAATGCACTAGGTGGCACAGGCGTCTGGAGTTTGTTGGCAGTGCCTAGAGGTCCTGGTACACCCATTCTCTATCTGCAGCTTTCTCTCTTTCACTCTCTCTTAAATAAATAAACAAATAAATGAAACAGAATAGCCAACCAGCAACCTCCAGGGATCCACCTGTCCCTGCCTACCTAGTACTGGGATCACAGAAACATGCTGACACACCCAGCATTTATGTGGGTACTGGGGCTCAGGGCCTCATGCATGCAAGGTAAGCACTTTACTGACTGAGCTATGTCCACCCACACCCTGAAAATGTTTAAATTCTAATCTACTCCTGAATTAGAAATTCTGTGAGCATCTCTGACCAGATATAAGCCAGATAAACCTTCTCATGGCTTCTCAGACATCCCAGATTTCCTTTGTGTTTGCTGATGCAGATCTAACCACCTCCCCATCCTGCCAGTCAGTATCCTACCCCTTGTCCAGAGCCTCCTCCTTCACAGACTCTTTCTAGCCCCATGCCTGGACATGAAGCCCTTAGGCCTCTCCTGACCACTTGTTCACTTCAGGTAAGAGTGATGAATATAGAAGATGGTTCAGCAAGGTCTGTGATGGAAGGGTTTGAGCCCAGCTACAATCTGCTGCCAGTCAAGTTCACATACAAGTGTGCCTTCCTAAGGTCTGTCATAGCTCCTTTACACTCCAATCTACCCATTGGCCTTCAACCCCCTTCTCCATATGGAGACGCATCTGCCACGATCTCCAGGGACCTTTCCCCCAAAGTCAAGTTCACCTTTTCAGTGTCCCCTACACCTGTCTACAAGTGGTAAGGTCATCCTGCTAAACCCTCCAGGTACGAATACAAAACTGAAGTCTATGTTGTTATCTTCTCACAGCTCTTCTCTTCCTGTGGATTCGATCCCTTCTGCTGGGTCTGCCAGCATTAGGGGCCACCACGTGCCACAAGCGCTGTGGAGCCTCTCACTGGTCCAAAGCAGCTACTTCTGTGACCTGTGACATTAGAATCAGTCCTGATGGCTGAAGGGCAGAGACCCACCTTCTGGAAGGGCTGTTGGTGGGAAGATGATTCTTCTGGTCTCTCCTACAGAGCAATGCTTGAGAGCCAGGCCACAAAGGCAAGCTAGAAACAGGAGGGATGCAGCTCCGAGTGCACGCATGTGGATGGACTGTCTCATCCTCAGAGCCCGCTCCGCTGGGTGAGGAGGTTGCAAGCAGGTGTGTAAGGTGGAGCATCAATGACCGTGGTAGGTCGAACCTTAGACCTGGGAGGGGCTCAGCTGCAGAAGAACTGCAGCCAGGCTGCCTATGCTCCATGTCCCGTGTTCTCCCTTGCCATCAAGGAGAGTGCTTAGGAAAGCTTGGTCACTTGTTACTGTGTCACTGTCAGAACCAAAGGGCAGGTCCTTCCCTGGGTCCAGTGTAGGGGCTTTGGTGATATCTAGGGTAACGCCCTTAGTCTATCTCTGCCGGCCTCCCAGCAGAATCTAGAGCTGGTGGAAATTCAAGCCAGCAGAGCGAACCGGAAAGGCAGCATGGGAAGGGGAATAGGGTACGTGGAGAAAACAGATGTGGGTTGGAATAGTACAGGACTTTGCGAAAGTCATTGCCTTACTGACCCTCAGATTCCTGCTCTGGAGAATTCTGGGATAAGACCTACCTCACAGGCAGGCATGGGAGTGAAGGGAGACCACAGGTGCTGACTGGCATGGGAACCACAAACGGTCCTGGAAATGGGAGGTGGGTTAGGATGCGTGGAAGGGAAGAGGCTTGGGCACAGAAGATGAGGCGCGCTGGCTCTTCACTTCCCTCCCCATCTACTCTTTTGTTGTTCTCATTAATTCAGTCAGTCAGTCACCAAAATATTATCGGAGTGCTCACTAGTCTAACACTATGCATCTAACACTAGTCTAGGCTGATCCCTGTACTCACGGTCTAGCACAGGAAATCAGACAACAAACAAGCAGGAAATCCTGAACACTTTGGAATCACATTCACTCCAGGGAGAACTTTCTATGCACAAGGCAAAATCCGAATACGTAATTGTAGGTAACGTGGGATCTGACTCAGTGATGCCTGGGGAAGGAATATTGTTGGTCAAGTCACTTATTCTTGGGAGTTGAATGAACCAATTTCTAAAATGAAGGCTTGGCCTTAGCAGCTTCCAAGAGATGTGTTTTAAACAGAAATCCAAGAGCCGGGCGTGGTGGCATACGCCTTTAATTCCAGCACTTGGGAGGCAGAGGTAGGTGGATCGGCATGAGTTTAAGGCCACCCTGAAACTACATAGTAAATTCAGCCTGGGCTAGAGTGAAATCCTACCTTGGAAAAAACAAAAAAGGTTGTATTTTACAAGAGACCCAGAATCACTGAATCAGGTGACTATGGCCTGCACGTTAATCCTTCTCCTTTAAATTGCTTATGTCAGGTATTTTATTACAGTGATGAGAACAGTAACTAAAACAGACAAGGGTAGGAAGCAGGCTTGGGCGGACTCAAGCAGCTAAGAGTTGGTCAGGTAGTGTCATCTGCCTGCCTCATTCTCTCCTTTTCCCCCATTTTCTTTTTTTTTTTCTTTCTTTCTCTCTTCTTTCTTTTCGAGGTAGGGTCTCACTTTCTTTCTTTCTCTCTTTCTTTCTTCTTTTTTTCCAGGCTGACCTGGAATTCACTATATATTCTCAGGGTGGCCTCGAATTCACGGCGATCCTCCTACCTCTGCCTCCCGAGTGCTGGGATTAAAGGTGTGCACCACCACGCCCGGCTATCTTCACTTTTGATCCTTCTTGGTAGCACATGTTTTCTTTTTTTTTTCTTCCTAAGATCCATATTCAGTTACTTAGGCTCCTGGGCTACACGGGACCTACACGGGCTTGTGGGCTCCCCGAGGTGTACTCCTCCCACTTCATCTTCCCTTACCTCCCTAGTTTTCTCCCTTCCCACTCCTTTGTAAGATCTGAATAAAGTGTGGTATTTTAAAAATCATTTTTAGGGGCTGGAGAGATGGCTTAGTGGTTAAGTGCTTGTCTTTGAAGTTTAAGGGTCCCGGTTCGAGGCTCAGTTAATTTCCCCAGGACCCACGTAAGCCAGATGCACAAGGTGGCACATGCATTTGGAGTTCATTTGTAGTGGCTGGAGGCCCTGGTGTGCCCATTCTCTACCTCTCTCTTTACCTCTTTTCCTCTCTGTCTGTTGCTCTCAAATAAATACATAAAAATAAATAATTTTTTTAATCATTAAAAAATCATTTTCTTGCATCTGGATTTGCCAATTCTTTGGTTAGTTTGCAGATATAAACTTAGGGCTTGGGGTTCCCAATACCCCCTATTAGAGCCCCATTTACAAATAACACTAATATGTAGCACATTAACCATATTGCAATTTTTAGTTTATTTTAGTAACTGGACCTAGTTTCAATAGTTAAGACTACCTATAGAAGTTAGCCATTGATACAATTTTAAAATTAGAAAGTAGCCGGGCGTGGTGGCGCACGCCTTTAATCCCAGCACTCGGGAGGCAGAGGTAGGAGGATTGCCGTGAGTTCAAGGCCACCCTGAGACTACATAGTTAATTCCAGGTCAGCCTGGGCCAGAGTGAGACCCTACCTCGAAAAATCGAAAAACCAAAAAAAAAAAAAAAAAAAATTAGAAAGTAGTTTTCTGGCACTGGGCTTTCCCTGTAATTGTACAAAATGTGTTAAGGAATTAATTATAAAACAACTCCATATTATGCAAAGAGCATTGGACTAGACCAGAAAGAGTTGTCTCTGTCAGAAAGACACTTATCCATGCCTCAGTTTCTCCATTTGTCCAGCGCAGAACAAAAGATATCTAAGCTTCTCTCTTCCCTAAGAATGAAAAATGTAAATTGCAGATAAGATTTGTTATCTATTGCTACCTCCATCTCTCCTACTGGCTCCTCATTTGACTCTCCTAAAAGAAGCCAAAGGGAACAAGAAATCTTTTATAATAAATATCTACATCATCAACAGAAGATGTGCTTTCATTTTTACAATTCAATCATTAGAAAGGCTATTTAGTTCAATGCAAATATGTGTGGAACTGATTAAGAGAACTGATGTCTTCATTAGCAATATTTTCAGACAAAATTTACAAGCATGGAACAACTGAGCCCTCATCTCTTAAGAAGAGCATCTGCAGGCTCTAAAAGTTGTAAGATTTACAACTCTGACTCTTGTGCCTTAATGTGAAAGTTTTCCATACAAAGCAGGGGTTCTCCTTACTGCAGTGTCTTAAATTCCCCCCTCCCCATCAAACAGCTCTTCTAGGAAGCCCCCATTATTCCCAATTAATCTGAACACTAAGATACAAGTCTCGTGTGGTGGGGATTTTAAAGCACCTTGCTTCAGAGAGGAACGTCTCTGAAACGACTCAATCATAATTGCTCCCATCGTGACAATAAGGCTTTCGTACAGACTTTCAGCCCTCAAAGTGCTTCTATAATGACCACACTTTGAAATTCTGTTCTCTCAAAACATACCCCATATATTAGATAAGGGGTCGCTGACCTCATCACACAGACTAAATAGTCAGGCGAGTGCATAACTTCCCACTGGAGTCATAGTGGTATTTAAACCCCAAATCTAATAATCTAATGCTATTCTAGTGGCTTACCCAACCTTTTGTCTTTCTTTTTTATTCCAAGTTTTCTAAACTCATCTGGGATGTAATAGATCATGTTTAATTGTTCAGGCTTTTATGCTGAGCTTTCAGAGTCGTGTCTGATTTGTGGCCTGGCTGGAGTTCAGTATTACCCAATACCACGTTGATTTCATCAGCCCAGTATCAAAGCTTCCTCACTTTAGTCAGAAATTAAAATAATAGCTTTAAGTTTCTTCCTGCTGTCAGGCAGCTAGTCAAGAATGAGACTCGCCATGTTTTTAAAATGATTCTACATGTTCCCCATAGAAGCTGGATATAGAGTCTTTCATTGAGCACAGATCAACTTTTTCTGTACAAGACAAAACTGCGGCATGAAACCTAGAGCATAAACGGCCAGATCCAGCCAGTCCCCTGAGCAAGCCTACAATACCAGTTGTTTTTCCTCACTAAAGGTGGGTTAGTGAAGACAGCCTCGGCACCTAAATGAGCAGTCATAAAATGGTTAAGAAGCCAACATTCTCGGTACAAAATCACCACAACCAAAGGTCATAGAGACATGACCTAGGCCTTCATGCAGCCTCACATCACATCCTTGACGTGTATTCACCTGTAAGGCCAGGCAGTCCTTGAGCGAAGTTATCTCAGCATCCCAAGGACAGGGCAGAGAATCAGGTCTACCTTCTACCTTTGCTCACAGCACACATCCTGGCTCTCCAGGGGCAGTCATGTGAACTACAGACAGACCTATGAAAATGAAAACTGAGTACTGCTATCAACACTTATTACAGGAGATTAATCCCCATGCCTTCCACCGTTCACATTAAGTATCAAGGTTCAGCTCTTAACTTCCTTTTCTTGGCGTAATCACTTAAAAATTAACGCTACTGAAGGCTTGCACCATTTTCCCATTTCAAACCCATATTTGACTTTTAAAATCACTCATTCCTTCTTCCAAGTGACAGCGGGATGTGATAAACTGAGTCCTTTCCATCACAACCCTTCAAGGCTCAGGGACCATTGCAGAAGAAGTGTCAGAAAGAGCTAAAGGAAGGGGAGGAGTGCTTACAATACCGTCTTCCCAGGCACAAAGTAGCTGTGGTGTTCATGACCTCACAGTGACTACTGCTACCTACACAAGACCTGCATAATAGGAAGGAAAAAGAAAATGAGGACATCAAAATAAAAGAGAGACTAGTTGGAAAGAAGAAGGGATTCAGTAGAGGGGAGATTTGAGGGGTAAAAGAGAGGGGATGGGATGGGATTATGATCATGGGATCCTGTGATCCTGTCTCTATGTATGTAAGGAAGAGTGGTTTAATGGAGGGGGGTGGGGAAAGCAAAGGAAGTGGTGGGAAGGGGTTATGATCAGGGCACATTGTGTACATGTCCGGAGGCAGTCAAAAAGGTTTTTTAAAAAACTACACAACACTTCAGCTGTTCACACTAAAACAGCATTCTGGATTTTCAACATTTAACTCAGAAAATAAAAACGGCCATCTTTACAGAGTAAGGAATGAGACCCTGACTCATAAAAATATGAATAAATAAATAAATAACTATTAAAAAGGAAAAGGACACTTATGATAAATATAATGAATCAAATATTAAGTCCTTTGAATGACAAATATCAACCTCATATGTATGTATGGAGAAATGCCTAACATGCATGATCACTAGGTTCACTAGATATGGCCATTGTTCAAATGAGCACTTCTGAAAAGAAGAAATCCAGGGACCCGTGCGTGCAGGATGACGTCTTCATGCCATTCCTAAGGAAGGAAATGCAAAGTGAAGCAACAGTATTTGTGACGTGAATCTCACATTAGCTAAAATTAAATCTGACAATGTCAGAATAGAGCTCTCATCCATGGCGCAAGGGGTGGTAGAAAAATTAACCGTGAAAGGCACGAATACATCATAACCTGACAATTCCACTCCTTAAACATGCATCCTGCAAACATGTGCTTGTTTATGCCAAGATGCTCCTCTTGACAACATTGCTTTTCTTCATAGTCCAAAATTCAAAATATGTCAATCATAGAATAAAGCACAGAACTAATGAGACAGCACACTATACAGCAATGCAAATGAGTGAGCCACACTGAACTCCACACTTCCTAAGCAACGCTGAGTGAAAGACACCAGGCACAACCTACACAATGATTCTACCTATATAGTCAGAACTGGGGGAAACAACCCACCATGCTGGGGCTCAGCAGGTAAGAGTGGTTGTCACAAGCATGAGGGTCCAAGAAAGCCCAAGACTGTCTAAGGCTGCCTGAGTTCAATTCCCCCAAGACCCACATAAACAGTGGGGTGTGGCCATACATGGCTTTAACCCCAGTCCAGTGGTTAACAGTAGCCTGAAATTTCCTGGGGCTCATGACAACTGTAGCTATGCGATCAGAGACTTCATCTCAAAGAAATACACAGGTGGACTCATATAGGATACTCAAATGTTTTCTTCAGGCCTCCAGACACATCTACACTTACATGCACATACATAACACACGCACAAGCATATCACACAACACATACCCCCCCACACTGTTGCATATATAACTGGTGAAATAATAAGAATGGGGAAGGAGGGGTTGCTACAGTCAGGACAGTAGTGACCCTTGGAGACAGGATGGAGAGTACTGAATCTGGCTTGTTTATGTAACTATATCACTTTATCAATGAAACTGGGTATGTTATACTTTTCTATGGGTTATAGTTCACAAAAATTAAAGGGGAAGGCCTGCACCACTGAATAACACAAATTAGGGGGAAAAAAATCAAAGCCCAGAAACAGGCCCAATACATAAAAGATATAGAGGAATTGGGCTGAAGAGACGGCTTAGCAGTTAAGCACTTGCTTGTGAAGCCTAAGGACCCTGGTTCAAGGGTCTATTTCCCAGGACCCATGTAAGCCAGATGCACAAGGTGGGGCATGCATCTGGCTGGAGGCCCTAGTGTGCCCATTCTCTCTCTCTCTCTTTCTCTCTCTTTCTCTCTCTCTGTCACTCTCAAATAAATAAAAATAAACAAAAAATTTTTAAAGAGATAGAGATACTGAACTGTTAATCTTCTTTTCCACATTGACATTAAACTCCTACCTCATCCAATGTCCCCAAATAAATCTGAAATTGATCAGACATTTCCCACTAAAGTTGAATAGGTTAAACAAACTGGTAGATACAGAAACAAAACTCCTTTAGAGTGAAAGCTATAAAAAGAGAAATAAGGCCGGGCGTGGTGGTGCACGCCTTTAATCCCAGCACTCGGGAGGCAGAGGTAGGAGGATCGCCATGAGTTCGAGGCCACCCTGAGACTACATAGTGAATTCCAGGTCAGCCTGAGACTACAAAAAAAAAGAGAGAGAGAGAGAGAGAAATAAAAATATACTAGAAGACACGGACAAATATTTTTTTCTTGGGTTAAGAAAAGTAGGTCCAGGGCTGAAAAGATGGCTTAGCAGTTAAGGCACTTGCCTGCAAAGCCAAAGAACCCAGGTTCAACTTCCCAAGACCCATGTAAGCCAGATGTACAAAGTGGTCCATGCATCTGGTATTCATTTGCAGCAGCCTAAGGCCCTGGCATGCCTCTCTCTTTCTCTCTGTGTCTCTCTTCCTCCCTCTTTCTCTCAAATAAATAAATAAAAATAAGCCAGGCATGATGCTCATGCCTTTAATCCCAGCATTTGGAAAGCAAAGGTAAGAGGATCACTGAGTTTGAGGCCACCCTAAGACTACATAGTGGTCAGCCTGGGGTGGAATGCAGTTTAACTCAAAAAAAAAAAGAGAGAGAGAGAGAGAGAGACAGAGAAGAGAAAGAAAATAAAAATATGTTTAAGCATGCATGTAAGAGAAGTCTATAGAAAATTTGTTGGATATGGTGGTTCACGCAGTAATATTCACCACAAGGATGAAAGAAAACTCCACTGAACTGCATTAAAAGTATGTGGTGGTTTGATTTGGGTGTCCCCCATAAACTTAGGGGTTCTGAATCTAGGTTCCCAGCTGATGGAGATTTGGGAATTAATGCCTCCTGGAGGCTTATGGGTATTATAACCAGTTTCTCCTTGCCAGTGTTTGGCAGACTCTCCTGTTGCTATTATCCACCTGATGTTGGCCAGGGGGTGATATCCACCCTCTGCTCATGCCATCATTTTCCCTGCCATCATGGAGCTTTCCCTTGAGTCTGTAAGCCAAAATAAATCCTTTTTTTTTTTCAAAAGCTGCTCTTATTTGGGTGATTTCGGCCAGCAATGTGAACCTGACTGCAACAGTAAAGTGGTACCGAGGAGTGGGATTGCTGCTGCTAGACACCTGACTGTGTGGCTTTGGCCTTTTGGAGCTGATTTTCAAGAGGAATGTGGAAGGATTTGAAACCGGCCAAGAGACACCTTGCAGTGCTGTAAGTACAGTTTGATGGAATATTCTGATCAGAGTTGAAAGACCTGAATGCAATAAGAACTGTGGACTGTGGGGTTTGGCTTGCGAGGGTGAGAAAGAGCTTTGGCTGGACTGGGCTAGAAGTAGTTTGTGTGAAAGGCTTGATGTTATGGCCGTGTCCTGAGAATTTGTGCAGGGTTGCATTGCATAGAAATGGGCTGGTGTGAGCAGAGGGATATGGTGCAGAAAATATGAAATCTTTGGGTGAAACTGCTGCCTGTTCAGCAGCAATTGAGGGATTTTTTAAAACCATTGACTTGCATTGGGACAACAGAAAGAATGTAGGCTCTTTTCAAGGGGCCTGAGTGCTGAAGGAGTGTCCTATTCTTCAAAGCATGCTTTATTCTTCCGAATTAACAAATTCACACTCTACCTGGTATTATGGAGTATAAGAAATGCAGGAAAGAGAGGGTTATTGAATTTGCAACATGGTCATGTGTTTTGGAAACGACCATGGGCAATGTGTAGCAGGTTTGCTGGATCCCTGCATGGAGACCCGGTGGAGCTGTGAGGATGGACCATGGGTTGCGGCAGACCCAGTGGGATGCTGGGACCACGAGATGGCTGCTAAGGAAAGCTGCCATCCCCAGATGATGTTTTCTAGGACTCTGAGTAGCTTAGCAGGAGGGGCGGAATTGGAACTCCAGAGACTTGTTGCTGGTTAGAATTATCGGACTTGGAGATTTGTCACTGACTACAGTGGTTGGACTTGGAGACACAGAGGTTGACATTTGCCCTGTTTCAAATCTTGTATTGGTTGAATCTTTCTTTGCTATGCAGTGTGAGTGTTGATTCTGTGCTGTTATGGGTTTTGGGGGTGGGGAATTTTTGGTATTATGGCTCAGTTAAAAGATCTTGGACTATGGGAATGTTTGAACACCATTAGGATTGATGAAAACTATGGGGGTTTTAAAGATGGGCTGAATACATTGCATTTTACATCATGGATGGTTATCAGTTTATGGGGGACAGAGGTGGAATGTGGTGGTTTGATTCAGGTGCCCCCCCCATAAACTTAGGTGTTCTGAATGCTAGGTTCCCAGCTGATGGAGATTTGGGAATTAACACCTCCTGGAAGCAGTGTATTGTTGGGAGCGGGCTTATGGGTGTTATAGCCAGGTTCTCCTTGCCAGTGTTTGGCACACTCTCCCTTTGCTATCGTCCATCTTATGTTGGCCAGGGGGTGATGTCCACCCTCTGCTCATGCCATCATTTTCCTCTGCCATTATGGAGCTTCCTCTTGACTCTGTAAGCCAAAATAAACCTTCCCCCCCGCCCCGCCCAAAACTGCTCTTGGTCGGGTGATTTCTGCCAGCAATGCGAACCTGACTGCAACAAAGTGCTTCACTAAAAAACAATTATGTGGTAAAGGGTGAGCATTCTTAATTCATAATTTAGAAACCAAGAAAAACGGTATTCCAAGAGGATGAGAGGAATATAAATAAGCAATTCTCAGAAGAGTAAACATTTTACTTAAAAGAGAAGTCATGGGCTGGAGAGATGGCTTAGAGGTTAAGGCGCTTGCCTGCAAAACCTAAAGACTCATGTTTGACTCTCCAGGTCCCACATAAGCCTGACTCACAGTGACACAAGTGTGCAAACTTGCACATGTGCACAAGGGGGCACATGTATATGGAGTTCAACTGCAGTGGCTGGAGGCCCTGGAACACCAGTTCTCTCCCTCTCTCACTCTTTTGCATTAAATAAGAGACAGAGAGAGAGAAGTCATACTTGTTGGGTGTGGTGGCACACGCCTTTAATCCAGCACTCAGGAGGCAGAGGTAGGAGGACTGCTGTGAGTACGAGGCTACCCTGAGACAACATAGTGAATTCTAGGTCACCTGAGCTAGAGCAAGACCCTGCCTTGAAAAACCAAAAGGGGGGGGAAAAAAAGAAAGAAAGAGAAGTCACACTACCTTAGTTGACCAGTGTACATGAAAACACTCAACCTTCACTAATACACATTAAAAAAAAAATTGCTTACATTTCTTAAAGGGAGAGAGAATGGGCACACCAGGATCTCTAGCCATTGCAAACAAACTCTAGATGCATGTGCCACCATGTGCATCTTGGCCTATCTGGGTTCTGGAGAATCAAATCTAAGTCCTTAGTCTTCTCAGGCAAGCACCTTAAGTGCTAAGCTATCTCTCCAGCCCTTATACACATTTTAAATGTTTTTTTTTTTTTTGTAATATTCAATTTACAAAGGATTTAACTAGTAAACTGAGTGTCACTTTTATTGGACTCTCAAAAACTCAATACTTTAGCCTAGAAATTGGCTTGTAATCCCAGCTAGTTGGAAGGCTGGAGGGTGGACAGTAAGTTCAAAGGATTCCTGGGCTACAAAGTGAGTTCAAGTCCAGCCAGGCAACTTAGTGAGATCCCGTTAACAAACACCAAGTTAAAATACGGGCTGGAGATGTAGCAAATGCTTAATATGCATGAAACCTAGGTTCAATCCTTAGCACCACAAAAAGAAAAAGAAAAAAAACATTTCTAGAAAATATCTCCTGGAAACGTGTATATAGATGTGACTATCTTTGATGATGTTGATCACACCACCATTTACCAATTACATTATAATAAAGTGTTAAACAACATGCAGTTGCTTTCAAAGCTATGGTGCATCCATGAAAAATGCTCAGTAGCTATCTACAATGCAAGACATTTAATATGGGGAAATGCTAACAATATAGAAAGAAGACTGAAACAATATATAGAACTATTCATGGAAAAACAAGTACAAACACTCAAAGGTTAAGAGACCGAGCGGTAAGCTTAAAGGTGGCTGTGTGCACACATGAACACAAACCCTTTCATGTTACCAGCCTTCCAGAAACATGTTTTCATTCCATACAGAACTTCAAATAACTATGTTCTGAAATCACTATTAGCTTTAAAAGAGATTTCACACCGTTAGCTCAGTGTACCTTTTATGTTTACCGTTATGGGAGGGACTATAGAAAGTATTTTCTGACCTAATGCACATGACATAGAAGAAGCCTGCTACCTGGGCATCAGATGTAAATGTGTTTTCACTTATAGTTCATGTATGGACACTGCTTTTCAGGAAGTGAAATTCAACTCCGTACAAGTAAGATATCACCACCATGGGATCAGTGGTTAGGGGCACGTGCTTCAAATCCCCAGCCACCCACCTAAAGCCATTCATTCATTTGCAACACACACACACAAATAACAAAAACCATTTCATCAACATTTGAGGGGACTGTTATTTTATTTCTCCTTTCAATACTTTTAAAGATACCACATATTAGACAAAGAATTTTTTGATAACGTGTTAACTTCTCTGGAGATAACCATATAATCATTTTACATGACATGAACATGTACATATGAGATGGGGGTTTCTACAGCCTATAAATGCTTCTTTTGGTGGGAAAACAAAAGGCAATATGTTGACAATTGTAATTTGCAAAAGTTGGTTTCCTTACCATCATGTCTGCCCTGTGTGTGAACCAACCATTCATGACAGCAGTGAACTCAGGTCAGGGGAACCCAACAACAGCTGCCCCCAAGTCACGTGGGCTTGGATTCTCCTCCAGCTCCTTCCTCCTCCCCGCAGGAGCACGAAGCAAATACTCAAGGCTCGTCTTCCCGCCGCAGCCCCCGACACCATGCCCGACCACTCAGTAGACGGGGTCGGCACTGCTGGGGTTAGAGTAAGGAGCCCATGATCTTAAACAAAGCCACGAGTGCTCCATGACACTAAAATACCAGAGCAACGCACTGCGCACTGGAGAACTGTAACACTGTGCGGGCAAGCACGATACTCAAATATTAACTTGTCAAGCACGTGAAGATCATCTTGTGAAGGACAAACCGGGCTTCACTTTGGGGATGAGCGAGCTCAGAGCTCCTCGGAGGACTGGTCGTCGTCGTCGTCCCTCACTTCGCGGTAGCTCCCCGACGAGCCCCCTTCGGGGTTGTAGCTCTGCATCTTAATGTCCAGCCTCTCCGCTAGCTTCTGGGCCGCGAGCTTTGCCTGCATCTCCTGGAGGACAGAGAGCAGGTGAGTGCGCAGGAGCACAGCCCTCCCACCGCCCCGCCCCGCCCCGCCCGCGCGGACATCCGGGTACCTCGTAGCTCCGCTTCTGCAGCCTCTGCAGCGCCAGCGACTCCTCCATGGCGAGCAGGCGCGCGGGCTCGTGGTGCAGCGGCCGCAGGCGCGCGGCCGTGACGTCATCCAGGTGCTGCCGCTCCCGGCGCCGCCGCTCTTCCGAGGACAAGGACGAGGGAGCCGCCCGCCGAGCCGGGCCCGGTGAGTCGTGGGGCGGCGCGGGCAACCTGGGGAGGGAGACAGCGCTGCAACCTCGCACGGCCTCGGCCCTCGCCTCACTTCCTGCAGGCCGCTTGCCCAGGTGCTCTGCTGTGCTCACACTGGACGGTCAGCTGCGGGTGTGGGGCGCAGGGGTGGCCACGCGAGTCACTTGAGGCACGCAGGAGAAAGCGAGTCTGAGAACAGGCATGCCAGACCGTGAAGGACACCCAGCGGCCACGTTTCCTAGCTGACAGGCCCGGGAAGACTGAGGCAGAGCGCGGAGGCCGCACACAGAGGCAGGGAGCACGACCCATCTCACGGTCCACTCGTGGGCTGCTCACACACCCAGCCCACGGAGCCCGACTAAGCCCGCTCGGCTGCTGCCCCCACTTCTCTCCTGGCGGCACCTCCCTCTCAACTCCTGGAGAACGACCACGACCAAGAACAGGAGCCACTGACTCCTTTTTCTTGTATCTGTCACTTCTGTCTTCCTCCTATGCTCTTACAAGTCAAGATGCCTCACGGCACAGGAGATCACTTGACCCAAACCTACTTTTCATACCTAACTAAAAGTGAGGATCTTAAACAGCAGAATGTTTCGAGGTCACAAAACACAAAGATGAATGGTAGAACAGGGTTCAAATCTCTAACAAAACAAATATGATTTAAGTATCTTGAGTTTTTGGTTTTCCAAAAACGTAGAAGTGGTCTCACTTTTTATTTGAAGTTATGCTTGTCAGTACCAAATTCTACTCTCACTTGAACAGCAACTCTGCTACAGGAATAATTCTTTTCTCCTCAAAAAGCCTTTATTTTACTGACGATATCAGGAACAAAACTATGGCAAGGAACTCCAAAGCAGGATATTTTCCCCCTCATTCTGACCAATTTTTTTTTTAATGCTCTTTGCTTCTTTCCCTTGGAAACATATTATGACTTAGTTTAATATTTTCCCTGGTATGGAACTTTGTAACATGCCTCAAGAATGCTGTCAACCCTTTTGGTGGGGAACTCCCCAGTTAGGCTGGGATTCGAAGCATGTACCACCATGCCTGGTATTTTTATGTGAGTTCTGGAGATTGAACTCAGGTCCTCAAACTTACAAGGCAAGGACTTTTAGCTTACACACTCATTAAAAGGAGAACTGTATGCTTGCAAGTGGTACTGGAAAAGGTCACAATGTATTCTCTCTCCAACACCTTGTTCAATGAACTACTGACAAAGCATCCTGAAACTGAATACTCTCCATCTAGTATTTAAATTTCAGTGCTAACAAATCTAACATATATTTCAAAGGAATCCTCCATTTCAGCCCAGGCTGGTCTCGTGACTTCCACAATGTGCTCATTGCTACCTACAAGCGGTGCTTGCAAAGCTCACTGAACTTGGAACGCTACTTTGACTTTGACACACATTTTGTTCCTAGACAGGCCCGTTTTTCCAGCAATACTCACACATTGGTTTTAAACTTGTGTGCTGGGGGCACTGGGTTTCTGGCTCGCGTCTCTAGCACTTCCATGAAATGAGGCTTCTTAGCAGTCCCTCGGGAATGGCCCTTCAAGTTCTCAGCGCTCGTGCTCTCTTCTGAGTGGTGTTCGCTTTGGTCTGAAATTGTGATCCTTTGTAACTTATCAATAAACAGGCTGTCAAAGCCGTGGGAGGAGTCTTCTGCTTGACTTGAAGTACAAGGCTGGGAGAGATGTTGGCTGGCTGCAGATGAGGAGGGCTCCCTGGCTGTGCTGCCGGAAGCTGGGCACATGCTCACAGGGTGCTCAGCCTCCACAGCCTCGGCCTTGCCTGTGTGAGCAGGATGTACCAGTCCCTGTGCTGAGGCTGTCTTAGATGATGTGATGTTGTCTACAGAGGAGCAGCCAGGAGCTAGTGATGAAGTATCAAGTATCTGGTCAGAATTCTGAGCTTTCTCTATGTCCACATCAACTCTTGCAATGGCTTTGTGCCTTAGCTTACAGTCTAAACTAACGGGGTCAAACAGTTCACTTCTTCCTCTAACCTCTTCACGTTCCACAATGGCAGCTTTCAGCTTGGCAACAGTATCTGCAATCTTCTTACCTTTGTCGGGCAATTTGCAAATGAATTTTCTGACAAATGGAAAAAACATGTATGCATCAGAGCCATGTTTTTAAACTTGACACATTTAAAAGGAAAAACATTATCCTCCAAGGGAGAAAAGCTGATTTTTAACTTTAAAAAGAAAAATCTGGGCTACAGAAAAGGCTTAGCAGTTAAGGCGCTTGCCTGCAAAGCCTAAGGACCTAGGTTCGACTCCCCAGAACCCACGTAAGCCAGATGCACATGGTGACTCATGCATCAGAGTTTGTTTGCAGTGGTTGGAGGCCCTCTCTCTCTCTCTCATAAATAAATAAATAAATAAAAATTTGAAAAATTTTTAAAAATCTGATTAGCCCAAGACAGAAACCAAACAAATAAATTTCCTTACATCCCCCAAAGCAGGGAAGGCAAGAAGAGGGGATGTAGGGCTCATCTGCTCATCAGTTAGACTTTTAGGACTATAGGTTGAGTTCTCCTAATGCGAAAATAAATCCAGAGTCCTTCCAAAACCCTGACGGGAATGACTCAAACAGTGGAAAACTTCCCACCTGACCACATGTGATGAGCAGTCGGTCAAAACAGGGGCCGACAGAATATGCTGTTTAACATTACTTCAGGCTATGTATGTAAGAAACAAAACGCAATGTGAAATTTAGAATTGGGTCCCATCTCTGATATCTCCTATATGGATAAATACATGTAATATGCATCTGCACATATGTAACAATATGAGAAAACAACTGAAATTAAGAAATTCAAAAAAACCTTTCTGGCCCTAACCACTTAGCAAAACAGGTGTTCTAAAAATCAGCATTCTTTAAAGTATGATCTCTAAGATCTAAGGGGTTGGGGATGGCTCTGGGAGGTAAACCTATTTTCTTAACTCCAAAACATTATTCGCCATTTTCCTCTCATATGCACACGTGGGGATGGGCTGGGATTCAGTGTTATCACTGAATGAACATGGGCATGTGTGCTTTCAAAAGTGCTCAGTTGTTTCTGAAAATCAACAAGTACTTCTAGATATAACACACATTTATAGGCGTTCTTTGGGATGTCCAGTAATTCTTTAAGAATATTAACTCCCAAGACCAAAAGATTAATTCACTGTTATAAAAACACATTCTTAGAAAATCAGACATACCCGTCTCTAAAAGGAAGTCGTTATCATGTACAAGTGCTGTGTTTCGTCTTTTGCTAAGTGACAAATTTTCCTTTTCCCTCTTATTCTCGGCCATATAATCATAAATGGAGGCGTGGTACAGCTTAGGCCTCTAGTCTTGACACTGCACATCGTTAGCACGTCTGCACACTCGCTCCTATATTTTCTCAAGCCTCCTCTCTCCTTAACTCAGTACCCTCGAAGTAAAATCAACCTGCAAACCCTTTCCCAGCTTTCCTGTTTTCGTTAGTAACTCCCCATACAGACAGAAACTGGGGCCAATATTCAAATTATTCCACCATAACTTCGTTTTCCCAACCCTTCACCTTCCTAGTTCGTTTTCTCACAATGCCCCCTTGTTGGAAACCTCTCGGAAAACATCGAGGCTGTCTTTTGCTGCCTCTTAATTCTTCCAAACCACCCTGCCGCTAAACAAAGCAAACCCTCCCCGCGCCGTCATTCCCGTGCAGAAATCGCGCGTGAAACTCCCTAGCCCCCGCGCCCTCGCGTAGTCGGGGCATCTGGGGGAAGGGCGCGGGCGCGGGCCCGGGGCTCGGGGCTGCACGGGCCGCCGCGTGGGGCCCGGCCTGGTCGCGGAGGCCCGGCTTGCAGGCGGCCCGCGATGGGCGCAAGGTCACCTTGAGGGCCCGTGGCCGGCTCAGGGCGGGGTGGGCCGCGGGAGGGACGGACGGAGGGAGGGACGGACGGCCGCCTGCCCGCCCGCGGGCCCGGGGCTTACTCGTTGCGCAAAAGTCTCTCCTGGCGCCTCCACATCTCCCGCAGCTCCGCCAAACTCCGCTGCCCCAAGTCCTCGGGAGCTCGGGGCTCGAAGCCGCGGGGCAGCGAGGACATTGTGCGCGGGCCGGGGCTGCGGCTGCGGCTGGCGGGGCGGCGGGCAGTCGGCGTCCTCGGCGGGCCCCACCGCTGGCGCCGGGTCCGCGGCCGCAGGCGACTCCGGGGCGCGAGCGGGAGCCGCCATTTTCCCGGAAGAACGGGTCTTCTTCGAGTCGAATCGAGCTTTATTGAAACGACGGAAACGAACAGCGACCCGGGAGACGGGGGCGCCCGGGGGAGCGCGGAGGGGCGGAAGTGACGTCGCGGCGCCGGCTCCGGGCTTGGCGCCCCTTTTTCTCTGCGTTGGCTCTGGGTGACTCCCCGGGCCGTTTGGAAGACAGGGATCAGCTGGGCTGCAGGCGGGGACGCACGCGGGAGAAGCATGGAAGCCCGGTGTGGTCTCCATGAGCGATGCCAGCAGAGGCAGGAGGACCGCGAGTCCCAGGTTGGCCTTGGCACCATAGTGAGCCCTGCCTCAAAGAAAGGAAGGGAAACCGCAGACATGGAATTTGTCACTGGATTCAACAGCCTTATTCCGTAGCCAGGGCTCAACAGGTTATTAACTCCTTGAGGAAATGTATCAGGCTGAGGCAGGAGGGTCATGAGTTCAAGGTCTGTCTGGACAACATAGTGAGATCCTTTCTCATAATAAGTAAAAAGAGTGGACATTAAGCAATTGATAAAGCAATATAATAAAATACAGTAGGATATGTGCCTAAGAAGTGGACTTGAGTCAAAACCTGAAGGATGACTAACTCAGCTGTTGGTGACACGGGGGAGCGTGCAGGAGAGGATTTGGGGGCCCGTGGCTTAGTGTGTGGGCCTCCTAGCCCAGGTTAGTGGCGTCTGACATGTTAAAGTTGGCAAATTCTTTAGAGACTGTGGTGCATGAAGCAAGACTTTCTTCATTCGCAGTACCGCCGGGGCAAGGCATAGTGCCTCTGGCTTTTGCACTAGTTGCCATTGCACTCCCAACTCACAGCAACAATTCAAAGTGCTACTTTCTCCCCCAGCTCCAAAGGCCACCAAAGATGTATTAGGATTGGGACATGGTATAGAGGTGTTTGAGAACCTATATTTTGTAAGACACTGTTAGGTGGTCTGTAGATAGAGACACCAAACCTGAAGTGAGTGTAACATCTTCCCTACAAAAGCAACAGATTTCCAATCCTAATGCCCAGCCGCTTTTTCCACCTCGCCAATTTAACAGTCCCCTCTTCACACTTGTTTCCAAATAAAATTGTGAAAAGAATTACTTCCCAGCAGCTAAGAAGGGGAAGACAAAGGAATACACTTCAGACAGCATTTTCCTTGTCTCCATAATACATCTGCAAAATCTGTATCCCCACAGGAAGAACAGGAGCCATTCAAAGATGGCATATGTCAATAGAAAATCAAGCAGATATTATGCCCATAACCCTCCATTCTCTCTCTCTTCTCTTTTATGTGAGAGAGAAAGAATTTGTCTGGGTCTCCAGCCACTGTAATTGAACTCTAGATGTGTGTACCACCTTGTGCACATGTGTGAACTTGCACATTTGTGTCAACTTGTATGTCTGGCTTACATGGGATCTGAAGAGTCAAACGTGGGTCCTTAGGCTTTGCAGGCAAGCACCTTAACTGCTAAGCCATCTCTCCAGCCCCACCATCCATTCATACATAAGGAAATTTGTAATTTTTCTCAGTCCTTGGTAAGGTACTATACAAGCACAAGCAACTCCTAATGAGTTTCATATGAAATCCACAGCTATTCCAGGGGGTCAAGTCACAGCAATTTCTCTGCTCCACAATCTAGTTCATTCTGATCAGATTAACATATCAAAACACTTCTTTTGAAGAATTTTGGATTGACCCTGTGGCCTTATACATGTTAGGCAAATACTCTACCACTTATACCCATAGCCCTCTTTTTAAGTTTTTAAAAATATTTTATTTATTTGAGAGAAAGAGAAAGAGAAAGAGGCAGATAGAGAGAATGGGCACCCCAGGGCCTCCTCCCACTACAGACAAAATCCAGACACATGTGCTACTTTGTGCATCTGGCTTCAAGTGGGTACTGGGGCATCAAATCCAGGCCACCACGCTTTGCAAGCAAATGCCTTTAACTGCTGAACCATCTCTCAAGACCCCCCTTTTAATTCTGGGGCAGGATCTTATGTTTCCCAGGCAGGCCTTGAACTCATGATCCTCCTGCCTCAGCTTCTCAAGTAGCTGATATTACAGGCCTCAGTCATCAGGCCCAGCAATACATTTCCTCAAGGAGGTCAATAACTTGTCCCAGCCCAGCTGACTAAGAGTCTTGTTGAATCAGGTGGTGGTTGGCATGCACCACCCCAGGTTCATTTTTCCTGCTCTTGGACTCCAGCTACAAGATTTTGTTTTCTCACAGTCATAAATTCCCATCTCCAGATCCCAGGCCGCCCTGTACATAGGCCATTGCTGCCTTCATTTCCAGCCTCAGCATGCTGCCCCTTCAGTATTCCTCTCCCAGAAGGCTGTCCCTTCTGCCCTTGCCAGTTATAAATTTTGGCTCCTCTCATCAACTCTTATAGCTTTCCTAGGTTGTTTAAAATCAAATTGCACTTTCTTTCAAGCACAATTGTACTGCTTAATTCGAGTTGGAACCTCACTGCTTGAAGCCTACTATACCTTTCTCATTGTGTCATACGTGGTCATTTCTTTTCCGTTCTAACAAAATTGTCTCTATCAAGGCATTATGGCTGTGCTTTTGTGTCTCCCTTAGCACATGTAGCAGGTACTATAATTGACAGAATCTCCTCTCATAATTTTTCTTTCCATTGTTTTCCCATTTCTCCATTGGATAAATGAAACATCTCTTTTTTTGTACATACAGATATTAAACTTTTGTGAACACATTAACCACAATTAGTTTGAGGATATTTTCAGTGCTATAGGACAGAATCTTTCACACAGCCCAGCTTAGGGCTTCAAAATGTGCGAGCATACATCTAGACGACCAACACCCATGCACAGACCGTGTGGTTCTGTAGTCAGCACCTAAGAGGGAGGGCAGGTGAAGAAACTTGGCCATCCAACAAAGGCATAGTACTCCCCAGTCAGAGGTTGTTTTTTCTGAGGAAGAAACTTACAAGCTGAGACCTAAATAACAAGAAGCAATCAAACATTGGAATATCTGATGGAAAAACATTTCAAATAAAGGAAAGAGAGAGATGTTAAAGTCCTAAATGTTTAATAACAGAAAGTCTGTGTGGAAAGCGAACCTGGCTGACCAGGGAGCCGGGTGAAACCTCTTGTCTCTGCCCCCTCTCAGCACTGGAGTTACAGACACATGCAGCCATGCCTAGCATTTTATGTGGGTGCTGGGGCTCAAACCAGGTCCTCGTGCTTGCACAGCAAGAGCTTCTACCTGCTGACCCATCTCCCCAGCCTCCATATTACTGCCCTTAAGACAGAATTATTGAGATATAATTTACTTGTCACAAAATTCACCTTTTGTAGGGGTTTAGGTCCATGTTCTGGAAAATGCCTGCAGTCCAGTGCAGACCAGAACCAGAGCAGTTCCACTTTGCCCCAAATGTCAACTTCACCCAGCCCCTGGTCTGTGTCTGTGTCCTGTCCCTGGAGTTTTGCTCTTTTTAGAAGGTTACACAAATGGAATCATACGGTAACTTTTTTCCATCTGGCTTTGTTCATATTTAACATAATGATCTCATCTATGCTAACATTCCTTTTTATTGCTAAGTATGGATTTGTTTATGCATTTAGTAGTTGAAGGATAGTTGAGTTGTTTTCAGTTATTTCAGTTATTAGTTATTAACAATTACTAATCAACTCACTGTTCCCATGTTGACAGTTTTTTAAAACTATTTACTTATTTGCAAGCAGAGGGAGAGAGAGAGAGAGAGGGAGGGAGGAAGAGAGATTGATCACCAGGGCCTCCAGCCACTGAAAACAAATTCCAGATGCATGCTCCATTTTGTACATCTGGCTTTACATGGGCACTGGGGAATTGAACCAGGGTAGTTAGACTCTGCAGGCAAGCACCCCAACTGCCAAGCCATCTCTCCAGCCCCATGTTGACAATTTTTTATTGATATTTAGAAATTTTTTTCTATTTGACAATTTCACACATGTATGTAATATATTTTGATCATATCCACCTCCCATTACCCTCTCATCCTCCTTCCATCTCCTGCTAAGTCCTTTATTCCAAACAAACCCCCTGCAGAGTTTAACTAGGGTTGCTTGCATGAGCATGGGTGGAGATCACTTACCAGAATATAGACAACTTACCAGTGGCTACAGGACTAAAGAAAATATCTCCCCCTCCCCAGCCAACATTAACGGCCAACATCAGTGCATGAAGCCTACTGTACCTTTCTGATCGTGTCATACAAGTCATTTCCTCTGGGAGGGGAGACCCATGAGCCCCTTCCCTGTCGCAGATGGCATGTGAACGGGTCCAGTCATGTGCAGGAAACAAGCAGTTGTGAGGTCATAAGTACAGTGGCCATGTCATGTCCAGAAGACAGCAGTCCCCAGCACTCCTCTCCATCCTCCAGCTTTCACATTCTGTCTGCCCCCTCTTCCACAATGTTTCTTGAGCCTTAGAGAGGACTGTATAGACTTTTATGTGAACAAAAGCTTTCAATTTTCTTGAGAATGGGGTTACTAAGTCATATGTAGCAAATGAATGGTTACTAGAAACTGCCTAATTGTGTACCAGGCATCTACATTTCCCACTCCCGTCACTGTCTCAGAGCTCCAGTTGTTTCAGTCCCATTGCCAGCTAGTTTTTCTTCTGTTTTGCTTTTCAAATTTTAGCCACTAGTCTTTTTGCCCTGTGCCCTGGCTTGGATATTTAAGAGATGTTACAGAACTCACACCAAACCTCTCTTATGGTACCAATTATGTTTTCCAAGAGGTGTGGAGAACAGTCACTCCAGGAACAGCTCCCAGGCTCCATGAGGATTTAGGGGAATGGGCAGGAAGACAGGGGAAGGAACCAAAGTCCCCAAAGGTCATAAACAAGTATGAAGCAAACCTCATTTCCGTACATGGTTGATTTTATTTGGGAGTGGAATGGACCAAATGTTCAGCCCTAGCTAATGAAAAATTAATTAATGCTATCCCTAATGACTTGATTGGACTATCGTGGCCAGTGACTGTATACTCTTCTACCAAACTTTCCTTTTCAGTCTCTCAAATTGTCCTGTCCACATTTGTAGGGGAAGAGATAGTGCTTCCCCAGCCCTGTCTATATAGGACCTCCTGACTCCTCTATTAATGGACCACTCCCACTGTTTTCCAGGTGTCCCTCAGCGCTTCACAAATAAATGACAGGAGTCTGGCCAGTTAGACAAGAGGAAGTGAATGAAGGAGTAATAGGGCATGAGGAAGAGGGAGAAAGGAAAGAGAAGAAATAGAAGAGAGGGAGACAGTGATGTGGAAGGAATCATGTTGTTCACAGAGCTCCATGAGTCTACAGGAATTCACAGAGGTCCCACTTCCCTCCCAGCTCTGAAATCCTGAACTTCTACAAGCTTTCCCCATACTTCACTGGGATCCCGCGGCAGCAAAAGGTTTCCCTCAGCCACCCCACGGTTCAGGTGCTAAAGTGCAGGCCCTCCACACTGAAAATAAATTCTTGCATTAGTTATCCAAATTGTTTGAAACTGGTATCCAAATTTTCAGCTTCTATCTCCCTTTTTATCAGCAAATAGTCATTTAAAGCCATTTGCCGGGGTTGTGGTTCGTGGGTGACAGACTGTGGCCTATTAAAATTAATCCCAACCGAAGATCCTCGCCGCTTTCTCTGTCCTTTCAGGGCCCTGGTTTATGAACAGAGGCCATCCCAGAGGGCCTGAGGGAGGAAGCATGTGAAAATGGCCGCCTGCATCTTTGTTTGCTCAGCTGCTTGGACCATAAGAACGAAGGGAAATGGGATTAATCAAGGGGGCAGTTGCCCATGGAAAAAAAAATATAGACTCTGGTGAGAAAAATCTCAGCTAAATAAGGTTCAAGTTGGAGGAAAAGAGCTTTTTCTCTTCAGACCTTCACATGGTTGAGTGCTGTTTAGTGACAAATCTCTCATTCCAGGCCACCACTGTGTTTTATGATCTTGACAGTGTGGGAAGAAAGAGTGTAGGGAGAGAGAAAAAAAAAAAAAGACCAAATGTGTGGCTCTCTGAAAGTACATCTAATTGTGCTTTTTATTTATTTATTTTCTGGTTTTGGGGGGTAGGATCTCACTCTAGCTCAGACCTAGAATTTACCGTGTAGTCTCAGAGTGGCCTCAAACTCATGGCGATCCTCCTACCTCTACCTCCCAAGTGCTGGGATTAAAGGTGTGCACCACTACGCCTGGCTTAATTGTGCTTTTTTAATTAACACGTTTAAGGAAGATTCTTGGTTAAATATACATGACGAACTGTGATCCAATAATAAACTTTGTAAGATTAAAGAAATTATTTGGGGGCTGGAGAGAGATTGCTTAGTGGTTAAGGCATTTGTCTGAAAAGCCAAAGGACCTTGGTTCAATTCCCCAGGACCCACATAAGCCAGATGCACAAGGTGGTGCATGCTTCTGGAGTTCGTTTCCAGTAGCTGGAGGCCCTGGCATGCCCATTCTCTCTCTCTCTCTCTCCCCTCTCTATCTCTTTCATTCTTGCTCTCTCAAATAAATAAATAAATAAATAAATAAATAAATAAATAAATAAATAAATAAAATTATTTGGGAGGCAGAAAGATGGCTCAGTGGTTAAAGGTGCTTGCTTGCAAAGCCTGCAGGCCCAGGTTCAATCCCCCAGTACTCATGTAAAGCCAGATGCACAAAGTGGTGCATACATTTGGAGTTTGTTTGCAACAAGAGGCCTTGGAGTGCTCATTCATTCTCATTTACTCTCTCTCGTGTGTGTGTGTGTGTGTGTGTGTGTGTGTGTGTGTGTGTGTATGTGCGCGCGCGTGTAGGCACACACACACACATGTATGCACATGAATGTGGAAGGCAGAGGGTGACAGGTGTTTCTGCAATCACTCTGCACCCTAGTTTTCTGAGATGGTGAGACAGGAATTTGGGGGTTCCTCATCAGTGCACCAATATGATATGCCAATGTACCAATAATATTGGAGGATCCCCAGATTCTTGTCTTATAAATTTGAAGAATGAAATTCACAGACTAGAGAGGATAAAGTTCCGAAAGATTTTATTATATCTTAGAGCTTGGAAGAGGGGAGCTTTAAGAAAGGGGGAGCTTATGGGAAGGAAGGAAGACATAGCTGTTGTCCAGAGAGGGTAAAAGTGGTTTGAGAAGCCCACCTCAAGACTCAGGTTGAGGTTTTTTATGAGCCCCATGGATAGGCATCTGGTTTAACCAGTCTAGTCCTGATGTCAGGTGTTTGGGGTCAGGATTTCTGGGAAAGGGCAATCTTCCCAGAAATCTTAATTCTCCAGGAAGGGCCTTCTCAGAAGGCAGTGGAAGGCCAGACTGTTGTGACACTTCTGACCTCGAGTAAAGTATATTGACCTAGATTTCCCCCTACAGGCCCAAGGACAATTCCTGCATTTAGTTAAGGAGAAAGCTCTTTACTCTCAAGAGGGTCTCTCACTGCACACAGACCAAGCTGACTAGTGAGCCCCTGGGGTTTCTCCTGTCTCTGGCTCCCTACACTGAGGTTACAGTGAGTTCTTCCATGCATACCTTTCACATGGGTGGTGGGGATCTGAATTCATGTCCTAGTGCCTGTATGGCACATACTTCACCAATTGAGCCATCTCTCCAACCTCTTTTGTAAGCTTTTTCTATGACTAGACCCATAAAGCAGAAATAAAAATGTCCTTGAGAGAATGAGTGCATGTGCTTATCTTTCCTGTAGATTACATAGATACTACCATGAAGGCCTCTGCTTTCATTTTAGGACAGAAAGTCTTTAAAGAGATTTAAAATGTCTTCCTTTTCCCCTTGACTTACAGTTACTTCCCTTTGACACATTGGCTGAAATTCCACCAATAAAAAGGTAATTGGATTAGCAAAGATTTTCCTTGGAGACCCTAGAAACTTCTGAAAAGGTTGTGGGCTGCCAGTCATTTACATATGAGCATGAAGTAGCTTTCAAATGGTTTGCTCATAAAAGCCCATTTGAGACAAAGACACAGTAAAAGGGTTGAGTTTAATAGAAAGGCAGAAGAGAGAAACAGGAGAGATTCTGAGCACCCGAAGACAATTTGCAGCGAGTATTACCACAGTGAGTTCTAACAGGAGGATGGCCCTAGACGAGCTCATTTCCAGGCATCAGAGGAAACCCAGGGCAGGGATAAAGGAAGATACTCAAACCCAATGTTGAGCTGGGGATATAGCTCAGCAGGTAAAGTGAGGGCACAGACGCATACAGACCTGAGTTCAGATCCCCAGGACCTATGTCAAATGCCAGGCCCAGCACTGGGGACATGAAGACAGAAAATCCCTGAGGCTCACTGGCTAGCTAATCTAGCCAGATCAATGAGCTCTAGGCTTAGCAAGAAACCCTGTGCTGAGAATCAGGTGGAGAGCCACTGCGGAAGACACCCAGCATTGACTCATGACCGCCACGTTCATACATACATAAGTGCATGTGCAACCCCCCCTTACATTAAAAAATAATAAAAAGTTTTTGAAAACCAACTTTGCTGGGCTAGAGAAATGCCTTAGTGGTTAAGGTGCTTACCTGCAAAGCCTAAGGACCCATGTTCAACTCTCCATGTCCCATGTGAGCCAGATGCACAAGATGACACAAACGCGCACACATCTGGAGGCCCTGGCATGCTAATTCTCTCTCTCTCATGAAAATTAAAAATAGATAAAGTAATTAAAAATAAACCAACTTTGCTTAGCATAGGTCCAAGTTGCTTGCTGGAGGACAGAGTCCTATAATTTCAGGACATCCTCAGTTGTGTCTCCCATCCAAGTACTAACAAGACCTGACCCTGCTTAGCTTCCAAGATCAGGCACTCTCATGGTGGTATGGCCATAGTGTCAGGTGATTTTCATAAAAAAATATATAATACATTTTGTACCATAAGTTTGGCCATAAAATTATTTACCATAATAAAATGTGATCAGATAAATGATGTTGACACTGCTTTTGTGCCCAGGAAGAGACAGTTTGTATACACATCTGTGAGGAAACAGAAAAGGAGAAAGGGCAGACACTGCAAAGTGACCATGGCATAAGTTTGCACGGTGCCCTTTCCCTTCGAGTTTCACAGGGAGGGTGTGGTCCCTTCCGTGGAGGGCGAGACTTACATCTCCAGGACAGCCAGCCCACCTGCTCCCCACACTTGTCACACTTGGAGGCACCTTAGAGGTCATGGCATAAAGAAACGGTGACCCACAGCCTAGAGTAGCAGATAGCTGACTGCCCCTACCCTCCTGTCAGAGCTGACCAGAATCCTGTCTGGACACCTTGAACTTCTGTCTTGCATGACAAAGAACACAGTTCTGAATGGTGCCAACCAACTGGAGAAGGAAAGGAGAGGAGACGTAAGGGATGAACAGCACAAACCAAGGGCAGAAAGAAGAAAGTAAGGAACGTGTGTGAAATGGAGTCAGGGGAAATCGTGACTGGCTAACCCCAGATAGGAGAGGCCTCTCAAGCCCAGTGCATGGGACAACAAAGGTAATCTGATGAGCGACTGAAGGTAGTGCAGGGGACATCAGCCAATCTCCAGCTATGACTCTTTTAAACCAAATTTAAAAATTTTTTGTTTATTAGCAACAGACAGAAAGAGGCAGAGAGCAGAGAGAGAGAGAGAGAGAGAGATGGATGCACCAGGGCCTCCAGCTACTGCAAATGAACTCCAGATGCATGCGCCACCTTGTGCATCTGGCTTATGTGGGTCCTGGGGAATCGAGCCTTCAACCAGGGTCCTTAGCCTTCACAGGCAGGCGCTTAACTGCTAAGCCATCTCTCCAGCCCCCTATGACTCTTTTTTATTTTCTTTTTTCAAGGTAGGGTTTCGCTCTAGTCCAGGCTGACCTGGAATTCATGGCGATCCTCCTACCTCTGCCTCCCGAGTGCTGGGATTAAAGTCATGTGTCACCACGCCTGGCTTTCTACCTGTGATTCTAAGGGAAAGGGTTTGCTTACCACTAAATTTTTGTCAAGTCAGTGGGCCTCAGTTTCTTCCAGTTTAAATTGAGGGTGTTGAACCAAACTCCAACGGGCCTTTCAACACTCATATTACCCAATTCTAATGATTAATGCTATAATACATTCTTTAGTAACATCTGCATCTACTTAAGCTCATAAATGTTCAGAAGAAATATTTGGTATGTGGTAAGACCAGGAAGCAGGTAGCTCCCTTTAAATAAATACTCATCTAACATCGATGAAGTCTCAGATTTATCAGCTTTGCCGTGCTCCTGTAGTTGTCTGCATCTTATGGGACTGGATAATGTTATCCATCACCTAGAATTCTTGGACTTAATTTAATTTTCATATCTGGGGGATGACAACTCTCAGTACTTCTAAGATTGTTCATAAGGTGAAAGCTTGAATTTGTCCAAACAGCAAAAGACAAGAAAATTATAATAAATGATGCAGGAGACATACTGCTTCAAGTAGGCTGAAGAAAAAGGGTGGTTTTAAAGGAACAAGTGTTTTCTCGGTAACACACAGAAAAGATGACATCAGATAATCTAAGCCAACTCTTTCTAATTGTGGGTCTCTTGCCATATCTCTTCCAGATGGTAGCACGTTTTTTATAAAATTAATGATTGGCTTAGGATGGACACATTCTTAACAGTTCAGGAAGCATCCTCCCAGCCTTTCAGCCCATTACCCTCACTGTCCTGTCCTTTCTATTATTTTAGGCAGGGTTCCTGAGTTCCAGGGTGTTTGAGTGTGGGCCTGTGAGGTGAGTGTGAATGGGTATAGGCAGTTTTTGTTTTATTTATTTTTTAAAAATTTATTTCTTATTTTTATTTTAGACAGAGACAGAGAAAGAGAGAGATTAACAGGGAGAGAATTGGCATGCCAGGGCCTCAGCCACTGCAATCAAATCCAGATGCTTTTGAGGTAGAGTGTTACTCTAGTGTAGGCTGACCTGGAACTCACTCTGTAGCCCAGGCTGGCCTCAAACTCACAGCAATCCTCCTACCTTTGCCTCCCGACTTCTTGGACTAAAGGTGTGCTCCCAGCTATAAACTCATTTTTTTCTCTTCTTTTCCTTTCTTTTCTTTTCTTTTTTCTTTTTTAAATATATTTTTATTTATTTATTGAAAGGTAGAGAGAGAGGGGCAGATAAAAAGAATGGGCGTACCAGGGCCTCCAGCCACTGCAAACAAACTCCAGACACATGTGCCACCCTGTGCATCATGGGTCCTGGGGAATCGAACATGGGTCCTTTGGCTTTGTGAGCAAGTGCCTTAACCACTAAGCCATCTCTCCAGCCCTTTTCCTTTCTTTTTGAAAGGCTGTAATAACATGGAAATGTCTAGACCATCAGTATCATTTTTATATCTGTTAAGGAAAATGAGCTTTACCTCAAATGCTCAAGATTTTGTAAGGCTTTTATATTTGTTCTATTATTGTTATTAATTATGAAATTTACTATGTGAACAAATCACATGTTGGTCCCATTACCCTCATGTTATCCTCTTATATTCCCTCCCCCATTCCACTGAGGGCCCTCAGTGGGGATATTGGTATTCACTGTATGGTTATGAATGCATTTCTTTTTATGTACATATGTGTGTGTGTACCATGGTGTATTGTGGGGGGTCAGAGGACAACCTCAGAGTGTCTCTACTCTCCTTCCACCTTTTTAAAAAGAGTTTATTTATTTACTAGAGACAGAGAGAGGGGAAGAGAGAGGAGAGAGAGAGAGAATGGGCATACCAGGGCCTCTAACTACTGCAAACAAACTCAGTTGTATGAGCCACCATGTGTATCTGCCACCATGTGGATCTGCCACCATGTGGATCTGACTTATGTGGGACCTGGAGAATTGAACCAGGATCCTTAGGCTTTGCAGGCATGCGCCTTAACCACTAAGCCATCTCTGCAGCCCTCCTTCCCCCTTCTTAAAGACAGAGTCTCTAGCTGCTGCTTCAGCTGCTTGTGAGCTTCCAGATTCCCCACCTCTCCTCCCACTGCTACCAGTGTGTTGAGGTTACAGAAGCATGCTCCACTTTGCTCTGGCTTTGCGTGGACACTGAAGAAGATCGAACTCAGGCCAACCAGCTTTCACAAAAGTGCCTTGAACTACTTGCTGATCCAGCTTCCTCACCTCAAGCTTTTCTTTCTTTCCTTCCCTCCCTCCCTCCTTCCCTCCCTCCCTCCCTCCTTTCTTTCTCTTTCTTTCTTTCTTTCTTTCTTTCTTTCTTTCTTTCTTTCTTTCTTTCTTTTTTTCTTCTAGGTGGGGTCTCACTCTAGCCCAGGATGACCTGGAATTTACTGTGTGGCCTCAGGGTGGCCTCAAACTCATGGCAATCCTCCTACCTCTGCCTCCCTGCCAGCCTGACTGCCTGCCTGTTGGGATTAAACGTGTGCGCCACCACGCTGGGCTTTCTTTTTTGTTAAACTTTTCATTTTTTTTTAATTATTTTTTTTGGAGAGAGACACACAGAGAGAGACAGAGAGAGAGAGAGACAGAGACAGAGAGGAAGACAGAGATGGGCACGGCAACAGTGTCTTAGCTGCTGCGAACGAAATCCAGATGTGTGCGGCCCCTTGTGGTCAAGTGCAGCATTGCACCCTTGCGTCACTTTGCATCTGGCTAAACGTGGGACCTGGAGATTGGAACCATTGTTCTTAGGCTTAGGAAGCAGGCGCCTTAACCCCTAAGCCATCTCTCTCCAGCCCTTTTTTCTTTTTCTTTTCTTTTCTTTTTTTTTTTTTTTTTGGTTTTTCAAGCTCTGGCTGACCTGGAATTCATTCTGTAGTCTCAGGGTGGCCTTGAACTCATGGTGATCCTCCTGCCTCTGCCTCCCCAGTGCTGGGATTAAAGGCGTGCGCCACCATGCCCAGCTTGCTTTTTTGTGTTTTAAGGACATCACAAGTGGTTCTCAATTTGAAGAGTTAATGTATCATTATATTATAAACTTTGTCAACATGACCTTTTTCTTAAGGATAATGTGTAAAAATTGAATTTTAATTCACTTTCTACCTTGCTAGGCCCATTTATAAATAGTCTTGGTTCTGAGTGTGTTCACGTGTGTGCATATGCCTGCCCCAGGATGTGTGTGTGGAGGCAGGAAGACAGCTTTCCAGATGTGGGTCCTCACTTTCCACCTTGTGTGAAGCAGGGTCTGTCATTGTTCACCACTCTTCTTGCCAAGCTAGCTCGCCTACAAGTTTCAGAGGGATTCTCTCCTCTCCCTCCTTTTCACTGGGTGCACTGGGATCACAGGCCCCAGCATCAAGCTTTACATGGTTCTGAAGATCCGAACTCAGACAACTCAGGTTTGCCTGGCTTTATCCACCGAGCTATCTCCCCAGCCTGAGTCTTGGACTTCTAAGGCGAAATCGGTCTCCTTGTCTTACAAGTGAGGCTCATTAGTGCTCTGGCTAAAGTCAAACATTGTCACTTTGAACAATTCCTAAATAAGTATTTGCAATCACTTCAAACAACAAATAGGCACTGTTCAAAAAAAAAAAAATCACTTAAACACTCCTATCTATCAGCAAATGCCATTTTTAAATTTTCAAATAATGAATCTCTGTTACTGTATAGAAGCAGCAGCATCTTTCCCACTTCTATTTTTACACTTTAAATTTCATATTGAGGATTTTGTAACCCCAAAAAAGTCATCTTGAGACAACCCTAATGTCCTTTAGCCCAGCTTACCAAAAGTGCTGAAGTAAATGTGTGGGTACCATAAAGGCATTTCATTTCAGGGTCGGGCTGCAAAGTGACTCGCTGAGTTGTTTTCAGCCCAAGTGTGCTTTGCCTAGGAGGTGGCAAATTAAGAGGAAAGGGGAGAATTCCAATATTTGTGAGATGTCATTAATCTCTGGCCAGAGCCTAGAGCCCTCCTCCCTCCCTCTTCATTTCAGAACTAATCCAGCTTTCTGTTATTTGGCTCAGAAAAGTCTTAAATCTGTAACAAGAGAGTAACTTCCTGTTCTCAAGAGCGTGGTTGCCAAAGAAAACATTTACAAGAAAAGTCCCAGGGCCAAAAAATTGCCCACTAATTATTTCTCACCCCCCTCCCACCCCTGATTCAGGAAGGTGAGCACTGTAAAGGCTCGACGTTAAAACCCCAAAGTATGTGCTGAGAAATTAAGAGAAAACCCCCAAGAACTGTTTGCCATTTGTTTGTGTTTTATTACATTCAGATTATATCAATTCTATGGCCCTTGGGCACAAATGAATGTTTCTTAATATATTTTGTTCAGAATTCCACAAAGATTATACTAAACCATTATCAAAATACATTATACTTGTTTTTTTTTTCCTATCACCTTTCCAGCTGAGAAAGAAAAAAAGCAGTTCCCAACAGCCAGAAGCTGTCTGGGTCCTCTCACCTTGACATCAGGTGTCCCCCTAGCTGGACTGACTGACAGGGCCGGGTCTGGTGTTTCATCCAGGCAACGTAATCCCTGTCAGAACCCTGGCAACCCCTCAGTAGAAACCGGCAGTCTGTACCATGGGTGTGAAAACACAGGGCCTAGACGAGTAAGGGTTTTGAGTAGGATCAGAGAGCCAATGCTACTTGACTTCATGGCCTATGATATAGCTGCCAAGACAGTGCGGTCTCAGGGCTAACCTGGCAACGAGGCTAGAAGTAGACCAGAACTATACCCAGGCTTCCATAGTCAGCTGATGCTCACAGTGATGCAAGGGAAATGCAGTGGAAAGTGAGTAGTGTGTTCATTCAACAAGTGTGCTTGAACAATTGGATGACTACATGCAAAAAAAAAAAAAAAGGACAAAATAAAGGGAAGGTAGAGTGGGAGGGGAAAAGAAGGGAAGAAAGGAAGAGGAAGGAAAAGAAGAAGAGGAAGGGCTAGAGGGATGGATTAGTGGTTAAGGCATTTGCCTGCAAAGCCAAAGGACCCTGGTTCGATTCCCCAGAACCCATGTTATCCAGATGCACAAGGAGGCGGACTTGTCTGGAGTTCTTTTGTAGTGGCTGGAGGCCCTGGCACACCCATTCTTTCTCTCTCCCTCTTTCTCTGTCAAATAAATAAATAAATAAAAATAAAATACTTGAAAAACAGAAGAGGAAGAAGGAAAAAGAGAAGAAGAGAGAGAAGAGGAAAAGGCAGAGGAGGAAAGGAAGAGAGAGGGAGGGAGGGAGGGAGGAAGGAAAATCCTATATTGAAATGCTAACACACTTCACAGTTTTAAATCGTATGTCAGTTAGCTAATTGTGTCCAGCACCCTAGTCTTTCTTTCTAGAAACAATCTTGAGTCTCCCTCTGGCCTTTCTTTCCCTAACAAAGACCAGTGGGTAAATTCTCAAATTCACATATGAGAGAAGAAGATATGCTTGATCCTATCTCCTGTTCGTCCAGCCCTTCTTCCTTACCTGCTGTGGATTGGGCAGGATTTTGCTGGAGGCTTGCTCCCCAGTGTGGGATGTGGAGGGCGGTTGGGATCTTTAAGGTGGGGACTAATGCAGGAGTTGGGACGTTGAGGATGCCCCCTATGAAAATGATTCAAGTAATTCCCATGGGACACTTTGTTTCTGGGACAGCAGGTAGTTCCAAGAGAGCAGAAGATGGCTGGCCTGGCACCTAAATCACTCTGATTTCCAGTATCACCATGTGGCATCTCTCTTCCACATTCTCGACCAGACATCCAGGAAAGACCACCCCAGTGGCCAGATTTATAGACTAGTCTGGTGTTTGATTTTTTTTAACCTCATTTAAAGGTGAACTGAACAATCCTATTTTTAAAATAAAGTACTAGCATTTGGTGTATTGTTATAGCAATAGAAAATGGACTGATATATTATTCCTTCTGCACAGTCTTTTTTTATGGGGGGTGGGGTTCGAGGTGGGATCTCACTCTAGCCCAGGCTGACCTGGAATTCATTCTGTATTCTCAGGGTGGCCTTGAACTCATGGCAATCCTCCTACCTCTGCCTCCTGAGTGCTGGGATTAAAGGCGTGCACCACCACACCCAGCAGCCTTCTGTACAGTCTTATTCACTAGTATTCATTATCTCAAATACACATCCAGCAAGTCCTCAGGATTGCAAATGTTCATAATATTCCCAGCAACTATTAGTAATAATTTCAGGTATCACTCCTTGGCATATCTCTGATGCACTATTAGGAACTCTGTGCAGGTGTGAGCAGTGATGGTGGAAGTCTGTGTGTGCAGGTGTGAGCAGTGATGATGGAAGTCTGAGTGTGCAGATGTGAGTAGTGATGATGGAAGTCTGAGTGTGCAGGTGTGAGCAGTGATGGTGGAAGTCTGTGTGTGCAGGTGTGAGCAGTGATGATGGAAGTCTGTGTGTGCAGGTGTGAGCAGTGATGATGGAAGTCTGTGTGTGCAGGTGTGAGCAGTGATGATGGAAGTCTGTGTGTGCAGATGTGAGCAGTGATGATGGAAGTCTGTGTGTGCAGGTGTGAGCAGTGATGATGGAAGTCTATGTGTGCAGATGTGAGTAGCGATGGTGGAAACCTGAGTGTGCAGGTGTGAGCAGTGATGGTGGAAGTCTGTGTGTGCAGGTGTGAGTAGTGATGGTGGAAGTCTGTGTGTGCAGGTGTGAGCAGTGATGATGGAAGTCTGTGTGTGCAGATGTGAGCAGCGATGGTGGAAATCTGAGTGTGCAGGTGTGAGCAGTGATGGTGGAAGTCTGTGTGTGCAGGTGTGAGCAGTGATGGTGGAAGTCTGTGTGTGCAGATGTGAGCAGCGATGGTGGGAAATCTGAGTGTGCAGGTGTGAGCAGTGATGATGGAAGTCTGTGTGTGCAGGTGTGAGTAGCGATGATGGAAGTCTGTGTGTGCAGATGTGAGCAGCGATGGTGGAAATCTGAGTGTGCAGGTGTGAGCAGTAATGGTGGAAGTCTGTGTGTGCAGGTGTGAGCAGTGATGGTGGAAGTCTGTGCGTGCAGATGTGAGCAGTGATGGTGGAAATCTGAGTGTGCAGGTCTGAGCAGTGATGATGGAAGTCTGTGTGTGCAGATGTGAGCAGTGATGATGGAAGTCTGTGTGTGCAGGTGTGAGCAGTGATGATGGAAGTCTATGTGTGCAGATGTGAGTAGCGATGGTGGAAACCTGAGTGTGCAGGTGTGAGCAGTGATGGTGGAAGTCTGTGTGTGCAGGTGTGAGTAGTGATGGTGGAAGTCTGTGTGTGCAGGTGTGAGCAGTGATGATGGAAGTCTGTGTGTGCAGATGTGAGCAGCGATGGTGGAAATCTGAGTGTGCAGGTGTGAGCAGTGATGGTGGAAGTCTGTGTGTGCAGGTGTGAGCAGTGATGGTGGAAGTCTGTGTGTGCAGATGTGAGCAGCGATGGTGGAAATCTGAGTGTGCAGGTGTGAGCAGTGATGATGGAAGTCTGTGTGTGCAGGTGTGAGTAGCGATGATGGAAGTCTGTGTGTGCAGATGTGAGCAGCGATGGTGGAAATCTGAGTGTGCAGGTGTGAGCAGTGATGGTGGAAGTCTGTGTGTGCAGGTGTGAGCAGTGATGGTGGAAGTCTGTGCGTGCAGATGTGAGCAGTGATGGTGGAAATCTGAGTGTGCAGGTCTGAGCAGTGATGATGGAAGTCTGTGTGTGCAGGTGTGAGCAGTGATGATGGAAGTCTGTGTGTGCAGGCGTGAGTAGCGATGGTGGAAGTCTGTGTGTGCAGATGTGAGCAGTGATGGTGGAAGTCTGTGTGTGCAGATGTGAGCAGCGATGGTGGAAGTCTGTGTGTGCAGGTGTGAGTAGTGATGGTGGAAGCCTGTGTGTGCAGGTGTGAGTAGTGATGGTGGAAGTCTGTGTGTGCAGGTGTGAGCAGTGATGGTGGACGTCTGTGTGTGCAGGTGTGAGCAGTGATGATGGAAGTCTGTGTGTGCAGGTGTGAGCAGTGATGGTGGAAGTCTGTGTGTGCAGATGTGAGCAGCGATGGTGGAAATCTGAGTGTGCAGGTGTGAGCAGTGATGGTGGAAGTCTGTGTGTGCAGATGTGAGCAGTGATGGTGGAAGTCTGAGTGTGCAGGTGTGAGCAGTGATGGTGGACGTCTGTGTGTGCAGGTGTGAGCAGTGATGATGGAAGTCTGTGTGTGCAGGTGTGAGCAGCGATGGTGGAAGTCTGAGTGTGCAGATGTGAGCAGCGATGGTGGAAATCTGAGTGTGCAGGTGTGAGTAGTGATGATGGAAGTCTGTGTGTGCAGGTGTGAGTAGTGATGGTGGAAGTCTGTGTGTGCAGATGTGAGCAGTGATGGTGGAAGTCTGAGTGTGCAGATGTGAGTAGTGATGATGGAAGTCTGAGTGTGCAGATGTGAGCAGCGATGGTGGAAGTCTGTGTGTGCAGATGTGAGCAGTGATGGTGGATGTCTGTGTATGCAGCTTTGAGCAGTGATGATGGAAGTCTGTGTGTGCAGGTATGAGTAGCGATGGTGGAAGTCTGTGTGTGCAGATGTGAGCAGTGATGATGGAAGTCTGAGTGTGCAGATGTGAGCAGTGATGATGGAAGTCTGTGTGGGCAGGTGTGAGCAGTGATGGTGGAAGTCTGAGTGTGCAGGTGTGAGTAGTGATGGTGGAAGTCTGTGTGTGCAGGTGTGAGCAGTGATGATGGAAGTCTGTGTATTCAGGTGTGAGCAGTGATGATGGAAGTCTGAGTGTGCAGATGTGAGCAGTGATGATGGAAGTCTGTGTGTGCAGATGTGAGTAGCGATGGTGGAAGTCTGTGTGTGCAGGTGTGAGCAGTGATGATGGAAGTCTGTGTGTGCAGGTGTGAGCAGTGATGGTGGAAGTCTGAGTGTGCAGGTGTGAGCAGCGATGGTGGAAGTCTGTGTGTGCAGGTGTGAGCAGTCATGATGGAAGTCTGTGTGTGCAGATGTGAGCAGTGATGGTGGAAGTCTGTGTGTGCAGATGTGAGTAGTGATGATGGAAGTCTGTGTGTGCAGGTGTGAGCAGCGATGGTGGAAGTCTGTGTGTGCAGGTGTGAGTAGTGATGATGGAAGTCTGTGTTTGCAGGTGTGAGCAGCGATGATGGAAGTCTGTGTGTGCAGGTGTGAGCAGTGATGATGGAAGTCTGAGTGTGCAGGTGTGAGTAGCGATGGTGGAAGTCTGAGTGTGCAGGTGTGAGTAGTGATGATGGAAGTCTGTGTGTGCAGATGTGTGCAGTGATGATGGAAGTCTGTGTGTGCAGGTGTGAGCAGTGATTTTGGAAGTCTGTGTGTGCAGGTGTGAGCAGTGATGGAAGTCTGTGTGTGCAGGTGTGAGCAGTGATGGTGGAAGTCTGTGTGTGCAGATGTGAGCAGTGATGATGGAAGTCTTTGTGTGCAGATGTGAGTAGTGATGGTGGAAATCTGAGTGTGCAGGTGTGAGCAGTAATGGTGGAAGTCTGTGTGTGCAGGTGTGAGTAGTGATGGTGGAAGTCTGTGTGTGCAGATGTGAGTAGTGATGATGGAAGTCTGTGTGTGCAGGTGTGAGCAGTGATGGTGGAAGTCTGTGTGTGCAGGTGTGAGTAGTGATGGTGGAAGTCTGTGTGTGCAGATGTGAGCAGTGATGATGGAAGTCTATGTGTGCAGGTGTGAGCAGTGATGGTGGAAGTCTGTGTGTGCAGGTGTGAGTAGTGATGGTGGAAGTCTGTGTGTGCAGATGTGAGCAGTGATGATGGAAGTCTGTGTGTGCAGGTGTGAGCAGTGATGATGGAAGTCTGAGTGTGCAGGTGTGAGTAGCGATGGTGGAAGTCTGAGTGTGCAGATGTGAGTAGTGATGATGGAAGTCTGTGTGTGCAGATGTGAGCAGTGATGATGGAAGTCTGTGTGTGCAGGTGTGAGCAGTGATGATGGAAGTCTGTGTGTGCAGGTGTGAGCAGTGATGGAAGTCTGTGTGTGCAGGTGTGAGCAGTGATGGTGGAAGTCTGTGTGTGCAGATGTGAGCAGTGATGATGGAAGTCTGTGTGTGCAGATGTGAGTAGTGATGGTGGAAATCTGAGTGTGCAGGTGTGAGCAGTAATGGTGGAAGTCTGTGTGTGCAGGTGTGAGTAGTGATGGTGGAAGTCTGTGTGTGCAGATGTGAGTAGTGATGATGGAAGTCTGTGTGTGCAGGTGTGAGCAGTGATGGTGGAAGTCTGTGTGTGCAGGTGTGAGTAGTGATGGTGGAAGTCTGTGTGTGCAGATGTGAGCAGTGATGGTGGAAGTCTGTGTGTGCAGATGTGAGCAGTGATGGTGGAAGTCTGTGTGTGCAGGTGTGAGCAGTGATGATGGAAGTCTGAGTGTGCAGGTGTGAGCAGTGATGGTGGAAGTCTGTGTGTGCAGGTGTGAGCAGTGATGGTGGAAGTCTGTGTGTGCAGATGTGAGTAGCGATGGTGGAAGTCTGTGTGTGCAGGTGTGAGTAGCGATGGTGGAAGTCTGAGTGTGCAGATGTGAGTAGTGATGATGGAAGTCTGTGTGTGCAGATGTGAGTAGTGATGGTGGAAGTCTGTGTGTGCAGATGTGAGCAGTGATGGTGGAAGTCTGTGTGTGCAGATGTGAGTAGTGATGGTGGAAGTCTGTGTGTGCAGATGTGAGTAGTGATGATGTAAGTCTGTGTGTGCAGATGTGAGTAGTGATGATGGAAGTCTGTGTGTGCAAGTGTGAGCAGTGATGATGGAAATCTGAGTGTGCAGGTGTGAGCAGTGATGGTGGAATTCTGTGTGTGCAGGTGTGAGTAGTGATGGTGGAAGCCTGTGTGTGCAGGTGTGAGTAGTGATGGTGGAAGTCTGTGTGTGCAGGTGTGAGCAGTGATGGTGGACGTCTGTGTGTGCAGGTGTGAGCAGTGATGATGGAAGTCTGTGTGTGCAGGTGTGAGCAGTGATGGTGGAAGTCTGTGTGTGCAGATGTGAGCAGCGATGGTGGAAATCTGAGTGTGCAGGTGTGAGCAGTGATGGTGGAAGTCTGTGTGTGCAGATGTGAGCAGTGATGGTGGAAGTCTGATTGTGCAGGTGTGAGCAGTGATGGTGGACGTCTGTGTGTGCAGGTGTGAGCAGTGATGATGGAAGTCTGTGTGTGCAGGTGTGAGCAGCGATGGTGGAAGTCTGAGTGTGCAGATGTGAGCAGCGATGGTGGAAATCTGAGTGTGCAGGTGTGAGCAGTGATGATGGAAGTCTGTGTGTGCAGATGTGAGTAGCGATGGTGGAAGTCTGTGTGTGCAGATGTGAGCAGTGATGGTGGAAGTCTGAGTGTGCAGATGTGAGTAGTGATGATGGAAGTCTGAGTGTGCAGATGTGAGCAGCGATGGTGGAAGTCTGTGTGTGCAGATGTGAGCAGTGATGGTGGATGTCTGTGTATGCAGCTTTGAGCAGTGATGATGGAAGTCTGTGTGTGCAGGTATGAGTAGCGATGGTGGAAGTCTGTGTGTGCAGATGTGAGCAGTGATGATGGAAGTCTGAGTGTGCAGATGTGAGCAGTGATGATGGAAGTCTGTGTGGGCAGGTGTGAGCAGTGATGGTGGAAGTCTGAGTGTGCAGGTGTGAGTAGTGATGGTGGAAGTCTGTGTGTGCATGTGTGAGCAGTGATGATGGAAGTCTGTGTATGCAGGTGTGAGCAGTGATGATGGAAGTCTGAGTGTGCAGATGTGAGCAGTGATGATGGAAGTCTGTGTGTGCAGATGTGAGTAGCGATGGTGGAAGTCTGTGTGTGCAGGTGTGAGCAGTGATGATGGAAGTCTGTGTGTGCAGGTGTGAGCAGTGATGGTGGAAGTCTGAGTGTGCAGGTGTGAGCAGCGATGGTGGAAGTCTGTGTGTGCAGGTGTGAGCAGTCATGATGGAAGTCTGTGTGTGCAGATGTGAGCAGTGATGGTGGAAGTCTGTGTGTGAAGATGTGAGTAGTGATGATGGAAGTCTGTGTGTGCAGGTGTGAGCAGCGATGGTGGAAGTCTGTGTGTGCAGGTGTGAGTAGTGATGATGGAAGTCTGTGTGTGCAGGTGTGAGCAGTGATGATGGAAGTCTGTGTGTGCAGGTGTGAGCAGTGATGATGGAAGTCTGAGTGTGCAGGTGTGAGTAGCGATGGTGGAAGTCTGAGTGTGCAGATGTGAGTAGTGATGATGGAAGTTGTGTGTGCAGATGTGAGCAGTGATGATGGAAGTCTGTGTGTGCAGGTGTGAGCAGTGATGATGGAAGTCTGTGTGTGCAGGTGTGAGCAGTGATGGAAGTCTGTGTGTGCAGGTGTGAGCAGTGATGGTGGAAGTTTGTGTGTGCAGATGTGAGCAGTGATGATGGAAGTCTGTGTGTGCAGATGTGAGTAGTGATGGTGGAAATCTGAGTGTGCAGGTGTGAGCAGTAATGGTGGAAGTCTGTGTGTGCAGGTGTGAGTAGTGATGGTGGAAGTCTGTGTGTGCAGATGTGAGTAGTGATGATGGAAGTCTGTGTGTGCAGGTGTGAGCAGTGATGGTGGAAGTCTGTGTGTGCAGGTGTGAGTAGTGATGGTGGAAGTCTGTGTGTGCAGATGTGAGCAGTGATGATGGAAGTCTGTGTGTTCAGGTGTGAGCAGTGATGGTGGAAGTCTGTGTGTGCAGGTGTGAGTAGTGATGGTGGAAGTCTGTGTGTGCAGATGTGAGCAGTGATGATGGAAGTCTGTGTGTGCAGGTGTGAGCAGTGATGATGGAAGTCTGAGTGTGCAGGTGTGAGTAGCTATGGTGGAAGTCTGAGTGTGCAGATGTGAGTAGTGATGATGGAAGTCTGTGTGTGCAGATGTGAGCAGTGATGATGGAAGTCTGTGTGTGCAGGTGTGAGCAGTGATGATGGAAGTCTGTGTGTGCAGGTGTGAGCAGTGATGATGGAAGTCTGTGTGTGCAGGTGTGAGCAGTGATGGTGGAAGTCTGTGTGTGCAGATGTGAGCAGTGATGATGGAAGTCTGTGTGTGCAGATGTGAGTAGTGATGGTGGAAATCTGTGTGTGCAGGTGTGAGCAGTAATGGTGGAAGTCTGTGTGTGCAGGTGTGAGTAGTGATGGTGGAAGTCTGTGTGTGCAGATGTGAGTAGTGATGATGGAAGTCTGTGTGTGCAGGTGTGAGCAGTGATGGTGGAAGTCTGTGTGTGCAGGTGTGAGTAGTGATGGTGGAAGTCTGTGTGTGCAGATGTGAGCAGTGATGGTGGAAGTCTGTGTGTGCAGATGTGAGCAGTGATGGTGGAAGTCTGTGTGTGCAGGTGTGAGCAGTGATGGTGGAAGTCTGAGTGTGCAGGTGTGAGCAGTGATGATGGAAGTCTGTGTGTGCAGGTGTGAGCAGTGATGGTGGAAGTCTGTGTGTGCAGATGTGAGTAGCGATGGTGGAAGTCTGTGTGTGCAGGTGTGAGTAGTGATGGTGGAAGTCTGAGTGTGCAGATGTGAGTAGCGATGATGGAAGTCTGTGTGTGCAGATGTGAGTAGTGATGGTGGAAGTCTGTGTGTGCAGATGTGAGCAGTGATGGTGGAAGTCTGTGTGTGCAGATGTGAGTAGTGATGGTGGAAGTCTGTGTGTGCAGATGTGAGTAGTGATGATGTAAGTCTGTGTGTGCAGATGTGAGTAGTGATGATGGAAGTCTGTGTGTGCAAGTGTGAGCAGTGATGATGGAAATCTGAGTGTGCAGGTGTGAGCAGTGATGGTGGAATTCTGTGTGGGCAGGTGTGAGTAGTGATGGTGGGAGTCTGTGTGTGCAGGTGTGAGCAGTGATAGTGGAAGTCTGAGTGTGCAGGTGTGAGCAGCGATGGTGGAAGTCTGAGTGTGCAGGTGTGAGCAGTGATGATGGAAGTCTGTGTGGGCAGGTGTGAGCAGTGATGATGGAAGTCTGTGTGTGCAGGTGTGAGCAGTGATGGTGGAAGTCTGTGTGTGCAGATGTGAGCAGTGATGATGGAAGTCTGTGTGTGCAGGTGTGAGCAGTGATGATGGAAGTCTGTGTGTGCAGGTGTGAGCAGTGATGATGGAAGTCTGAGTGTGCAGATGTGAGTAGTGATGATGGAAGTCTGAGTGTGCAGATGTGAGCAGCGATGGTGGAAGTCTGTGTGTGCAGATGTGAGCAGCGATGGTGGAAGTCTGTGTGTGCAGATGTGAGCAGCGATGGTGGAAGTCTGTGTGTGCAGGTGTGAGCAGCGATGGTGGAAGTCTGTGTGTGCAGGTGTGAGCAGTGATGGTGGAAGTCTGTGTGTGCAGGTGTGAGCAGTGATGGTGGAAGTCTGTGTGTGCAGGTGTGAGCAGTGATGGTGGAAGTCTGTGTGTGCAGGTGTGAGCAGTGATTCCAGGCTGACCTGGAATTTAGTGTCTCAGGTGGCCTTGAACTTGCAAGTGATCCTTCTACCTCTGCCTTCTGCTGGCTCTGTTTTAAATGTTGGTTCGGGCTGTCAAACTCAGGTCCTCATGCTCGCAAGGCAAACAGTTCATTGGCTGAGCCATCTTTCCAGCCTCGTGTGACAGTTTTCACTTGTAGACGACTAGTGTGTCCTTGATGGGCTACTGCTCTAAGCAGCCGAGGCCACAGGAGAACAGGAAATGTACAGGACATAAGGATAAAGAGCAGGGTGGACATGCAGAGATGGTGAGAATGGGAGCAGCTAGATTTGCTGGAGGCAGTTTTGAAAGGGACCAGGGTCCTGAGGTACCTACCTGTCCTTGTCTTCCCAGCACCAGTATGAGATCCTCATTACACTGAACCTGTATCACCATGGCTTAATGCGGCCTGAGCTAGGACGGAAAGGAACCCTGCCCTTCCTGGCACCCTCCACTCCTTGCTCTGCTGACCACCCTCAATCCTCACCCCCCGGGGACAAGCAGGTGGCAAGCACCGGGGAGAGGTTGGGAGCTCAGAGCAGATGCATGGTCCAGCTCAAAGGTCAGTCTTGCTGGATGCTCCCTCCAGTGGGTGGATCAGGTCACCTTGCCAGGCTGTAGGCATTTCCCAAATGTTGGTCCTCACTCCCAGCCTGCAACCTGCCCTCTGCAACATTCCCCTTCGTCAGTCCACCAAGCATTCTGGCCGGAGTCTTTTCTGCCTCTGTGACTAAGCAGAAGGTCCTTTCTGATTCCTGGATCCTGGAGAGATCCACTTCTTCTGAGCTCCATCCAATTTCTTGTCAGGTGCCCCTAGGCTCTTTCTGGGCCCTGGGAACACCTCCAGGCACACAACTCACACCTGCAAGTTCCTGTACTCAGGTATCAGAAGGCAATATCCTAAAGGAGCTCTTTTTGTTGTCTATTAGGGACAAATCTATGTTTTAACAGAAGCAATTTTTATTTAAAAGGAATTTTACAATATATTCTACTTCTTCCTAATCTTGGCAAAAGGGTCAGAAAATCATGTTCTTTGTTATTGGTGAGTTTCAAAGAACACACATGTCCACAGGTCCATTTAAACCCTATGCACCAAAAGATTTGAGGCTTGCATGCCATTTTGACACAGCATCTTCTCTTCTAGGAATTTAACCTGAGAAAATAAGAGAGTGTACAAAGACATGTGTAGAAGACAGATCACTTTAAAAGGAGTAAAATTCCAATGTGTAAATGCACCACAACTTCGTTATCCATTCATCCAATGATGGACACCTGGGTTGATTCCAGTTCTTAGCTTTGATGAATTGAGCAGCTATAAACGTGGCTGAGAAAATATCTCTGTAGTGAAGCATGGAGCATTTAGGATACATGCCCAGTAAGGGAATAACTGGGTCTGTCGGTAGCTCTAAGTTCATCCTTTCCAGGACTCTCCATATTGATTCCATAGTGGTTGTACAAGTTTACATTCCTGCCAGCAGTGGATGAGTGAGGGTTCCTCTTTCCCCACATCCTTGCAACATTTGCTGTTGTTAGATTTTTTAATGATTGCCATCCTTACTGGAGTAAGGTGGAATCTCATGATTGGTTTAATTTGCATTTCCCCAATGGTTAGGGATGTTGAACATTTTAAGTGAATGTTAGCCATTTGTATTTCTTCCTCTGAGAACTCCCTATTCAGTTCTCTGTGCCATTGTTGGAATGAGTTGTTTGATTTTTTTATTGTTTAGTTTTTTGTTGATTATAGATATTAGGCTTCTGTCAGTGGTATAGCTGGTGAAGATTTTCTCTCATTCAGTGGGTAATCTATTGGCTCTGCTTATGGTATGTTTGCCTGTCACAGAGTAATTAGGGAAGACGAGCAAGAGCTGCTTCCATACTGAACCTGATAATCAGCGCCAAGGTGAAGGAGACAGACCCTGAGGATAGTCAACACCTACCAAAGCAGAGATCCAGAGGCTCCTTGAGCTCATCACTGAAGTGACTTAAAACTCACCCACCACGGCTCAGGGAATTTTGTGGAAGAGGGGGTGGAAGGACTGTAAGAGCCACAGGTTGAGACATCATGCCCAGAGGCATTCCCTGCCCCCCCCCCAAAAGAATGGGGCCAGGGACAAGGGAAAAGAGGGTACCAACACATGATGTATCCATACGAAATATGTTAAGAAGAAGAAGAAGAAAAGAAAAAAAGAGTAGAGACAACCTTTGAAATTCTAGTATGAGGACATAGGTGAATTAAATCATGGTACATCAGTAAAATAGAACCCATTACCTATAAGAAATAATTCTATATGTATATATACACATGTAAACAGGATTTCAATAGGCAAAAAGAGCTTAGAAAGTATGGAATGGTAACAGATGGCATTTATTAAATGCTTACTGTGTATGAAGCAGTATTCTAAGAACTGTCCAAGGATCAATCCATTCATCCTTCAAGTCAACCTTTACAGGGGCTCAGACAGGTCATGTGACTTGTCCAGACAACTGGTAGTGTCTGAGCTCAGGCAGCTGGATTCCAGAGTCCATAAATTCCATGTTTATTTTATTTTAAAAAAAAAAAAATTAAAGCCGGGCTTGGTGATGCCTGCCTTTAATCCCAGCACACGGGAGGCAGAAGTAAGAGGATTGCCATGAGTTCAAGCCCAGCCTGAGACTCTATAGTGAATTCTAGGTCAGCCTGGGCTAGAGTGAAACCCTACCTCGAACAAACAAACAAACAAACAAACAAACAAACAAAATATTTAAAACATTTTATGTGAGGGCTGGAGAGATGGCTTAGCAGTTAAGGTGTTTGCCTGCAAAGCCAAAGGACCCCCATTTGATTCCCCAGGACCCACGTTAGCCAGATGCACAAGATGGCACATGTGTCTAGAGTTTGTTTGCAGTGGTTGGGGCCTTGCCATGCCCATTCTTTCTGTCTGTGTATGTGACTCTTTCCTGCTCTCTCAAATAAATAAATTTTTTAAAAAAAGAAATCAGTTCAAAAAAATTTTAAAAGCATTTTATGTGTGAGAGAAAGACAGAGAGGAGTAAGAGATTGAATATGAATGGGTACATCAGGGCCTCTTGGCAAATGAACTTCAGGCATATGCACCACTGTGCATCTGGCTCAGTGTGGATACTGGGGAATCAAGCCCAGGCCATCAGCAAGTGCTTTGAACTGCTAAGCCCCTCTCTCTTTTTTGAGACAGGACCTCATGTATGCCAAGTTGGCCTGGGTTACACCCAGTTTTATGTAGTCCTGGGATGGAACCCAGGGCTTTCTGCATGCTAGGCAAGCACTCTGCCCTCAGCATCCATGTTTATTTTTTAAATGAAACAAACAAGTGGTAAATATCTATGTTTTTGAGGAAAGGCTGGAATGAAAATATAAATTTGAAGGACTATAACCAAATGCTATTTTTATTTTCCAAAATCCCTCATATCCACTGGTTTTCTTCACCCTGCTGAGGTAAATTTACTGTGTAAGCTTTGTTCGTTTCTTTTTCTTTTTTTGGTTTTTCAAGCACTTTGGCCCAGGCTGACTTGGAATTAACTATGTAGTCTCAGGTTGGCCTCGAACTCATGATGATCCTCCTACCTCTGCCTGCTGAGTGCTGGGGTTAAAGGTGCGTGCCACCACACCCGACAATTTACCGTGTAAGTTTCGAGTTCCTCCGTCCCCATTTTGCAGAGCCCTTGTGCTCTTGTGTGATGAGGTGGGCAGCGGTCGCTCTCTCAGCTCCTGGAGCATTGTGGATACTAGATTTGTTTTTTGCTTGTATGTGATGGGGTATGTGGGGTGGTGGGGTGTGGTTGTGCCCTGTGAGCTTGCCTGCATTGTCTGGAGGGAACATAGGATGTCCTTTGCCATTGCGACTTCGCCCTTTCTTCGAGCCGAAGTCTCTTACTGATCCCAGAGCTTGCAGTTCTTTCTCCTTCTCCTTCTTCTTGCTCTGCCTCTCCCCCCCCTCCTTCTCCTTTTTTTTTTTTTAAGCTCCAGCAATTCAAGGGGCTCTCCCTTCCCTGCAGGCCTGGGGTTATAGATGCTAGCGGCCACACCCAGCTGTTTCTGTAGGTCCTGGGGATCAAACTCAAAAGGGTCTCTCAGGTTCTCATGCTTGCACAGGAAGTGCTCTTGACTACTGAGCCATCCCTCCAGCCCTCTAGATGTCGTTTTGACAAAGGATCTCAGATGTTTCCCTCTGGGTCCTCCAGTCCGCACAGCGTAATAACTCTCCATAAGCCTTTCTGGGTAGTTCAATTTTTGTTTGGAATTTTGTGTGGATGATGTAGAAAGATAAAGGTCCCGACTGCCAAAAGAGTCCTGGCATTCCTTAAGAGTAATATCTCTAGTTTTTAATTATTTTTTCTTGCTTGTTTTGAGAGGGGGAGAGGAGAGACTGTGGAATTGTTTGCAGGACCATTTTCATTGCTGCCTTGGTCTCATGAAAACTAACACCCCTAAGTCATTTCATCTCATTTAGAAATTGTTGCCACACCAGTTACTCTGCTAAAGCCCAGCCTCCTTGTCTCCTGGTCCTGGAGCACGGTTTACCTGAGATTTCCACAGAGTGAGCTTCCCTGGTTCCCTGCCACTAGTGAGGGTCACCCAGGAACCAAGAGAGTGACAGCCGCTGCTGCCCAGGTGCCCATCCCTCTGTCAACCTGATGTGCAAATTTACTCATGGCAGCCTGTCAAGTGGTGTGATTATCCCAGGTTGTTAAGAGGATGAAATTATACTCAGATCTTTGACGACTTGTTGACTGTTTTCTTTTCTTTTTTTTTTTTTCTTTTTCAAAAGGGATAAAGTAAGAAGGGACCAGGCAAAGGGGGATTTTGTAAAGGAAGAACTGTATTTTGTGATCATGAGCATATCTAAGTCTTCTTAGAAGGTATGTTAGCTAAGTGCATTTCATGACTTTAAAAAGAAACACTCCATTTTACATGTTATTGTGCTTCTTGGGGCTGTTGGAGAGCCCACTGTTACCGGCCCTTGGCACTCATTTGACAGTCTGTGGTCTTGTTCTCTGTCCCTTCTACACAGTCATGGATGAAACACAGTGACAACGTTAATACAACAAAATATATGGTATTTATTAAACATATATAATATAGGTTATAATGTCAAAGACAAGCATGCACAGATTACTCATTCATTTAACAAAAATATCCATTGATAGTGAAAACATTAAATGATTAATTTCCACAACATACAAAATTTTCTTTTAAGTTAAAGTGAAAAAGAAAAACAAAATCACAGCTTGAATAAATAGTGATTTCAGCTGGTCCAGTAAAGGCATAAGGTACAAATGAAAACAGGGGACTAGCATATTAGAACAAAGCTTGTCTGGCCCACACAATCTCTAACCATGGCTCCTCCCACAGCCCTGCAAGGAGTCCTTGTGACTGCGTGCTGGGAGCCCTCCCCTCCAGGTTCAAGTTTTACCAGGTGCCCATGTCTCTCTAGGACAGGCATCTCCGTCAGAGAAACACTGCATCTAATACTTTTATGGGTATACAAAACCTTCATGCTGTAACATACCATCGTGGTGTGAATAACATGAAATCTCAAATGAATGCCCTTTTCCCTCCCAACCAAAATCTAGCAAAACAGAAAATAACTTGTGAAGTCAGTGTCCACATGGAAAACAAATGGCAAAGTAGGAGGCTGGGTGTCTGAAATGCAACCTAATGGACCTCACTCTTGCCTGTCGCCTCTACTGTCTTAGAAGCAGACGCCCACTCTGGCTTTCCAAGTGGGGATGAGAAAGCCACAGCCACCCTTTCCCAAATGGAAGCCTCAGGGATCCAGGGCCTTCATGCATCTGCAAGAAGCTCACGTCTCTGAGCGCCTAAGTCAGTGTTTTCTTCGTGGTTAACTCCAAGACTCTCGTGTACGGGGTGTAGTTTCTAGAAGGCATCACGATTTCCCGAGTCCTACCTGTTTGGCTGAGAAATTAGAGAAGGCAGAACAGAGGAAGATTAAATAAAACCCTCCACATTGTTCATATGGGAAGATAACACTAGGAAATAGATTTGTTTATTAGGGGCTGGGGAGATGGCTCAGCGGATAAAGCGCTTTCTGACCTGAGTTCAGATCCCTGGCACCCACATAAATGCTAGGTGGGAGTGATGCCCCACCTATAATCCCTGGAATTCACTAAGTAGTCTCAGGGTGGCCTCGAACTCATGGAGATCCTCCTACCTCTCTCTGCCTCCTGAGTGCTGGAACTAAAGGCAGGCACCAGCACACCCAGTTACATTTAAAAGATATTGTTTATTTATTGAGAAAGGGAGATAGAATATGAGCACACCAGGGCCTCTAGCCACTGCAAATGAACTCCAGATGCATGCACCCCATGTGCATCTAGCTTACGTGGGTTCTGGGGATTCAAACCTGGATCCTTAGGCTTCACAGGCAAGTGCCTTAACTGCTAAGACATCTCTCCAGCCCTAAGCTCACATTTTTATTCTAGAAAGGTTCCTATGGCACTGCTGAGGGGTGTCTGTGGAAAGCGTGTTTGTAAGGCAGAAGGTTGGGAAATTCTTGCGAGTCATAAGGTGAAAGAGAGATCATGAGAATTCTATTAGTAGCTCCAGAGGTGAAATAGAAGGGAAACGTTAAGGAGACACTGGGAGAATTACCAGGACTCAGTGAGTAAGATATGGGCTTTTTTTTTTTTTATTCAGTTTTTTTTGTTTGTTTTTGTTTTCAGTACTGGGGATTGAACCTGTTTTTATTTTTGTTGTTATTCTTGGGTACGTGTGTGTAGTGCATGCATATGCGTGTGCAGATGTAAGTGTGCACACATACAGAAACCAGAGTCGAACGTTGAGTGTCCTCCCCCATTGCTCTTCTGCTGTTTCCTCCAGACAGAGTCTCACTGAACCTGGAGGGTTGGTTTTGGGGATTGTTTTCTGGTCAAATTGGCTGACAAGTTGTTCTCTTGTCTCTGCCTCACTTAGCACTAGGGTACAGCCATGCCTGGTGATATCCAACTTTTATGTGGGTGCTGGGGTCAAACTCAGATCCTCTTGCTTGTGTAACAAGTGCCCTTACCCACAGAGCCTTCGCCCCAGCCCATGGTTTTGGTTTTTGTTGTTTTGTTTTTGTTTTGTTTTGGTTTTTGGTTTTTTGAGGTAGGGACTCACTCTGGTCCAGGATGACCTGGAATTCACTCTGTATTCTCAGGGTGGCCTCGAACTCACAGCAATCCTCCCACTACTGCCTCCTGAATGCCCAGCCCATGTTTTCATTTCTTAAGACATTACCTCACTAAATTACCCAAGCTTCCCTAACTTCACTCTGTAGTCCAAGCTGGCCTTGAACTTGTGATTTTCAAGTAGCTGGGATTATAAGCATTTGCTATCAGGCCTGGCGAGAGTGGAATGGTGGAATACACACACACACACACACACACACACACACACACACCATATATATATATCAAGTACATAACTATGTTTGCAAGATTCTCTTGCAATTAAGTAAGTCATGTGAATGAGCAAAAAGAACTGATGTTACTTCAGGTTTAAAGAGTACATAATCCCTCTGCTCACTGCCTCTCCCCTTTTATGCAGAGGGTAGAGTGGAGGAGCCAGGAGAAGTCCAAAGCCCAGGAAGTTACGAGATGAAGGAATCCTGGATTCCTGGGTGACTGTGTAGAGTGAGGCTCATCCCACCTGCCTGGAATGTGATGGAGAAACTGACTAATATAGTGCCAGGCCACTGAGATTTGTGGGCACCATAGCTGCATTCCTTACCTCAACTAATACGATGACCAAATGTCCACAACACACGTGGGTTGACTGACTCCCTTCTCACTAACTCCCATGTCCGGCCATTCACGAAGTGGTGGTTACAAGGGTATCAGATAGGGAAGGAGGCCAGATCTCACTTCTCCTCCCGAAGATCCACTATCTTCTCCATGTGTTCAAGCCCCCGATCACTTTGACAATTCTTATAGGTTTCTGATATGCCAGTGGGAGCATCTCACAGCACACTCGTGGTGTGCACTTGTGTCCACTGTAACGTGCAATGTCTGTGAGGTGAAAACCACATGTCACTCATCTCTGGGACCTCACCCGCTCACACAGGCTAGGGACGGAGCTGTCAGTCTACACCCAGATGACACTGAAATGCATAAGGAGTTCTATGGAGGGAGTGGTCAGTGTCACCCACCACCAACAGGAATCCAAGGGGCATGGCACTTCAAAGAGTCCCTGGTGACCCGAGCAGGCAAATTAAGGGAATGGCAAGGGGCAGGAAGCAGATGGCAGTGTGAGTGAACTCCTGTGAAAATTCCTTGTAACAGAAATGGTCTCCCGTGACAATACTCTAAAAGCCCATAAAATGCAGAAATATTTACAAAGGTGAGCCTTCTGGGTTTCCAAACCAGGCACTCATGTCCCAACCTTTCAAAAGCGAAGTAGGGCATTTTATTAAGCCAACCACTTGGAAACAAGACTTCAAGAGCACGGAGCTTTTGAACAGCTAAAGTTCACCTGTTTTCTTTAACACAGTTGGGCTATTGCGGCCTTTTTTTTTTTTAAATCCACAAAGGGGCTGTTCCCTGGGGAGGAATAATAGCAGAATCAAAAACAAAGCCTCAACAAAGCTACTTTATATTCTGATCTCCACAAAGGAAAGATGGAAACTGCACTTAAAGCACTTGTGTGCAGAGCACTCATGTCCATGGGGAGTGTTTGTCAGCAAATTGCACCTACTAAGACAGAATTAATGAGTTTACTAGAACCCACGTTTCAATTCACGAAGGGGAAGAAGAAAGAAAAGTTTGTCTCCTCTCTCTTGCTCTGTGTGTATGTTTTGATTTCCACTCTTCTCTGTAATTGAAGGCTAGATGACTGGAAGTTGTTTTCAGTGACTCAAGTACCATGCACCACACTTCTCAAACCAAACTGCAGAGCTTCAAAGGAAAAGCCAGGGCTGAGGTGACGGCTGGCTCAGCAGATAGTATTGGTAGGCAATTATGAAGACCCACGTAAAATGCCAGGCATTGTGGTGCCTGCCTGTAATCTCGAATTACAGTACTAAGGAAGTGGAGACAGAAGTGGCCCTAGGGCTTGGTGGCTCATTAGTCTAGACAAATTGGTGAGCTCACTTCAGTGAGAGACCCTGTCTCAAAAAATAAAATGGAGGGGCTGGAGAGATGGCTTATGGTTAAGGCGCTTGCCAACGAAGCCTAAGGGCCCAGGTTTGATTCTCTAGATCCTGCGTAAGCCAGATGCACACGATGGCACATGCATCTGGAGTTCGTTTGCAGTAGCTGGAGCCCCTGGCGTGCCCATTCTCACTCTCTCTATCTCTAATAAATAAACAAAAATGAAAACAATATCTTAATAAATAAATAAATAAATAAATAAATAAAATGGAGAGCAATTAAGGAAGACACCTGACATCAACCTCTAGCCTCCACATGCACACTGACACAGATATGTCGCACTTGCACACACATGTGCACTCATGCATGTGAACATGCATACCCACAGTCACCACGCACATGTGCACTCATGCATATGAACATGCATGCCCACAGTCACACACATGTGCACTCATGCATATGAACATGCATGCCCACAGTCACCACGCACATGTGCACTCATGCATATGAACATGCATGCCCACAGTCACCACGCACATGTGCACTCATGCATGTGAACATGCATACCCATAGTCACCACGCACATGTGCACTCATGCATATGAACATGCATGCCCACAGTCACCACGCACATGTGCACTCATGCATATGAACATGTATGCCCACAGTCACACACATGTGCACTCATGCATATGAACATGCATGCCCACAGTCAACACACACACACACACACACACACACAGAGTATTTCAAAGCTCGTGAACTCACGGTCAGTCACTTCTGACCCTCTCCCTATCCAGTCTCCGATGAGATGCTCGTTCAGTAGGAACTCATGTGACCCAAAGATGAAACCGAGGACGGGCCGAAGCTGGGAGAGGAGACCAGTGGCAGGGGCAGGGCACAGAGGAATCTGGCATGGAGTGGGTGGCAGGCACACTGGTGAAGGCAGCACTGGGAGTTTCTGAGGAAGTCATGAGGGGAAAGGACAGGCAGCACAGGGTAAGTCCAGGCGCAAAGCAATCGGTGGCTGAGTTGTGGCTGCAGCACACAGAGCTGGGGTTACTGGGAAAGCGGTGGCGAGGTCCTCAGGAGTAAACACAGAGGTGCCTGTGCCGATGCTCTGAGCCTGGTAGTTCACGTGGCCCTCTCATCAGCCGGCATTGGAGGGGCAGAACAGTAAATACTTTTTTCCCCCCCGAGGTGGGGTTTTGCATTAGCCCAGGCTGACCTGAAATTCACTATGTGGTCTCAGGGTGGCCTCGAACTCACAGCAATCCTCCTACCTCTGCCTCCCAGTGCTAGGATTAAAGGTGTGCATAAGCCACCACACACAGCTCCTCAAGTACTTTAAAAAATTTTTTAAATTCACTTTTATTTGAGACAGAAGAGAGAGAGGAAGAGAGAAAAAGAGAGAATAAGCATGCCAGGGCCTCTAGCCACTGCAAACGAACTCCAGATGCATGCACCACCTTGTGCATCTGGCTTATGTGGGACCTGGAGAATCAAACCTGGATCCTTGGGCTTTGCAGGCAAGTGCCTTAACCACTAAGCCATCTCTCCAGCCCCTCAAATACTTTTTAAACTTTCTTTTTGGTTTGAGGTAGGTTCTTATTATATAGCTCAGGCTGCCCCTGAATTCATGGCAATTCTTCTGTCCTAGCCTCTCAACCTTCCTTTTCAAGGTGAGGCAACGGAAACTCAAAAAAGTCTAGTTGCGGGAAGTGTCAGGGAGATAGTTCAGTGGTCGAAGTGCTTGATGCACAAGCAGAAGGGCTTGAGCTCAGCTCCCCAGCACCCACGTAAGAACGTTGGACATGCTTGTACACACCTATAACCCCAGTGCCGGGGAGGGGGGGGCAACAGCGGCTCCCCAGGGCGCGCCGGCTGACTGGTCTAGCTACACTGGTGAGTTCTAGGTTAGGAAGAGACCTTGTCTCAAGAAAATAAGGTGAAGTGTAAGTAACTTAGAAGACACCCAGCATCCACCTCTAACCTCCACATGCTCCTTCACACACACATGCACCCCCACATGCATACACACATGAACACATCACACCCAATACACATATTACCAAAAAAAAAGAAAGAAAGAGGCAGATGCAGGACCCAGGGTTCACATCCAGGCTGGCATGGCTAGCCACCTTTAGAGGACCTGGTTTTGAAGAAATGGGTGATGTGCAGAGTGCGGATCACGTAGACACCAGCTGGAAGGGCCCAGCAAGTGGTGGGGCACGAGGGCTTCTGTTCCAGAAAGGTTTAGCCACAGGGAGGGAAGGTAGAGCTACCAGGCTGAATCTTGGCAGAAACAACCGGAATCAAGAGAGAACCGTGAGGACCTCTCACAGTGAGGTCCTTGGAGGAGAAGGAAGATGGAGGAAAGGCCAGAGGGGGTGGGAACCAGGGAAAGAAACAGCCTAGAGGGGTAAGCAGCAGGCGTGCTTCTGTCTAGGCAGGACTGCTGAGTGCTGCAGGAGAGACCGCCCCACACAGGCAATGCCTACATATGAGGGCCTCTCTGACAGGTGACTTTCTAAGTAGATGCAGGGAGGGGGTGGGCTGCGATGAGAGAAAGGACCAGAATTTCTGCCCTTAGGCTTACACTCCAGTGATGAGAGGATGACTGTAAACGCACCAGCAAAACAGGCAAGGATCGCCTCTTCTCAGACCTTTACTGAACACACGAGCACATTACACACAGGTCCTGCTTGATGTATGTATACCTCTCAGTATTCAGCCAGCTCACTAGCATCAGCTAAATGCCAGGTGCTAGGCTTGCACGGGCATTCTGAGTTAAAGGCTCGGTCCTCAGTGTGGGACTATTGGGAGGCCATGGATACTGTGGGAGGTGTGGCCACCCTCACAGGAGTGTGTGGGGGGGGTGTCTTTCAAGGAGGTCCCTCCATGGCCATCTGCTGCCTTCACGGAAGACCCAAAGAAAAGGGATCTTGTAATGAACCTCCAACACCGTGAGCCAAAACAAATGTTTCTAAGTTGCCTCAGGGATTTCATTATTGTCACACAAAGGTGTCTAATACACAAAGCTAAGGGTAGGAACCTTGTGTTCCTGTCCACAGGTGTGCACGGTGCCGGCAGGTAAAGGAAAGTGAGGAGAGGTCATTTTCAACAGGGCATAAGTGGCAATATAACTAAAGAAAAAGCTGTTTCAGTTTTTCCCCCAGCAGGACAAAATAGCAGAGCAGGGGAAACATCACCGAGGGTCAAGTGCTTCCCATGCAAACATGAGGTCCCAAGTTCAGATCCCCAGTACTCAGAGTAAAACTAGGCATGGCCTATAATCTCGGTGCTGGGAGGCAGAGATACACAGAGGTCCCTAGGGCTAGCTATGCCTACACACACACACACACACACACACACACACACACACACACACATACATACATACATATAAAGACAAAACAAAAACATCAGAGTCATTCTGGCTGTGTGTCACACACCCTAAAGCAGCGTTTAACTCTGAGGGTTGAGGAGGTGTGGGCAGGAAGGCTCCGGCCCCTCCACCGTGAGGAATGTGCGATTCCCGGAGCACATGCACCCCCGGGGACTGCTCTCCTGTGTCAGCATTCAGGCGGTTTTAATCCCCAAGCCCTTCCGTTTTCCACTATCTCTGAAGGGCGTCAAACCATTGAGGGCTGAACTGAAGAGACCGTGCATACTAAAGCACTAGTACTGGACAAGGCAGTAAAGTAATTCATAAATTCACGAATGACCACCAGAAAAATTACGTTCACGACACTGCCTCAGCATACCCAAATTCACTTATATTAGGCACCACGTTTTACATGTAGAATCAGACTAGAATGGAACAAATGATAAGTGTTTAACTTCACTCCCGATACCATGCTAAATGCTTCATATACATTGTCATTTATTCCTCATAGTAACCCCAGGACATGGGAAATTACCACGTCCTTTACATTTTAAGGATGAAAGAGACAAGGTTTCAGAGACATTAGTCAACTTGCCCAAGGTGCTAGGCTAGCAACTGGCAGGGTAGGGCACTCAGGCAGCCAGAGACTGCCTAGCTGGGCCCCACTGCTGGGTTCTCTGTGGGAGGAGAAAGAACGAAACGCTGTGTGCCAGTGCAGGTGAACTCAATCCTTTGACCGATCCAAGGTACTCTGGAGGAGGCTGTTTATACTGAGTTAAGTGTGGTGGCACACACCACCTGTAAGGCCAGCAGTTGGGAGGTGAAGGCAGGAGGTTCGGGAGTTCAAAGTCACTGCCTGCAACCTGGGACACCAGATCCTACCCCATAACAAAACAAAAAGTGAAACAATCATTGGCCTGGGGAGATGGCTCAGCAGTTAAAGGTGCTTGCTTATTACAAAGCCTGCTTCCCGGGCTCAGCTCCCCAGTACCCACGTAAAGCCACAGACTCAAAGTAGCACATGCATCCGCAGTTCATTTGCAGCAGCAGGAGGCTCTAGCGTGCCCATAATGTCAATGTCTCTGTCTCTCTCTCTCACCAATCAATCAATCCTTGAAAATCTGGAATCTTTTATTCACTAGGTGTAAGTCTAAAGTCCAGCTAAGAACCAGGAATCTTGTTAGAATCCCCACAGCACAATTAAGCAACTCTACCTACAGCGTCTTTTCCAGGTATAAACGCTCTCCCCCTAGACTAACTCAGAACCCTGACCTTGCACCCTTGCTGTGTGGCTTCCAGTGAGTTGCTTTTTCCTCTAGGCCTCAATTTTATTTTCTATCAAACTTGAGGGTGCTGGGAACATGGCTCAGTGGTTAAAAGTGCTTGCTGCACAAACCTGACAGCTAGAGTTTGGATCCCCCAGAACCCAAGTGGCGCACGCCTCTGTAATCCCTGTGTTCTGAAGGCAGCGGGAGGTGGAGTCAGGAAAATTCCAAAAGCTTTTGAGCCCACTAGTCTGGCATTGGAAATGGAAAAGTAACAGAAGGTGGACAAAGACACCACCCAAGGTTGTCCTCTGACCTTGGGAGGGGAGGCAGGAGGGTCAGGAGTGTACTGTGGTACACATCTCTCTCTCTCTCTCTCTCTCTCTCTCTCTCACACACACACACACACACACACACACACACACACACACCTTGGAGACTCATTTGGACCAGGGAATTCTGGTTTGGTTTTGACCACAGAACTCTCTATTAGAGTCAATCTTACTTGGAATCCAGCATTCAAAACAGTACATTTTGGGGAGTGGTTCCCCAAGGCCAAACACCTCAATAATCCTCTTCTAGCACACTGTCACCAAGGTCTCTTCAGGAACCCAAGCTTAGGGCAAGGCCATTCTAAGAAGCCAGTGGGAACCCCTGCTTGAACCTACTCCTCTTCACCCCCAGGACCTGCCCAGTGCCTTCCACATAGTAGGCACTTCATAAATACTGGAGAGGAAGCGGATGAAATATTATCCCGCCCTTTCGGAAATGCGGATATGTAGTTTTCATTTCCTCTGCTGACTGACGGAGGTAGTTAAACTGCTAAGACGGATCCTGGTGGAGGGGGGAACCAAATGTAACTTTTATGGAAAAGCTGCTTTTAGATACTGACGTGGCTTCCAAGTTCACCGTGGCCATAAGTTAAGGGTCTGTCAGCACTTCCATTATGAAAACTGCTTTGTGGTTTCATAACGTAGCCATAAAAGTTTGCCTCCGGCTAGACTTGGGCATACAAATTGAAAAGCTTGTTTTAAGCCAAAATGTGGGGAATAGAAAACAAACAATTTATTGGTTTCAGACATGGTTTTGTACCTGTCTTAGCCAAACAAGATTTATTACGTGGGCAATTAGAGTGGACTAAGCCAGTAGGTTTTTGAAAAATCTGACAAAGGGGGAAATGGCCATGTTATTTATATTTCAAAAGGGGTCCCGAACACAACTGATTATTCTTTTTGGTTATATTTTCATCATGTACATTGTATGACAAATTGATAAGGTCTAGAAAAAATATATATATTCTGCCTTTTAAAACCACTTTCTGTTAACTACATTAGAATGATAAATTTAGATTGGCTAACTGAAAATCGAGCAATGTAAACAAGAACACTGTCAAGAAAGAGATTGCGGGGCATGGTGGTGCACACCTTTAATCCCAGCACTCAGGGGGCAAAGGCAGGAGGATCACCGTGAGTTCGAGGCCAGCCCGAGACTACCTACTGAATTCCAGCCTGGGCCAGAGTAAGACCCTACCTCGAAAAACAAAACACAATGATCCGGGTGTGGTGGTGCACGCCTTTAATCCCAGCACTTGAGAGGCAGAGGTAGGAGGATTGCCATGAGTTCGAGGCCAGCCTGAGACTACATATAGTTAATTTCAGGTCAGCCTGTACCAGAGTGAGACCCTACCTCGAAAAACAAAACAAAACAAAAATAAATAAATAAATAAAGACCAACAAAAAAAGCTTAATGTTGCTCTGGATAAGCTCCTTGTTAGTGGCAAATGGTTCACGTTACTGTTATTGTATCATGACTATTACTAACATGTTTGTGTGCGTGTTCATGGGCCCAGCTTGCTTCCACTGCACAACTCTGCCTATCTGCATGTTCATGTCTGTGTAGGTGCATGCGCGTGCATGTGCATGAGCATGTGAAGGGGAGGCAGTCGTAAGTGTCATTCTTCAGGAACACGACCTCACCTCCTTTGAGACGGGCTTCCTTATTGACCAGTTAGGCTAGACTGGCTGGGCAGTGAGCTCCAAGGATCCACCTGGCTCCGCCTCCCTAGCATAGGGATTATAGGCACACACCACTGATACAGCCAACGTTTCTAATGTGGGTTCTGGGGATTGAACTTGGGTTCTCAAGCCTGCAGGGCACGCACCTTACTGACCGGGCCATCTCCCCAGCTCTAAGTGGCTCTTGTAATGGCCATTGGCAACAACACAAGTCAGGAATTTACAAGCTAAAGCAGGGAAATGAGGTCTTAGTATATATACCACATCGAGAAGGCAGCAGCCTGAGAAGCCTCCTGGGGGAGCTGCTAACCTTACAATTTGGGAAACTGCATCCTCAGCAAAGAAAGAACTGCTAGAAGACACCCTTCCACAAGAAGGATGAGAACCCAGGGACCCCTCATCCCCACTGGGCGACTGGACAGTCCCTCCCTCCAGATGTAACTGTGGGTTCAAGGGCCCAGGACCGGACATTTCTCTGGACCACAACTGACTAGCAAAGCCCACTCAAGCCCTTGCTGACACACTAGTCCTCCCTTTGTGACTCTGACTACCCGACTCTCAAGCCACAGGTCATTAATATCCCTGATGTATACGGTTTTATGTCTAGGCTGAGCACCTAGAAATGGCAAGTCAGTTTCTGTCAGGAGCAGATGGTGGGGTCATGGGCTGGAATCTCACCCAGGAGGACCACAGACCTGGGTGTGAGAAGCATCTGAACCACCAGCAGGTCAGTCCTGCAGCCCAGGGATACAAGTGGACAAGGCGACAGTTGCCACCTGTGCTCTGATGATGAAAGGGGATCATTGTTAGGGGGGGAGTCAGATTTGTGTTTGATAGGGCTCTGCTGCAGTACCGGAAACAGGTGATCAAGATTTGGACCCTCCCTCTTCTACGTCACGAAAGCGTGTGCCTCACTGTTAATAACTGTCTGTCTGCACACCTGTCCTCCTTCCAGACCTTACTTTGGGGCAGGAACTAAATCTCACTCTTCTCTGTGTCCTGTTTGGCACAGGAAAGGTATTTAGCAGATATGTAAAGACAGGGAGGGAGGGAGCGAGGGAAGATGGAAGCAAGCTAGAAAGGAAAGAAGGGAGGGAAAGAGGGAGCAAAGGAGAAAAAGAGGGAAGGAATGAAGGAAGGAGGCAAGGGAGGGAGGAGGGACAAGGCCATCCATTCCTGAAGTACCCTCTCCACGTCACTCCTTCACTGTTCCCTTCACCCTACACAACAACTCTCACCACTTAGCTTTCCAAAAAAAAAAAATTTTTTTTTTGTACGAAAAATGCAATTCTGTTAATAACAGCCCAGAAAGTATTTGCTTAAGTCAAAGGAGAATTTTAGTCAGAAAAACAGGAAATTCCTAAATACCTGGGTAAAAGATCACAGCCTACTCCAATTTCTCTGGTTTCCACTTCAGTCTTGGGCTGAGTTTCAGTCAAATAGTCCAGTCTACTTTGCAGTTCATTATTCTAGAGATGAGAAGGAGAAAAAAAATCAGCCTTAGTAAATCCAGTATGTTCCCCCATCAACAGGCACAATATGACCAATATGTATTGCTCAACTTCCTCCTGTGACGTGGACGCCTATCACAACATGTTTCCTCAGCACCTTCTACACAGCGGGCGTCAAAGCACACTGACTCTCTCATTCTGTATAACTACACGCATGCATCCATAGCATCCCATCTCTCATAGGTAAAAAAGCACCATGTCCTCATCTAGCCCATCTTCTGCTTTTCTCAGTCAACTCTTTGTTGGACATCTTTCTATGTTCACTGCTTTTCTTTGTATGACAACAAACGAGGTTAATTGAGTCACAGTATCCCACTGCGTGGATGTACAGTACTTATTTAACTAGTCTCTTATGGATGGGCATTTAGATATTTATCACATTTTTTTTTTGCCATTTAAATAAGGTGCAGCTCAATTTTTAACACTCTCTTATTAAACTATAAAATGAGTAAGTCTATTAATTTAATTTAGTGGGAAATACCTCTATAACCAATTAATTAGTATTTCATAGGTGTGGAAAAATTCAGAATCTCAAACATATAAAATAGAACAAGCTCCTTGGGATTAAAATTAGCACTCTGAATAGTTTACTTTTCTTCCTTTCTTTTCTTTTTCTTTTTTTTTTTTAAATTTCATGCTGGAGCCAAACATCACATAGGTTGATCATTAGATGCTTAGGAATTGGAAATTTGCCTCATGGGGGAAATGAAGGACAAAGGAACAAGAAAGTTGAGGATATTGAATCGAAAGTAAATGAAGCGATGGGATCTGAAATTTCCAGGCAAAACACATCAGAAAGAGGTTAACAGTGTCAATCTCTGTGGCTTGAGAGTCTTCAGTGAATTTTTTAAAAGCTCATTTGGATATATTTTTGATAATGTTAGATTAAATTTCAAAATCATCATAATCATATCAAGTCTGCTGGCTGAATCGTGAAGCATGACACACAGCATATACAAGATACAACCGATCGAGTAAATGTATGAATACAATGCGCCAATTATTCGCATGACTAGGAAAAAAGCACTCGTCTTTTCTGTTTTAAAGTTGGAGCAGGAGAACAGACATTCATCTAGGATATCAGACAACACGTGGAGGTTTATAAGTTCAATAGGAACAGAAGCTTCTTTCCTATGGAGCGATATGGGTTGCAGCTCAGGAGCTCTTCCTCTGAATTAGGTGATGCCCTGGAATTGTTATGAACAAGGTTCTGATAAACAGAGACTTCATGTAAAGAAAGAGATGGGTTATGGCAGGTCTAGGGGCTCCCAATCTCTCACTCAATGCAGTAAGGAAGAACAGTGCGGCTTGGCGGGCGGGGGGGGGGGGCTGAAACACTCTTCTAGGCTTACTTATAAGGAAAGCGAAAGGCAAAAGAAGTCTCTTGTGCTAGAAACCCCAGAAATCTCATGGCTTTATTCCTTCTCAGTGCAAAGACTTTAGTGATAAAGGTTGCAAAGAATACTAGAGTGAAGCCCTGTTGTCAGGGGCATAAGAGATGGAATTAGCAAGTGTGTCCTGATTAATACACAGTGAATAGTGGACAAGTGGTCACAAAACCTTTGTTCCATGCTACATGGGGGAGGTCTGCAGTCCACGATGCCCAATTTATAATCCAAAATTGCCTGACACAGGAAGTCAGGAAAATGTGGCCATTCTCAGAAGACAAGAAATCAGCAGATACCAATGCTGGTACGAACGGATGTTGGGCTTTTAAGATAAAGATTATAACGTCATTACAACTATGATAGAAATTAACTGAAAGAAACCAGGCATGGTTGCGCACACCTTTAATCCCAGCACTCAGGAGGCAGAGGTAGGAGGATCGCCATGAATTCAAGGCCACTCTGAGACTACATAGTGAATTCCAGGTCAGCCTGGACTAGAGTGAAATCCTACTTTGAAAAACCAAAAACAGAAGAAGAAGGAGGAGGAGGAGGAGAAGAAGGGCTGAAAACAATGGAGTTTTATGAAATCGTGGGACACTTTTAATGACAACAAAATGATACTGGAATCAGAGAGGGAAGAGTGGAAAACAAAAGCAGAAAAAATCGCATAGGAAACAATGGCTGGAAATTTCCCAAATATATTAAAAGACAAACATTTTCAAACTAAAGAAATTCAGAAAACTCACATTTTATACATTCAGAGAGAAACATCATAGTTTAATGGTCAAAAATAATAGTTAAGAAAACCCTTGACAGCAAACTGTTAATGCAGGGTAGCAATGCCTTGAATTACCACTGATTTCTCACCAGAAATTCTGGAAGCCCACAACAGTGTATACCGAAAGAAGTGAACTTAGAGTTTTATCTTTTAATAAGAAAGGTAAAATTGAGATTTTTTACTTTCAGATAAGGAGAACTATGAAAACTTTTACCACCTGGCCTGGACTACACAAAACACTCAATAAAAGTTCCTTGGATTGAAGAGAGATGAGATTGGACAGAAACTCAGTACTTGAGAAATGAATAAAAAAGTATCAGAAATAGAAAGCATATGAGTAAATATGAAACACTCCATTTTTTAAAATTTCTTTAAAATATATGATTGTTAAAGCAAAAATAATAACAATGTACTGTGGGCTTCTAATATTTGTAGATAAAACACATAATAATTTTTTGAAATTATTAGGTAAATAGACCTATGTCATTGCTCTGCATTTTACATGAAATGATATAACCCTATCTTTAAGAAGATTGTGAACAATTCATGTATATTGTAATACCCAGAGTAACCATGAAAAGAGTTTTTAAGGTATAGCTAAAAAGCCTACTGACATAATGATAGTCTAAGAATAACTGAAATAACCCAAAAGAGGGAAAGAAATGACAAATAAAACATGCAAGCATGGGGGGTGGAGCAGAGAGAGATGGTTCAGCAGATAAAGGTACTTATTTGCAAAACCTAATGGCCCAGGTTCAATTCCCCACTTCCCATGGAAATCCTGATGCAAAAAAAAAAAAATGGCACATATGTCTGGAGTTTGTTTGCATTAGCAGGAGGCCTTGGCATGCCCATTCTCTCTCTTTCTCTCTTTTTGTTACAAAAAAAAATAAATATTTTAAAACTAAAAAACATGCAAGCAATACAAAACAAACCAGAGAAGAGATGGTGAATGGTAGACTCAAATCCAATTCTATCAACAAGACAACTGTAAAATTATCTATTGTAATTAGCTGCTAATGGATTATGTTTTAACTAAAAGGCAAACACTGGGCTGAAGAGATTGCTCATTAGTTAAGATGCTTGCCTGCAAAGCCTAATGGCCCAGGTTCAATTCCCCAGTACCCACATAAAGCCAAATGCATGAAGTGGCACATGCATCTGGAGTTTGTTTGCAGTGGCTGGCTCTTAGCACATCTATTCTGTTTTTCTTTTCTCTGTCTCTCTCTCTCTGTCTCTCTCTCTCTCTCTGCTTGCAAATAAATAAGTAAAAATATTTTTTAAAAGGCAAAGACTAACCAAATATATAAAAAAGGCAAGTCTCAATTATCTGTTGCCTATATTTGAAAATACAGAGATATGGATCATTTGAAAAAGGGTGACTGGAACAAGTTAGACCACGGAAACAGTAAACGTGAGAGAAGAGACGGTGTATTATCAGCAAATCAAACAGAGTTCCAGACAAAGAGGATCTATAACAGGGCTTCAAAATACACAGTCAAAACTGACAGAATTAAATGATTTCAAGCCATAGTAAAAAAAAAAAATGCAATAACTCTCTCTTAGGTCAATTACATATAAACAAAGGAAAACATAAAGTACCTAAGCATTGTTATCAACCATCTAGGCTTAATTGGTATTGATAAAAAAATGCAGGATCTATATTTTTCACAATGCTTACGAAGAGAAACCACATGCTAGGTGATACAACAAGTCTCAATACATTTAAAAATTTAAAATCAAAGTAGGTTCTCTGGCCATATTATTAGAATTTTTTTTTGAGGCAGGGTCTCACTTTAGCCTAGGCTGACCTTGAACTCACTCTGTAGCCTGGGCTGGCCTTAAACTCATAGTAATCCTCCTACCTCAGCCTCCCAAGTGCTAAGATCAAAGATGTGCGCCATCATTGCTGGCCCATGTTTTTAGATTTTGTTTTTAAATAAGGTATCTAGGAAGCTCAAATATTTGGAAGATAAATAACATACTTTTAAATAACCCACAAACCAAAGAAAAACTTGAAGGGAAATTAGAAAATGTTTTGGACTGGATGATAATGAAAACACAACACATCAAAATTTGTGGGATGCCATGGAGCAGAGATCAGAGGACATTTATGGTGGTAAAGGGTTAAATTAAAAAGAAGAAAAGTCTAAAATCAATTACCTGAGGTGCTGCCTCAAGAAACTAGGGAAAGAAGAGCACAATAATACAAAGCTAATTAGAAGAAATTAATGTGCATCAGATCAAAATTCAAATGTATGGAAAATCAACAAAGCCCAAAGAAAACCAACAAATGAATGATCCCCTACCTAGATTGATGTTGGGGTGGTAGGGAGATCACAGACCATTGATATCAGGAATTAAAGAATTATTAAAAGGAAAGAACTGAATATCTGTGCATGAGGGTTGAGGGAACTATTAATTCTTCACACAAAACACAAAAATTAACCATAGACAAAGATTTCTAAGAATACACAAAGCATTTACCATAAAAGAATGATGACTAATTGAACTTCATAAAAAATAAAAATCTTGCTGGGTATGTAGTAGACACGTTTAATCCCAGCACTCAGAAGGCAGAGGCAGGAGGATCACTGTGAGTTCAAAGCCACCCTGAGACTACATATTAAATTCCAGGTCAGTCTAGGCTAGAGTGAAATCCTACCTTGAAAAACAAAAAATAATAAAGATAAAAATCTCAAAAATAATGTCTTCAATATTTATCATTAAGAAAATGAAAAAATTAAATCAGAGAATGAAAAAGAAGGTCCAAGTATATTTATTTGACAGAGTTGCAGATTTTCTTTTCCAAGATTAGTGCTTGTCTAATTACCTAATAGAGCCCAAACCCAAAAATATGAATAAATCTTTCAAATCAATAAGAACTCTAACATGCCATGTAACTGGGCAGGGGAGGTGTGTTTGCGTAGCAGGCATAAAGCCCTGAGTTGGTGGTGCATGCAAAAACCTGGAAATATTAAGTCTGGGGAGGGGGAGGATGTGGGGAAACTGATCTACTCAAACTCTTGCGCTTGGTAGGGGTATAAAACACTACAACCCCTTTTTAAAAACAGTGACAATTTCTTATACAGCAAAACCTAGGGCTGGGATGGAGTTTGTGGCAGTGTTTGCCTAAGACCCTGGGTTTATTCACAGCACTTCCAAGAACAAACCTGAAGCCAGCACCTAACCCTTTTACTCGGATATCCACTACTCGGAATTCATCCAGAGGAGTGACGTCACGCAGTTTAATTCACAACAGAAATAACCCGTGTGTATCAACAGGTGCATGGGTAAACAAACGGTGACGCAGCCGCACGATGGGGAGAAGAAGTAGCACACTGTCACGCTGGGCTTAAAGAGGGCACTGCATCTGTATAAAATGCAAACGAATCTATAGTGACAAAACACCCTAAGGGAATACCTGGGCCCAAAGGGGACACAGATTGTAAAGCGAAAGAGAATCTTTAAATATTTTCATTTATTTATTTGCAAGCAGAGAGAGATAGAAAGAAGAAAGACAGACAGAATGGGTATACCAGGGCCTCCAGCCACTGTAAACCAACTCCAAATGCATGGGCCACTACTTCGTGCATCTGACTTTGCATGGCTCCTGAGGAATCGAACCTGGGTTGTTCAGCTTTGCAGGCAGGTGCCTTCACTGCTGAGCCATCTCTCCAGCCCAGGAAACAGAATCTTTAGGGGACGTTATCCATGTGCTCTCTCTTGAATGCCATGAGCCTTTCACGGGTCAAACAGGTCACCTGTCAGAGCTCACAGGATCACAGGCTGAGCATCCCCAATCTGAAAACTGCAAATCCAAAACGTACTGAAGTCTAAACATTTTTCAGTGGTGACATGTTGGCCTAAGTTTCAGATGCTGGAGAATTGCCAATTTGGGATTGTTTGGGTTAGGGATGCTCAACCAGTAAGTTCTATACAGACATTCCAAAATCTAAACAAATACAACTTGAAACCTTTCTGGTCCCAAGCATTTCACACCAGATATTCAACCTGGAGGCTGCGAAGATGGCTCAGCGGTTCAAGGCGCTTGCTTGCAAATCCACCCATGTCAGCCTGACCCTGAAAGTGGTACAAGGATCTGGTGTTTGTTTGCACAACAAAAGCCCTGGCTCAGCCATTACCTCCCTCACCCCTAACACACACACAAATAGTGTTTTTTTTTCAGGGACATACTCAGTCTGTACTTACGGAATTCATGCAGTTCAATTAAGCAAGTCCTACACAACAAGGTTGGGAGGGAAAACGTGGACATGAGAAGCTGAAGAAAAGTTAAGACAGGGAGGGACATACACAAGAAATTGGTAAAAAATAAAAATGAACCAAACTAGTTGGATTTGACACAGCAGAACTTTGTGTTCCTCAGTGGGGCAGATGCTGACTTCGTTGAAATGGCCCCCAGGAGCCTCAGGCTGTCCTCAGCTCAGCTCCAGGAAGGGTGGTTTCTGGGACGGAGAGTCAAGCTACAGCGTTCTCCTGCTTTCAAATACCACCACCTTGTGTCTAGATGTGAAATGAATGCCACGGGGAAGCTCAGCTCGGGAGACTCTCATGCCTTCCAAATAGAAGCAACCTCCAGTGGCCCGCTCTAGGCATTGTGGGGTGGGGGGGATTATGTCACAAACGCATGGCGGTCAGCCCCTCCCCCAGCTCCTCTAGGGCCCAGGGAGCCAGAGGCCCAGAGCTGTGCAGACACACTGAACAAGAATGTGTCAATAAAATAAAATGTGTATGGGGAGCCCTGGTGCCTGGCACTGCAGCCCAGTGTCACCAGGGAAAATTAATGCTAGTCCCACCCAAGCTTCCCAGCATGCCAGCAGGGTTATGTACTGTGCACACTGAAGGACAGACAAATAGAAACAAGACTTTGGACCCTTTACCTGACTTTTTGTTGTGTTGTGTTTTGTTTAAAGCAGAGTCTCACTCTATCTAGCTCAGGCCAACCTGGAACTCACTCTGTAGCCCAGGCTATCTTCAAGGCAATCCTCCTACCTTAGCCTTCCCAGTGCTGGGATTGTAGGCATGTACTCCAACACCCCCCCCCCGCCGCCAATCTTGCACCCTGACTTTTGGTTTTCTTGGTTTTCGAGGTAGGCTCTCACTCTAGCCCAGGCTGACCTGGAATTCACTATGTGCTTTCAGGCTGGCCTCGAACTCACAGTGATCCTCCTACTTCTGCCTCCTGAGTGCTGAGATTAAAGGCATGCGCCACCACGCCATGCTGCACCCTGACAAGTGTAAGCTTAAGAACAATGTAACAGAATACATTTCAGAAAGTTTATCAAGGTACTAAAGACATGTTCCTGTAGTTTATTTTAAAAACAATTTTTATATCAGAAATGAAGGACATTTCTTCTCCAGAAGATGAGCAAACCAAAACTTGGGGAGAGGGGGGAGAAAAAAAGAATGGAATTTGTGTATGTGAGTGTGTGTGTGTGTGTGTGTGTGTGTGTGTGTATTTTGTTTTGTTTGTTTTGAAGTAGGGTTTCCCTCTGGTCCAGGCTGACCTGAATTAACTATGTAGTCTCAGGGTGGCCTCGAACTCTTGGTGATCTTCCTACCTCTGCCTCCCGAGTGCTGGAATTAAAGGTGTGCGCCACCACGCCTGGCCATAATTTGGTATATATTTTTGAGGAACATGTATATGTACATCTAGTAACTTTAAATACCAGTAAGGGTGAGTAGTGACTCCAAGGGTCAAAATAGTCCCCCTCTCTCTCTCTTTTTTTTTTTTTTTCTTTTTGAGGTAGGGTCTCACTCTGGTCCAGGCTCACCTGGAATGCACTATGTAGTCTCAGGGTGGCCTCAAACTCATGGTGATCCTCCTACCTCTACCTCCCAAGTGCTGGGATTAAAGGCATGCGCCACCATGCCCAGCTTCTCTATTTCTTTTTTGAGGTCAGATCTCACTCTAGCCTAGGCTGGCCTCAAACTCACAGTGATTCTCCTGCCTCAGCCTCCTGAGTGCTGCAATTATAGGTGTGAGCATCCACACGCATTATATTCTCTATTTTAAAAGAAGGTTCGACTTTCCCTTGTGACCTAGAAAAGGGTCAAACCCAGTAGACACTGAGGAGACTCAAAACTCATCAAAGCATAAAATTAGAGGCAGCTGAGAGCTCACCACTAAAGGAGACTTAGAACAGCCCTTCAAGGCTCAGGGAACACTGAGGAGGCAGGAGGGGAAAGAATGTAAGAGCCACAGGGTGGGAAAGTGTACCATGAGGTCTTGTCCCTACCACAGAGACTCGTGCACTCATGACCCCTCCGAGATTACTGATAGCCCCTCCGAAGAGGGCCCTCAGTGGAATGGGGTGAGGAGAGGGAACAGCACCAATTTGCAATATATTCATATAATAAAGTTCCCAATAATTTTTTTTTTTTAGGAAAAGGGCCAAACCTTTTCTCCAAGCCTAAGGTCAGGTACCATTGTCTCCTAGGCTGCCTCACCAGGGAAGGACAGTGAGGAACATTGACAAGGCCAGGTGCTGGGACACTTGCTCTTCATAGAGCCTCAAAAGCCAAAGACTCAATGCCAGGTTCTTAATAAGGAGCCTTTAGGGCAAAGACATTTGGGGCTTCCTCTTCTATTAACACCTAAGCTCGTAGAGTCTTCCAGTCCCATACTGGAACCTCTACAAAATTTCCCAAATGACTCTCAGAAGGCCAGAGGCAAGGAACCCAAGCAACAGAAAGCTTCGGATGAGAGGAAGTGACGTCGTCTGTGACACGTTTGCTCAGTGTAGCAGAAGAAGAGCACTGGATTAGGAGTCCCCTTTCAGCCCGGCCCTGGCATTCCCTAAGCTGGGTGAGTCTGGGTGATGCCCCTCCCTCCCTTCTCTCTGCTCCTGTCTTTCTGTTTACTCACACAGAGATGATAATACCTCTCCTGATTTTCTTTTTTAAAATTTTTTGATGATTTTTATTTATTTATGTGAAGGTGACAGATAGAGAGAGATAGAGGCAGAGAGTGAGAGAGAAGGGGCGCACCAGGGCCTCCAGCCACTGCGAACGAACTCCAGATGCATGCACCCCCTTGTGCAGATGCTTACATGGGTCCTGGGGAATCGAGCCTCAAACTGGGGTTCTTAGGCTTCACAGGCAAGCACTTAACCACTAAGCCGTCTCTTCAGCCCCCCCCCCCCTTTTTGTTCTCTTGATTTTCTTAAAGTCGCTGAGAAAACCATGGGAGACATGTTTGTGCAAATAATTCACAAATTATAAAGCCCTGCACCAGTGTGAGAAATGGTTAATATTAACAGCTTCTCAGACTTGCTGAGAAAATTCTAGAACAAGACAAACTGGAGACTGCAAAGGCAGCAGCAAGCAGCCAGCTGGAGTGAGGAGCGTGAGAGGGGAGAGAGGAAAAAGAGCCGTCAGAGCCTCATTTGCAGAGCTGGCAGTTAACCTTCAATCAATTTTATAAGGCCAGGAAATAGCCATATTTTTAATTAAGTGTCAGAAGCAGGATCAGCAACGTAAAATTTAATAGTGGAAAGACACCAACGCGAGGAAGCAGTTTCTTACCTCTCCTTCCAGGAAGGAGATCTTCTCTAAAAGCTGTAAGATTAGCAGCTGTTTCTGTTGCACCTTTTTCTTTAATGATTCAATCTAGAAAGGAACACATGGAACACTGTTAATCAAAAATACAGAACCAGGGTTGGAGAGGTGGCTCAGCCACTAAGAGCACTTCCTGTACAAGCAGGAGGGCCTGAGGAGGCCTCAGACACTGCTGGAGTTCCATCCCCAGGGTCCCCATAAACAGCTGATGTGGCTGCTCAGGTCCATGTCTCACAGGGGAACAGAGAGCTGAGGATCATCAGGGCTCACAAAACAACAACAAAGCCAGCAAGCTTCAGGAGCAGTGAGAGACTCCAGCTCAAGGAAGAACGGGTGGAAGAGCGTTCCATCAAGGGGGGGACACTTGATGTTGCCCTCCAGCTACTGCAGGCAAGCATACCCGGCTGCAGGAGAACATATGAGGCACCACACGGGCACATATATGAGCATACACCACACACTACATACCACATTGCACACACAATATACACGTGCAGATAGAATTTTAAAAAATATTTTTATTTTTATTTACTTACTTGACAGAAAGAAGGGGAGAGAGAAAGAAAGAGAGAGAGAATGGGTGCACCAGGGCCTCCAGCCCACTGCAAACAAACGCCAGATGCATACCCCACCTTGTGCATCTGGCTAACATGGGTCCTGGGGAATCAAACCTGGGTCTTTTGGCTTTGCAGGCAAACTCCTTAACTGCTAAGCCATCCCTCCAGTCCCAGTAATTGCTTTTTTTTTTTTTTTTTAAGGTAGGGCTTCACTCTAGTCCAGGCTGACCTGTAATTCACTATGTAGTCTCACAGTAGCCTCAAACTCACAGTGATCCTCCTACCTCTGCCTCCTGAGTGCTGGGATTAAAGGCATGTGCCACCATGCCCAGCTCAGAATTTTTTTAAATTAGTAAATTAATTTATTTGAGAGAGAGAAAGAGGCTAGGGGTGGTGGAGGAAAAGAATGGGCGTGCCAGGGCCTCCAGCCATTGCAAATGAACTCCAGATGCATGTGTTCCCTTGTGCATCTGGCTTATATGGGTCCTAGAGAATCGAACCAGGATCCTTTGGCTTTGCAGGCAAACACCTTAACTGCCAAGCCATCTCTCTAGTCCCAGGTAGAATTTTAAGAATGCAGGTTAATCTGTGTGGAAAGATGTCTGTGGTTATTTGAACCCGGCCTGCGTGTGAACTCTGTTCTCTGAATGAATGCTGAGCTGAGCTGCTTGGACAGCAGGACTCTGTGACCCAGGGTGGTTGGGACTGAGGTGTCCCCTTGTATTTGTTTACCCAAGGTATTCTCACTGGTTGTGCTGTGCAGTTCTAAAAGTCACTCTTCTTGGTGCTGTGAGCAAATCCCTGGGAATAAGCAACTTGAGGGAGGAAGGGTTTACTCTGGGTGGCAGTTCTGGAAAGGATATGGTCCATGGTGCAGAGAAGGCATGGAGGTGGGAACATGAGGCTGGTCACACTGCATCTGCAGCCAGGAAGCAGAGGACTGACAGGAAGGGGGACCAGGCCAGCAAGTTTCAAGGCCCATCCCCCGTGACCCACATCTTCCAGCAAAGCTCCACCTCCTAAAGGTTCCATAATCTTCAAACCAGTGCCACCAGCTGGGTACCAAGTGTTCAAACATGAGTCTATAGGGGGTATTTTACCTTCAACCGCAGTGGGCATTTGACAGCAACCCCTAGACAAACATGATTCAGGAAGTTTACACACAGCTCAAGAAAAATTAACTATTTGGCTTGAATTGATAAGGCAGCCCATATTTCCAATACTCAGTCATGCTATTCCTTTTAATACATTCATATATCTATTTAACCAAGTGCCAAGAGTTTGCTTTGGGGAAAGAGTTGCTTAAAGTATTAATGGAATTCACAGGGCCAAGGACTCACAAGGTCTACTGCAAACAGGAAGATCTTCCTAAGCAGACTTGTACAGTACCAGCACCTTTGTTTGAATAATATATCTTAGACTTGTCTAATGTTGTTCCTTCATACACCACATAAAAAAAAGCAAAGGTTCCCCAAAAGCAAGAACCAGAGAAGTTGGTCCCAGGTCGTGTCTTAAACAATGAAAACAGTATGTGGGTTCAGTCAACAACTCACTAACTTCCCAACAATTTTGTGTCTCTAATGTGAATATTCAGACACGCAGTTTCAAAAATCCCTCTTACTGCTGGGCGTGGTGGCACACGCCTTTAATCCCAGCACTCGGGAGGCAGAGGTAAGAGGATCCCCTAAGTTTGAGGCCACCCTGAAACTACATAGTGAATTCCAGGTCAGCCTGGACTAGAATGAGACCCTACCTCGAAACCCCCCCCCCAAAAAAAAATCCCTCTTAGTGAAAAGCAGTGTGATTGTCCAGAAAGGGGACCTACTAACATCTAGAAAAAGTCCATCCATGTTTACCTTTGGCCCAGCGGTCCCTTTCTGAAGACCAGACTCCAAAGATACATTGGCCCAAACATAAGATAATTTGGGCACAGGATTTTTGTTTTTGGGAAACACAAAACTAAACTCTTTCAATAAGTGGCTAATGAAGTCACCCTTGGTACATCCTAATAGTGGCCGTCTATAGAACCTACCAAAATAAAGGTCTCTAAATGCACTGTGTAATGTCCACATTGTAAAGTGTGTGTGTGTGTGTGTGTGTGTGTGTGTGTGTGTGTGTGTGTGTGTGAATATATATTGATATAAACGTGTGGAGACATTTATTCCTCTTTTCTTGTATAAACTGCATTTTGAGACTGTGACAAGCATGAGTTTATAATGAATAAGTTTTACACCACCAAAGGACTCCATGTACACAACGAGGAAGGCCTTGCAGGGTGAGAAAGGTGACGATTTTGTAATTTCTGGGAAATAATTCAAGCATTGTCAACAGATGAGACCATGTGAGTTTGAAAGCTGATAGAGAGCTGTGCAGTGTGTTTGGGTCAAACCTAGAAGAGGAGGCTGGGGAGGCGGCTCAGTGGGTGAAGCATTTGCCATGCAAGCACAAAGACCTGAGTTTGGATCCTCAGCACCCACATAAGAAGCCAGACATGCCAGTGCACGCCTTTTATCCCAGCGCTGGGGAGATGGAGACAGGAGGCTCCCAGGGGCTTGCTGGTGAGCTAGTCTCATGGAATTGGCGAACTCTAAGTTCAATGAGAGAGCCTGCCTCAAAAAAAGTAAAGGGGGGGGGGCTACACACTGAAGAAGACATGTGATGCTGACCTCTGGCCTCCACAACACTCTCTCTCTCCCTCCCTCTCTCTCTCTGTCTCTCTCTCCAGAATGTGATTTATAGGATCAACTCAACTCCTACGATAAGCCCCCAGGCTGGGGCACAAGCAGGCGGTGGGGTACTGATGTGGAGGTGGGTGGGTATCTGCTAGACTAAGAGGCTTCAGAAACACAAGAACCAAATGCGAATAGATATGTGCTGATTATAGCAAAGCAACAGTAAAAAGGCACTTGAGAAAACCATGTTGCACACTGGTATTAAATGATATCAAGGAACTGTGACTTTGTGAGGCATGGTGATAGCCTGATCACATACAAAATGTTCATGTTTTAGATAGGCACTGTGATGTATACAGGAAATGTACGTGTAAGATCTGGGCTTGCTTTAAAATGCTCCCCAAAGAAAGGAAAGGAGAAGACGAGGGGGAAATAAAGCAAATATGGCTGAACCGTGCTATTTGTTGAGCCCAAAAAATGAGTTTCATGGTCTTCACTCATTACTCTCTTTGTTCTGGGTGCACTTAGCATTGCAATTGTAAAGTATTTAAAATTCCACATGATATCAACCCAAACTAACAACATAAGAAACATACCTTAGAGGCAATGTCTCGTGTTGATAATAACTGATTGCCAATTAAAAACAATAACAAGTTACGACTTACGACTTAGGAAATTTGCCTGAGTGGTGAGTGAGGAGGCCAGTGTTGGCGGGGCTGGGAGGGACAGGCACTCTCCTATGTGCAGGTGGCACTGTAAATGAGAATGGCCCTTCAGGCAACTCGGCAATAAATATTAAGAGCCATAAAGCTGTTCAGACCCTTTGACCCACTAATCCCACTCTTGGGAATTTATCCTAAGGATATAATTCAAACTTAGGGGAAAAACGCACCATGTATAAAGATGTTCGTGCTGCCATCATTTATAATGGAGAGAAAATGGAAATAACCTTAATGTCTTGCACTAAAGGAAGAGGCCATACATTATGAGATATCAATTTGATGGAGTATATTACACAGATGCTAAAACAAATACATTGCAAAATGGAAAATAAGTTTATAAAAAGCCTCGAGGGACAGAAAAACAGAAGTTTACCACAGTGGAAATAAAAGCTATAAAAAAAAGTTAGATAAATGAAAGAGTTTTGGGGATGAGGTAGGACTGTGGACCCTTCCCCAAAAAAAGTTGTGTATAAACCGTGGTGGTGCACGCCTTTAATCCCAGCACTCGGGAGGCAGAGGTAGGAGGATCGCCATGAGTTCAAGGCCACCCTGAGACTACATAGTTAATTTCAGGTCAGCCTGGGCCATAGTGAGACCCTACCTCAAAAACAAAAAAAAAAAAAAAAAAAAAAAAAAAAAAAAAAAAAAGTTCTGTAATTTCCTTCAATTTTTATAGGAATAGTTTTCCACAATTATCCCCATCATGCTCCTCTTCCATTCCTCTCTACAATATAAAGATTTTAAATTGACTTTTAAAATCTTTAAGAGACAGCCGAATGAGTGCTGAAATTCACTAACAGGATCTAAGATGGTGAGAATAATGTGTAATCAAATAACACAAAAGTGATTTCAGGGCTGGGGAGATAGTTCAGTCAGTAAAAGTGCTTGCCTTGCCAGCAATGAGGACCTGAGTTTGATCCCCAGAACCCATGTAAAGCTACCAAGTGTGGTGGTGTGCACCTTTAATCACAGCACTGGGGAGGCGGACACAGGCAGATTCCTGAGGCTCACAGGTCAATGAGAGACCCTGTCTCAAAAAAGGTGGCTAGCATTCCTGAGGATGACATGGGAGGTTGTTCTCTGGCTTCCACATGCATGTGCACCCATGTGCGTGGGCACCTGCACACACACACACACATGCACTCACATACATAGGAAGATACACACATACCATACACACATGTGATGTTTTAAAAAAGTAATTTCAAACACTCTAATGTCCCAGTCTCTGAAAGACTTTGAGTGTTTCATGGATCAAGAAAAGCAAGACCTGGGTTGGAGAGAAGGCTTAGTGGTTAAGCGCTTGCCTGTGAAGCCTAAGGACCCTGGTTTGAGGCTTGATTCCCCAGTACCCACATAAGGCAGATGCACAAGGTGGCACATGAATCTGGAGTTTGTTTGCAGTGGCTGGAAGCCCTGGTGTGCGCATTCTCTATCTATCTATTATCAACTATCTATCATTTATCTATCTATCTATCTATCTATCTATCTATCTATCTATCTATCTCTCTCTTTCTCTCTCACAAATAAATAAATAAAAATAATCAAAAATTTAAAAATATTTTAATAAAAAAAATAAGTAAAGAAAATAAAGACCTGGGCTGGAGAGATGGCTTAGCTGGTAAGGCACTTGCCTGCAAAGCCTAAGGACCCAGGTTGGACTCCCCAGAACCCACATAAGCCAGACACACAACATGACACATGTGCACAAGGTGACACATGTGCACAAGGTGGTACACACATCTGGAGTTTGACTGCAGTAGCCAAGGCCTTGGCATGCCAATTCTCTCTCTTGCTCTCGCTCTCTCTTGTTAAAAAAAAAAAAAAGAAAGAAACTAAAATTTTAAAAAAAAGAAAAGAAAAACAAGACTTGCAGTTTAGCTTGTAAATGAGAACCCAAGGGCACCAGTGACCCGTAGGATCTTTTATGGGGATGGGGGGAGCTCATGGGAAGATGTAGAAATCCTGCTGACCACCGCCCCCTAGAGTTTAGTTTTAAAACGACGGCCAGCTTTCTACCTCCATGAGTCCTACCTTCTCAGATTCAAACCAAAACACTTCTAACCTTTATCAGGGCCACAAAACCTAAGCAGTGCCTCACAGAACAGAACCCTCATCCCGGGCCTGGCCCAAAAGATGCTAACCACCCCCGCCTCCTGCTTGGAAACCCTCCCCTACTTCTCGTGTTCCTGCTCCCTATGTGGCCACACGAGGCTCTTCTGCCCTAATCCCAAGTTCATTTCATGCCTGCTCATCCCTCCATGAGCCCTATACTTAGGCCACTCTGTCCCCTCAGTACACTCTGTCCACAAGCACACTAAGGCCCCGCCTCCAGGACCATGAAGAATGCCTTCCGCCCTTCAGTGCCTTCTCCACCCCGGTGACTCCTGGCACCTTGACTGACTCACAGTTACCTGCCACACCAGTGTGTGCCAAGTTCTCCAGGCTGGTCTTCAGTGGGTCTCCTTCATGAAGCCTCATTAGGATATACCACATTTCCCTTGCACAGACCTCAAACCCACACAAAAGATCTCCACAAAGCCTTAATTTTTCCTTGTGCTAGGAAGTCTACACACAGAGACAGAGAGGGAGAGGGAGACAAAGATGGGTGCACCAGCAGCCTCTCAGCTGCTGTGAACGAAATCCAGATGCATGTGTCCCCTTGTGGTCAAGTGCAGCATTGCTCCCTTGCATCACTTTGCATCTGGCTAAACGTGGGACCTGGAGATTGGAACTGGGTTCTTAGGCTTAGCAGGCAGGCGCCTTAACCGCTAAGCCATCTCTCCAGCCCAATGACCGTGATTTTAATCTGTTGGAAAATGATGTTGGAGATGGGGTAAAGCGCGTGCCACACAAACGCGAGGACCCTAAGTTTGAAACCCAGACTATACTTACGTGCTACCGCTCACTGTGTTTGAACTGTATTTTGCTTTGTGTTCCTTTTAATTTTATGCATAGCCACTTAAGGCCCACGAGCCCATGTAGTCAGGACCAGAGTGTGGGGCTGTGTGTGTAAGTGCATCACGTTAATGAAGAAACCCAACCCATCATCACCAGTGTGCCAGTCCTCACGTCTCAAGGCTTTCTTTTTTTGTTTTTTTTTTTTTGGTTTTTGAGGTAGGGTCTCACTCTAGCCCAGGCTGACCTAGAATGTACTATGTAGTCTCAAGGTGGCCTTGAACTCATGGTGATCTTCCTACCTCTGCCTCCCAAGTGCTGGGATTAAAGCCATGCACCACTACGCCCGGCAAGACTTTGTACTTTCAACTGCATCTATGAAGAAACAGTTGCAATTCACACTGAAACATCTATCAATAAACGTCAAACCTTGTTTCTGAATAGAATGAGCTAACCCTGGCCATGAGTTCTAGGTCAAGACTAAGCAACACGTGGAGTCCTTAGAATCTTCTCCAGGGAAAGGCATGATGTTACATTACTTGAAAAATTTAAAACCTTCACGAGGAAATAGCTCAAAAGGCACTATTATTGTTTTCAAATCCACTACGGATCTGTTTGGTTAATCAGTGAGCTGTCGGGGATGGGGATAGAACAGGCCAGGCAAGAACCTTCTGGAATTCACACAGACTTACACTTCTTTCTCCCTCTGCTTTCTCTTGTCCTGACAGGACATTTTTCTAGCACAACCTCCTGACCATCTGTGAACGGACAAGTGGCCGTTTCTGTTTCCCTCAGCAAAATAGGAACGGGACTGTGGAGATGCGCAGCAGGTCAGAATGCTTTCTGCGCGGGCAGGAGGACTGAGCTCATTCCTGGGTGGCTGGGGCTCACTGGCCAGCTGGTCTAATGGAAAATGTGGGGCACTCCAGGTTCACTGAGCAACGGAAATGAGGTAGAGGAGCATTGGAGGAGGCCATGCCACCACACACACACTACACACATCACACACACTACACACACATCCCACACGCTGCACACATCATGCATACTACACACACACACTACACGTATCACACACACTACACACACAGGAATCATGTTTGATCCCTACATACCACACTGAAAAAATGGGAACAAGGGCTGGAGAGATGGCTTCACGGTTCAGGCACCTGCCTGCGAAGCCTAAGAATGCCCGTTTGATTCTCCAGGTCCCACATTTAGCCAGACGCAAAGTGACGCAAGTGCACAATGTCACACATGCGGACAAGGGGGCGCACATGTCTGGAGTTTGTTTACAGTGGTTGAGAGGCCACTGGTGTGCCCATTCTCTCTCTCTCTCTCTCTCTCTCTCTTTCTTTCAAAAAAGGGGGACAATTGATATTTTATGCTCTTCCTCTGAGAAGTTTTGTTTGCCTGTTTGTTACAACTTCTCTTGATTCTATTCTGCAAGTCCTGTGGTGGTGTTATTTGATTTATTGTATTTTTAATGTATTCTCCCTGACTTAGAGCCACCACAAAATGCTTCACTTTTCAAATGAATAACAATAATGTACAGAGAAACAGGACAAGCTCAGAACCTGCCCTGCACTAAGGCCAAAGAAAGCACAGCTTAATCAGGATGGGGGAAATAGTACTTTCCCTCCTTGGATGCGGGGGGGGGGGGATGAATTAAGGCCACAACAAAACGAAACTGAAAAATTGCTAAATGAAGCCCTGAGTGGGGAAAATGAAAAATCAATGAAGGCACGGAGGGAAAAAGGTTCATTTTTCATCTTCATGATGCTTCATTGGGTTGGTGGAGATTTCATTTTCAATTAATGTGTCTTGTGGCATTCAGCCAGGCTAGATATGAACAGGGCACATATTTTAATCAATTCTTTCTATTAAGTTTGAAGTAATATATAATAATAGAACTATGCTATTCTAAAGGATCAGTTGAAATGGGCTTCTGGGGTGAAATAATCTAATTTGGTTTGATTTCTATCTTACATTAATGAGAACCCAACTTCAGCAAGAGGAACAGAACACAGATCCTCTGGGCTGCATAAGGACAGCTTGGCTCTGGGGATGACAGGAAGGATGGATACACTGGCTCCCCAATGTCAGGGCATCCCCTGGGAAGGGAGGAAGAGGTGTTCCCGGAATCAGGCCTCTCCTGGGTTAGCTTGTCGTGATGTTCAGAAGTCCTGAGTGGTTACCCCACTTGACAAGGAACCCCAGGTTCCAAGACATCATCCCCTGCTCACCCCTAGGTGCTGGCACAGTTGAGATCTCAACCCCGTCCCCTGAGGCTGAGGCTCAGGCACTTGTACTGACACCCTGCTGCTCAGAGACTGGTCTGCTCCCAGCTCTCCTGGAGACTACAACCCAGCACGGACAGGCTGTCCTGGGGGAGACTGGGCTGGGAAGAGGGTTGTGTGGCTGTCCTGAGGGGAGACTGGGCTGGGAAGAGAGTTGTGTGGGTGTCCTGAGGGGAGACTGGGCTGGGAAGAGAGTTGTGTGGGTGTCCTGAGGGGAGACTGGGCTGGGAAGAGAGTTGTGTGGGTGTCCTGAGGGGAGACTGGGCTGGGAAGGGGGTTGTGTGGCTGTCCTGGGGGAGACTGGGCTGGGAAGAGAGTTGTGTGGGTGTCCTGAGGGGAGACTGGGCTGGGAAGGGGTTGTGTGGGTGTCCTGAGGGGAGACTGGGCTGGGAAGGGGTTGTGTGGCTGTCCTGGGGGAGACTGGGCTGGGAAGAGAGTTGTGTGGGTGTCCTGAGGGGAGACTGGGCTGGGAAGAGGGTTGTGTGGCTGTCCTGGGGGAGACTGGGCTGGGAAGAGAGTTGTGTGGGTGTCCTGAGGGGAGACTGGGCTGGGAAGGGGGTTGTGTGGGTGTCCTGAGGGGAGACTGGGCTGGGAAGGGGGTTGTGTGGGTGTCCTGAGGGGAGACTAGGCTGGGAAGGGGGTTGTGTGGCTGTCCTGAGGGGAGACTGGGCTGGGAAGGGGGTTGTGTGGGTGTCCTGAGGGGAGACTGGGCTGGGAAGGGGTTGTGTGGGTGTCCTGAGGGGAGACTGGGCTGGGAAGGGGTGTGTGAGTAATTGAGGGAGACTGGGCTGGGAAGAGGGTTGTGTGGGTGTCCTGAGGGGAGACTGGGCTGGGAAGGGGGTTGTGTGGCTGTCCTGAGGGGAGACTGGGCTGGGAAGGGGGTTGTGTGGGTGTCCTGAGGGGAGACTGGGCTGGGAAGGGGTTGTGTGGCTGTCCTGAGGGGAGACTGGGCTGGGAAGGGGTTGTGTGGGTGTCCTGAGGGGAGACTGGGCTGGGAAGGGGTTGTGTGAGTAATTGAGGGAGACTGGGCTGGGAAGAGGGTTGTGTGGGTGTCCTGAGGGGAGACTGGGCTGGGAAGGGGTTGTGTGGGTGTCCTGAGGGGAGACTGGGCTGGGAAGGGGGTTGTGTGGGTGTCCTGAGGGGAGACTGGGCTGGGAAGGGGGTTGTGTGGCTGTCCTGAGGGGAGACTGGGCTGGGAAGGGGTTGTGTGGGTGTCCTGAGGGGAGACTGGGCTGGGAAGGGGGTTGTGTGAGTAATTGAGGAGACTGGGCTGGGAAGAGGGTTGTGTGGGTGTCCTGGGGAGACTGGGCTGGGAAGAGGGTTGTGTGGGTGTCCTGAGGGGAGACTGGGCTGGGAAGGGGTTGTGTGGGTGTCCTGAGGGGAGACTGGGCTGGGAAGGGGTTGTGTGGCTGTCCTGAGGGGAGACTGGGCTGGGAAGAGGGTTGTGTGGGTGTCCTGAGGGGAGACTGGGCTGGGAAGGGGGTTGTGTGGCTGTCCTGAGGGGAGACTGGGCTGGGAAGGGGTTGTGTGGGTGTCCTGAGGGGAGACTGGGCTGGGAAGGGGGTTGTGTGAGTAATTGAGGGAGACTGGGCTGGGAAGAGGGTTGTGTGGGTGTCCTGGGGGAGACTGGGCTGGGAAGAGGGTTGTGTGGGTGTCCTGAGGGGAGACTGGGCTGGGAAGGGGGTTGTGTGGGTGTCCTGAGGGGAGACTGGGCTGGGAAGGGGTTGTGTGGCTGTCCTGAGGGGAGACTGGGCTGGGAAGGGGGTTGTGTGGCTGTCCTGAGGGGAGACTGGGCTGGGAAGGGGGTTGTGTGGGTGTCCTGAGGGGAGACTGGGCTGGGAAGAGGGTTGTGTGGGTGTCCTGAGGGGAGACTGGGCTGGGAAGGGGATTGTGTAAGTAATTGAGGGAGACTGGGCTGGGAAGGGAGCTGCTATGCATGTCTTGGGGAAACTGTCCAGGGAAGAAGATTGGTGTGGGATTTGTCCTTACAAAGGGCCTGCATGTGGCCCTGATACGTGTGTGTGTGTGTGTGTGTGTGTGCACTCGTGTGCTTTTTGTATGTATGTGTATGCTTTTATGTGTTAGAGTGCACATATGTGTTCATGTAAAGGCCAGTGGTTCACATTGGGTGTCTTCCTCAACCCCTCAGTCATATACTTTGAAACTGACTTGACTAGACTAGCTAGCCAGAGATCCACCTGGCTCCGCCTCTCCAGTACTGATATGACAGACACGCCACAATATTTTACGCAGGTAGTGGAGATCTACACTCAGGTTGACATGCTTATGTGGCAAGTTTTACCCACAGAGCCATCTTCCCAGCCTTGCCTTGATTTTTAAAAAATATTTTTTTTGAGTGTGGGGGGGGCACACCAGGGCCTCTTGCCACTTTGTGTGTCTGGCTTATGTGGGTACTGGGGAATCGAACCCAGGCTGTGAGGCCTTGCACGCAAGTGCCTTAACCACTGAGCCATCTCCCCTGTCCTGCATAGATGCACAGATTTTTTTTTTAGACTAGGGTCTCAAGAAGCCCTAGGCTAACCTCAAACACATTATCTGGCAGAGGATGACCTTGAACTCCTGATCCTCCTGCCTCCACCTCCCAAGCATTGCACCAGCATGCTCAGAAGAGGCCCTGACTCTTTAAGCTGAACTTCTCCACCTGGGAGAGAAGCAGGCAGAATGGGGAGGTATGGAAATAGCTTCTTTGCCCCCGAGCTTTCCTCGGTGGATGCAATTTCAGAGAGAAAACCCCAGGTGCAGAACAGGAGTGTCTGGAGAGAGAATGATTTCAGAGCAGTACAGTATATTTGCAGCTGGCACAAAGCTGACATTAAAAAGGATGTTCTCAAAACATTCGTGAAGTTCAAGGGCCCTGGACTATGAACCGTCCCAGCACCAGCCAGGCTCTACTCCCAGCCCTCTTCCTGCCCGCTCGCCTCCTAACAGCCCAGCATTCTAGACAGCCCTGCAGGGCTCAGATGTGAGCAAGCAATGAGGAGCCACTGAGGAATGAGGAGTGGAGTAACAATATTGTTCTTGGCTTGATGCCCGTCACCCACCACCATGGGTCTCAACCTTTGTCTTCAGTTATCACTCCCTCCTACACTCTAGATAAGCTACACTCTTGCCTGGACTCACCTTATACTTTCTGGGCCCCATGTTTTATTTTGTTGTTGTTGTTTTTATTCATTCTCTATCTTTACCCGGCATGACCTATTTAGAAAAATCTAACCCATTCTGGAACACATGGTCAGACACTGTCCCCTCCCTGCAAACCGTCCACCCACTGGCACTGGTTCACATTTGGAGGCACTGTGCTTATTAATAAGCACTCAGCACGTGTGCTACCCACCAGTCCATACCACGACCTCTGGGGGAAGAACTAGGATGGCCGTCCTCATTTCACTGACAAGGAATAGACACGTAATTTGCTCAGTGTGAGACAAAGCGGAGTCAGGAGCAAAGCCAGAGGCCATCTTCTCAGAACCTACAACACGCTGCCCACCTTCTGCCTCCCCAGCCGAGATGGTTAATCTCGTTGTTAACTTCACTTGGACCGGGTGTATCACTTACAGGGTTAGCCTCGCATTCTGATGGAAGTCACCTGAGAGCAGGAATCATGCCCACTACTGACCCCGCTTTACAAAGACACGTCTTCAATGATGCCTGTCTCAGCAGACAGACTCTGCTGAAAGTGAAGGTGGACCTGTCCTCCTTATCCCCACACCCACCGCCAAACCCAAAGACTGAGATTTCCTGCAGAATTTGGCTAAAGGGAATGTTCAGACAATAACACAAGGGAAAGAACTTGACAAAGTTAACACATGTAAAAAAAATCAATGGGCAATGATGGAGAAACAAGCTTTCCATGAGCCACAGAGAGACGGAGAGAGTGAGTGAGTCATGGTCACACCATATATACGAAAGATAAGTTCCACATGGTTATTCTTTATTTGTCCAAAAATATATTTATTGAGGACCTACAATATGCTAGTCACCATTCCAGATGTGAGGGATACAGTCATGAACAAAACAGACCCATGTGCCTGCCCTCATAGAGCTTCCACTCTACAAGAGGGGGAGACACAAACAAATAACAAGCAAAACAGACAGCGAAGGCAAAACCCTCCATGTATGACATATCAGACACGGAACACAGAACGTGCTGTGGAGAAAACAGAGTAAGGGAAAGACAGAAAGCATGGACATGCAGGTGTAATGAAGGAATTAAAGATAACATACAAAACTTTTAAAACTATTACAGAAAATATCTTTATGCTAAACAAGATGTAACACAACAGAAGAGACTGATAACTTTAACTCTACCAAAATTCAACACTTGTATAATATGGGATTCCACCAACCATCGCCTTTGACTGGGAGATGATAACATCATTCAAATACTTTTTTAAAATATCTTTATTGATTTGTCTTTGTGTGAGAGGTGGGAGGAAAAGACAGAGAGAAAGAGAGAGAGGGAGAAAGTATGAGTGTGCCAGGGACTCCTGCCAATGTAAACAAACTGCAGATACATGCATGGCTTTACATGGGCACTGGGGAATTGAACCTGGGCTGTCAGGCTTTATAAGCAAGTATCTTCAACCACTGGGCTACCTATTCAGCCCCAAAATACATTTTTATAAAAATATTTGTTTATTTATTTGCAAGCAGAGAGAAGAGAGACAAACAAGAATGGGTGTGCCAGGGCTTTGAGCTGCTGCAGTCGAACTCCAGATGCATGCACCTCTCTGTGCATCTAGCTTTATGTCGGTACTGGGGAATAGAACCTAATTCATAAGGCTTTGCACGCAAACACCTTAACCATTGAGCCATCACTCCGGCCCCCACAATATCTTTGTGACGAGTGGTTCCTACCAGTTATATAGAGAGTCTATGCAAATTATTACGGGAAAAGATAAACAAGCTTATACACACATGATGGAAGCTGTGAACATCAGCCCATGAAAGAGAAGCCTGGCCGACAAGCTCATGAAAAGTCACTCCATCTTCCAACCCATAAGGAGTACTAATGAGGCCGACGCAAACTTAAAACTACATGTGGCACTATTTCACAACCAGCCACAGTTACAGTCTGCAGAGGCCAGATGCTGGTGGGATCTGGAAACATCTGCCCTCACAGACACTTTGGAGAACAGCTGGCATCGTGTCAAAGCCAGAGCCCAGCGGTTCCTCCTCTCAGGATATTTCCCAGTCAGAGAATCATGGAGACAGGCTGGTGGTCATTTGTACAAGAACAAAACGCTGCAAACAGACTCAGTGCCCACCAGCAGGATCAATGCATTCCAGTCCACGCCAAGCAGAAGTCTATCAGACAGTGGCTGGAATGAAGAATTTAGGTGCATGTGTAGTAACGTCAAAAACTAAACTAGAAAATAAGAGCAAGTTGAAAGATATGCACAAGTGTATTTTTCTATGTTCTAAGTTGAAAACGTGTGTAAACTTTTAAACACAAACTACGCTACGTGCTAACAACAACATACCTCTGTCACAATAGCATGGGAACATCTGTGGGTGGAGACTGGACTCTCTCAAGCAGAAAGGAGGGCAGGAGAAATAAGACAATATGAACCTCTGGTTTATTTAATTTTTGTTGTTGTTGTTGCTTTTTGTTAACTTACAAAGCACAAGCTTCCTCATGGAATTCTTTTTTGTTTTATTTTTTGAGATAGGGTTTCACTCTAGCCCAGGCTGACCTGGAATTCACTAATTAGTCTCAGGGTGGCCTCGAACTCATGGTGATCCTCCTACCTCAGCCTCCCGAGTGCTGGGATTAAAGGCGTGCGCCACCACACCTGGCTGGAATTCTTTTATTAAAAAAAGAAAACGCCGGGCGTGGTGGCACACGCCTTTAATCCCAGCACTTGGGAGGCAGAGGTGGGAGGATAACTGTGAGTTCGAGGCCACCCTGAGACTACATAGTGAATTCCAGGTCAGCCTGGGGTGGAGTGAAACTCTACCTCGAAAAACCAAAGAAAATAAATTAAACAAAAGAAAACAAAAAAATTAAATTAAATTAAAAATAAAATAAAGGTCAAAAACAAACATGGCAAAGCCAAAATGTTAACATGTGAATTCTAAAGAAGGGTACAAGGGTTCTATACTTGTTATTTTAATTTTTTGTATTAAAAAAATTTATTTACTTATTTGTGTGCAAAGAGAGAGAATGAAAAAGAGAGGAAATGGGTGTGGCAGGGCCTTTTGCCATTGCACACAAACTCCAGATGCATGCACCAATCTGTGTATCTGGCTTTATGTGGGTACTGTGGAATCAAACCCAGGCCATCAGGCTTTGCAAGTAAGCACCTTTAACCACGGAGTTATCTCTCCAGTCCTAATTTTCTGTATGTAAAATTTTTTCCAATTAAAAAAAAAATTGAGAGAGCGAGGAAAAAAAGAACAAAGGCTGGCTTTGGAGTCCTGTTTCAAGAGTGGGTCCCAGCAGCATGGTTATTTGCAGAGAGACCCTGGCTACTTACTTTTATTTTTCAAACTCCCTAAGCTTCGATGGGCCAGTCCCTCCCCCTACAAAGCATCAACCCAGCAGTGGGCAGTCGCTAAGCTGCCTGGGGAGGAAAGCCCCACTGACCACCTGGCAGGGTCTTGGAACGCCAGGTACTTAGCCCCACATGCTTTCTTAGGGCAGAAGCTGGTTTCCCGGGTCCAAGAAACAGTTCCACATCAAATAGGAACCACTTCAATACAGATGAGATCGGGCACGTTCAGGGCGGTATGGCCGTAGACCCACTTCAATACTGAGAACCTGGGTTCCATGACATATACAAAGAACATGCTTTCTTTGTGAAAGGGGTTGAGTCCTGTGCATGCACTGACCAACACCTGTCACCAAACGCTCCTGCGATAGTTCTTTCCAGAATGCGTGGGGAGAAGGCTGACACAGTCATGCTCGTTCAGCATGTGTCTAAAAACTTTACATTTTGGAGAGAGTATTAGGATTTTACAATAGAGAGGTGGAGTGACTAATACCAAGTTAATCACTAGGATTTGAAACCATAACGTTTTCATTTGCTAAATTCTACCTTCTGAGAGGCAGCTCCTCTGGGTGGCACTATGAGTGCCAGGCGGCAAGATGCAGTCTTGAGTCAAGGCTAAGGGCTTGGGTGAGGGTGGAGTGAAGAAGGACCAGGGTGGGAGTGTGGAAGGTGGGGAGAGGGAGGATAGAGAGGAGCGGTGGAGCGGTGGCTCAGACTCGAAACACATGACTCGGGTCTGACGGGAGATTAGCATCTGGAAATCACATCACAGTCTGTGTAGGAAGGAGGGAAACTGAGGCACAGTAGCAGGGCTTTTGAGGTAGTTCCTAAGAAGCAAGGGACCTGCATTTCAGAAGATCACCAGTTGGCTAAGACCAGGACCACAGCCAGGACCAGAAGAAGGTACTTGAGCTACCAACGCACAGATTGGGGGGGAGTTTACACACTCCCGGCCACCTCACTCACCACCTTGTCCACTGAATGGGGCACCTATAGCCCCAAAGAGGAAAGAGACTTTAGGCAGACCAGAGCCCACCAGCCTGGGAGAAAGACTGCCATGGGGGATCCTTTCTCTCTGAAGTTCACAGCAATTCCCTTGCTCATGCAATTTCACCTTTTCAAACTGGGTCACCTATGACACCAAAAACACATGCCAGGGACTGGCCCACCAGAGGCTTAGAAAGACCTAGAGTGGTCTAGAAATCTCCAGAAACCAGGCAGGCCACTGTGCCAGGGTCACAGGTGGATGAGCGTTTTTCCTGTGTGACTCCAGCTTCCTGCAAAACCCTACAGGGTGTGTGGGATACAGGGTGTCGTAGAGGGTGAACCCCGTGAGAGTTAGTCACAGTGGATTAAGGTGGGCAGAAGCATCAACGTAAAAGATCAAAGGCCAGCGTGGGCAAGACAGCATCTGCACACTCACAAAGCCAACATGAGAGAGGCCTTGGGTGCCCCCTTAAGAGCTCTCTCCATTCACCCAGGGTACTGGCTTATCGGGATTAACCCCACTAGTAACTAGGACTCTGATACCACAGACTAGTTCCCAGCACCACTTGTTCAGCCTTGAGGGCATGGTACCTCAGTACCTGAGGCTGTGAACAAAACCCTCGAGAAAAATAAACCATCTACAAAACACACTTCACTTTGCTATAAGTTAGCTCAGTACATTTCTCTTTTTAAGCATATTTATTTCTCTGAAGTTGGTTGAACTGTCTGTTCAGGCAAAATGTCCCCAAGCTTTTCTTAAACAAGAGACAGCAATTGACAGGTGTTGATATCCATTCAGAGGGTCACCTCTCCTATAAAAATATAAGCAAATTATGTGGACATTCGGCTGCTTCTGTATTTCCTGGGGTATGATCCAGCGAGGAGTGTTTTCTGAGTTCAGTTCTCTTCTGAGGTCCTCAGCCAGTGTCCTTGGAAACTGTTTCATAAGAGGACATTCATTTCCCAAGACCTGGGTCAGTTTCCACCTGGCACTTCCTCAGTTATCGTTAGCAGGCTTTTTTGCTGTGCAGGAACCCGAGTTCCTAGAAATATTATGTGGATGGCTGGGTTCTCTTTGTTCTGCAGTTTCAGGCTGGGCAAAGTGAGCTGACAACATGTGGGTGTTTTCATAAATGAGGTCCCCACATGGTCAAAGTCTCTTTTGAGTAGCATGTCTTTCCTGTTTGAGCCCAGGCTCATCACAGATAAGGACCCTCGCAGAGGATACAAGAATCCTTCCAGTCACAAATGGTAATCGGAGGCCGCCTCTGCTTCTACTAGAGCAGGTTACCGCTCTATCATCTTCCAAAGAGCCGGAGACTAAACCTGGAGAAGAGCTCGTGGGACATGATCTGGGGACAGTTCAATTGAGTGGATTAGGGTTGAGGGCTCAGTACCAACCATCCCTTACCCCGGGGGCCCTAAATGCCAGCTACAGGAAGACCTGGGACATAGGACTTTTAAAAAAAATTTTTTTGGTTTTTTTCATTTTTCAGTTTTGCAAGGTAGGGTCTCACTCTAGCCCAGGCTGACCTGTAATTCACTATGTAATCTCAGGGTGGTCTCGAACTCATGGTGATCCTCCTACCTTTGCCTCCCAAATGCTGGGATTAAAGGTGTGCGCCACCACGCCTGGCTACATAAGACATTTTTGCCCAGGGCATGTATATGTCAATGCCACACAACAGCTTTAAAACAAGTTGTGTGCCAACAACTGGCTGAACCACTGAAAATAGAAGATTCTTGGAATAGAAAGACTTTGTACTGTTGAAATCACTCTGTAAAGAAATAGTCTACCGAAGGGTCTCATGAAGCTGGGGGTGTAGCTTAGTTAGTTGGGAGGGTGCTTGTCTAGTGTGCACAAAGCCCTGGGCTCCATCCCCAGCACCACATTAGCCAGATGTGGTGGCACACACCTGCACAATGCCATCAGTTGAGAGGTGGAGGCAGGAAGAACAGAAGCTCCAGGTCATCCTCAGGTAGGTATATATATAGTGAGTGTGAGGCTAGCCTGGACTACATGAGACCCTCTCTCTAAAAAAATTTAGAGTCTGATGGCTAAGCTCCAGAGTGGCACACAGCATAGATGGAAAGAGAGGGGGAAAGCGGACCCAAAGACCCAACTTAATCCCAAAGACTCCCAAAGGGAGGAAGGACAGCTCTGAGTATTGGTCAAGCCTCTGATCAGTTAAGTCAGCTGGTAATCACTGACGTCTTCTTTAGGAATACACAGCAGGAGACCACTTATCTGTAACTATAGTAATCACGTCGCTAGAACTTAGTAGGTAGTAGCTCCCATGTTCCAAGTGAGATAGGCGCATATGTACATAGATACCTATTCACTGAACTCTTTCCAAAAGAACTCTTTCAGACAGACACTACTATTAATTCCATTTTACAGAAAAGGAAATAACTTTCCAAAAGTCCAATTACTCATAAACGCAGGTGTGTTTGATTCCTGGTCCACCTCTCACGGGAGGCGTGTGGGGACTCAAGGCCTAGGAAGATCAATTCAAAGGCCTTTGACCCACAGAAGTGAAGCCCTGCTTTGACAACCAGCCAGAGATCCAGAAACCCTATGTGTCAGCTCTCAGACAAGTCACTCGTTATCTGTTCCCGAGCCAGTGGGTTTCCCCAGGAATCATCGCTCAGAGATGGCAAGTGAATGCTTTCAAACTCGTTTCATGGGAATTGCAGGATGGTTCTGCTCTGCCTTGTCCCCGAGAGGGAGGCACTGTTGATGCAATTATCTCACTGAGGCTTTCTGCTCTTCTCAAAGGAGGTGCAGTATGCTCTTCTGCACACGCAGAAAAGGACCACTGAAACGGGAGCCAGGGCAACCCACTCACATGTACATACAGGTGCAGTGGGAACAGGACCCAGGAAAACTAGAATTTCTGCTAGTGATAGAGATTCCAAGGACATTTGGTCCTCTGTTCCTTTAAGCTTCTGTTCTACGTTTAACACATGACCTCACCCTCCCTTGTCAAATCTTCCCTCTAGAGGCAGGAGTGCCCATCCTATAAGCCAGTAGGCCGCACATGGATCCAGGTACCTATGAAGTCAGCTCAACACAAAATTGTAAATTTACTACTTAAAATGTTATGAGATGTGTATCTTTATTTTAATGTGTGTATATGCAAATGTGTGTGTGCATGTTTATGTGTGTGTGTGTGTGTGTGCAGATGCATGTGTGTGCACATGTGTGTGGGGCCAGAGGACAGCTTTGTGACTGTGGAGAGTTAGAATGTCACAAGACCAGACACAAATTATCTTGAGCTAAATTTAGTTCCCCTAAGTAGCCACTTAACTGCCCACCTGTGTCTTATCTAACATCCTGTGACTATCATGTGAGGCCTTTTGGGAGTAGTCACAGGCCTTTAGCTTCAAGCTAGGAATGTCACCAGACAGCATGGGAGACCCTGCTCAACTGCACCCGCCTACCTGATGTTCCTATCAATATATTTGAAAAGTACCTTGGCTTTTGACTTTCTTTCATTCTATAACTATAAAAACTCAAGACACTGTTACCACATTGGGACATAACTGAATCTGGGTTTCTGGGCCATAGCCACTCATGTTTGGCTCCAGAATAATTTCTTTTATTTATTTTTAAATTCTTTGTTATTCCTCTTGATGTGAGCTGTATTTTTTAATCCACATTCCTTATGAAAATAACAATGGTGGGCTGGAGAGATGACTCAAAGGCTAAAGGCACTTGCTTGTAAGGCCTGACAGCCCTGGTTCAATTCCCCAGTACCCACATAAAGCCAAATGAACTAAGTGGAGCATGCATCTGGAGTTCATTTGCAGTAGCAGGAGGCTCTGGCATGCCCATACTAACTCTCTGTGACTGCCTCTTTCTCTCTGTCTCTCTCTCATAAATAAATGAATGAATGAATGAATGAATGAATAAAACAATGCTGACAGCGTTCAATAGTCTCAGCATAGGAAGCAGAATTCTTTATAAATAATTCCAGTCAATAGATTTCTTCCCTATGGCCTTTCAGAGCATGACACAGAGTGGTGGAGGAGCACCAGGGCTTCCGGCTTTACTTCCTACTTAGACCGACTGCGCCTGTGACGAAGGCTGAACACCTAATGCAGCAGCCAGTCTTAGAAATGCTTTCTACATTTTGAAAGAAGCTGCACTTCTCCTCAATGAAAGTGCATCACAGCCCAGGACAGAAACTCCCTCTCCCCACAGTCCTTTACTAAGAGGTGAGTCTGCCTTCCTCATTCAGCTAACCATGACCAAGTCACCAGAGCCCACGGCTTCCATCTCAGCAGGCCCTGCTCTTCTGAACGGCCTCACTGGCCATGTCCCTTTCCATGTTTCTAACTTCAAAAAGCATTCTCATAAATGCCTACAACAATAACAGATTTTTTTTTTTGTTTTTGTTTTTGTTTTTCGAGGTAGGGTCTCAATCTAGCTCAGGCTGACCTGGAATTCACTATGTAGTCTCAGGGTGGCCTCCCTTGAACTTATAATGATCCTTCTACCTCTGCCTCCTGAATGCTGGGATTAAAGGTGTGCGCCACCACATCCAGCCTCAACTACAATTTTTTTCTCAATTACTGTTTTTAAAAACCATCCTTTTGTTGTAGTAGTTTGCACGTGTACTGGAAGCGCGCAGTGATTTTTACTGCCTGACTTAGATCATTTAAATTACAACATAGACCTTTTCTTTTTCTTCTTTTTAAAAATCTCCACTCAGAGCTAAAACCCAAGTGGTCACTAGGTGGCGCTACCGCCACTGGCAGCAACGCCTGAATGAGCCTGTGATTTTTACTCCCAAGACTGGGTCTTCCAGACTCAAGAGAGAAGCACGTGTGGGAGATGGGAGGTACCAAGGCACAGGCACCCATCTTTAAATACGTCCCAATTTCAACATACACACACGTGCAGGGCCAGATGGGGTCCACATCTATGAATTCAACCACCTTCAGACTAGAAGTATTTGAAAACTAAAACTTACATCTATAAAGAACATGTACAGACTTTGCTATTATTCCATAAACAATACAGAACATGTACTTGCATAGCATTTACATTGCATTAGGTACTGTAAGTAATCTAGAAATGATTTTAAATACACAGGAGGATTGGACAGGTGAGACACAAATACTATGCGATTGCAAATGTGGGACTTGAGCATCTAAAAGCTATGGTCTTCTTAGGGCAGTCTGCAATCAAATGCCTCCCCAACTCTGTGTGTGTGTGTGTGTGTGTGTGTGTGTGTGTGTGTGTGTGTTCCCCACTTCCTTAAATACATACGTTCGTTATATTCTGGAAGTTGCCTGGTTGCAAAACACAATTCCAAACTTTTTTGAAAGTGCCTTAAAAACATCTCTGATTTTTCCCGATTTTGGTGTCACATTCCAGACAAGGTTTTAACCTCACTAACTCGAGTCAGTAGGAGGTTTTGCCCAGTGCTTTTCTAACATTAGACTTGAGAACAGCGCACTCCCTAAGATGAGAAAGTGGGAGAAACGCAGGCCCCATGGAGAGAATCACATGGGGAAAAGAAGACATTGCCTCCGCCCCAGACTTAAAGTGTGTGAAATTCAGCAGTAGGAAATGTGGGCTGGAGAGATGGCTTAGCGGTTAAGCACTTGCCTGAAAAGCCAAAGGTTCAATTCCCCAGGACCCACATAAGCCAGATACACAAGATGGTGCACGTGTCTAGAGTTCGTTGGCAGTGGCTGGAGGCCCTGGTGCACACATTCTCTCTCCCTCTCTTTCAAACAAATAAAAATAAACTGTTCTAAAAAAATTTTTTTAAAAAAGGAAGTAGGAAATGTGTGCTCTCACCATCAAGGTTTGCCGAGAAGTTAACTGTGGCCACCTTTCCTTTGGGAAACACATCCCTGATGCCCACCTCTATGAGAGCTGGGCGGGGGCTTCCCAGTCATCCGAGGCTCTTCCTTGGCGCCTTGCTGTTCCTGGTTCCCTAGAGACTTGTGTGTGAGCTGGCATAAAACATCCGTGACTCAGCACAGAAGGACTAGACTTCTCATGTGGAGACAAGATTTAATCTAATGTGAATGTTTGTCCTATACCTGATAAAACAAAGTGTCCCTCCCTACCCTCACTATCCTCTGACCTTCACCCTACCACAAGAAGAACTCAACATTTCCTGCACTCATAGAAGAGATACGTGCTCGCTCAATCTTATGTCTGCCATGTGTATAATTTATTACAAGTAGAGTTTTAGTGATTCTTTAATAAAAAATATTTTTCAGGTAATAACAAAAATGTTTTTAGTTTTCTATTGCCAACCAAATGTTTAAATTAACACATTTTTTTCTTTTCTTTTTGTAAGCTAGAGAATTAGACCCAAGGGAATTCTTTTTTTTTTTTTTTCTTTTTTTGGTTTTTCAAAGTAGGATATTGACCTGGAATTCACTATGTAGTCTCAGGGTGGCCTCGAACTCACAGCAATCCTCCTACCTCTGCCTCCCAAATGCTGGGATTAAAGACATGCATCACCACGTCTGGCTCTTTCTTTTTCTTTTTAAGCAGGGCCTCACTGTATCCCAGGCTGAGCTGGAACTCACTCTGTAGCCCAAGCTGACCTTGAACTCACAGTGACACTCCTACCTCAGCCTCCCAAGTGCTTGAATTAAAGGCGTGCGCCACCACGATTGGTAGCAACTCAAGAGAATTCTTATAACACAATTACTATGCGCTGTTCTTTTTCTATTTTCCTTTTTTTTTTTTTTTCTTTTGGTTTTTTTCCAGTTTTTCAAGGTAGGGTCCCACCTCTAGCCCAGGTTGACCTGGAACTCACTATGTAATCTCAGGGTGGCCTCGAACTCACAGCGATCCTCCTACCTTTGCCTCCCGAATGCTGGGATTAAAGGCGTGCGCCACCACGCCCGGTCTTTTTCTATTTTTCAATCAGATTTTTTTACTGGATATTTCTCATTAAGTAAGAAAACCCTACAGTGAATTTGTGACCAGCTTGGACCTCAGTAGAGACTACCTTCTACTGAGCATCTCCATGAGGAAGGAAGACAGACCACAGCAAGCCAGGTCAAGAGAAATAACGTTGGACTTACCTGTTTGCTTCATCTTGAAAATGTATAACAGTGAACTATCCCCAAGCGAATAAACATATAACTCCTTTTCATATTACACACCACACAGTTAGAGAGAAGAAGGATGATGGAAAAGAAAAAAAATGAGGAAGAGAGAGTTGCACCCAGACACGGAGAAAGGACAGCACGGCAGGCAGGAGGAGAGGCTGCAGGTGCAGGAGGAGCACAAAAACCTGAACTGAGGTTGGCTTGTGCCAGGGCACCCTTTCCTCCTCTGAGCTGAAGGGATCACATGGGGTACCACTGTCCTTTGAGCGTGGGCACCTTATGAACCACGCCTGACCAGTGCTCTAGTCTGGGGAACGCCTTCAAGTCCTCAGGGAACATATGGAGATATCCTTTGGACCACAAGGACATGGCCTAGGCAAGTTCACTTATGAATGGTCCCATGAATGAAGTGCATCGGGGGCTCGGCATCTTAGACGTGTGCTTACCTCCTCAACCATCTGTTTGACCTTCTTCTGCTGGCAATGCACCATGTCATCCAGGTGTCTGATGCGCTCGCGGAGGCTGGCCGATGCCTCCTCCAGCCGCTGATACCTGACCGAGAGAAGACGGGGCTCTGAGTCCTAACTCAAAATAGACCCAGCACGGGAGGACGTCGCAGCTGCATAGGAACATTGTCAGCCACACAAACAATCCCCACGCCTCTCTTTTCGACAGTGCCTCCCAGGGATGAACAAGCAACGAGCTGTCCACTCCAGCAGAAACACAGGACTCTCGGGTCCCTGTTCTCAAGTTTTATCCTGCAAAAGGCCCTTTACTGTGCTTTCCAGTGACGGAGATATGAGGGAATTGTTCCTCCACTTACGTGGATGACAGACTCTTGATTGGCAGTTAAACAAGGCTGGAACATTCAGTCAATAATCGTGGTCAGGGGACCAGAGAAGAATGAACATAACAAGATCTCTGAAGTTACATGGCCGAGTCCGGGAAAGCGTGGGTGGCACTACAGCTGTTCTACGTGTCGTCTATTTTGAGTGCCCCATGTCACAAAGCACCTCCGGGTTTGGGTTACAACAGCACACATTATTCTAACTTTGCTTGGCTCAAATGGTCTTAGTTACTGTTCTTGTTGCTGGGACCTGACAAGAAGCGACTTAAGGGAGGAAGGGTTTGCCTCACATACGGTTTGAGGGTCTACAAGCTATCACGGACGGCGTGGTGTCGGGAGCAAGAAGCTGCTGGCCACACTCAGTCACAGTTAGGAAGCAGAGAGACGCAAATGCTGATGCTCGGCTCGCCTTCTCCTTTCTATTCTGTCTAGGAGCTCTGCCTCAAGGAGCAGTGGGGCCCCTAGTTTGGTTAGGTCACCCCACCTCAGTGAACCTAACCTAGACAGTCCCTCACAGACATGCCCACAGCTTTGTCTCCTGGGTGCTTTGAGGGTCCATCTACTTGATGACTGATATTAAACCAGATGGCAGATGACTCTTCGCTTCTGTGGGTCACCAGAGTGGCATGCTTCCAGAAATGCCAGATCCCTGCTCATCGACACACTACAGTAAAAACTACTAGCTTGGGCTGGAGAGACGGCTTAGCGGTTAAGGCGCTTGCGTGCGAATCCTAAGAACTCATGTTTGACTCTCCAGGTCCCACATAAGCAGATGCAGTGGCACAGGCATGCAGTGTTGCACATGCACACAAGGTGGCACACATGCCTGGAGTTCAGTTGCAGTGGCTGGAGGCCCTGACGTGCCCATTCTCTATCTGCCTCTTTCTCTCTCCTTCTCTCAAATAAATAAATGAAGAAATAAAATTTAAATTTAAAAAAAGAGGCCAATTTGTTGGGCTCGCCTCAAAAAAAAAAAAAAAAAAAAAAAACCAGGGCTGGACAGATGGTTTTAGTGGTTAAAGGTGCTTGCTTGCAAAGCCTGATGGCCCAGGTTCTACTAACAAGCACCCAGGTAAAGCCAGTTGTACATACATGTGACACATGCATCTGGAGTTCACTCGCAGTGGAAAAAGGCCCCGGTATGCTCATTATCTGTTCTTGCCCTCTCTCTCTCTCATATAAATAAATAAATCTTTTAAAAACTAGTGAAGACTAGTAAAAACCTTGAAAATGCTGCAGTGACAAATGAGGAAGAAAAGCAGATTTTTTTAAAGCACATATTATGTGGTAGGCAGGAAGCCCAAAAGTTCCTTCACAAAGTGACCCAGCAGGTGGGCACTGTTACCAACACACCCTTCCTCCTCGGAAGCGTTCTCTTCCACAGCCAGGCAGAGAGCCTCAGGAGCAGGGAGGGTGAGTAATGTGTCCCAAGTGCTCAAACCATCCCAGCCTTGCACTGCTTTGCTGGAAAGCCACACCTGCCCTCTGTACATGGACCCCATATGTCCACTCAGGGTTTTATATGCCCATAGCCAAAGGACCACGTGGAGGTTTGGAAATAAACCAATACATGCTGAAATTAATTTCCAGGAAAAACTGCATGAATCCCACTTGACTTTTCTCATCCACAAGGCGCATCCTGTGGAGTTCAAGGTTATGGAGAACGTGTATAGGCTGAACTTTTGCACTTGTGACAGTCTTTGTTGTGTCCTGCTGTGCTCCCACCCAGCCACAGGCAGTGAGATGTGGCTGTAAGCTCCAAAAGGAACTGGTTCCGCCCTGGACTGGACGCCTCAGCCCGACGAAGTCTCACTTACACGCGTCTACGTTCAGCACTGGGCTCATGAATGAAAACACAGGGTCAGATGAGCCTGCAAACACAGCCCCGCCCGCCAGCGCATCTTACCTTTCCTTGTCCGAATCAGCGACTTCACCTGACATCTCTGTTTCATGTTCTAGGAGCTGGAGTTGAAGCTGATGTCGTTCCTACAACAGACGTTGCCATCGGTGAGTCCCGCGGGAGCTTGATGGAGGGCGTATGGCAAGCTCAGACCTGGTGAGTGCGTGCCCGTCAAATAGCCTCTGGGTTTGACGTACCCACTAACGCAGACCTCAAAGCTCAAAGGTGCCAAATACATTGTGTGTTTACAGACATATTTAATTAGATAAAACAGCCAGATCAAACCACATTCAAGCTTTTTTAAGCATGTGTGGTGTAGGTTGTGTGTGTGTATGTGTGTAGTACCTGAGGAACTGTGTGTGTGTGTGTGTGTGGTTTATGTAAAGTACAGGCACACATGTGTGCAGATGCATGTGCCCCATGTGCACCCATGCCAGAGGTGAATACCAGGTTTCCTCCTCAATTGATATTCCACATTGTTTCCCTACTATGAACCGAGAGCTGCTCCCTACTCACCTTGTTTCAGTAAAACACATGAAATCCACCACCTGGAGTGAGCATGTGACCTAACCAGGGTCTCCTGCTTTGTAGAAGAACCCAGGTTCTAGAAAGTTCCCCTGTTGCCTAATCTTCACTTCCTCTACCTCCATCTAGTCAAAACTGATGTCAGCCCTAAGTGGTGGGCTTCTGTCTCCCCAGGAGCAGAATGACACCGTCATTCTCAATGAAGGGCATTAGCTGAAAAGTTGCCCACAGTGCCAGGAAGCTCCATGGTGCTGAGTGTGGTGCAGTCCCCAGCCTGGGGGAGCCCGCTCGCTGGGGGCTGTGGAGGCCTGTGCAGTAAGCACCGGGCGGGAAGGGAGGAAGGCCTCTCCTCACTTCCTCCTGGAAGCCCAGACAGGACTTTGCTCAGCTGTCACTTCTAGCCTCCACCATGAGGTTAAGAGGTTCACAGCAGCCACAGCAAGTGTCACCGTCATGGCGGGTCACCATTATCTGCAACCTCATAGGCAGCTAGAGAGCTGTTTTCCAAAAACTAGGCACAGCTTTGGGCCTAAACTCCCAAAGTTTCCCCAGAACTCAGCTGTCAGCTGCTCAATGTCACAACCTTTTCTCTTCCTCCCCTTCCTGTCCTCCTCTGTCCTTTTGCTTACCTCTTCTTGCCTCCTCTCTACTTCCTGCCTCATGTCCGGCACCCTCCCTCCCTCTCTCTCTCTGTCTCTCTCTGTCTCCCCCTCTCTCTCTGGGCTAGCTTTTTAATGATCTCAGCTAAGTGCCAGCCTTCCTCAGGCCCCAACCTCCACTCGGCCTGGGCCTGTTTAGCACACACACAGACAAGTTTGCCTCCCCTACTCCTCCAGACCCCAGGCGTGTCAGGGAAAAATCAGCCTGCCCCAGACACATGCCCCAGCAACGACAGGGGCGGTGCTGACGGCATCTCAACAGCCAGACTGCTCCACCAGGGGAACAACAACTTGCCTGCAGCACCAGCACAGCTGCTACAATATTAATTTGTGAAAAGAATTCAGTATGTATTGTTTTTTTTTTTTTAAAGTATCAAAACCGTTACCATGGGTGGCCAGGGAATGTAGCTTGCCTAACATGCACAAGGCCATGAGTTCAATCCCCAGCACCACAAAAACAAACAAAAAAACAGTTGCCATGGGGAAAATCAGAACTTTGTTAGGCTTCCTTCTATTTTGTTTTACATAAGGTCGTGCGTGTTTCATTGTGAACTGGGGGGCGGAGGCTGAGAGGAACCAGTGGCCTCTGCCTCTTCAGAAAGGCCTGCCCGGCCGTATGTGTTACCTTCTCCATGCGCTCAATGAGTCTGTCCAGCTCCCCGATCCTCTGGTCCTTCTCCTCCAAGCTGATCTCGGCAGCCTCCATCTTCTTATTGGCCTCTTCAATCGCTTTCAGAAAACTATTGGTTTCTTCCTGCAACAAAAATAATCTCTCCTCAGCACAGGATGAAGTGGTCAGGACTCAAACAGCTCTGGCCTTGCCAGGAGCTCATGATTCCCCGTGGAAAGCACCACCTTGGTCTGGTGTGCCCTTCACAGGGTGAACTCAAGCACCACGATTCCAGCTCGCGTCAGTGGGTACAGACACGCCACGTGGCTTTTTGGTAGTCTTGGTTACTTACTCTCTTCCTTGCTATGTCCAGGAGGGTTAGAAAGACCCTGTGGGGACTGGGGCGATGGCTCAGCGGCTAAAAGCACTGGCTTTCAAAGCCTGTCAGCCAGGGTTCAATTCCCCAGACACCCATGTGAAGATGGCTGGGATTTGTGTGCAGCAGCAAGAGACCCCAGAGTGTGCACACATGCAAATAAATAAATAAAATGTTATTTTATTTTTGTTTATTTATTTGAGGGAGAGAGAGAGAATGGGCACCAAGGCTTCCAGCTACTGCAAAGGAACTCCAGATGCATGCACCACCTTGTGGATCTGGCTAATGTGGATCCTGGGGAATCGAACCTGGATTCTTTGGCTTTGCAGGCAAACACCTTAACCACTAAGCTATCTCTTCAGCCCCAAATAAATTATTTTTAAAAAAGAAAACCCTGTGAAGGTTTAAATAACATTGAACAGATACACAGAGTGCCACTGAATGTGTAAAGGGAATTAGGGCTAGATCTGAAATGGAATGCAGAATTCCCACATCTTTCTTCCAATCTTCAATGCACCAATTTACTCCTAAGAAAAACATTCACTCAGGGATGGGGAGATGGCTCCACAGCTAAAGTGCTCACTGCACAAGCACAAGGACCTGAGTTTGGATCCCCAACACCCACATAAAAGCCATGTGTGGTCACGCCACCTGTAATTCCAGCACTGAGAAGGCCGACACAGAAAGGTCCCCGGGGTTTGCCAACCAGACAGTCTAAGCAAATTGGTAAACTCCAGGTTCAGCATGAGATCCTACCTCAAAAGATAAGGTGGCAAGCGACTGGGGAAGCTACCCCACTCAACTGTGCACACGTACAGACGTACACATGCTATCAACTGTACACAAACACACGTGCAACAACAAATACAAATATGCATATGCACAGACACTACCACTTCTATACACACTTGCAACCAACACATACAAACATACACACGCCAATTTCATTCAATCACCTGGCACATCAAGACTGCAAAGGACACAGCTAAGCCAGACAGCGAGTCCTTCCTTTCAATAACTTATGTTGTCCTGGTGGAGCTAAGATGTCAATCATGCCGCCCACTTCTACCAGGGGCGCAGTGGAATTCCTCAGCAAGGAGCAGAGAGACAGCATGGCTTCCTGAGGACAGAGGACTCTTCCGCGTGTGTGAATGGAAGATTTGAGGCACGAAGTCACTCTCTCATTTCAAGACTGGTTTAAGCCAAGATGGAGAAGCAGGAAATTTCAGATAAAGAGGAGCAAACAGAGTAAGGATGGGCATGGCTGCAATACTGGCCAAAATCCCCTCAGCCACAACAAGGTGCTTAGAGCCAGAGACGGGGGAGTATTCCAGAAGGGAGGGAAAGTGAAGCTGTGAACGAGCTCAGAAATACCACATGCAGACTCCTCGTCACATTGCAGCCTTCCTGTCACACCTCCCCAGCCACCTTGTCACCCTCCCCAACCGCGCCCGTGGGCCGCCGCAACGCACCAGGAGCGCCTCCTTCTCGGCGCTGTGCTGCCGCTGCGCCTCCTGCAGCCTCTCCTCATACTGGCTGTACAGTTTCTTGGTCATCTCTCTCATCACCTCAGCATTGGCTTCCTGGGACGATTCCACCTATGGAGAGACGCACTGACGCACTGCAGCTTGCCCTCAGAACACATCTGTGTGGATGTGTGGGGGCAGCAAGCCCGCCTCCCAGGGTTCTGTGGTAGAAAGCAGCGGGCACTCACAGGGCAGGCAGGGAGGGAGGCGGCCGAGCAGAGCACAGACAAGATGTGGCACTGAAAACTAACTTATTTAGGATGATCAGGACAAAGGAGTTCCACAGGAACTGTATCTTGTAGGCCATTCTAATCAATCCCCTTTATAATATATATTCATATAATATATATTCATTCTATCTGTCCTGTTCCTCTAAGAACCTCAACTGATACAGCGTGCCACCATCCTTCCCAGGCACATAACCACAATGCCACGGTCATTCAAGGAACCCTTAGAAGGAAAGAAGTGAAGGAAGGAGTGCCCAATAGCGGTGTTTGTGGAGCACCCCCAATCAAAGTGAGCAGCCACGAAGACAGGCATCTCTTCGATGTCTTTGTGCCCTGTGGGATTGGCAACAGGGGATAAGAAAGTCCAGTGGAAGACAGAATGGAGAGAGGGAAATGGAAAGCCAGGCGTGGTGGCACACATCTTTAATCCCAGCATTCGAGAGGCCGAGGTAGGAGGATCATGGTGAGCTCAAGGCCAGCCTGAATCACAGAGTGAGTTCTAGGTCAGCCTGGGCTGGACTGAGGCCCTACCTAAAAACAAACAAAATGACCGGGGGCGCGGGGGGGAGTCAGCAGCACTCTAGCTCCACTGTTACCTTCATCTTCAATAGCTGGTTTTCGGCCTGCGCCACCTCCAGCTGCCTCTGCTTCTCCCGCAGCTTGTCCATGGATGCTTCATATGTCTGCTGCAGACTTCTGATTTGATCCTTAATGTCGCTATTTTCCAAAGTAACATCCACAAGGGTTTTCTATTTGGGTGAAAAGAAGAACAAAATAGATCAAGCGGTATGAGAATCACACACTCCTGTGTTGGGCCATGGCAGCTGCCCAGAGTCTTCCACCCGTGGCTTGGCGGGTCGGTGAGCGGCCCCTGTAGCCTCCAACTGCTGTGGTTGATACTGCTTGCGCCACCACACCTGGCTTCTTCTGTTTTTATATTTTCCATATTTCCACAATGAAATTTTTTTTAAATGTGGCAGAGGTAGGAGGATTACCATAAGTTCAAGGCCAGCCTGAGAGTACAGAGTGAGTTCCAGGTCAGCCTGGGCTAGAGTGTGACCCTACCTCAAAAAATAAATAAATAAATAAATAAAAATGGAGCTCTCTGTCTTTTTTTTTTTTTTTTTTTACTTTTTTTGTTGTTGTTGTTGTTTTTGATTTTTTTCGAGGTAGGTTCTCATTGTAGCTCAGGCTGACCTGGAATTCTCTCTGTAGTTTCAGGGTGACCTCGAACTCACAGTAAGCCTCCCACCTCTACCTCCTGAGTGCTAGGATTAAATGCGTGCGCCACCATGCCCGGCTCCCTGCCTTTTTTAAAAGGGGATGCTACTTCTGTGTTTCTACACTGCCTAACAGAACAGTGAAGGCTCCTCCAGTGTCAGCTTCTTCCCCTGGGCAGAGAGAAACGGGAAGACACATGCCTGGCAAGGGTCAAGAGCCTGGTGATTAACTGCTCTAGGCCATACACTGGAGCAAAAACGATCAAAGTAATGGCACTGCTGTTTACACCTTCAGTTTCTCCTTGGTTGACCCTCCTTTTCAAGAAGTGGCTCCTACCAACCCCTGAATCCCCAGCACTGGACACTAGGTTGTGGGCATCTCCTACCATTGTCCCAAGTCACCTACAGCTTCCAGTGAGAGGATGTGGACCCTCATACTGGACAGTCTCTGTCACCTCTATTCTCTCTGACAGACAGCAGCCCGTGACGGCTCCCCACTCCTCAGGCCGCTCTTTGGGCAGTAGGAAGCCTCTGGCTCTGCAGCCTCCAGGAGTCGTCAGGGAAAGCAGTCAGGTATTCAAGAACCACCAAGGCCACCAGGAAGCCTGGGATCACAGAGTGAGTGAACTGCCGGGGGCTTCAGAAGCCCTCTAGCCCAATTCCCATCTTCAAGTCCCTCGGTGAGACAGTGGACAGGATTCTTTTGTCCACACAAAAACTTGCAGTCTGCGGCTGGGCAGATAGTTCAGGAGGTGAAGAGCTTACTCCAGCACTCGTGTGGCAGTGTGTGTCTGCAACCCCAGCACTGGGAGGAAGAGCCAGCTAATGTAGCCTAGTTGGTGAGCGTCAGGCCACTGACAGACTCTGTCTCAAAAAGAAGTGGACTGCGGGGCTGAGAAGATGACTCAGCAGCCAAAGGCACTTGTTTGAAAAGTCTGCTCACACTAAGCCGGATGTATGAAGTAGCACATGTGTCTGGAGTTCATGTGCAGCAGTAAAGGCTCTGGCATCCCCACCCACACACACACACTCCTCACACATAAACAAATAAAAACAGTTTAACACAAAGAGGTGGACTGCATGACTGAGAAACAGCACCTGAGGTTGTCCTCTGGCCTCCACACAAGCACACACTTGTGCATGTGCACCTGCATACACATGTGCAACCACATGCATGCAAACAGGCACACACCCATTAGGCTCTCCCCACCATACACACTAGCTGGGCACTTTGTCTAAGCCATCGACCTCCAATGGCCTCAGTAAATCTATACAACACGGGAGCTGGAGACACTGTTCCTTCTAGCTCGGAGGTTCTATGCACTTGAACCAGAGAGTCTGGCCTCTCCGCCAGTCATAGTGCACATGAGAAGAACAGGCCAGTGGAGCTGCAGTTGCAGTTGCTGGTTTAATCTTCTCATTACAATCTCTGTTGGCTGCCCAAGCCTCAGAGCCTGACTCTCTGGTCTAGGGCTGACCCTAATCAGCTAGCCTCTGAGGAGAATCCCTAGTGTCAGCTACATGGAAAATCTGCATTAAAAGTTGGGGTGTGAGGAATCCAGAAGCATCCTACAGACAGCACCCAGGCCCAAAGTCAGGTGAGGCTAGGACCTTCCTGGTGGGCTGGGAGTGGAATGGTATCAAGAGGGAAGGGAAGAAGGCCTTGCTTGGCAAGCCCCCTGATGACAGGAAGAAGGGAAACAAAGGCTCCTGAATAAACCAGAGCCAAAGGAGGAGGGTTTGGCCTGAGGCCAGGGGAAAACTGGCACACACAAAAGTGAGCCAGGAAAAGCGCAGGACTCAGGGGCCCCACCAGAAATGGACATTCCCAGACTAGGCCAGACAAGACCCACCCAGCCTCTCCCACCCCCACACGGGCCAGGCTTGGCTGTCATCATGGGCTACGGTCAGGGAAATGGAGGCGGGCAGAAGCTACAGTTGGTGCATTTAGAAAGGAAGAACAAGAGAAGCTACTTCAGGAGAATGGAATGCTCTGATGTGAACACCCTCCCATGCCTTGCAAGCTGGGCAGGGGCTGCTTGACTGGAAGATGAAGAAGGGAAAGCACCCGGCTGGTGAGCTCCGAGCGAATCAAAGTGATCAAGGGAACGAACGGCATCCCTTGACGTGGGTCAACAGTATATGTGCCTAAAGGGAGGATGCCAGGTTTTTCCATTTCTCTGGTACATTAACACATGATCCCATCTAATACAAAATAATTCCTGAATTAAGGAAAAGTGCTGTAAGTGGGAGTTACTTTCCAGGAAAGAATACAGATTGTCTTTGGGTACATGTGTCTTTTCTGTGATTGGATAGGACTTCCTGAAGCCCCCGGGGCCACATGGAGTGGGGAGCTGATGTGTTGTGTGGGCACAGACCACTCAGGTATCTAGGGAACAGGCAATGTCTCCAACCCTGAACTCAAGAGTCTCCAACCTCATTGCGGTGAGTGCCACACAAAGGCTTGGAAAGATTTCCTCCCACTTCCTTCCCCATCTCCCTGGAACCATCTGTACTTAAAGGGCCACGAATGACGCTGGGACATTCCGTGACTTTTCTGCAAAGAACAGGACCCAATCCTGGCTGAGCTCATCTGTCCTGTAATGAACGTTCCCACCTAAGGGGGGCAGAGGAATACCTGCAGGCCAATGGAGTCCGACGCCAAAGTGGAGTTCATGGCATTGAAGCGATCCAGGGCTGCTGACTGGGTTTGGATCTGACTCTCTAGATAGTCCCTCTGAGCACTGGAAACCTGGACAGAGGGACAGGACAGTCAATCAAAGCCAACCCACACCCCATGGCAACTTCAGTGAGGCAGAAACATTTTTCTGAGAACCACATCCATTTGAGCAATATTTACAGTAAAAACCTGAGATTAAAAAAAAAGATCAGGGCTGGAGAGATGGCTTAGCTTATGAAGCCTAAGGACCCTGGTTTGAGGCTCAACTCCCTAGTACCTACATAAGCCAGATGCACAAGGTCACGCATGCATCTGGAGTTGGGTGCAGTGGCTGAAGGCCCTGATGCACCTGTTCTCTCTCTCTCTCTCTCTCTCTCTACCTCTTTCTCCCTCTTGTCTGTCTGTGACTAATAAATAAATAAAAATAAAAAAATTCAAGGTTGGGCGTAGTGGCACATGCCTTTAACCCCAGCACTCAGGAGGCAGAGGTAGGAGGATCACTGTGAGTTCGAGGCCACCCTGAGACTACATAACGAATTCCAGGTCAGTCTGGGCTGCAGTGAGACCCTACCTTTAAAAAAAAAAAAAACTAAAACAAATTTTTTTTTTTTTTTTTTTTGGTTTTGCAACGTAGGGTCTCACTCTGGTCTAGGCTGACCTGGAATTAACTATGTAGTCTCAGGGTGGCCTTGAACTCTCAGTGATCCTCCTACCTCTGCCTCCCGAGTGCTGGGATTAAAGGCGTGCGCCACCACGCCCGGCAAAATAAAATTTTTTTAAATAAATAAATCAAAGTCGGACGTGATGGCGCATGCCTTTAATCCCAGCACTCAGGAGGCAGTGGTAGGAGAATCGCCATGAGTTCAAGGTCACCCTGAGACAACATAGTGAATTCCAGGTCAGCCTGAGCTAGAGTAAGACCCTGCCTCAAAAAACCAAACATATATATATATAAAAATCTGGGGCTGGCGAGATGGCTCAGTGGATAAAGCAGTTGCCCACGAGTATCTGAGTTCAGAACCCAGACCCCATGTAAAAAGCTGGAGCAGTTGTGGGCTTCTATAATCTGCAGCAGGATAAGAGAAGGAGACAGGAGAATTTTGGGAAAGCTTGTGGACCAATTAATTAGCCTGGTGAATAGATCAGTAAACAACCAACAAGTGCCCTGCCACAAACCAGGTGGAAGGTGAGGGCATACCCAAAAAAGTGTCTACACACAAGTGTTATGGCATACACACACACACACACACCCAACAAGTGACCCTGCCCTAAACCTTAAACCAGCCTGGTGTGGTGGTGCGCACCTTTAATCCCAGCCCTAATGGGAGGCAGAGGTAGGAGGATCACTGTGAGTTCACAGCCACCCTGACAGTACATAGTGAATTCCAGGTCAGCCTGGGCTAGACTGAAACCCTACCTCAAAAAAACCCAAAAAACAAAACAAAACTTAAACCAGATGGAAGGCAAGGACATACTCAAAAAAGTGTCTTCTTATCTATATACATGCTATGATAACACACACACCCAAAAAAATACCATGCATGAGCAACAGGCTAACGTCCTATGACACACACACACACACACACACACACACACACACAAACCAAAAAAAAAAAAAAAAAAAAAAACCTGCATGAGCAACAGAGTAGAAAGGCAAGCCTGACTTGCTCAGGGCAGTATTTTCACGTTCACCCACACAGCTCGCAGCCACACTGCGTAGGAGACAGAGTGTCCTTTCCAGAGAAGAAAGAATCCGGGAGGGTTAGTGCTCTGCTCACACACATAGCTGGGAAGCAGCACAGCTGGGAGGAGAGCTGGGCCGGAATCTTGCCCTTCCCACGTGCCAGGAGTCCACTTCAGGCTTGCCCAGTTCTCAAGGGCTGTCCTGCGGCCGCAGCAGCCGCCTTTGTTGGGTGTGTATTTAATGAGCTTGAGAAAGTTTCATCAGAGGCCAGTCTTGAACTACCTTAACAGGGGCTGAGTACAGATAGGCAGGGAAGCGGCAGGAACAGGGGTCGGGGTTGTCAGGAAGGCTCAGAGCAGACCCTCTGTGACCTAAAGGGGCCACAGGACACAGCCTGACATGACCACGTGGAAAGTGCCTGTGTGGAGAATGCTGATAATCGATCGAAGGCCAGACTGGGAGCTGTGCTCTTGTTCACGACCACACTCGGGTCAGGGCGTGGGTGTAGGTATCCTGATCTGGCTGTAGTTTTGGGGTGGGCTTGAGAATGAAGAGGCTACAGGCAGACAACTGGGTTCTGGGATAGTTCTAGTGGAGCAAACAAGGGTGAGATGGTGCTTGAACGCTGCGGGCGGCTCTTGTTTACATTTGTACTGCAGATCCTCCTCTGGCTCTGAGGGCAGTCATTAGTGGCCATCAGGGGCTGCCAGGGTAGATTTCCATAGCAAGCTATGAATGAACGTCACACATCTCCTCCCACGTCCAGTGAGAATGGGTGAGGTGGTATGTGTATATACACTCCCTTTCCCATAACCAAGGCCACAGGTCCTATGTAAGGAGATAACGGAGAGCCGGGCCATGGAACCTGGCTGTTGTCACCATCCTCTGCCTGGAGATGCTAACCTCTGTGGGAGGTGTGTCGTATACTCAAGGAAGGACTGTCTTTGGGACTGTTCATTACAAGGGTATCCTTTGAACCCCTCAAACATTTGCTTGCTTAAACTATATGAAGCTTACTTTTCCTAAGTTACTTAATAGGGAATTTACAAGATGCAAACATTTATAAGAGTATAAAGACACAAACTGAAATAAAAATCCTTCCATTCCTGACAACGCTACCAGGTTACCACCAAATAACCCCTGGTCCTTAAGTAATTCCCCCACAGCTAATAATTTTGGGATTGTCCTTTCTTTCTTTCCTTCTTTCTTTCTTTCTTTCTTTCTTTCTTTCTTTCTTTCTTTCTTTCTTTCTTCCTCTTTTTTTTTCCAAGGAAGGGTCTCACTGTAGCACAGGCGGATCTGGAATTCACTATGTAGTCTCAGGCTGGCCTCGAACTCACAGTGATCCTCCTACCTCTGCCTCCCAAGTGCTGGGATGAAAGGTGTGTGCCACCATGCTTGGCTTGGATTATCTTTAAGTCACTTTTGTGCACATACAAATCGATCCTGACACATTTATGTTCTCCCATTTTCTATAAATGGTACCAACCCATCAACATCACACTCTTCCAGCACCTAGTCTCTTTCTCAGAACTTTTCCCCTCCATCTCTTTGAGTAACTCACTTGCTATTTGTTTTCCCTTCCAGTGATATTTGTTTGATTGGAGATGGCATAATTGACTTTCCTCTTCTTGATGGGCATTTCACTTTCCAGTCTTTTTACTATTACAAATAAAGGCTGCAAAAAAAATTAGCCCATCCCCTCCAAGTCATCTTACCCATTGTGGGGAGGGGACCTCAGAAGATGGCGCAGCCAGTAAAGTGATTACATTTGCACACACATCTGAATACACACGTGCACCCACACACACACAAAAAAAAAAAAAGACTTTGAAGCTGGACATAGTGGTTCATGCTTATAACCTCCAACACTTGTGAGATAGAGCCAGAAGAATCAGAAAGTCAAGGTCATCCTGGGCTACAAAGTGAGTTCAAGGCCAGCACGGGCTACATGAGACCCTGTCAAAAAAAAAGGAAGGAGAAAAGGAAAGAGGGAGGGGAAGGAGAGAGAGGAAAGAAAGGAAGAGAGGGAGGGAGGGAAAGAAAAAGAACAGACTTTGACAGGAGTGCCTCAACTACAAACATGATTATTCCTGAAGGTTTTATTTTAAGTAACAAAGTTCCACCTGTGATAAACATCCCCTCAGCTCAGGGCTGGAGAGATGGCTCAGCAGTTAAGGTGTTTGCCTGCAAAGCCTAACAACCCAGGCTAAGTTCCCCAGTGCCCACCACATAAAGCCAGATGCACAAATTGACACATGTATCCGGCGTTCATTTGTAGTGACTGGAGGCGCTGGTGTGCCCATTCTCTCTATCTGTGTCTGCTTGCAAATAAATAAATAAAACTATATTTTAAAATTCCCTCAGTTCAATCTAAGTGTGAGTTCACTCACAAGGAACACAGGCCCCTCGAGAGAAGCAAGCTCGACCACCCATGCACAGCCCCGGCACTGACACTCAGACTTACAGACAGCTCCTGGGTGAGCTGCCGAATCTTCTGCCTCATTTCATCGTAGTCTCCATACATCCTCTTCCGTACTTTCTCCAAGGTGGCCCTCACCTGCAGCCCACAAAAACGCGAGTTAGAGATCAAGCTACATTTTCATGAAAGACGCCCAAAACTTTACTAACAAGAGAAGGCCCACAAAACAATCTTTAAGAGTAAGACACATAGCAAATTAATGGAGATCATCCCCCAACACCCAGCTGGAAACCAGAAAATATATATATTCATAAATACATATATATATGATTAATAAATATTAGTTATCCAAATAATAAACTGAACCATTGCTGGTTGGTCAAAGCCCATTATCACCCTCAAACCACCCCTCTTCCCATCACAGGTTTTTACAGGCAGAATGGTCTTTCACTAGCTTGACTCTATAAGCACAGACTAAAGTATGAAAAAAATCCAAATGCAAACAGCAACCTCTAATTTTCTCTCTCTGCTCTGAAAGCCAAAAAGTAATTAAATGTCTCACATATGAAATGGGAAACATATGAGCCCTAAAAAGTCAATAAATTCAAAAGTCAGGGCTAGAGAGATGGCTTAGCAGTTAAGGTGTTTGCCTGCAAAGCCAAAGGACCTCAGTTCCATTCCCTAGGACCCATGTAAGCCAGATGCACAAGGAGGAGCATAGGTCTGGAGTTATTTTGTAGTGGTTGGAGGCCCTGATGTGCCCTTTCTCTCTCTCCCTCTTTCTTTCTCTCAAATACATATATATTGGTTTTTTTCAAGGTAGAGTCTCACTCTGGCCCAGGCTGACCTGGAATTAACTATGTAGACTCAAGGTGGCCTTGAACTCATGGCGATCCTTCTACCTCTGCCTCCCGAGTGCTGAGATTAAAGGTGTGCACCACCACCCCCAGCTCTAATATATATATTAAATGTTTTTAAAATGTATTTTTTTTATTTGAGAGAAAGAGGCAGAGCGAGAGAGACTTTCTTAATCACCAACAGCACTGAATACCAAAAGTGAAAGTGACCCCCAAAACACTTGCTCCCACAAACTCTTGCAAGTTTGCACAGTGCGGTTACTGTCAGAAGAGCACCAGGGTCTTGAAACTTTAAAAAGCAAACAATGTAAACTTTACAAACAGCCCCTGCTTTCATCCTGTCTCCCCATGCCCACAGATGTTCCAGAAAGTGCTCAGGAGTCCTCACACACACAGGAAGTCTCAAGAGAGTTTCCTGGATCTCCCTCTAAGGACTAAAGGACTGCTGTGTGGTTTGAAGTCAAGTGTTTAGGAACAGCCCACAAGGCCCAGTACTGAAGGTGTCCTTGCATAAGCACACGGCTCTGTTGATTGGTTTGTTGTTGCTGTTGTTTGTTTTGTTTTGCTAGAAATGCAGATGTGGGGGCCTCCTGCATGCAGGAGCTCTAACCACTGTGTTCACCCAGCACACAGCAACTGTTTTGAATTAGACTAGATGTCAATAGAGAGATCAAGACCTCAGGCCTTCCCCAGATGAGTTCTAGCAACAGCTTACTTTCCTGCCACTCACCACAAATATTTGGGGAAAAGAAGGCCAAAAGAATGCCTTTCCAGAGACTGGAGAGATGGCTCAAAGGTTAAGGCACTTGTCTGCAAAGCCTAATGATTTAGGGTTTGATTCCCCAGCACCCACGGAAAAGCCAGATGCACAACGTGGCCCATGCACCTAAAGTTCCTCTGCAGTGGCTAGAGGTCCTGGTGTGCCTGTTCTCTCTCACACTCTCGCTTACTCTCTTTCTCTCTCTTCTCTCTGTCTCTCTGCTTTTGCAAATAAATCAATAAAGAGGAAAAAAAGAAAGCCTTTCCACTGTAGGCAGGTGGAAGGACACTGCCTGTGGCCCTGAGCTGCCTCTAGTGCTGTCTGTCACCAGTGGTGAGAGGGGTAGGGTGGGATCCTGTTCCCACTGGAGGACAGTGCAAGAAGCCACCAAGGCCGAGCCATCTCTTACCAGGGAGAAAAGGCAACAAACTCAGCAACAAACTTAGGAACGGGCAGGCGGGGAGGGATCTGAAGCTAGCTATACAAGGTGGGACCTGCAAATGATCTTCACATCGCAGAGGTTGGTAATTCCCAGTCAGAACCAGCTCTGTGACTTTGGCACACATCACGTACAGCTAAGGATCAGCTCGAACCTGTTGTCTTTGTCTTGGGCAATTTGAGCCTGCGCTCTGCTTAGAAGGGTTGCCTCCAAAGCAATACCATGCTATTTGAAGCATGTCAGTGAGGAAATAGCTCCTTGAACAAACATGGAGAATTAGAATTGTGGAAAACAAGTAAGAATGGGGACAGTATCTGGGAGGTAGGGTAACTAGGGATTCGAGGCTGGTGCTCGTTGAATGATGTGTGTGTGTGTGTGTGTGTGTGTGTGTGTGTGTGTGTGTGTGTTTTTCTGTTTTGCTCATAATTTGTGCTCAGCATTTACTATTTTTTATGCTCATAAGACATACAAGAATGTTTATGCTTCTATTGCATATGTACATGTGTATGTGTGCACGTTCATATGTGTGTGGGTATGTACACATGTGGATGCAGAAGTCAACATGGGGGGTGTCTTTCTCAATCATTCTCCCCCTCATTATTTTAGGGATTATTCAGTGTTTCTCACCAAACCTAGAGCTCACAGATTCATCTAGACTCACTATCCAGTGAGTTCCAGGGATTCGCTGCCTCTGCCTCCCCAGTGCTGGGTTCACAAGCCCTCACCACCATGCCCAGCACCTTACCTTGGTGCTAGGGATCTGAACTCAGGTCCTCGTGCTTGCGCAAAAAGCACTTTACCCACTGCACTATTTACCCCAGCCCCAGAAAAGTTCACTGCAAAGGCTCATACAATAGCTAAGACAATGTAGCTATTCATGTCATCTCCCCAATCAAATGGGGCTCACAGAGCTAGAGATTGTGACCTCAGGGTCAGAGCCCAGCTCTACAACCTACACATGAGAAAACAGAAGCCTCAGAGGGCAAAAGTAACACACTAGGCCTAACTCAGAGTGTGGGCAGGGGCCATGAGCTCACAGGGCCAGGGACCTCCCGCTGCCCTGGGCTGCCTCCGCTGTTCCTAAGCAGCAAGCCACGGGTCAGCATAGGAGCCATCACACAGAGGGTTATAGCAGCTCCTCCCTCTTCGCTCTAATAAATCTCATTTGAGCAGCAGCAGCATCAGTCAATCTAGGGGAGACTGGGAAGAACAGAAAGAAATGGAGATGGACAGACAGATAGTTTAAAAGACCTGAAGAAAATGCTCCAAAATGCTAATGACCATTCTGGCTGAACAGTGACCTGATGGGTGATCCCATTATTTTTACTCATATACTTTCCTAAAATCTTCACAAAAGAATACACAATTTAAAATATAAGAGCCTTTAACCACTAAGCAAGTAGCATTCTGTAAGACATAACCAGTGGCTGGAGAGATGGCTTACCCACATAATCCAGATGCACAAGGTGATGCATGTGTCTGGAGTTCGTTTGCAGTGGCTAGAGGCCCTAGCATGCCCATTCTCTCCTCTCTCTCTCTCTCTCTCTCTCTCTGTCCTCTCGCTCAAATAAATAAATATAAAAATATTTTGTAAAAGACATATAACCATAAATATATAAAGGGGGGGACAGTCTGGACAGAAGGGGGAAAAAGCTTAACCTTAATAACATGGACTGTGGCTGGTAAATCCCAGGCCCAGAATTGGGTCTCCCCCCCTCCCACACACACACACACTGTGCTGTTGGTCAGGGAGATCCATGAGTTTCCCAAAACAATGTAGATGATTGCAAAACCCTTGATGACCTGCCAGAGCTAAAAGGTAAGACCTATTGCTGAAGACACCACAGGCTGTGGTCACAGGACATCAGAATATCATGCCGAAACTGAAAGGGAAACTCGCTCCCTCCTGGCTAGCCCTCATAGTGCTGGAAAGCTCTAGGGGAGGCACTGGAGGACAATGGTCACCAACAACATGAATAAGCAGGGGACCCTGAAGACCATAAAATTAGCCAGCCAGACAAGAAGTACACACTTGTGCAATAGTGGCATACAGCCTCTATGGGTAACCAATCATTCTCTGACTGGACATGAGGCCTACTCAGTAGAAGGGAACTCATACCTAGTACTGGAAACCAAGTCAGAATCCCATGATCATGAAACTCAGACTTCAGAGAGAAGCCCCCACTGCTCTCTGGAGAAGAAGAGTGGGCATGCACACCAAAAAGAAATCTCTCAAATGACTTTGCATACCCCCTTTAACCAAAGCTGCTCTCACCCTTGATTGGAGGATCTGCTTTATTTAACAGATGGCAGAGCAAATGGAGGAGAACCAAGATCCATCAAAAGACAAGAAGATAGCCGACTGCCCACTACAAGATGTTCCATGTCTACCACATCTGCCAGGGCCCAGAAGAGACTGCAGAGGAAGCAGCAAGATGAACACTGCCCTCACTGCTCGCCTGACAACCAGTTCCAGGGTGATGGCAACAGACACAGTGATTAATCAAAACCTATCAAAGCAGAAACCCAGAGGCTACAGAGAACTCAGCACTAAATCAAACTGCCAAGAGGCCTGCCATGGCTCAAGGAACATCATGGAAGATGGGGTGGGAGGATTTTAAGAGCCACAGCATAAGTAGGAATATCCTGAGGCACGATCCCCCCACTACACAGGGACTGACTGAGGCCTTCATGACCCCACAGTGAATACCATAATCCCACTGAGGAGGGCTCCCAGGGTAACGGGAGCAGGGTGAGGGGATAAAAGAATATAAGCTGTACATATACATATATATTAAAGTGAAGAAAATATGTAAGAAACAGAATATTAAATACAAATAAATGACATTATTGATTTAAGTCATAAGATGTCTATTGTAGTTGACTTTCTGAATCTTTTCAACCCAACTAACTGGCTTGAACCTGCCAAGTCTGTTTATGCCCCCTGCCAGTGATTGGTGTGGGACAGTGCCTGTCACTATCTTTGGCCAATATAATAAGGGGAAGCCTAATGGGTGGATGGGAGGGTCCTGGAAAGTGTCCAGAGGCGAGCAGCCTCTTTGCTTTCTCCAGACACCTTCATATTTCACAAAGAACATACCTGGAGGAAAAAACATACAGAAACCCAGAGCCTGATGGTGCCCTACTGGGGCCCTCACACCTCCATCCTCATTGCCAGGAAAGACGTTTCCTTTTGAGTTGTCTTTTCTCATACTTGTATCCAGTAACACCCAAATTTATATAGCTTTCCAACTATATATTAGGTGTGTTTGGAGTTTGAAGCCAAATCACCTAAGAGCCTCCATACCATGCTCTGTAGAAGGAGCCCTCAATGTCCTAACACCCATTTAGGAAGATCCACCTTACAGAAGCCCGTATGTCTCTTTAGCATTACCATGAAGCAACATTTCCATGCCAAATATAACTAAGAATCGCTTATCAATACTTCCAACACCACCCTCCTTTTTTCCTGCTTCAAAAGGCATCTAGACCAGAAAGAGAAAGCCCTGAGGAGCTCACATCTTTGATGTAGTTCATCTCTTCTTTCAGCTGATTGGTGGACCACCCATACACCACCATCTCCTTCTGCTGATTTGGATCTGATCTTCGCACCACACCGTAAACAACACCCTGAGGAAGTTTCCTGGTAGGTTCTCCATTGCTTAGTTCAGGAGGCTAGAAGAAGGAAAGAAAAGAGAAAAGCAAATTATGAGTCATTAAGCCACATAAAAACAGCTGCAATACTGAATCCTTGTGTGTGATGACATAGGCTGTGCCCAGCCCTGGATGCCTGACTGCAGGAGTAAGGGGGCCGAAATCCAGCCAGACCAGAGCTCTGCTGGATAAGTGGTGCCTGGCATAGGTTGGGCTTGCTTATACCCTAGGGAAAGGGCATATCTTGCCAACTTCTTTCAAGGCCTGATTCACAAACCTTATTGACATCTGCCCAGTCCCATTTTCCCAGAGCCACACCCCTTTCTAATTTTTGCAAAGGTTCCTGAGGACTTACATCATGAAGCTTCACACTCAGATGATGATGCTTTCTACCTAATTCTGATGACTTCAACCTCCTCACTAAACATGTGGCCTGCAATGCAGGAAGTTGAGGGCTGACCCTGCTGCTAAATTTGAGGAAATGAGGTGGGGTCAGTACACAATGTGCTGTGTCCATTCATGAAATATTCATGAAAAGCCAAGCAGGGGTAGGATGACTCCAGCCCCAAAGCATCTTCCTGCTCCTATTAGCTGGCCTTAATTCCTTCAGATAAAGCTTGGCTCATCACTGAAATGCAACCCTTCTTGAAAAAGAGTAACACATCTTAATCTTAATGGGGCGTTCTAAGATGAAGGTTTCAGGAAGCAGAAAAAAAAATTAAGGTTTGTTAAGCACCAAGAAACATTCCTTAACATATTTAAAAGTTTATAGCCACTCCATGACAGTTTTCTTCTTCCCTTCATAGCTGAGAAAATGAAAGTTCAAAACATCATATGATCACACATTTACACATAAAGTGTTAAGTATCCCTCCTCATACCAAAGGATGTGTTAGATGTGGACAGAGAGAGAGAGTAAGACCCTGCAATACATGGAAGGGACAGAGGCAAGAGGAAAAAACAAAAAACAAGACCAAGGACCAAGACTTTATAAACAAACTGGCCTCCTCCCAGCATTCCCTGAGGCTAACCCTGATACCTGGACCTTACCACTGCAGAGAAGCCTGAACCCCACTGGGCAACTTTTCAACTGCCTTGGCATACATCCTATCCAGTCTTCACAAAATATTTTTAGACATACACAATTGTAATGTGCTTTTTTTTTTTTAAGAGAGACAGAGGGAAAGAGAGAGTAAGTGAGTGAGAATGGGTACACTAGGGCTTCTAGCCACTGCAAACAAACTCTAGACCCATGCATCACCATGTGTATCTGGCTTACGTGGGACCTGGAGAATCGAACCAGGGTCCTTAGGCTTCATAGGCATGCGTCTCAACCGCTAAGCCATCTCTCCAGCACTAATGTGCACTTTTTTAATCCTTCATTGTGTCACAATAGTAAGTGCTCTATGAATCCAATCAACATTTATAGGTTCAGAAAACAATAAAGACTATAAAGACACATGACAAATTCCTACCAGCAGTGACCTCTGAGGAGAGAACAGTGAGCTGGGTAGAGGTGCTGGACAGCAGGATGCTATCCTTTCATTCTTTTTTAAAATTTTTATTTATTTATTTGCATGTGTGTGTGTGTGTGTGTGTGTGTGTGTGTGCTTGCATCAAGGTCTCTTGCCGCTAAAACCAAACACTAAATGCTTTCACCACTTTTGCCTCTGGATTTATGTGGGTGTCGGGGAATCAACCCAGGCTGGCAGGCTTTGCATGAAAGCTCCTTTAACCACTGAGCCATCTTCCCAGCCTTCCTTTCATTCTCTGTTCTCTACTTGCTTGAATGTTCTCTACAGTAGGAACTTTTTAAAATTGTGTGGGGGCGGGTATGGTGCATGTGTTGTGGAGTGGTGTGCAGAGGCCAGAGGAGAACATCAGATGTCCTCCTTTATCAGTCATCCACAATTCCCTTGAGACTGAATCTTTGTCTGAATCCAGAACTGCAGTTTTGTGGGCCCCAGCAATTCTCCAGTGTCCACGCTTCACAGGACTGGGGTTATGGGCATGCATGTCCATACCCAGCTGTCTATGTGGTGCTACGGAACTGAGCTCAGATGCTCTCAGGCCCCCTCTGGCCTCATGCTTGCACAACAAGGTCTCCTAACCAATGATCCATCTCTCCATCGCCCTGCAATGAAAGCAAGAAAGAAAGAAAAAAGGGAAGGAAGGGAGGGAAGGAAGGGAGGGAAGAAGGAAAGAAGGAAGAGGAAGGAAGGAAAGAAGGAAGGAAGGAAGAAGGAAGGAGGGAGGGAGGGAGGGAGGGAAGGAAAGAAGGAAGGAAGGAAGGAAGGAAGGAAGGAAGGAAGGAAGGAAGGAAGGAAGGAAGGAAATACATACATTGCTTTCTACCTTTCTGTGCCTACTTGGGAGCTGATGGCTCCTGGGGCCTGAACCACTCCTCTGGTCACTGCTAACACGTGTGCCCCTTGCACCTGAGTCCGTGGGCTGCAGCTCTTCTGTTTGTCAGTTTGGGTGTCTGGGCCCTTAGTTCTTGGTGGGGTGTCCGACAGGCAGCAGGCTACCCCCAAGTGCTAGATGTGTGATTAGGAAGAGGAAACGCTCTTCTCAAACTCCCCACACACCAGGAAACAAAAGCCTGTTCTTTCAGTCAGGGCTCCACCCAGTTCCTGAAAAACAAGCTGACGGGACACAAGGCTCTGAGGAGATGTGTTTCTAGACACGAAGGTGCAAGAGGCTGGACACAGAGGACTGCACCACCTGGGAGATGGACGCCACCCATGAGAGAGGAAAACACACACACACTGCTAGGACAGGAGGCTGAAACCCTGACTAAGAGGTCTCCATCTAAGAACTGTGCGCATGGTGGTTGGTGCACACCTGTAGTCCAACAGCTGGGACACCGAGGCAGGAGGATTGCTGTGTTGGAGGCCAGTCTAGGATACAGGGATCCTATCTCAAAAACAAACAGAATTGTATGCATGGAAAAGTACCTAAGATATAGTGAGTAAAAAATAAAAAGAGGAATGTGTGTGTGTATAAAACCTCCAAAACAAGAGATAATTCAAACCTTTACTGGCAATCTCCTCAGTAAAGTGGAATGAATTTTTTTTTTTTTCTTTTCTGTTCTTTTGTATTCAGATTTTGGGCAAAAAGTCCAAGTGTCATTGTTGAATCATTTATGTTTCAATTTTCAAAAAGAAACTCAAAGTAAAACTTGTTAAGACGTCAGCATGAATCCAACAGACCCTTAGGGAGGGACGGGTCATAGGAGTGTGCCCAGAAGCAGAAGCAGGAACCTGGCTGCTCCCAGGAGGGAGGCTGAGGAGCTGCTGGACTGTGACCAGGGACGGGATGAAAGATACTGACGGAGAAAGAGGAAGGAGAAAATGTTTGCCATCTAGTAATTTTATTATATGGTATTTTCTTTAATCCCCACATTAGATTCTAAGCAAATAGTATTAGTTCATTCAGGGTCCCTGTGTATGTTCTTCTAAACCCGAGCTCTTACGTGGACCACGGCACCTCCAGACCAACTAGAAAGGAGCATAACCACAAGGCATCCCAGACTCTCGGCAGGAAGCCACCAGCCCAGGCCTTGGGTGCAGAGCCATTTGGAGGAGGCAGGTTGGGAACGGAGGGACCCTCCCCCTCCCCACTTCTGCCTGTCCCCAGTCCAGCCTCACTGCCTCTCTTCTGTCCTTCTGTCAGACAGCTTTCCATTTTCCTCAAGCCACTGGCACACTCTTCCCTCTTCCCTCTTCCCTTCTGCACTGCCAGGCAGACATGTCCCTTCCTCCAGAAGTCCTTCCTTGACCCCTCAATCCCACTTAGACCTCCTCCCATCTCTTCTTCTTCATCCGTCTCTTCTCCACATGCTCATGGCCATACCCAAGGGAGTGCAGCAGGTGTCCTTACGGACAGACGGACAGATGGGCAGGCGGGCTGTCAGCACTTAGAGGTCTAGACCTATTGTTTTCTTTCCCCGCCCTCATCCCCAGCCTCCAGGACTGATGGACAGACACGCAGTGACTGTCAGTAAATATTGACTGAATAAACACAGCTCTTTAGAACCTAGAAGAGACTTTGGGGAATCACTCAGAATATGAAAATGTGCTTCAGCTGAAAGGGATGCCTTTGTCCCTCTTAGATGAAGAGACAGATAACAAACCTGCACCCAGTCACAAAACAGCACCCAGACAAACTCCAGAAGAGCCGAGAATAACTGTCATTTTTACAAAATGTCAATATACTATGACAAATATTAGAGAACAGAGCTGTTATGTTTGGCAATGCTCATAGCTAAATTTTTCTCCTCTTGGAGATATTTAAAATATCCCTAAGGTAAATATTAATTTTAGGCATGATAAAAGTATTATGATAATATTTTTAAATAGTGTTTACCTTTGAGAGAAACATGTTGAAATATTTATGACATATTTATTTACAGAGTGAAGGAAGTGGATGGGGTGGAGACAAGGCAGGATTGGCCTTGAACCCAAGAAGGATGGCTTAGTCCATCTCCTAAAGTATAAATTTAAAACTCTCCATAGTTAAAAGGACATTATAACACTCCTTGTAATTCTGCTTAATATTTAGCCTTGTTTGTTTTCCTTGGGGTTTTTGTTTTGTTTTGTTTCACAAGATAAGGTCTCACTCTATCCCCAGGCTGACCTGGAACTCACTCTGTAATCCCAGGCTGGCCTCGAACTCACAGCAATGTTTCTACTTCAGCCTCCTAAGTGCTGGAACTTATGACATGTGCCACCACACCCTGCTTGATATTTAAAATAATATCAAGTTTTAAAATATATTTACACTAAGTGGCTGGGAAGCTAGCTCAGATGGCAAAATACTTGACTCACAAAGCATGAAGACTTAAGTTTGATCCCCAGAACTCACATAAAAATGCCATGCACAGGGCTGGAGAAATGGCTTAGCGGTTAAGGTGTTTGCCTGCTTAGCCAAAGGATCCCGGTTTGATTCTCCAGGACCCACATAAACCAGATAGATGCCAAAAGGGCACATGCATCTGGAGTTCATCTGCAGTGGCTAGAGGCCCTGGCATGCCAATTCTCTCTCTATCTGCCTCTCTTCCATTTCTCTCTCTCTGCTGGCAAATAAATAAATAAATAATTTTTAAATGCCATGCACAGTGGCATGCTCCTGTAATCCCAGTGCTAAGGAAGCAGAGACTGGGAGGTCCCTGGTGCTCACTAACCAGCCAGTCTGGCCTACTTAACAAGCTCCAAGCCAGTGAGAGACGGTCTCAAAAGAAATGTGGATAACCTTCCTAAGGAGCAACACCCAAGACCATCCTCTGGCCTCCACATGCATGTTCACACACAAACATATGAAAACATGTACACAGGCACACACACCCTCACAAAACAAAAAATATGTACATACACACACATAGGTCAATCACAAGCCTTTTAAACATAAAAAAAAAAAAAAATCAAGTAAAATCTCCTTCAGAAAGACATCTCTTGGGGCAGGAGGGATGGCTCAGCAATTAAGGTGCTTCCTACAAAGTCCAACAGCCCAGGTTCAATTCCCCAGTACCTATATAAAGCCAGGTGCACGAAGTGGCACATGTATGTGGAGTACTTTTTCAATGGCTGGAGGTCCTGGCATGCCCATTTTCATTCTCTCTCTCTCTCTCTCACACTCACTCTCTCTCTCTTCATCTCTCTGCTTACAAATAAATAAAATATCAACAAGAAAGACATCTCTATATCTGGTGGAATGAAAAGAAAGCTACTAACCAAAGAAGGATACAGAAATATCAAAGCTGGCATGCCATGGTCCTGTGTAAAGGGCATGAGAGTGAGTGAATGGCAGGTGCAAACAGAAGCATGCACAGAGAGGCTCGGGAGTGGGTTATCTCCTGTGAATGCTCACAGTTCAACACTTACCTCCACTCCCTAACAATGCCTCTTTTCCCTGGGAAGACGGAACTACCACAGAAAAGCACGCAGTCTAAAACACACTATAAGAAATTCACCTGCTATTAATAGGGGACCTTATTTCCCACTTCCTAAATCAGAATATGTCATCCTATAATACAACCAGCTTTGTGAAGGCGGGTGGGGGGGCCTGTCACATTCATAGCTATATCCCAATACTCAGCATAAATAGATGCTCAATACACATGGTTATTATTTGGCTTTGTATCTGGCCTTTAATTTATTTTGGGTTTTTTGTTTTTTTTTTTTTTTTTTTTTTTTTTTTTGAGACAGAGAGAGAGAAAAATGGGTGTGCCAGGGCCTCTAGCCACTGCAAACGAACTCCAGACACATGTGCCACCATGTGCATCTGGCTTACATGGGAACTAAAGGCTCAAACCAGGGTCCTTAGGCTTCGCAGGCATGTGCCTTAACCTCTAAGCCATCTCTCCAGCCCCTGGGTTTGAGGGTTTTTTTTCTATTTTGTTTTTGAGGCAGGGCCTCACTGTGTAATCCAGGCAGCCCTCCAACTTAGAGCAATCCTCTTGCCCCAGCCTCCCAAGTTCTGGGATGACAGATTTGAGCCACTATGATTGGCTAATAAATATAGAAGGTAGATAGATAAAATACTTATAATCAGGGCCATGCCAGAGTACCTAGCTGGACACTGAGGGTCGCTCAATCAATCCAAAAGGGGAAAACATCACTTTGTCTAAGGGCTCTCAGAAACACAGCCTACCAATTAAAGCTAATGTGAGCAGCCCGCACAGCCAGCCTCTTGCCTCCAAGGCCAGAACAGGCAGCGGGTCCTATGCCCAAACTGTCCATGTGGCTTTGCAGGGCCATGGCATGAATCAAATAACTAGCAGAGGAGAAGCCGGGTCACTTGCCAAACCCCTTGCTTTGTGCCTCCTCTTTCCAGCCAGAGGGCAGCAGCTGTCTCAGGAGGGCTTGTGTGCAGGCCACAGGGCACCCTGTCCATCTTGCAGGCAGACGCCAACACTTTCAGGAATGTGTGCCAACCTGTTTGGCCGTGTGTCCGTCTTAGTGATTGATGCATCTCAGGTCATGACTCATACTTGGCCCTGTTTTGCCTTCTAATGACAAAACCAAACGTGACAGCTGAGCCCAAGGTCTTTCCACAGCCTGGAAGAGAAACCAGAAAGAAAGGGCAACGTTGTGTCCTCAGAGAAATGGAACTCTAAAGATTGTATGGAATGAGGTAACGCAGGCACAGAAAGGCACACACAGCATGTTCTCGCTCATGTGTGGATCCTAGCTTCAAATGTTTAGATTTGTATGTTGTAACAGACAGCTTCAAGTTCACTGAGATGAACTTCCAGACCAGGCACAGTTATGGAGGAAGGAATATTATTTATTGAAGCTTACAGATCCAAGGGAAGTTCCATAACGGCAGGAGAAGCAGCCTGCTCTCACAGGACCAGGCAAGAGAGAGAGAAAAGCCAACCAGGCACACTGCACACAGACCAAAGCTACAGCCAAAAGCCACAGCACACTTCAGGAACTCCCGCTAGGCACACTTTGTATATCTTTACAATGGAATCTCAAACCCACCATCACACCTTAAGATCCGCCCAATGGCATTGCCTCCAGCAAGGTGGCTGCAGATGCAAACTATAAACTAATAAAACACTGAATATATTGGGGGCCATATATTCAAACTACCACATGTGAGTTGAAGTAAGTAGTGAAGGCCAGGAAGCTAGACAGGGGCTATGAGGAGGGAGGGGCAAAGGAAGACTTACGGAAAGGAAGGAGTAGATATGTACACAGAGGGCAGAACACTGGGGGTGGAATGGTCTAAGTGGGTTCAGGGGAAAGATTCGAGAAGAGGAAGGGTCGGTAGAAGGATTAATCAAAATTAATGATGTTATAGGGCTGGAGAGAGATGGTTAGCAGTTAAGGCCCTTCCCTGCAAAGCCTAAGGACTCGTGTTCGACTCTCCAGGTCCCACATAAGCCAGACACACAGTGACACAAGAGCACAATGTCACACGTGTGCACAACAGGGCGTACACACACATCTGGAGTTCAACTGCAGTGGCTGGAGGCCCTGGCATGCCAATTCTCTCTCATTCATTCTCTCTCATATACACACACACGTTAAAAAAAAACAAAGGCCAGTCTGTTGGGCTTGCCTCAAAAAAAAAAAAGATGTTATGAATAAGCCATATGGAAACGTATTTCTTCACTAGCTAATAATAAACATGTTTAAAAAAAGAAGTTTGAGGCAAAAATATCCTGTGGAGGTGGATAATGTTGGGTCCAGAAGCCGTAGGTTTTTTTCTAGAAAATCTCAGTGCCAGGGGTGGCATATCTTCCAGAGAGTTGCTGGCCAGGAAGATCCCTTGAAACCCCTAAAACTCTACAGACCATTGCCAAGGCTGATTGGGCTGCAGGTCACTGAGAAATCAAGCTGGAGCTGAGCTGGAAGCCTCCTCCCTGTTAACTAGCTGTCAGGATGCTGGAAAGAGCTATGTAGCCTGCTGGGGAAGAAAAGTCAACATTGGTCTTGACCGGCAATGGACCCTCCAAGCATTACAGCATGTACCAACTGGTGCAGTGGTGGCATCTCTCATTGAGCTTTAGGCCTGATACTGAAAACCTAATCAAAAGCCTATATCCAGGCTGGAGAGATGACTGAGCAGTTAAGGCACTTGCCTGCGAAGCCTAAGGGACCATGTTCAACTCTCCAGATCCCACGTAAGCCAGACACACAAAGGTGAGGCAAGTGCCCACTATGTGGTGCAAGCATCTGAAATTTGATTGCAGTAGCTGAGGCCCTATCACACCAATTCTCTCTCTCTCTTTCTGTCTAAAATATAAGAAAAAAAAAGAAAGGAAAAAAGCCTATAGCTGGGAACACCATAAGCCCTGGGGTAAACTACTACTATTGTCTGGCTCAGAGACTATATTTATCCACCATACTGCTCTCTAAAAACTTACAGTTACGCTTCTCTTTTTAAGAGATTTTATTTATTAATTAATTTATTATTCAAGAGAAAGAGAGAGAGAGAATGGGCATGTCAGGGCCTCCAGCCACTGCAAACGAACTCCAAACATGTGTGCCCCTTTGTGCATCTGGCTTTCATGGGTCCTAGAGAATTGGACCAGGATCCTTTGGCTTTGCAGGCAAATGCCTTAACCACTAAGCCATCTCTCCAGCCCCAAGAAGCTGCTCTTTTTATATGGCAGTGACCACTTGGGTGACCCCAAACTCATCCAAGTGCTGAAAAGGGACAATGACATGTTCAGCACTAAGTGGTGGTGTTCATGACCTCACAGTGGCTGATGCTACCTACACAAGACCTGCAAGATAGGAGGGGGAAAATGATGACGTCCAAATAGAGGAGAGACTAGTTGGAAAGAAGGGATTCAGTGGAGGGGGGATTCAGGAGGAGAAAAGCAGAGGGTTGTGGAAGGGGACTTAGATCATGGTGTACTTCCATATCTGTGCATACGGAAGGTGTCAATACAAAGTGAAAAATAAGTAGAGAAAAAGAAAGGGAAATCTTTGGCAGATCAAAATATTTGTCCTTGTGTTAACTGCACGGACTAAAAAGAGATCACTTCTTAAATAAGTCCATGATCTGAAACAGACTGATATCCACGTGAGAGAAAACTATCCAATCAGAAGTCCTACAGAGAGCGACAGTTATAAGGACAGCTCCCTGGTAGGAGGTGGCTTTATCGCTGCTGCTTTGCAGACCGTAACTACTGAGGCCCATTAATCTCAGCATGAGAGTCAAGAGTAACTGGGAGGGGGGAAAAGCAGATATACAGAATGTGGACATGGCTCAGTTGGGGAAGTGCTTGCCTCACAAGCATGAGGACCTGATTTCAATTCCCTAGAGCCCATGTAAAAATGCCGGGCATGGTGATGTGCGTCTATCTTCCCAGCGCTGGCGAGGTGAAGGCAGAGGATCCCTAGGGCTCACTGGCCAGAGAGCGCCAGGCCAATGAGAGACCCCATCTCAAGAAAGGTAGATGGTGTTCCTGAGGAACGTCACACAAGGTTGTCTTACACACACACGCACACACACATGCACACACACATTACAAAACAAATGTATTCCACACCTCAGGCAACCTTGACTGATAAAATGGAACCATCCTAAACAGACTTTGTCCAGTAGGAGAAAGCAGACAAGCACATGTCCAGGGCTCTACAGCCTAACTTAGAATCACAAACCTGTGCAACAACAGTGCCCTCACTGAGTTTCAGGACCCTAAACAGAAAGTGGAGACTGTCCCACCAACATCAGGGCAGAATTTATAAAGTAACAGATGTCAGAAATCTGGGTGTACTGCACAGTAGATTCTGGTAATTTCTAGTATTAGCACAGTGTTTCATTGCATGTTGAGGGGGTGGTTCCTCAGTTATAAAGCATATACCTAGTACTGTAATAAAAAAATTTTTTTAAACAGCTGGGCATGGTGGCGCACGCCTTTAATCCCAGCAGGCAGAGTAGGAGGATCACCATAAATTCGAGGCTACCCTGAGATTACACAGTGAATTCCCAGCCTGGACTAGAGTGAAACCCTACCTTGAAAAACCAAAAAAAAAAAAAGAAAGAAAAACAGTCAATCAATTGTTCATGCACAGGGTTATAGTGCATACGGATTTGGGCAGGAATGCGGATATAGACAAAGCTCTTTGAAAAAGAATAGGTATTTAATTTCAAATTTATCAAAAATGTCCCATTTTCTTAAGCCACCTCTGAGTCTCAGGGCTCCTGCTGAATTCTCTCTCTCCTGTCAAGATCATTCGGTGTGTGCACCCGTTCCTTAGATCTTTTGCTACTCTTGTTAAGCTCACCACCTCTGCTGTGGTGGGACTGCACTCTCTCAGACAGGCCTTAGCACGGGGAAGTCAATCTTAGCCTCAGAAAGTTAGAAAAACTGGGAAAGCTGGAAAGCTTTGTGCAGCTGGGGGCTTGCGAGTCAGTCCCTTCTTGCTTCTCGGGGTCAACAGGAGTGTGGGGTGCAGGTGGTGACCAGTGGGCAGTCTTCTGGGGCAGCATCATAACCCGAGCGGAGTTCAAGGGCCACACTCTTACCCTGGCTGCCAGTGACAAACCACACGCATCGGCTAGAAGAAAGAGCCTCATAGCTACAAAAGTTGGGGGAAAAAAAAACTCTTCTAATAATTCCATCTTCTAAAAGCGGAAGCTGAGGTGAGCAAGGGAGCAGGACTGGAACCCCGCAAGGTTGTTATCACAGAGGGGCGCGCACACACACACAGTCCGTGCACACCACCACAGAGGGCATCCCAGCCCCCAGTGCAGTTGTGAATCACAGCAGCACACCCCCTCACCTGGCAACAGCCTGGATGTTGTATAAACAGTCACGCCAAGGACAAGAACCAGCAGGCTTACTCATCCAGGCTTTTAAAGGAAAGGGACCATAAAACCTGGCGGCAAGGGTTCCTCCGTGAGACACGGTGCCGGCTCAGAAAGCTTCCAACTGCTTCCAGACCCACACGTCTGTTTTCCCTCTGTCTGGTTCTCAGAGGTCTAGAAAAGGCATCATTAAAAACATCCAAGTCACCGAAGGACACTTACAATGAAGGATCGTGTCTGCTTCAAACTATTCTGTCCATTTGCATGAGACTACACGCAGGTCAGACACACGCCTCAACTACGCAGTGAGGCTCTGGTGACTTACTGTCACAGCTAGTGCAGGTCTCTTATTTCCGTGTGTGTGTGTCTGTCTGTCTGTCTTTATTCATGCATGGGGTTACAGTGCATATGGACTTGGGCAAGAATGTGGATACAGACATTCACAAAATTCTTTTTTAAATGATAGGTATTTAATTTTAAAATTATTTATGACCCATTTTGTTCTTAATGGTCAACAATTTTATTTATTCTTTTTAAATATTTTATTTATTTATTTATTTGAAAGAAAAAGAGGCAGAGAGAGAGAGAGACAGAGAATGAAGGCCTCCAGCCACTGCAAATGAATTCTAGACACATGCGCCACCTTGTGCATCTGGCTTACATGGGTCCTGGGGAGTTGAACCTGGGTCATTTGACTTTGCAGGCAAGTGCCTTAATCACTAAGCCATCTCTCCAGCCCTGGTCAACAATTTTATAAACATTCCATATTTATCAATTTCTTAACATAAAGTTCCTTTCCCCATGTTATTATTTTCAATATGTAAATTAAAAGTCAGGCATGGTAGTACACACATGTAACACCAGCACTTGGGCAGTGGAGGCAAGAAGGATCAGGAGTTTAAGGTCATCCCCAGCTACATAAAGACTTTGAGGCCAGCCTGGGCTACATGAGACTCTATCTCAAAACAAACAAACAAAAAATACAAACAAAAGCCATAATTAATCCATCTAAGTCATTCACATGATTCAAGGAAATTGTATTATACATAGAAACTTATTATGGGATAAACTGTGCCTGAAAATCTGACCTTGTTTGGAGACAGTCAAGTTAAAATGAATTAAGTCATACAGGGGGAAATCTGGACACAAAGACAGACAGGCTTTACAAAGGGACACCTTCACATGACATTCAAAGACTGGAGTTGTTCTGTCCAGGAGCCTCCAGAGAGGATGTGGTCCTGCCAACACCTCCATCCCAAGCTTGCAGCCCCTACAACTGTGCAAAAAGAAATTTCTGGAGTGCTCTGGCAGCCTTGGTAAACTGACATGAAACTGGATAATCACAATTATTCATCTTCACTAAGCACGGCAGAGAATGAGGCTCTGGAAAGACAGAACCAAAATACACTGCCAGAAATGTGTAGCCATTCCTGTGGCCACTCCTAGCAGAGGATGGTTAGTGGTCAAGCGAGAGGAGCGGTTAGGAGCCTGGAACTTGGTGGGGGGGGGGGTCACAGAAGCACAGGTCAGTCAGGAAAGGTCTCAGGGGTTAAGGAAGCTGTTTATTGAGCCTAGAAGGATAGGGAAGTCCAAATAGACTAAGATATACTCCAAGCATGAGAAAGGACCTCAACAGAGGCCCCAAGGTGGGAGGAGCGGGCATGTGTACAAGAGACCAGGGGCTGGTTTATTTACTTATTTATTTATCATTTATTTAATGCGTGCATATGTGTGTGTTCACTTGTTTATAGGTGCGTAAGACAGGGTTTCACATTGGCTTGGAGATGGGCTACACTAGACCTGATAGCCAGTGACACCCCCGTCCCCCCCGAGGGATCAATGTGCCTGCCCCTGCCTCTCCTGCGTTTGGGATTCCAAGTGCACAGCACCGCCGTGCCTGACATTTTCATATGGGTTCTGGGGCTTGAACTCGTGTCAGCAAGACAAACACTTCACTCACTAAGCCATCTACTGAGCACACTGGGCTGGCTTTAGATGAGCTGAGCTTGGGACAAGTGGAGCCACCCCGGGGTACTGGTGGCAGGCTCTGGGTGCTGTCACCCAACCACTAATGCCACACTGGGACAGAATCCCAGTACCATTATTTGGGCATTTATTATGTTCTTGTCCAGCTCTTTTCTCATCTGCTACTTCCTGCCTCTCAAATCCACCTTACAGGCCAATGAATTCACTTAGTCTTGATAGCAAGACCAGGCCTGAATCTCTCAAGTGGGCTATTTGAAGGTTCTAGGGGGGGAAAAAAAACTATCTCGAAGCCTGAAAGAGCAGGGATTGTGCTTTGGAGGGAATGAGGGGAGGGGGCAGAGAGTCTGCTCAGGTTAACAATGGTCAGACTCCCAGAGAACAGCAGGGACCCTCATGTCCTCCCTTCCTTCCTCTAACCACCCATCGACTCCTAAAACCTGTAGTGTCCCCAGAAACATGTGACATGTTCAACATGACTCCACTGGGTTGCCTAGGTGCATGGGGCTGAGTGCTCTAGGGTGAATGAACTAAGAAAAGGCCCTCACTCTCACCAGGGATGAGGTCACGAACATTCCAGATCCAGAGGGCTACAGTTGACTGTCTTCTGTATGTGTGCACCCATGCCCCATTCAAAATTCGAGTGTTGCCTAGAACTTTCTAGAAATCTGTCTACATAAATGGCCCAAGTTCCATAATTTTTTTGTTTATTTATGTATTTGTTTGAGAGCGACAGACAGAGAAAGAGAGAGAGAAAACAGGCACACAAGGGCCTCCAGCCACTGCAAACTGAACTCCAGATGCATGTGCCACCTTGTGCATCTGGCTTACGTGGGTCCTGGGGAATCGAGCCTTGAACCACGGTCCTTAGGCTTCACAGGCAAGTGCTTAACCACTAAGCCATCTCTCCAGCCTCCCAAATTCCATAATTTTAAAATGTGGAAATCGTGGCAATATACATCAAGAAAATATTGGTGTTCTGATGGGTAGAAATAACACTGAAAACCAGCAAGGCCATGGCCAGGACCAAGGCCAAGAAGTGGAGCTGGACTCTGAAGAGGTCTCTTAGCCAGGCAAGAAAGAGTTCTCTGCAGAGAGAGAACACAGGGGCTGGTCCTGGTGAAGGGATGCGCAGATGGACAGAGAAGGACAGAATGACACTGGTGAGATGACAGAAGGCATGACCCAAGAGAAAGCAGAGAGACAAGACAACAGCTTCTTGGAGGACAGTGACCCCAAGAAACCAATGGGACAGAAGCAAAAGTCAAGGCCACTGGGCCGGATCCTGGAAGGGAAGTGGCCCGGCCTTCAGTCACTGCCAGTCTCCTCCACCTTACAGGCTGTTCCTGCCTTAGCCCTTTGACTCTTTGTTGCCGTGCATCATCATGCCTGCTTACAGATGAGGAAGGAAATGGCCGGGAGCTCACAGGTGACCCTCAGAACACAGTCTTAAGCAGCTGAGGTCCCCAGAAGAGAAGGACTAAGAGGAAAAGGCAGCCAGGCATCTGCCTTGGCATTAGGAAGCCTCCCAAATACACCCCGTGTGCCCACGGCTCCACAAAAGGTTCTGACTCCTGTATTTACACCCAGCAGCCTCCAAACCCAGCTTCGTGCAGCCGGACAGAATGTGCCGTCCATGGCACACCTGCACTGCAGGGACTCCTCCTCTCTCTGATGGACTGAGAACAGGGGCAGAAGAATGGCCAATGGGCAGTGGTATCTATGCATGGCCGCTTGCCCCATGGGCACCGATGGTTCCAACACACTAAGCATCCATTGTGACAGTAGAGAGGGAGGCTCAGCCTGCCCTCATCCAGCTCGGCTCTGGCACAGTGATGGAAATCCTCCGAGAAGTTTCCCTTCATTAGGAGTCAACCATGCCATTTATGTCTTCCTACTTCCGGATCCTACCCAACCCTAACCCCTGGCTTGACATACCACAGACCCACCTCCAAAGAAACCAAAGTCATTTAGCCAAGCAAGGTCACCCAGAAAATGTTGGGCACCCTGCAATTTGCCCCCCCAAGGAGGGGCAAGACACTCTGGAAGCACATCAGAAGAAGTGACCCCTCCAGGGAACCCTTGCTGGATATGGACTCTGGCTCATAGTGAGACAAGCCCAGGAAGCTGGCCAGGACCCAGTGACAAAACCACCAGCCTCCCAGTTGCCACCAGAGCCTATGAGTGCTGGCACCACCCAAGAACTTCAGTCCTAGGGAAACAAGCAGCCTCACCCTGCTCCTCTCTACCCCAGTTCTTGTGCTGTGACTCACCAGCGGGTTACAGACAGGCGCCTCAGCCTTCCCACCTGTGCCCCGGTGCAGGACAGCTCCTGACTCCTCAGAGCCTGGAAGTTCCTCAGCACCTTTACGGTACTGGGGAATCGAACCCAGGGAGTTAGGTTTTGGAGGCAAGTGCCTTAATGGCTAAGCCATCTCTCCAGCCCTGTTGCTCCATTTTAAAAATCAGAAATTTTTCTAAATTAATTTTCTGGTGTTGTACAGGAAGCTTTTCTCTTGTTCCCCTCCCTCAATGTCTCTGTGTTATCGTTATATTCATGGGTTTTGATTATTACTCAATAAATCACAATCCATTATAGGTTGCATATCCCTTATCCAAAATGCTTAGGACTAAAAGGGCTTCAGATTTGGGAGTGACTTGAATTTGGGAATATTTCCATAGACCATCAATTAAGCACTCCTAACCTAAGACTTCAAAATCCAAAATGTTCCTAAATCCAAAGCATTTTATGAGGGTCACGTCAACATACAAAAAGTTGTGGATTTCAGAGCATTTCAAAACTTTTGATTTTCAGATTAGGGCTATTCAGTGTGCACTGTCATTATTCCTTTTTGTGTTCAAGTTGTTCCGGTCTTAATCAGAAGCAGCTCTTTAAAATCAGCGCCTGGGGGTGTGGCTGTGACCTCACTGGTGCTGAGTGGCTTCTGAATATCAAGTGTCCCAGGCCCACCTTGTCCTTTCCTGGCTCCTGGAACCAACTTTGTCCCCAGACACTTCATGAGACACATGTTCTCCCCCCACCCTTTGAAGTACTGTCTCGTTCTAGCCCAGGCTGACCTGGAATTCACTGCGTAGGCTCAGGGTGGCCTCAAACTCACAGTGATCCTCCTACCTCAGCCTGGGATTAAAGGCGTGCGTCACCACGCCCGACACATCCTCTCTTTTTAAGCAGGTCAAGTTTCCATTTTCTCCTGTTTTTCCAGTCATAACTTCATTTTCTTTCCTCTTTCTTTCCCTGTCATTCTTCATTTACATTACCACTGGTAGCTGTCTTTGGGAGAAAGTAGGGAGAAGGAGGGTGTTGGAGGAAGGAAGGGGAGACAGAGACCTACAATAAACTTGGGGACAGTATCAACCTGAGAAGCTTCCCGTTTTATAGTTCCCAGCATTATTAGTTAACTCCAACACAAGGCTTGTATTTCAAGAAGTCACTACCTCGTGACTCCACTTACTAAGTTTATATCCTATCATTTTGCTTCATTTTACGTTCATATAAAACACAAAACCTGCACAAGAAAAAGTACCGCCTGGTTCCTAGCACGCCTGTTCCTTTCTCTCACCTGTCTCTATAAAATGGATGTAATGACTTTGTTTACTTTCATTCCCATCCCACTAGAATCTTCTGTTGTTGTTTACTGCTCCGTTCACCACTATATCCCTAGTGCCTGGAATGCAGTAGGTGTCCCATAATTGCTTAGGAATGAGAAAAATGGTTTAGCAGGAAAAGTAGATCCTCCCACCCACTCATTAAGCTTGCACTCCAATGTCCCCTGCCAGAAAGTTAGTCAACCCTTCTCTGTGTTGCCAGAGCTTCTCACATGGCTGGATAGGAACACTTGAAATGTCATTGTCACCATTTATTTATATGCCTGTCTCACCTGAAAGCCTGCGATTCCCTCTAAGGCAAGGTCAAGGTCATGCTTATCTGCATTAGCCCAGGCCCTGACACACAAAACTCCTCCCACATCCAGCTGAGAGCGTGCCCTTCCCAACACCAAGTTGCCCTCTGGCCTTACCCTGCACTGTCAGAGCTGGGCCTCCAGCCAGATGCACCAGCCCCAGGCAGCTCACAAAGGGTCCTTTGACCCCATTGACTGTCACGTTCCAGAAAAGCCACCTTCCTGCCACAGCACCTATGACAAAGGCCAGTGTCCCTGCAGCTCAGAGGCAACATAGAGCCACAGTGTTCCCCAAGAAACAAGAGGAGTGCATGAGGCCGCTGAGGCAGCTGGGAGAGCTGTGAGAACGGTGGGGCTGGGCTGGGAGGTGGAGGGCCTCTTCAGCAGCAGCAGCTCACAAGAGCTTCTAGAGCAGCCTGGAGGGTGATGTGACGGGAGGAGAGCGCATGAAAGAGCATCAGACCAGACCACAGAGCTTGGCTCACAGACAGCTCACCTGCTCCTTCCTCTCAATCTTTTTCTTCTCACTCTGTTCAGGTACTGGACTGTCAGGAGGCACAGTCAGCCGCAGTCTGCAGACATTCGCCTGGAAGAGGTGGGGAGGACAGGCAAGTTAGGACCAGTGTTTGGGGCGGAGGGAGCTTATTTTCTCACTGCAGTGGGGCATGGTACTGTCCCAGTCACATGGAAGGTGGTGAGAAATAAGAATGGGATCCACCAGAGGGATCCACCAAGTGGCTTGTGCAAAACCAGGAGCTACTGGGGCCTGGGAGATAGGTCAGTCAGTAAATTAAAAGTGCTTGCCTTGCAAGCATGAGGAAGTAAGCTCTATCCCCAGAATCCGCCTTTAAAAACAAAAAAAGCAGGGAGTGGAGGTGCGCACCTGCGATCCCAGCATTGGGCAGGTGGAGACAGCAGAATCCCTGGAGCGCACTGTCAAGTCTGTCTCAGGAAGTAGAAGCGGTGGAGGAGGACGCCTGATCCCAACTGACGGCCTACACACGCACACACACGAGATCTCAACATTCACTCTGTGTGACTACAGGCAAAGAATTCTTTCTAAATCTCAAAGGTAAAATGAGATAAAAGGGCCGGGCGTGGTGGCACACGCCTTTAATCCCAGCACAAGGGAGGCAGAGGTAGGAGGATCGCTGTGAGTTCAAGGCCACCTGAGACTACAGAGTGAAACTCAACCTCAGAAAAAGAGAGATAAAAGGAAGGCGCCCAGCATAGAGTACTCCTCTATAAATGAGAAGACTTTTTATTATCATCTCGACATTCTATCCTTATCGCACATGTTTCAAAATGAAACACATCCTCACCCCCAGCTTCCCAACTCTGCTTTCCATGAAAACAACTCAAGTCAAAGGATGTGGGACAGTGGCTGAGGATCCTAGAGGGGAATCCACTAATGACAATGGCTTTCAGTAAAGGCACCTTCTTTTTCTTTTTTTAATATTTTACTTTTATTTATTTATGAGAGAGAAAGAGGCAGAGAGAGAGAGAGAATGGGCACGCCAGGGGTTCCAATTGCTGCAAACGAACTCCAGATGTATGTGCCCCCTTGTGCATCTGGCTCACGTAGGTAATGGGGAATTGAACTGAGGTCCTTAGGCTTTACAGGCAAGCACTTTAATCACTAAGCCATCTCTCCAGTCCCAGTAAAGGGACCTTCTGAGTCCAACTACCTGAAAGTGAGATGAGCCCTCCCCATGGCTGAGCCCATTCTTCGTGAGCCCTTCTAGAACTCTGAGAAGCCTCCACCACTTTCCAGCTGTCTCATACACTGGCTTTACACTGAGCCATGCGTATGGACCCTGGGGTTACAAAGGTCAACACAATGCATAATATGAAAATAAAACATGTGGCTTCAAGGCTACTGGGCAGTTGCAGTAGGTGCTGAAGGCTACACCTCAGGGGTCTGCCTTGAGGGTGGGGTCTCATCACAGCCCTTCTTTAATGAACGCTGGCCCACTGTCAGCCATGCCGGAACAACTTAACCCCGCTGGGAGCAAAACCGCACCCTCCCTAGCAAAACGTATGACCCAGGAAAAAAATGAAGGACGAAATCTAAATTTGTGAACAGTAATCTCACTTTTGCTTTCATTTTATTGGTTTATTGATTTTTGGTTTGTTTTGTTTTGTTTTGTTCTAGATAGGATCTCACTCTAGCCCAGGCTGACCTGGAACTTACTCTGTAGCCCCAGGCTAGACTTGAACTCACAGTGATCCTCCTACCTCAGTCTCCTAGTGCTAGGATTAAAAGCATGTACCATCATGTCTGGCTCATTTTTTTGCTTTTATTTAATATTTTTTTTATTTATTTATTTATTTATTTGAGAAAGACAGAGAGAAACTAGAGCCTCTTGCCACTGCACAGGAAATCTAGACACATGTACCACTTTGTGCATCTGACCTGGGTACTGGGGAACTGAACCTGGAACAGCAGGTTTTGCCTAAGTACCTTTAACTGCTGAGCCATTTCTCCAGCCCTCATTTTTGCTTTTAAACACACCCTGATAATTCATGTCAATTTAGAGAGAGGATAAATGCACATGCACACACACACACACACACACACACATGCACACACACACACAGTATGCCCACACAGGCCTGTAATCCCAGAACTCGGGAGGAAGAGGCAGGAGGTCAGCCTCAGCTACATGGCAAATTCAAAGTTCAAAATTCAAACCCTGGGAAAAGAGGAGGGGGGGAACGTACCCCTCCTAAATGTAATGGCTGGCTTCGGGTGTAGCAAAAATGGCACACCAGAGACCTATTCGGAACTCTGGGTTCCTAACAGAAAGTAACCCCTGACCCTGGCTGACAGGACAGGGCACAGTCCAGCTCCCTCTGCTCATCCGCCCTGTGTTCTTATCTCAGCACTTTATGATGTTGATCACCATGGCTTCTGAAACTCAGATATACAACACCCAGAGCGTTCCCAGGAGAAGCAGAGAACCCAGGCACAGGCATGGCACTTTATGCCCGCTGTTCCAGCAGGTGCAGAATTTGTGGAGACCTGAATCTTACAGAGCCTGAACACTTGTGATATTTCCCCGGCCATCCCTGGAAGCAGCGGTCCACTGCAGCAGGTCAGAGCAGGAAGCAGAACACGGAGTATTTTCATTGCTAGCCACTGAGTACCCACTGCTTGTAAATCCTTTTTAAGGGCTATGAAAGTAACACGGTGAATAAGAAACTGCTCTGCACCTAGGGGCTCATAATCCAGACAACCAGGCTATCAAGAACAATGGTTAGGGGGGCTGAGGAGGTGCTCAGTGGGTAAAGGATTTCCTGTGCAAGAACAACGACCCAAGTTCACACCCCCAGAACCCACTTAAACCTGGACATGTAGCACACATCTCTAATACAAACACACTTCGGTCAAGATAGGGGGTGGAGATAGGAGAAACACAGAAGCTCACAGGCCAGCCAGCTGGCCTTCTCAGCTGTGAACAAGAAACTCTGCCTCAAACAAGCTGGAAGGCAAGGACCAATACTGACCTCCACACATGTGACATGGCCCACATGAGATCACATTCACACACAGAAACATAAACATTTTACACACATGCACACACACACACACACACAGAGAGAGAGAGAGAGAGAGAGAGAGAGAGAGAATAATAAAAAACAGAAATGTATAAACAGGAAAAAAAAAAAAAAGGCAATGATTGGCATACCCAATACATGGTTCTAAGGGGCAAGATAGCCTAAAGGTGAAAGTATGGGGGAATTGCACTTCCTAGGTTGCAATACTGGTTCTGAAATTTCCATTTGTGAAACCCTCAGAAAAGTGACTTCATCCTCGGTGCTTCTGTTGCCTGAGTTGTACAGGACAGCTAACAATACTCTACCCTCTTACAACTGTTGTGGGGATTAAAAATAGCTAAGACATGGTAAGGGTGTCGAACAGTCTCTGGCACATAGCAAGGATCTACAGGTGTTCTTTGTTGTCATGGGGATAAAAGAAGCTAAAACCTAATTGGAGGTGGGAATGTATGGGGAAGTCGGCACCCAGCAAGATACATGAGCTGGGTATAGAAGGACGGCAAGGACTCTTCCGGTCACAGAGGTCTGGAGAAAGCCATCTTTATCATAACAGGTATCTGTCAGGCAAGATGTTCCAGGATGGCCCAACACCACTGTTGGAATGTTCACAGAATGACACTTGGGCCTGCAACCTGAAACAGACAGAGGCAAAGGCAAGACTCTCACAGTCTGTGAGGGCCCGATGGAGACACATCAGCTCCTGTCAGAAGACAAGAGGGATCCACTGAAATCTTTGCAGGAAAAGGCAAACATTGAAATCGGAGTTCATTTCACTAATCCAGACGGCAGCCAATGAGTAGGGCCTATGTTCCCTGTGCTACAGAACGGATGGAAGGAAAACACAGGGAGAGGGTCAGTCAAGCGTCGGACCAGAATGGCTTTTCTAGCTTCTGTAAGGCTTAGTGTGGTATCTACACATGAGTGCCCCCACTGAGTTTTGTTTTTGTTTTGTCACGGCAGGGTTGACTAAAATGATGGAAACCCATACCTGAAACTCCACAAAGATGTTTGCACTGTCCTCAAAGCAATCCTCCTGGGAGAGGTGGTGAGGGAAGGGCAGACAGCATTCAGGTCGCCACAAGAAAAGGCACAACCAAGCCCTTGTTTGCAGCTCAGGGCACCTGGGGTGCTGGGGACATCCTCTGGGGCCTGTGTCTGACCCCCTTTTGTGGAGGAAGAAGTCCCTCATCAAGGGACACTCTGAGCTTCCATCTTCCTCTCAGCACCTGACATCACCCAGAAGGGAAATAATTCCAATTCAAGTTAAAAAAAAAAAAAAAAAAAGGAAGTTGGAGAATATGGCCCAGGGAGGTGACAGCAATTTGCTAATCATTTTATAAAAATGGATTTCCCCAAGGAAATAAACCAAATGCATGTACATTTCTCCCAAGTGTGGTCCTCTCTGCTAGTGGGGCCCTGCCAAGCTTCTAACAACAGGACTTGTGGCCTCTGGGGGGATGGGGGGATGTTGGGCATGTACTCCCAGCTCATACCGTGTCCAGTCTCTAGGCCTGAAGTCAGGCTCCATAGGGAATGGAGCACAGACACCTAAATGAGGCCTCCCAAATCTGCTGTGACTCTGAGCTTCATTATCTACATCAGGGTGGAGCAAAGTCTCTATATAAAAGAGCCAGAAAGGAACTATTCAGGCTTTGTGAAAAGCATTCTTAGCTCAGAGACACACAAAACAGGGTAGGACCAGATATGACTGAGGGGCAGCAGCCACCTGCCCTTACTCCTTGATCTGCATACAGCTTTTCCAGCAGGACAGAATTTCAGGGCCCCTAGTGCCATGTCAAGGCTGCCTCTACCCCAAACTCATCAAGTGGGGCCTCTCCTCCCTGCTATCTCTGGCTGACTGCTGTCCTGGGCACACAATGTGACCTCCATGCCAAGATCCAGAGAATAAACACACATCTAACAAGGCTCATAAAGATGCCAGTATGTCTAAAGGCATTCTGACACCTTGGTCCTGCCCCCCACCCACCGCCACACCACTTTGCCTTCCACCCTACAAAGCCTTGCTGGCCCCAGAGTGTCTGCACTGCTTACAGGACTATGAGAATCCTGATTGCACTCATAACCACTTGGGAAGCCCCCCCCACCAACAAAAAAAACTGTAGGTGCTATTCCATACTTTCAGAGGTTCTCGCAGACCTGGTTGTGGGAGGAAGCTGGGCGCAGCTATTTTCAGCTTCTTAGGGATTCCATGTGGAACCAAGGTGGAGAATCACCAACTTAACCAAATAAATAAAATTCCAACTGTGCAAATGAGAAGGTGGTAGGCTGGAGTGATGGCTTAGCAGTTAAGGTGCTTGCCTGCAAAGCCTAAGGCCCCGGGTTCAATTCCACAGTACCCATATAAAGCCAGATACACAAGGTGGCCCATGCAACTGGAGTTCATTTGCAGTTGCTAGAGGCCCTGGCATGCCCATTCTTTCTATCTGCCCTCCTGCCCCCACCTCAAATAAATAAAATATTAAAAAAGTAGAAGGTGATGAGAATATCTGGAGGCCTTCTCGGAGCTAGCTACTGAACTCCTCACCTGGACCACCACTCCTATGCACACGTCACTTGCTTCCTTCCCAGGTGGGTCAGATGCATCGGGTTGGCTGAATACCACAGCTTCTCTTCCCAGGTTCCCATCTGCCAAATGCATGTGGAAATACCTTTCTTCTTTTTCTTTCTTTTTTGTTTAAATTTATTTATTTACTTGAGAGTGCCAGAGAGAGAGAGAGAGAGAATGGGCACATCAGGGCCTCCAGCCACTGCAAATGAACTCCAGATACATGCATCACCTTGTGCATCTGGCTAACATGGGTACTGGGGAATCAAGCCTTGAACCGGGGTCCTTAACTTCACAAGCAAGTGCTTAACTACTAAACCATTTCTCCAGCCCACCTTTCTTCTTTTCTAAAAAAAAATTTTTATTTATTTGTTTATTTGAGACAGAAAGAGAGAATGAGAGCATGGGTACATAGGGGCCTCTTGTCTCTGCAAACAAACTCCAGAAACATGAGCCACTTTGTGCATCTGGCTTTAACTAAGTAGTGGGGAATTGAACATGCTTTGCAAGCAAGCACCTTTAGCCGCTGAGCCATCTCTCGAGCCTGTGTGATGCCTTTCTAGGCACCGTATCCCACCATGTTTGTGTAGGCTGGGTCCCTAAAGCTTCTCCCCGAGCAGTCCACCAAATCTCATGCACACAGTGATGGGGTGCACGATGACAGATGGTGGAATCAGGGCAGACTTTCTGCAGGAGGTGACTCTCACCAGAGGAGAAGCATTAAGCCAGGCTAAGAGGAAAGACCAGCATCAGACGGCCAGGCAATGGGAGGCATGTGGAATATGGCAGAAGAGTATGTGTGGAGATGAAGGGCTGGACAGCCAGGAGCCAGCACAGAGGGACCAGATAGCATGCTAAGGAGTCTGAGCTTTCCTTAGTAGTACCAAGGAGGCTTCTGAAGCAGAGGAGGAAGTGTCTGGATTCTAGAAAGATCACTCTGCCATGAAGAATGAATAGGAGGGCTGGAGAGATGGCTCAGTGGTTAAGAGCACTTCCTGTGCAAGCATGAGAGGCTGAGGAGGCCTGAGTGAGTGCTCGAATTTGGTCCCCAGGACCCACACAACAGCTGGACATGGCCATGCACATCTGGAACCCCAGTCACATAGGAACTTGAGTGCACAAATGTTTCTGTCTATGGAGAAAAGGAAGAGATGTGCATGCTTATCTGACCCTTTCATGGCCAGTTGAAGGGAATTCCTTATTTTGAACCAATCAGGCAGAAATGGGACACTGGTTAGAGTGATGCATTAGCCAGGAAGTGCTGACTGACAGACCCCATTCCAGGTCTTAGTTTAGCTTTTAGTTCTTTAATGTTTCTGTGCATATTGTGTGCATGGGGTTGTTGTTGTTGTTTTTTGAGGTAGGGTCTCACTCTAGCCCAGGCTGACCTGGAATTCACTGTGTAGTCTCAGGGTGGCCTCGAACTCTCTGCAATCCTCCTACCTCTGCCTCCCATAGTGCTGGGATTAAAGGCGTGAGCCACCACGCCCAGTTTCCTCTACCTTTTTTTAAAAGATTTTATTTTTATTTATTTATTAGAGACAGAGAGAAGAAGAGAGAGACAGAATGGGCATGCCAGGGACTCTAGCCACTGCAAACAAACTGCAGACACATGTGCCACCTTGTACATTTGGCTTATTTGGGACCTGGAGAATTAAGCCTGGGTCCTTAGGCTTCACAGGCATGCGCCTTAACTGCGAAGCCGTCTCTCCAGCCCTACAAGAGAGACAAGGTCTCTCACTGGCCTGGAGCTTACCATCAGGTTCTACAGAATGGCCAGGAACCCCTAGGGATCCATCTGTCTCTGCCTCCTCAGCGCTGAGATTACGGGGACACACCACTGCACTCAGCGTTTTTATGTAGGCACCAGGGCTCCAAACTAAGTCCTGATGTTTGGGAGGCATTCACTCTACCAGCTGAGCCATTTCCCTAACCCCGCCTTTTAAGAGAGGAAGCCCTGGCCAGGGAACGGTCAGGCTAAGAAACACTCTTCTCCGGTGGCCTTGTTTGGGTTTGTTTTGGTTGGGTTTTGATGTGCCACTGATGGGTCACAATAGCAGCAACAGCGGCCAACAGTCTCTTCTTATCAACAGAGCTGGGCCCTGGAGAGAACCCTGGACAGGCCTAGCCTCTCACTCCGAGTACCCAGCTGCAGGAAACCACACACGCCTTCCACTCCAGGCACACAACCTGGCCACACCACTGATCTTTTGTGTCAAAGGCCCATGCAAGTGAGAATAACCTTTGATTACAAAATTCCTTTCAAAAATCATGACGTGATGTCAATTATCTTTAAAAAGGTCCCCCTCCCCCTCATCCCCAAGGTCATCATTCTAGCTATGCTTATTCTCCAAACAGTTTATCTTCCTGCTGTTGCCATAGATGAAACTATTTTTAGTGCACAACTGGTTTGAAGGCAGGGTTGGGTTTTGTTGTTTTTTTTTTTTAATTTCACAACTCCTGCTGGTTGGCATATATAAATGTCTCTCAGAGTTCTGTTTATCAGCTGGCAAAAACTGCTCTCCCACCTGTCCCCACCCCCTCTCCTGAAATGATTTCAGATAAGAAGGAAGTGCATTTGCAGGTGGCAGTCACTGAACAAAGGGTGACCAACCGGTGGCAGTCTGGTTGGGACACTGCCCTTTGCAGCTGACTCAGGGAACCCCAGCCTAGTGTCAGCTGCCACCACCACGTCTGGTTGATTGGAAGGTCTGCACTAATGCAGCCTGCTTGTCCCCACGGCCACACATCTGATAAGCTCTGTGGGTTTTAGTGGTTAAAATGTACCTGCTTGAAACCTTGCCTTGTCCACCAGCAGGGAGAAATGAGAGAATGATGCAGGATTTATTAGGAACGTTTTTCATGATTATTTGTTTAAGATACAATTTTATTTTCAAGATTTCCTAGCCTGTTTTCTAAAAAAAAAAAAAAAAAAAAAAGTTAGAAAAATAGGTGTTTTTTCCCCAAAGCAGGTCCAACATGCATTACCATGCACTGGATGTCAGGTGTCCCAGCTGAGACAAATGAGGGTTCCTCCTTACAATACCAATAATGCCAACTGCCCTACAAATGCCTGTGGCAAGATGAACTCACACACCAGAAAGGGCCTTGCCTCAGCTTCATGGAACTTCGGCAACAACACTGTCCCCACCGCAGCAACCATCAGTTTGGATGGATGGAAGTTTGTGACAATGTCTGCAGTGGAACCAAGAGCCCAACCGTGTCCCACACAAAGGAGCTCTCTAAATGTTCAATGACTCAGTCAATCACAGGCATAACTTCCCATCACATGACCCTTCCAACACACACACACACACACACACACACACCCCACAGCATACACCACAGCACATATGACATTGGCAATTCCTGAGCAGAGTTGGCAACCAAAAAGAAAAGGAGAACCTTTAGAGGTTGTGTCTCTACCAGGACCAGAAGAGCCGGGACAGCCTGGCATAGACTGAATTCAGAGCCCAAGTCCTTCAAGCAGAAGTACTTACGCAGACTTCTCCAACATGAGAAGCATTCTCGGAGCATATCACAATGAGCCAGACACCAAAACACTTGTAACTCAAGGCACGCTCAGCAGCAACATCAGAGAAAAACAACTTCAAGAGGGTACTAGTTCCATTTGCACCCACCCACCCACAATCCCCCCAGGACACCTCAAGCAGACTCTACTTCTGGAAGGGTACTGGGACTTCATTCTTTCACCCACTAAATTTCTGTCCTGATTTATAACGATTGCCACAGAGTAAAGTTAAGCATCCATCTTTCAGTAAGACTAGGCCTGTGGTTAGAAACCCTCTAGGGGGCTGGAGAGATGGCTCAGGGGTTAAAGGCACAAGGCCCTGGTATGCCCATTCTCATTCCCTCTCTATCTCTCTCTTTCTCCCTGTATCTGCTGACAAATAAATAAAATGTTTTTAAAAAGAAACCCACTAGGGCCGGCTACTAATTTGGATCTTACTGTACAAAGTTAATCATTGAACCACCAGAGTTCTGTTATCCTTGAAGGTCCGGTGCGTGCGCGCACCCGCACACCCAGAACCCATCACTTGGCCCCACCCAAGATGAACATATTCCTTTCTTCCATAGCTAAAGAAAGACAACTCCCCCAACATGCATGTCTACAAGACCAACAAACTGACCTAAGTACCAAAAGGGTTTTGTTTGGATTACCTGTTTAGCCACAAACCTTGGGGAGGCATGATTAAAGGACACCTCATATAAGGAGATGACAAATGATAAGGACTGAATATCTTTTTTTTTTTTTTTTTTTTTTTAGAGACATAGAGAGGGAAAGAGGGAGGGAGAGGGAGAATGGGCATGCCAGGGCCTCTAGCCACTGCAAACGAACTCCAGACGCATACACCCCTTGTGCATCTGGCTTACGTGGGACCTGGAGAATTGAACCTTCGGCTTCACAGGCAAACGTCTTAGCTGAGCCATTTCTCCAGCCCAGGACTGAATATCTTGACAGCAGAATTGAAACCAAACCTTTAACAGTGCTCTCTGTGTCCCTGCCTGATTTTGGAAGACACGCAGAATATTAAAGACGCTCTTTGTATGTTCCTAGCCGTTCTGTCACAGAGCATTGGGTGGAGGTGGGACAAGATGCCACAAAGACTGCAGGAAACAAGACTTCCCCGGGAACCCTCCCAGGCTGGGGGCTTTCAGGGCCACCACCACCATTGACACTATGCTAATGTTTTCATCGGAAAGAAGAAAGTAGCTGGCATAAACTCTACCCTCACAACTGGACTCCAGCTGCCTTGAGCTGGTTTGCAAACAAGCCACCCACCCTGGCAAAAGCGACTCCAGCCTCAAAAGTGCTCTACCACCGCTGGATGGCCACGGTGATGCCTCCCTTCTGACCAGTGGAAGAGGAAAGTTCGTGGTGTTTCGGACACATCCCTGACCCGCGGGTCTCAGGGTGGGTCCCCCTAGCCTTTTAAATGGAGGCTGTCTAAGAGCTTGGCTCCTCCTCCCAGGAGGAGGCAGAAAGGGAAAACTCCGTGGATTCCACAAAAGTCCCCTAACCCTCCTCTTCCTGCCCAAGGGGCGTCCAGAGCGAGTGTCACCCTCCGAAGTGGGATGGGACGGGATCGATGAGCCCAGGGCAGCGTGTCTGGGCCAAGCCGGCAGCTCGGTGCCCCCACCCCGTCGTCGTCCTCCTCCCCGCATCTCGATCTACATAACCGGATGGCCGGGACGGAGGAACTGTCCCCAGCTAGCTACTCACCCTCCTACTGGGCGTCCCGGGCGACCCGGAGCTGCCAGCCGACAGCAGGGTGACCGTGGACGTGGAGCGCAGCATCGTGCAGCGGTGCGGGCTCGCTCGGGGCTGGGCGCCGGCGCTGCTCCGGGGCAGATGAAGCGTGCGGGGCGCGCCCAGCGCGGGGGTGGCGTGGGCCCCGGGCCGCAGCGGCTTCCGCGCGCCCAGCCGAGGGGGCGGGGCCGGGGCCGGCGGGGGCGTGGTCTGGGCCGGCGGGGGCGGGGCCAGAGCGCACTAGCCCGCCCGACCCGTCCGGCTGCATTTTCTCCCAAATCAAAGTTGCCAGCCATCCTTTCTGTATCTGCAAGGTCAGTCCCCAGGTGGGACTGCTGGTCAGCATCCTTTCCCCTCTTTCTCCTCTCTTTCTCTCTCTCTCTGTCCGTCTGTCTTCTGCCTGTTCCCCCTCACCACCCATTGCACAGCATCCCACCCCCAGGTGGAACTGCTGGTCAGCATCCTTTCCCCTCTTTCTCCTCTCAGTCTCTCTCTCTGTCCGTCTGTCTTCTGCCTGTTCCCCCTCACCACCCATTGCACAGCATCCCACCCCCAGGTGGAAATGCTGGTCAGCATCCTTTCCCCTCTTTCTCCTCTCAGTCTCTCTCTCTGTCCGTCTGTCTTCTGCCTGTTCCCCCTCACCACCCATTGCACAGCATCCCACCCCCAGGTGGAACTGCTGGTCAGCATCCTTTCCCCTCTTTCTCCTCTCAGTCTCTCTCTCTGTCCGTCTGTCTTCTGCCTGTTCGCCCTCACGACCCATTGCACAGCATCCCACCCCCAGGTGGAACTGCTGGTCAGCATCCTTTCCCCTCTTTCTCTGTCTTCTTTCTGTCTCTGTGGAACTCTGTCAGCATCCTTTCCTCTCTCTCTCTCTCTGTCCGTCAGTCTTCTGCCTGTTCCCCCTCACCACCCATTGCACAGCATCCCACCCCACCCCAGCACTGCCTAGGCTACGCCCTGGGAATCCCTGAGACCCTCGCCCGACGTCATTTAATCAATAAGGATTGGACATCTATCATATACGTATTCCTCCTAGCAAAACTGATTGACTGACCCTCCCTCCCCTCCCAACTCCGGTCCTCGTGGAGTTTACACTCTGATGGGGCACCTCTAGAGGTGACAGGTGTCAGTGCTATGGGCAAGGAGGATAGGTGTGCCAAGAAAGTACACGACTGTCCGCAGAAACAACAATGACAACAACAACAAAAAAGAAAATGTTCCCAGAGGAAGTGACTAAGCTAAGACCAGAAATGCAGAAATGCAAGCCGGAGTAGGTAAGGCAGTGTCCGTCACAACTGCTTATATTTATTCCGTGATGACTGTGTGTCCTCCTGACAGCACTGCACACACGTTCTGTCAGTTAATCGCCACAACCACGCTTTGAGGTAGGGCAACAATGATCATCGTGTATCCCCAACTTGCAGGTCAGGACACTGACTCATGAAGGGATTGAGTAACACGGCAGGGGCCCTCTGGCAGCTGAAGAAGAAGCTAAGATGTGAACTCCCTTGTCAGACACCAGGGCCTTGCTTGCACCATCTGCTGTCTCTAAGCAAGGGACAAGGCAGGTCCAGCTCAAAATGAGGTCCTGTCCTACGGCTGACAAGGTCCTAAGTCCCCGTGAAGAAGCTGCTACTGTTGCTTGGCTACATGGATATATCATTATATCCACCAAATTACCCTCAACACTTATGTCCGTGCCCATATATTAGGGCTGCTTTCCCCTGTTAGAGAAGGTGCTCTTTTCAGGTGACCGTGACCACTGGGGAGACTCAAAACTCACCAAAGTGCCGAGAAGAAGTGACAGTTCAGTATTCAGCGCTAACCGACACATCTCTATCCTAACTCTCATGGCTCGGGCAGGGACCGTAACAGAAGAGGTGGTGGAAATGTAAGAGGCAACGGATGGGGAGGAGTGCTTTGGAATGTTGCTTCCAGACACAAAGTGGAATTGAATGATGACCTCTCAGAGGCTGTCCTTACCTGCACAAGACCTGCATGATTTTGAGCCCATCAACAGGTTGTTGTAGATGTGGGGGGAGGTAGAAAATGACATTAAAATAGAAGAGGTAACAGTAGGAAAGAAGAAAGGTTTCAGTCGAGGGACATGGGGATAGGGTACAAAGCAGAGTAGTAGGAGGGGATTGTACAGGCTTTATTTTAATTTTAATTATATATATATATATACACATACATACATATACACACACACACACGCATATATATGTTTGTTTGGGGGTTTTTTTGTTTGTTTGTTTTTTCGAGGTAGGGTCTCATTCTAGCTGAAGCTGACCTGGAATTCACTATGTAGTCTCAGGGTGGCCTTGAACTCACGGCGATCCTCCTACCTCTGCCTCCCAAGTGCTGGCATGAAAGGCATGTGCCACCACGCACAGCTAAAATATTTATTTAAGAGAGAGAGAGGTAGAAAGAGAGGGAGGCAGAGAGTGGGTGCACCAGGGCCTCTAGCCACTGCAAATGAACTCCAGATGCATACACCACCTTGTGCATCTGTCTTTACGTAGATACTGGGGAGTTGAACCTGAGTCCTTTGGCTTTGCAGGCAAATGCCTTTCACCACTAAGCCAACTCTCCAGTCCTTATTTTAATTTTTAAAAGTAAATTAAATTTATTTTAAAAACTGAGGCTTGTTCAAAGATGACAGCAAGGCAGGACAAGTGGAGACGGCTCTTAGGAACTGTAAATATAGTGCAAGCAGCAGATGGTGGAGACGCAGCTATAGAGAGCTGAGGCCCAGTCATGGAGAGGCTAGTGTGTGCTGTCTGGCTTGTCCCTCAGAACAAAGTGGTTTTATGTTTTATTTTAAATATATTTAATTTACTTATTTGAGAGAGAAAGAGAGAGAGAGAGAGAGAGAGAGAGAATGTGCACGCTAGGACCTCCAGCCACTGCAATGAACTCCAGATGCTTGCGCCCCCTTGTGCATCTGGTTTATATGGGTCCTGGGGAATCAAGCTGGGGTCCTTTGGCTTTGCAGGCAAATGCCTTAACCGCTAAGCCATCTCTCCAGCCCAGAACAAAGTGTTTTTAAGCAAGGGAAGACACAATACCTCCACCTATTCTGCAAACCTCAGGCAAAATCTGCCTCCACAGCATGCCTTCTGCACTGAGCACTCACACTCCTGAACCGAGAAGGTCTTCTGGTGTCATCTATCTGTGTGTGGGTCTGTTCCCTTTCCCTCTCTGAACACCAGGGTGGCACTGACAGGAAAGAGGGCCAAAGAAGATTGCTGGATGGAATTCCAAATGATTCTGCAAAGCTGGTTCCTTTGGCAGATGAGGAAACTGTGGCCAATGTCTAAAAGTGACTTCCCAAAGCCCCACCTCCACATCTGACGCTGCTTTTTATGGTCCTTGCCACCACTGTGCCTGCTTTCCAAGTGTTTGGTATTCACTTTCACCTTGTGCATCTGGCTTTATGTGGGTACTGGGGAATGGAACCTGGGTCCTTAGGCTTTGTGGTCAAGCACTTTAACTGCTAAGCCATCTCTCCAGCCCTCTTGTTACTATTTTAACTTTAGATACCACATTCCCATCATGTCACATAGAAATGTTATGTCAACTGCAGAGGATAAAACAAATCAAACCCAGATTACAGCGGCAATAGATTTGATGTACTCCAGGAATGTCTTCCCCAGCCCTTCCTCTCTCCTGAAGACTGCTCTCTGCCCCAGATGTGTCTTTATATCATGGTGACCACCCAAGATGGAGTCAGCCGGGAGAGAAGAGATCTGCACGTCCCTCAAGTCTTAACAATACTTTTGTTATGGTTCCTTATCAACTCAGTAGCCTGCTCACCAGCTTGTAGGATCTGGGTAAGACTTTTATCATGCTTATATCCCTACCTGCCCAGTATCCGAAACACAGCACTGGCATGTAGCAGGTGTTCAGGAAATGCTGGGTCAGCGAAGAAGGAATGTGATGGACTAATGGTGCATCTTGCGCATGGTCAAACCAAACAGAAGCTACAACCCTGGCCAACCTAGCTTGTAATGTGAGCCAGGGACTCCCAGCAGTTTGTAAGCTGAAGCAGTCAAAGGCCCAGGATTGTTCCAGCCAAAAAAGATCCCAATGCTGGCTGTCACCAAGAGCTGAGAGGTGACAGGGTATATAAAAGCTCTGGCACATGCCACAGCCCTTCCCAAGGCAACTAATCCTGGGAAGATGAGGGCACAGAGAATTAAAGAGAACACTTGGGGCTGGAGAGATGGCTTAACAGTGAAGGCGCCTGCCTGCGAAGCCTAAGAACGCCCATTTGAATCTCCACGTCCCATGTTTAGCCAGACGCAAAAAGTGATGGAAGCATGCAATGTTGCACGTGCACACAAGGGGGCGCATGCATCTGGAGTTCGTTCACAGTGGCTGAGAGGCCCTGGTGCACCCATTCTCTCTCTCTTCTCTGTGTCTCTCTCTCAAAAAAGAATTAAAAAAAAAAGAAGAAACAGTGGGAAGCCTCAGAAAATGGGAATGGAAAGGGGAGGCAGGGAGGAGAAGGAATAGCTGGAAAGGTGGATCCAGGAAGGAGTCACCAGTTTCTGCAAATAGTTCTAGAAGAAAATAATGCAAATGAAGTATGGATTCCTTTTAAAGAGGAATCAAAGACTAAAACCTTCCCGAGACTGAAGTCCTCCAGAATCTATGGAGAGTGGGGAAAGGAGGCAGAAGTGAGCAGAGCAGGGTCAAGGCTGTGGGGGAGAAGGTCACTGGACTACCTCCCCTCACGCCCAGTCCTCCCGGGGGTGTAGTGTGTGTGTGTGTGTGTTATACTATGCAATGTGTGCACATGTGCGTGTGCAGATGTAGGTGTGTGTGCACCACATGGGATGTGCAGAGGCCAGAGAAGCACTTCAGATGTCTTTCTTTACGCTCATGCACACACTTCCTGAGACAGGATCTCTCCCTCAGCCTGTAACTGCCATTTTTTTCTGGCCAGCCAGTCCCAGTGATTCTCAGGTCTCTGCTTGCTGCACTCCCCAAGCATGGACTGGGGTGACAGACATACATAGCCATGCGCAGCTTTCTATATGGATTCTGGGGTGTCAAACTTGGGCCGTCTTAGGCCCACCCAGGCCTTCAAGCTTGAGTGGCAAGCCCCCAGCCCCTGAAATCAGTTCTTTTTTATAAATGATTTAAATTTTTTTAATTTTTAATTTTTTTGAGAGCGACAGGCAGACAGAGAGAAAAAGAGGCAAATATATATATATACATATATGGAGAGAGAGAGAGAGAGAGAGAGAGAGAGAATGGGTACACCAGAGCCTCCAGCCACTGCAAATGAACTCCAGACACATGCACCACCTTGTGCATCTGGCTTATGTGGGTCCTGAGGAATCAAGCCTTGAACCAGGGTCCTTAGGCTTCACAGGCAAATGCTTAATCGCTAAGCCATCTCTCCAGGCCCCTGAAATCAGTTCTTGAATTGCATGTCCTTCTATTCTGGGTCCTGGAAATCTCTTTCATGACTTCTGCTTCCAGAATTTTCTTGGTTGCTTTCTGCTGAACCCTGCCCACACTGTGGGCATCTTTAGCTGAGGGGCTTAGGTGGGACCTGTATCTCTAGCCAAGTCTTAGGCAGCTCCGATTAATGTTATTTCTCATCAGAAATGATCAGGAATAGACTCACCAGATGAGAAGACAAACTAGGTGAGTCCAAAGCATGCCAGGCCTCCTGATGCTGTTGTGCCCTCCTCACGTTTATATCCCTGAAGTGTCCCCTTTTTCCTCTTCCATTCCACTGTGACAACATCCCAAAGCCCTGGCACATTCTCCTGCTCTGAATGTCACAGAGAACAAACCTTCACAATGGGAAAGGGACACATTCGCAGCCAGGGCAGGGTATTGGATTGCAGAGCCCCTTTGCAAAAAGCAGAACAAGACGTGCCCATTTTCACAGCCACTGAGAGGCAGGGACCTGGGCCTAGCGATAAGGCAGGCAGAGGAGGAACCCAGTCCCTCTGCCAAGTTGTTCATTTCTGTGATGCTTAGAAACCCGTCTAGACACTGGGACTGGACCTGCTACTGACCCACCCTGAGGGACACAAGCTCACTGCAACAATTTTGCAACGTTGCCAGCTGACCCAATGAACAACTGTCAGTGTAACATGAAGCCAGTTCATTAAATCAATACATCTTGCTATGATTAGAATATGAAATGTCCCTCACAGGCTCATGTGTTTGAACCCTTTGTCTCCAGCAGATGGTGCTGTCTGGGGAGGTTGTGGAACCTTCAGGAGGTGGGGTCTGCTTGGTGTAGGTGGGTCCCTGGGGCAGGACTTTGAGGGTGACAGCTGGCTCCACTTCAGGTCCTACTCTGGGGTCTCTGCTTCACTTAGGTCAAGATGTGATTTGTTCCCACTGCCATGGGTTGAGCCAATCCTGCCCTGTTGGACTGAAATCCCCTCAAACCATGAACCAAAACAAATCCTTCCTCCCTTGAGTTGCTTTGGTCAGGTATTGTGTCACAACAATGAAAAAAGTAACCAACACATGTGCCAAGTGTGGACCATGTGCCGGGGACTGGGAGCACAGACCTGGGTGTGGCAACATCTGCTTTACTGGATTTCACAATCAAAACATGTATTTAGGAAGTAAATTGATGGCCACGACTTACTGTGAAGGTAAATGAGTTGGTGGGTTGGAAGCTTTTGACAAAGAATTAAGGAAGGAACTTTACTGTCCCTTTTTTCAGGCAAGGAAGCTGAATGACAGGGAGGTGAAGCACTTGCCCATGGTACCAATCCACATCAGTGGTGGAGTCGAGCTTCGAGACAAAACGAAGCGGCTCCAGAGTCTGTGTGCCCGTCCGTCCTCTGTACTGGGATAAGCAAGTGGAGACACAGCAGGCAGAAGGCAGAAAATACATGGAACTTAGCGAGCAGCCAAATGCTGCAGGATTTTTTGTAACCCGTGGATCCCTCTAGTGTTCCATGTACTTCCATGGATCCCGAGACAAAGAGGAATTGGTCAAGAAAAGGAAAGAAAGGGTGAGTGGTCACTTCCTGTGTCGTGGGCCCTGCCTATACACCAGTCATGAAGGAGCAGGAGAAGAAGGTGTCCGACTGAGCTCTCGAAGCAGCTACTGTGAGCGTAGAGGAGGAAACCTCAGATGCAGTGCCCAAGTGGGAACCTCACATATTTAGTTTCTCAGAATGACATCCTGATGACTGTCTTTCAAGAGGCTCCACCCAGTGTCAAAACAAATCACAACAGAAGGGCAGGAGTCAGGCAGGTGAGAGGTGCTGATGGAATCAGGGCTCCTTCCTGAGCAGTGACCCAAAGGGCAGCTCCCTGCATAGCCCGTGGGCTTCCTTGAGGGACTTAGGACATTTACCTTGAAAGCTGCTACACTGGTGGCCGACTGCTGAGCCTTATTTAGATGGACTGAGATGTGAGTCAAGGGCTGGACAGATGGCTGCTCCGCGGTTAAGCGCACTTCCTGAGGGTCTGAAGGGGCCTGTAACTGCCCAAGTGTGACTCTCCAGATCTCACGTCAACAGCTAGGCCTGGCCACATGTGCCTGTAACCCCAGTCTGGCTAAGAGGAGCAGAGACCAGGGAATCACCTGGGCTTGCAAAAAGTAGCACGCTCCAGGCTGGGGAAATGGCTTAGTGGTTAAGGCCTTTGTCTGCGAAGCCTAAGGACTCGGGTTCAATTCCCCAGACCTGTGTATGCACAAGGGGGCGTGTGTCTGGAGTTCTTAAAGAAAAGGAAAAAATACTCTGAAGGTCATGAGTACAGACAATTACCCTCAAAGGATACAGAAGCAAGCTGGGAGCAGACTTGGAGAGAAGGCTGAGGGGTGTGAGTGGACATGGTGTCCTCTCCACAATCTGTGCCTACAGATCAGAATGGAAGGGTATAAATGATGTCACTGCTCAGCGTTGAGTCTCTGGACAAAGAGCTAAAAGCCCCCAGCCTGATATAAGTTAGTGGCTCAAGAGAGTTTGAAAGTATTGGAGGAGAGAATGTCCAATCTAGTGACCAAAAAAAAACATCAAAAAAAAATTTAAGATATGAGCGCAAGGTACAGAATGCGGTGGGGTGAGGTGTGGCAGGAATCTGTTCCTAAACTGGGGTCCAGAGTCAACAACAGCACTCATAAGACTTAGAAGACCCACCTCCCCGTGCGGAAGATGCCTGTGACTCAGTTTGCCTACTTGCTTCAGGGGACCACCCTTCTGCAATCCAGAGCACCTCAGAAGGATGGGACTAGAACTAAAAAAGCAAGAATCAAGGCTGGAAAGATGGCTCACTAGTCAAAGGCACTTGCTTGCAAAGCCTGCTGGCCTGGGTTCAATTCCCCAGAACCTATGTAAAGCCAGATGTACAAAGTGGCACATTTGTCTAGAGTTTGTTTGCAGCGATAAGAGGCCCTGGTGGGCCTTTTCTCTCTCCTCTCTCTCTCTCCTTGCAAATAAAATAAAAATACTTTTTTTTAAAAAAAGACCGAAAAGGAAGAGTGCCTGCTGTGTGGTGCTGGCCCCTCCATGGCTGGAATGTGACCTTCAGGTTAAGGTGCACTTGTGGCTTAAAGGAACATGGAACACCCAAGCAGTTTCCGAAGCGCGTGGCCCGGATGGCTTCAGAACTTGACAGTAAGGAACAGGAGAGGTGAGTGACGGAACTGGAGATATGGTCCCTAGAGAAGAAAAGTCTGGGGAGGAGCCTGTGGTAGTTTGAATATATGTCCCCAACTGGATTAGTTTATAGTTTGCATCTGCAATCACCTTGCTAGAGGCAAGGTCACTGGGGGCATGGTCTTAAGGTGTGGTGATGGGTTTGAGATTCCATTGTAAAGATATGCAAATGTGTCTAGAGTTCCTGAAGTCTGCTGTGTGACCTTTTGGCTGTAGTTTGTTTTGGAGGAGCCCTGTTAAAGTGCTGTGGGTGGCTGGCTCTTGGCCATTGGCCTCCCTTGTGATCGCTGAGAAGAAAAGTCTGGGGTAGGAGCCATTATGTTATTCTCTGTCTGATCAAAGCCCATGTTAATGATACCTTTCCACTCCATCCATCGCTGAGACAGAAAGATTAGGCTTGTTCTCTGTACCCCAAAGTACAGAATGAGGACAAGTGGGCAAAATCTAAAAAGAGATGGAGTTCACCTCAATCTAAGGAGCAATTTCAAGTCCTTCAGTCAAGAGAGAAGAGGAGAGGAGAGAGAAAGAGAGCGAGAGTAGACAGGGCTAACTTGACAGCAGGTAGCACTCTCTCCTGGGCTGCAGTGGACTCTGCCAGTGGCCCCGAGCCGAGTCCACACACCGAAATGAGTGAAGTCTTGTCGACAGTACGTGTGGGTCCTGGTGTGAATCAGGGTGCAAACATTCATCATACATTCCCTAGTGACTCCCTCGATTTTTTTTTCTTACGTCACCATCCACCATTTGTTTGGGCCAGGGTTGAGACTGGACCGTTAGAGAGGGCTAGGGAACTCAAGAAGTGGGCACAGAGCGGACAGCTATTCCTTTCAAGCTCCAGACTGCATGGCCCTGAGCCCATGGGATTCGAGCTTTCAGATCAGACACAGGCTTGGGAGCCAAAGTCTATGAAGAATTCTTCATGTTTCAATTTTTTTTTTGCCTATATGTTGTGTGTGGGGGTGTGCACACACGCATACTTGTGTGTATTTGTGTTTTCATGTGTGAGGGGGCACATGTGGTTAGGGAGTATGTTCATGTGTGTGCACATGTGCATGGAGGCCTCCATTACTCTTCACCTTATTTAATAAAACGGTCTCTCACTTGAACCCAGAGCTTCTGATTCAACTAGTCTACCTAGCTAACTTGCCCTGGGGGTCCTCAGTCTCTGTCTCCCAAGTGCTGGGTCCCACCCCTGCCCCACACTTACATCCAAATCAGCTCCTCGCTCTTATGCAGCAAATGCTATATTGACTGAATCATCTCTGTAGACATTCGGTTTTTATTTAGTATTTACTTTTTAAATTATTTTTTTTATTTGCAAGCAGAAGGAGACAGAGAGAGAGAGAATGGTTGCATCAGGACATCCAGCCACTGCAGACGAACTCCAGATGCATGTGCCACTTTGTGCATCTGACTTTACATGGGTACTGAGAAATCAAACCCTGGTTGTTAGGCTCTGCAAACCACTAAGCCATCTCTCCAGCCCATTATTTAATATTTTTATTCATTTACTTAGAGAGAGAGAGAGGGAGGGAGGGAGAATGAGCATACCGGGGCCTCTTACCACTGCAATTACAGTCCAGACATATGTGCCACTTTGTGCATCTGGCTTTACGTGGGTACTGGAGAATTGAACCCAGGCTGGCAAGCTTTGCAAGCAAGTGCCTTCAACTGCTGAGCAACCTTTGTTTTTTTTTTTTTGTTTGTTTTTTTTTTTTTTTTTTTGGTTTTGCAAGGTAGGGTCTCACTCTGGTCCAGGCTGACCTGGAATTCACTATGTAGTCTCAGGGTGGCCTCGAACTTTCGGTGATCCTCCTACCTCTGCCTCCCAAATGCTGGGATTAAAGGCGTGCGCCACCACGCCCGGCTGCAACCTTTGTTTTTGTGTTTTGAGACAGGGTCTCATGTAGCCCACATTGGCCTCCAACTCCCTATGTCAGCAAGACTGATCCTTGAACTCACCGATCCTCCTGCCTCACTTCCAAGTGCTGGGGCCACAGACATGTTCCATCGTGTCCAACCACTCATGCAGGTTTCTAGCCCAGCCCCCCCACTTATTAACTGGAGTCGGGGGTGGCTTACCACCACTCTCCACGTCTTCATCTTCTCGCTTGTGAAATGATAACTCCTGGGGTTGGTGGGATGGTACTGTCAAATGTCAACTACGTGAGGAGAGTGTGTCACAGCCCTCAACAACTGCGATGTCCCTTCAAAGAAAACCCTGAACGGACATCTCATTTTTCAGGGAACACTGGGTTTGAAAGAGGAGGCGAATACTTCTTTATATTTGGAACAACTTCTTCAAGGCAAAAATATTGACTGTTTCCTGTCAGTGCCAGTGTAAGACATTTGGAGAAGAAAAGCCGTGCATTTCCTGTTTGATCTGCTGTGTTAGGAGAGCTTGATGAAGGGAACTTATCTACCTTCGGAGGAGAGAGGAGAATCACGTAACTGCAGAACAAAGGAGCATTAATTCATTTTTATTTATTCTAACAAGACCTATGACATCCACAGCATGCTTCTACATTTCTGCTTCATGATCTCATACAAACACGCTTCCGTGACAGCTGTGAGGAAAGTAGAAAGTTTACTTCCGGACAGGACACAAGATATGAGTAAGTTGTCTCTAAGTTTCATTTCCTCTGCCCCCAAACAACCTGTCTGGTCCCATTCCTGCTGACAGGATCTTTCTGAGACGCCAGTGGTCATTTCCTGTAGGGCCTCTGCATCTGTTGTCAAGGTTGTTCACAGCACAAAGGCTGTCAACGCTGGTCAGCAAATGTCTCCTGCACGAGACCTGTGTCCTAGTGTGGCACTGCCCACTAGGGGACTGGATGCCATGTTTAATACACACAAAGCCACACAGGCTGGCAGGGGTTCCTGCCCTGACTGTGAGGGGCTCTGTTATTACTGTACAAGAACCTTCCCTCAAAAACACTGCTCCTGCCACAGCTTTCTCCAGCTTGGGTCCTGAGGACTTCTTTCCTCTACTAGCTCAGGCCAAGATCCCGGGGGATCATCCACTCCCTCCTCTCACTCCCATACCTGACATCCCGTCTGTTTGTCCTTACCTCCAAAATGTATCTAGAATCTAAGCGCTTTTTATCACGGGGTTAAATGCCAACACCTCTCCCCTGGATCCTTCCAGAAGCCTCGTGAAAGGTCAGGCAGCTGCTGCACTTGGCCTGCAGTGGTGTGTTCTCAGCAAAGGCCACAGTGGTCCTTCTACACCCATGTCACTGCTCATAGCCCTGCAGTCGCTTCCCGGCTCTCCTGAGCAAGGTCCTCAAGGCCCAAGTCTCACATCAGGTTTGTGGCTGAGCTCACTAGATTCCAGAGTCTAGGAGGCAGAGGTTTTGTCTGATTGGCTCATTGCTCTGCAGCACCTGGCCTGGAAGCCACATCCAGGAAGTCACTCCTGAATGAATGAGAGCGTGGTCTGTTGCCATGTCCCCCAGCGCCTCAGAACAGGGGTTGGTATGGACTCTCTTTCTCCTCTGACCCAACAGAAGTCGGCCTCTGCTCTCAACCTCTCTCTAATCTGGCTACTTCTGCCCCCATCAACAGCAGGTTATCTCGTGCCTCCTCTTCAAGAACAAAACCCTGGGTTGACAAGATGTCTTAGTGGTTAAAGACATCTGCTTGCAAAGCCTGCCACCCTGGGTTCGATTTCCAAGCTGCCCACATGAGTTGGGTTGAAAAGTGGGCAAGCGTCTGGCATAGGGTCAGAGCAGCAAGAGGCCCTGATGCACCCGTCCACACATGTAAATAAATAAATATATGTTTTCTTTTCTTTCCTTTTTAAGAGAGACAGAGAATTGGCATGCCAGGGCCTCCGCCACTGCACTCAAACTCCAGATGCTTGTGCCTCACCTTTGTGCGTCTGGCTATCATTGGATCTGGAGAGTTGAACATGGGTCCTTAGGTTTCACAGGCAAGCGCCTTAACTGCTAAGCCATCTCTCCAGCCCAAATAAATATGTTTTTTAAACAGTTGAGCTATGCCTCAATAGCCCAACAATTCAAGGATTTGTAAAACAGAAGGATGGGTTGTGAGTAATGTGTTTGTCTTGCAAGCAGGAAGACCTGAGTTCAAGCCCCAGGAGCAATGTAATATACCAGTAGTGGTGGTGCCCATTTGAAATCTCAGTGCTGGGCAGGGATTGTGGGTGGTGGGTGGGGGGAGGGACAGAGCCAAGAGGAGCCCTAGGGTTCGCTGGCCAGCCAGTCTAGCATATCTGGTGAGCTCTCGGTTTAGTGAGAGACAGTCACAAAAGACGATGGAACACATGTGCAGACACACCTTCACAAACACACACACCCACACACAGAGACATGCATGCATGCGTACCACATACACAGATGAAGAAAAAGGAGTGGTTGGCTTGGACCTACATGGATGGTATTGAAGGAGGAAGAACCCAAGGAAAAGGAAGGAATAACAGAAAACAGACATCACTTGTGCTACAACCACCCCAACACTTTCCATTCGCTCATTCCTTCTCGTGTCCACCACTCTCGTCAGCTGTGAGTACACCTTGGATGCCAGAGACTACTACTCACTCATCAGAACAGACATCTATGTGGCTGGAGACTCACGGCCATTAGTCACAGGGGACAATCTCAAAAACGGCTTATCTGCAGCCGGGATGGCGGGGGGGGAGAGAGAGAGTGTGGGAGGTGGCACAGTGCTGCTACTAAGCAACCTGGTGCCCAGACTGCGTTAGCCCCTGCTAGCTAAGATCTAGTCACCCTGACCTTTTTATTTCCTAAAAAAATATTTAAGAAAGGGCTGGAGAGATGGCTTAGCGGTTAAGGTGCCTGCCTTCCAAGCTTAAGAACGCCCGTTTTATTCTCCAGGTCCCATGTTCAGCCAGACACAAAGTGACACAAGCGTGCAATGTTGCGCTTGCCCACAAGGGGCACGCACCCCTCTGGAGTTCATTCACAGGGGCTGAAATGGCCCTGGTGCGCCCATTCTCTCTCTCTGCCTCTTCCTCTCTCTCTCTTTCTCTCTTTCTCTCTGTCTCTCTCTCTCTCAAAAAAAATATTTAAGAAAGAAAGAGGCTGAGAGAGAAAATGGCCACGCCAGGGCCTCCAGCCCCTGCGTATGAATTCCAGACATATGCACCACCTTGTGCACCTGGCTTCACGTGGGTACTGGGGAATCAAACGTGGCTCTTTAGACTTTGCAGGCAGGTGCCTTAACCACTGAACCATCTCTCCAGCTGAAGAAAGGAGGGGTGGGGATGTAAGCAACTCCCCTCGACCATCAATCAGGCATGGAGGGTTTGAGATTAAACACCTGCAGGCTAAACTAACAGGTGGGCTGAGCCCAGCCACAGGTGTCCTGAGGAGAGTTGAGGACACCCAGGTGGGCAGTCAGGAGTCAGTCACAGGAGGCACAGGTGGGCAGTCAAAGAGCAACAGACTCCAGGCATGGAGCAGCAAGGCAGGGAATGGGGTGGCCTACTCGCTTTCGTGTGCATGCGTTTTCTCCATTTTGGCACCCACTCAGACGTGGTGGGTCTTTCCTTGTAGATCAGAGCAGCAGGGACCAAGGTCAGGCCTGGTGTGAGGAAGAGACATGGGGTGCTTACAAAGTGCAACCCAGACAGAGACCCCAGGTGTAAGACCAGCACAGGTGAAATGAACCAGGCTTAGAAGGCATGACATTGGGCTGAGGACATGGCTCGGTTGGTAGAATGCTTGTCTAGCATACACAAAGCCCTGGGTGCCACCCTCAGCCCCACATAGTATAGTGGCACGGTGGTGCATGCCTGGAATGTCAGCACTCGAATGATAAAGGCAGGAGAATCAGATTCAAGGTCATCTTTGGATACAGATTTAATTCAAGGTCAGCCTGAGCTACATGAGACCCTGTCAATAAAATAAAATAAAATAATAAATAAATAAAAATATAAAATAAAATAAAATAAAATAAAATACAAGCCGGACATGTAAAGGTGGCACATGCCTTTAATCCCAGCATTCAGGAGGCAGAGGTAGGAGGATTGTCATGAGTTTGAGGCCACCCTGAGACTACGTAGTGCTTTCCCAATCAGTCTGGGCTAGAGTGAGACTCGACCTTGAAAAACCTAAGTAATAATAATAATGATGATAACAATGATGAATGAGTAGAACGTGAGGTTAGGTCTCTCCAGGAGGTCAAATATGTTCCATCAAAACAAAAGCAGTTAAGAAAGACTGAAGGAGGTTTCCAACCTGTGAGGAGCACCTGTCAAAGATGAGCCCTGCAGTGTTTTGTCCACTTAACTGACCACAGCACCCACCTGGACCCCCTCTGCACGAGGTACTTGTTAGAAGGGCTGGCAGGAAGCCCACAAAATGCTACCCAGCTGAGGGCACGCTGCTCTGGGGTGACTTTTCAGAAATGCTCCTGCTATATAGTTTGAAGTGTGCCTCTGTGCAAACCCGTGCTGAAATTCAGTCTCCGAGTGAGGTCTGAAGAGGGTGGAAATGGAACCTGACTTTGACCCTGACAGGTGAGAGTCTGGAAGGTGATCAGGAACAGGGAAGCCCGGTGTTGGAGCCCTCATGAGCGAGTCCCGGTGGACTTATAAGAGGGAGTGAGCCCAGCCCTGCGCCCTTCCTGTCTCCTCTGGTGAGGCTCCAGACCACCTCAGGACCCTGCCAGCAAGGACCACCGTCACCAGATTCGGCACCTTCGACCCTGGACTTCCAAATGGTGAGTGAAAATTAACTTCTTTCTTTTGCAACTTAGTCCGTGGTGTTGTTATTGTTGTTACTGGCTGCATAGACTCACGAATGGGGAAAGAGGCATTTCCTCAGTGTGATTGTTGTGGGTAGATAATTGTCCCATCAGAGAAGCAGGCCCAGGGACAGTCTTGGTCGTGACACAGTGACCAAACTCAAGCTCCGTGGCGGAAATCCAGCAGCATGTCGGGTTTGGAGTCACCCGCTCCCCAGAGGATAGCCGAGGGTTGTCATTCCTTATGTCAAGTGCCCAGCTGAGGTCTGTTTGCCTGGAGACAAGGGAGGGGACCCACTAACCCAGGGAGAGGGGTGCAGAGACACCCTCTCGGCTTAGCAGCGCGGGCATTAATGTGGAAAGGAGCTGCAGGAGGGGCCAGCTGAGCCTCACTATGGTTCCATAGTCATCCTCAACTGGAAGCAGCTGGGGTGGATGTGGTGAGCAGAGGAAGGGCAGAGTACTGAGGCAACACTGAACTTGCCCACACTGAACTGTGACTTCACCGGTGCTGGGCTCTGTGAAGAATTGCTGGGGCCTCTGGGAAAGCTGGGTGGTGGTCTGGATCTGAGCATTTGGGGGTGTACACACAACTGATACAACAGACCTATCCAGGATTGCAGAAAGACCAGAGATTTGAGGCCAGCAAAGCTGGACTGTGGTGGGGACTCTGCCAGTATCTGTGGTGACTGGAGGTCGTGTCCCCTCCCTGGGGCTTTAAACTTCACATGGCAATGCACTCTGTGACTGCTCCTTTGGGCTTTGACAGTCTCAAAGCGTTGATTTAAAAGAAAAACATGGTTCCCAAACATTTCTTTGTGGTTTAATCGGGTCATTGACTGACGTGCCTCTAAATCTTTAGCAGTTTAATGGCAGGGCAGGCCCTACGCCCCCGGTCAGAGTGGCAGGCTGTTCTTGGAAAATCTAGATCCGCGTCCATCATCGCGAATGCAGATCAGGGTGGGAGCAGCCGCCCACACGCAAGCTACTTCTCCACCCGGGCAACCTGGCTCTGTTTACTCTCTGTGGGATGTTGGTTACCTCTGTGTTGGCTTAGCTTGGGTCCCCTGGGACTGAGACTCCGAGAGGGGGATTGCCTGCCGAGGGACTGCACCTGGGTGTCCCTTCAGCATTGTCCTCAGCTGAGGCATGGGGGCTGAGCCTTCCTCATGACCCATCCCCGGATTCGTGCTTGCCTTGCTGGGGCATGTGAAGGGGATGTGGGTGGCACCCTTGTGGCATCTGCCCCTGTGCTTTCTGCGTGTGCACCTCGCTCCATGACAACAGTGATCTTTGTGGAGTCGCGTCCCCTTCCCATCACTGTTGCAGTGTGTGGCCCAACAGGCCATCCTTTTCTGTGTAACTAGGGACCGCTCAGGTGGTAGGACGCCTTGTGCATCTGTTACTCCAAACACTCCTGTGACACTTGGCAAAGCACAGGAAAGAAATCAAACATGCTGAGTAAGTGTGAGGTGTCTGCATCAGACTGAGTTCAAATCCCGTGGCTTCTCATGTACGAGTATGAGTGCTTTCCCTCCCTAAGCCTCACATTCCCATGGTCTGTTAGGATTGACTAAATGATATAAGAAAAAAATGCCTGGGGCTGGAGAGATGGCTTAGTGGTTAAGGCACTTGCTGGCAAAGCCAAAGGACCCAGGTTTGATTCCCCAGTCCTCATGGAAAGCCAGATGCACAAGGGGGGCACATGCATCTACAACTCGTTTGCAGTGGCTAGAGACCCTGGCGTGCCCATTCTCTATCTGCCTCTCTATCTCTCTCTCTCACACACACACACATAAATAAATAAATTTTAAAAACAACAAGCTGTCTAGCACCGAGTCCGTACTTGGTAAGGGAGAAGAGCAGGGAGGCCCTGTCCTCCGTTCTTTGCTGGTTGGTATGTTGGCGAGGATCTGAGTAGGCAGTAGGGGCGGGGAGGAATCCATGAGGAAGGAGCTGTGGATAGCTGAGACCAGAAAGGGGTCCCTGGGAAGCAATGGAGGGCTGTTGGAGATGACGGAGGCCAGGGACCAGAGGTGTGGTGGTCTGCCGGGATGGCTGGGAAGACTCGCATGAGAGGGAGGGACATTGAGGCAAAGACCCTGGGGCAGGCTTAGCCCTGGCTCCCTTGTAGCTACCCTCATGCCTCCCTCCCTTGGTAACTTGGTGTGCTATCGGCACAAAGATCTCTGAACACAGCGTTGTGGCTGTGTTTACGGTCTCCCCTGTAAGTAAGCAGAAAGACTATCGTGAATGCCAGGCGTTTCCTCCCTCTCGATTAGATTTCAGGACAATGTGTTTATCACGGGTTCATCATACGGAATGGACCACCACATACTCCACAGCAAGTAGGAGTCGGCCAGGATGAGCAGGGGCTGCTGAGCCCAGCCCTCCTGCACCCTGTCCTCCACTGGCTAAGCCCAGCCCTCCTGCACCCTGTCCTCCACTGGCTAAGCCCAGCCCTCCTGCACCCTGTCCCCCACTGGCTGAGCCCAGCCCTCCTGCACCCTGTCTCCCACCAGCTGAGCCAGGCCGGATACTCAGCCCACTTCCGTTGCTTCCATCTCCTCCCTCCACAATACTGAGAAAGGCTTTCCTGTCCTGGGTGGAGAGAGACCTTTGTCCTGTCTGCATGGGGGTGAAAGGGGAAGGCTGCAAGACTAGATGTTTCAAATGCTTAGCTGAACATGCATTTTCAACACAGGCACTCTGACAGGGTTATAGTCAGATGTTTTATGTCATATGCTAAAAACCCTGCAAGGCACAACAGATCCAAACATGTCATGAGTTAAAAGGCCTTAGAGTCAGGACTAGGTGGGGAGGTAGGTGTGCAGATAGTAAAGTGCTTGCTTTTCTTAAAAAAAAAAAAAAAAAAAATGGGGCTGGGCGTGGTGGCGCACGCCTTTAATCCCAGCATTCAGGAGGCAGAGGTAGGAGGATCGCCATGAGTTCGAGGTCACCCTGAGAATACATAGTGAATACCAGGTCAGCCTGGGCTAGAATGAGACCATACCATGAAAAACCAAAAAATGAAAAAAAAATGGGATGGAGAGATGGCTTATCGGTTAAGGCACATGCCTGCAAAGCCTAAGGACTCTGGTTCAATTCTCTAGGTCCCATGTAAGCCAGATGTATATGGTGGCACATGCATCTGGAGTTCATTTGCAGTGGCTAGAGGCCCTGGTACACCCATTCTCATTCTCTCTTTCCCTCTCTTTGTCTCATAAATAAATAAAAATAAAATCTAAATGTGTGTGTGTGTGTGTGTGTATATTTGTGAGAGAGAGTGTGTGTGTGTGGCAGATAGAATGAGTATGCCAGGGTCTCTAGACACTACAGATGAACTACAGACACATGTGCCATTTTGTGCATCTGGCTTTGTATGAGTACTGGGAAATCAAACCCTGATAATTAGGCTTTGTAGGCAAGTGCCTTACTTAACCACTGAGCCATCTCTCCAGCCCCTAAACAAATATTTTAAAATATGAAAAGAGAATGAGGGGACTGAAGAGATGGCTCAGTGGTTAAGGCACTTGCGCGCAAAGCCTAAAGACCCATGTTCAACTCTCCAGGACCCACATAAGCCAGGTGCAAGGTGATGCAAGTGCTCAAGGTCACACATGGGCATGAGATGGCATATGCGTCTGGAGTTCTATTACAGTGGCTGGAGACCCTAGCATGCCAATTCTCTCTCCTCCTCCTCCCTCCCTCTCTCGCTCTCTCTCCCCCCCACTCTCACTCTTTCACATAAAAAAAAAAGGCTGGGCTGGAGAGATGGCTTAGTGGTTAAGGCGCCTGCCTCCTAAACCTAAGAATGCTGGTTCCAATCTCCAGGTCCCACATTTAGCCAGATGCAAAGTGACGCAAGGGCACAATGCCGCACTTGCCCACAAGGGGACGCACACATCTGGATTTCATTCACAGCAGCTGAGAGACTGCTGGCTTGCCCATCTCTGTCTCCCTCTCTCTCTGTGTCTCTCTCCAAAAATAAATGAAATAATAAAAAAATTTTTTTAAAAGGCCAGTCTGCTAGGCTTGCCTCAAAAGATGAAAAAAATGAGGGCTGGAGAGATGGTTTAGCAGTTTAGCAAAGTAAAAGGATCCAGGTTCAATTCCCCAGGACCCACAAAAGCCAGATGCACAAGGTGGAGCATGTGTCTAGAGTTCATTTGCAGCAGCTGAAGACCCTGGAGTGCCCATTCATTGCTATCTTCCTTTCTCTCTTTCTCGCTCTAATAAAAATAATTGTTTTAGCCGGGAGTGGTGGCACATGCCTTTAATCCCAGCACTGGGAGGCAGAGGTAGGAGGATTGCCATGAGTTCAAGGCCACCCTGAGACAACATCATTAATTCCAGGTCAGCCTGGGCCAGAGTGAGACCCTACCTTGAAGAAAAAAAAATAATTTTTTTTTTTTTTTTTTTTTTTTTTTTTTTGGTTTTTCAAGGTAGGGTCTCACTCTGGTCCAGGCTGACCTGGAATTAACTATGTAGTCTCAGGGTGGCCTCGAACTCTCGGCGATCCTCCTACCTCTGCCTCCCGAGTGCTGGGATTAAAGGCGTGCGCCACCACACCCGGCTAAAAATAATATTTTTTTAAAATAAATGGGAATGAGCGTTCCTAAGGATAACATCAAGTTTGCTCTCTGGCCTCCACACATGCATGCACCCACATGTGAACACACGTACCACACATGCAGCCACATGTGAATACACATATGGACATGCATACAGACATACCCCCCCCACACACACATGCATCCTTAGAGTAGCCGTCTTTGTTATAAATACTTAACTAACATCAGACCTCATTTCACTGGCTCAGTATAGCAATCTGATTGGAGACTGTGGGAGTCAGCAGAAAGCCTAACTCGGTCCAATTACAATAACTTGCATCACTGTAGAGCCAAACGCCTCCTTTCCTTCACAGCCAGCAGTCCATCTGCTAATTCCATGCACACCCTTTCACTGTAACTCTCATGTGGCAGGTATTTTTCCAGCTGTAGGAAATTCAAGGCTGTGTGTGGAGAGTTTGGGGGAGCGGGGCTGTGTGAAAGGGTAACTCATTTGCAGTCCTCAAACAACAGTTGAGGTGGAGGCTAGAATGCCTGACACTTGTATGAACACATGGCTTTGGCATTGCTTTGAATTTTTTACAATATATTTTTACTTATTAATTTGGAAGCAGAGGTGGGGGGAGAGAGAATGGGCACACCAGGATCTCTAGCCACTGCCAACAAGCTCCAGGTACATGAAGTACTTTGTGCATCTGGCTTTACCTGGGTACTGGGGAGTTGAACCCAGGCCGTCAGGCTTTGCATGCAAGTGCCTTTATGTGCTGAGCTGTCTCTGTAACCTGCTTTGATTTTTTTTTTTGTTTGTTTGTTTTGATTTTTTTGAGGTAGGGTCTCACTCAAGCCCAGGCCGACCTGGAATTCACCATGTAGTCTCAGGGTGGCCTTGAACTCAGTGATCCTCCTACCTCTGCCTCCCAAGTGCCAAGATTAAAGGTATGTGCCACCATGCCCTGCTGAATTTTTTATCATTAAATTTTTTCCTGGAGGCACTGGGATGTTGTTTGCTGAAGCATTTTAAGGCAAGGCACCTCCAGACCACTAAAAAAGAAGGCTGAAGGCAAAGCCCATGGCTTGTTCAGGTGTCTGCTGTAAGCAAACACTCTGGCCACCCACCCAAAAGAAGTTCCACAGTGATGATCCAGGACTGCCTGCATGAAGATGTTTCCCAACAGCAGAGAAGATGGGGGAGTAGGAGAGACAGGGGCCTTTTGAAAAGGGTTGGAGGGCTGGAGAGATGGCTTAGTGGTTAAGCGCTTGCCTGTGAAGCCTAAGAACCCTGGTTCAAGGCTCGATTCCCCAGTACCCACGTAAACCAGATGCACAGGGTAGCACATACATCTGGAGTTCATTTGCAATGGCTGGAGGCCCTGATGCACCCATTCTTGCTCTATCTCGCTCTCTCTGCCTCTTTCTCTATCGCTCTCAAATAGATAAATAAAAATAAAAATTTTGGAAAGGGTTGGAAATGCCACAATGGGCAGCCAAGAAACAAGAAGCATGTGATGAGTGTAAAAGGATGAGCCAACATCCTTGACCATCAAGGCAGTGCAGATTCAAACCTCACTGAGGCCCCACCTCACTTATACAAGAATGACCAGAATCCAAAAGATAACAAGTGTCAGCAGGATGTGGAAACATCCAAACCCACCTATGCTGCTGGTGGGAGTGAAAACAGGTGCAACCACAGTGGAAATGGTCTGGCAAGCTTTCAAAAGGTTAAATATAGACGTCACGTAAGGCCCAGCAAGTCAACTCCCAGGGACATAGGCAAGAGAAATAAAAATATAGGTTCACTCAAAAATTTGCATACCAATGTGCATAACAGCATTATTCATAATAGTCAAAAGTCAAAAGGTTAAAAAACAGGCCAGGGGGCTGCAGAGATGGCTCAACAGTTAAGGCACTTTCCCATGAAGCCTAAGGACCTAGGTTCAATTCCCATATAAGCCAGATACACAAGGTGGCACATGTATCTGGAGTTCGTTTACAGCAGCTAAAGGCCCTGACATGCCCATATCCATTCATTCATTCTCTCTCTCTTTCTCTCTCAAATAAATGAAATAATTTAAAAAGAAAAAAACCAGGCTAGGGAGATCACTCGGGGTAAGGCTGTTGACACAAAAGCATGAGGACTGTTCAGATCCCCAGAATCCATGTAAAATGCTAGGCATGGTGACATGTGACTGTAATCCCAGTGCTGTGGAGGTAGAAATGGGGATCTGTGAGGTCTGCTAGCTGGCTTTTCTAGTAACTCAGAATCAATACATTCCCAGGTTCAATGGGGGACTTGCCTCAGTGGTAGAGTGCTTGCCTAGCATGCCTAAAGCCCTAGGTTAGGTTTGATCCCCAGCACTACAAAAACAAACGGAAAAATAGAGGAACGTACACATGCGCACACTCAAGTGCTCACATGCATCTGAGCATTCACATACACGTGCAAAGTAAAAGCAGTGAAATGACTATCCGCTAATAAATAAGCAAAATGTAGCATATAATTTAGTCAGAAGGGAAGATGCACCGATACACGCCCCACATGGATGAACTTGGAAAGCAGTGTAAATAGTAAGTGAAAAGCTCCAGTCACAAAAGGTTCCATATAGTTCTGCATGTATGCACAGATTATAAGGGAACAGTACCTTAAAAAAAAGAGGGCTGGAGAGATGGCTTAGCGGTTAAGGCACATGCCTTTGAAGCCTAAGGACCCCGGTTCAATTCTCCAGGTCCCACATAAGCCAGATGCACATGGTGGTGCAAGCATCTAGAGTTTGTTTGCAGTGGCTAGAGACCCTGGCGCGCCCATTCTCACTTTCTCTGTGTGTCTCTCTCCCTCTCTCTCTCCCTGTCTCTAATAAATAAATAAAAATAAATCTTTTTTTAAAAAGAGTGTAATGGTTTTTATTTTTTATTTATTTAATTTTTTTTTTTTTTTGGTTTTGTGAGGTAGGGTCTCACTCTGGTCCAGGCTGACCTGGAATTAACTATGTAGTCTCAGGGTGGCCTAGAACTCATGGCAATCCTCCTACCTCTGCCTCCCGAGTGCTGGGATTAAAGGCGTGCGCCACCACGCCCGGCTTTTTTTATATTTTATTTTTATTTATTTATTTGAGAGAGAGAATGGGTGCGCCAAGACATCCAGCCACTGCAAATGAACTCTAGACGTGTGGGCCACCTTGTGTATCTGGCTTACGTGGGTCCTGGGGATTCAAACCTGGGTCCTTTGGCTTTACCGGCAAGTGCCTTAATCACTAAGCCATCTCTCCAGCCCTGTAATTTTTTTTTATTTATACACACACAGAGAGAATGGGCATGCCAGGGTCTCTAGCCACTGCAAACAAACTTCAGATGCACACAACACTTTGTTCACCTGCCTTTTTGTGGTTACTGGGGAATGAACTCAGGTGGTTAGGCTTTGCAGGCAAGCGCCTTAACTGCTGAGCCATCTCTCCAGGCCAGGAACAGTATCTCTGGAGTTTTCCCATGAGGGAAAGTGAGGAGTGTGATTGCTAGATGTACGGGGCTTCTTTTAACAGTGATACAATGTCTACGTTTAGCACAGCCTGGAGGCACACGCCTGTGGTCCCAGCTACCTAGTCGTCTGCAGCAGGAGGATTATAAATTCATGGCATGGCTGCACTGTTGAGTGAATCCAAAGCCCAGGCAATTTAGTGAAACCCTGTCTCAAACATAAACACCCAAAATAAATAGCCTGAGGGATATAACTCATTGCTAGATAACTTATGTAGAGGCCTTAGGTTTAATCCTACAAAAAAAGAAAAATAAAAAAGGATCTGGGACTAGGGAGATGGCTTAGTGGTTAAGCACTTGCCTGTGAAGCCTAAAGACCCTGGTTCAAGGCTCGATTCCCCAGGACCCACGTAAGCCAGATGCACAAGGTGGCACATATATCCGGAGTTCATTTGCAGTGGCTGGAGGCCCTGGCATGCCCATTCTCTCTCTCTCTCTCTCTTTTCTCTCTCTGTCTCATAAATAAATTTTTAAAAATACTTTTTTAAAAAAGATCTGAACTTAGTAGTGATGGCTATATAATTTTTTTTTTTTTTTTTTTTTTTTTTTTTTTTTTTTGGTTTTTCAAGGTAAGGTCTCTCTCTGGCCCAGGCTGACCTGGAATTCACTATGTAGTCTCAGGGTGGCCTCGGACTCATGGCGATCCTCTTACCTCTCCCCCAAGTGCTGGGATTAAAGGCGTGCGCCACCACGCCCGGCTTGCTGTACAATTTTGAGTGAATTGAATGGTATGTGATAGAGCCCCCGCCACCAGAATACACAGTGACAGTCTTCTTTGTGAGTAATACTTTATATATACATCCTCTTATGATTGTCAGACCATGGGGGGGGTCCCTCAGGGGAGCAAGGATTCTGACTTCCTCTGGGTACCCCAGTGGTTAGGTAAGAAAGCAGGGAGAAAGAGTCCACTGCCGTCAACAATGCTCACGGTTGTTCAGAGCATCTAGTCTCTCATCACCCCACTACTTCTTAAATGTGCTGCGTATATAACACGTAACAATACCCAGATTATACTGCGTCCTTCCCAGTGACATGGGGGCTCTCATAAATCCATGTCTGCATGAGAAAACTCAGTCACAGGAAGGTTACGTAACTTGCCTGAGGTCTGATTGCTAGTGAGGAAGGAATGGGGTCACAACCCAGGCAACCTGCTGCTGAGCACACACGCTTCACCCTGCCAGTGCTGCCTCCCCTGAGGGTCAGCGCTGCTAAATTACATGTGGACATCTGGGAGAGGGGGAGGGGAGGGCCAAAGCACCTGGGGTCTTAGCCTCAACAGCTGGTTTTGTGAGGCTAAGGACTAAGGCGACTAAGGGCGTTGTGGTGACGACTCTGGCTTTGAGGTCTTGGAGATGGGTTTACGGCTTGGCGCTTTCCCAGGTAGGGAGGAAGTGAGGCTGGGCAGTGTGGGGATTGTTGGTGGGGCTTTGACAGCCACGGCAGGTTCGCCATCCCAGATGGTGAGACGTGGCTGCCCTCCAAATCTCACAATCTTAGGAATTTCAGAGGGATGTACGTGACAAGTACACATCTCCCGAGGGAAAATTAAGGAGTGTGTTACCTACCAACCAAAGGTGGAGACAGAGCCCGTGAGAACCAGGACCCTGAAGAATGCCAATGTTTCCTTAAGGATCTCCTAACTTCCCATCACCAGGGCATTCTTCAGCAATGCACGCAGAGCGCATTTGGAAAGACTTGTCTTTCCAATTACATTCTAAGGAGCAATTAACTTGTTTTCAACATTTCTATTAATCAAGGAGATTTGTGATTGCCAATTAGAAGAACTTCTGACGAGCTGAGTTGGCCAACCTTGCTGGCTGGCGTGGGGGAAGCCAGGCAACAATGACCTCACTGGCCAAAGCAGCAGCCCTTGGGCAGCTGTGTGATCGTGTGTCAAGCTTTCCAAGCGATGGAACAGTCTGCAGGTCACTGAAACAAACACATCCCCAGGCCTGGAAGAGTACCTGGCTTTGGGGTCAAGGGTCAATTGTTCTCATTGTGTCTCTGATGGGCAGGGCTGTCTTGGTAGAGGGTGGGTGGCTGTGGGGCAGTGGCAGGCAGGGTTTATATCCGTGGAGGACAAGGTGGTAATTAATGTGAAACAGAGGCTAAGGCATTGTGACGCCATAAATATATTCCCCCAACTTTTTTTTAACAATATTTTATTTACTTAATTATCTATTTATTGAGAGAGACAGAGAAGTAGAATGGGCACACCAGGACATCTAGCAACTGCAAACAAACTCCAGACACATGTGCCACCTTGTGTATCTGGCTTTACATGGTTAATGGAGAATTGAACCTGGGTCCTGGGTCCTTAGGCTTTGCAAGGCAGGCATCTTAATGGCTAAGCCATTTCTCCAGCCCTTTCCCCAACCTTCGCAAGTGGTGCTAAGTCGGTGCGACTTTATTCTTTTCAGTAAAGACCATCTATTAGGCCTAGAGCCTAGACTGGTAAGAGCCAGTAGAAGTATAATGTGAGCCATTTTTTGTGATTTTAATGTTTTCTACTATCCCACCTAACTACCTGCCTGATTTCCTTCCTGTCTGACTTCTGGCCTTCCTCTCTTTTTCTTCCTTCCTTCAGGGCTAGGGATTGAACCCAGGACCTCATGCGTGCTGGCATGAGCTATATCCCCTCCCTTCTAGTTGCGTTTCTGAAAAGTAAAAGGAAGCAGGCAGAATGAATCTTACTCCCATATGCTTTATTTAATCCATACGTCCAGAATTCATCTATTATTGGTCCAACATCAATATTAATTTCACTATCAGCATTATAATACTCATGAGATGTTATACAATTTTGCCACTAAGTCTGTCAGAATTCTGTGTGGAGACGTGTGCACACGCTATCTGTATGCACTAGTTCTATTCCGAGTGCTCAGTAGTGAGGGCAGGAAGGATCTACATTTGAGACCCCCCCCCCACGTGTAACCACCCTGGCATAAATGAAGATGTTTTAAAGGGATGCTTGTAAAGCCTGGCATGCTGGCATATGCCTTTTGTCCCAGCACTTGGGAAGCTGAGGTAGGAGGATCAATGTGAGTTTGAGGCCAGCCTGAGACTACAGAGAGAGCCTGGACTAGAATGAGGCTCTACCTTGGGGCGGGGGAGATTTGTGCTCCTCCCTTTGGTGGTCAGACTGTTGAGACAACAGATCCCAAGAAATTAGAATTTCCCCAGGAGTGTCACGGTGAAAGAAGGAAAAGGCTGGAGCACTGGTACCAGCCAGATGGGGAACTTGTCTCCAAGGAAGACTCACTTAATTCTGACAACTTGTCCAACCAGAGAGTGACGCTAAGGTAACTATGACGGACACGACCATAATTTGGCTGGGACTGCTTAGGGACACATGCCTTTTGCCTTCTATAGAAACCTAACCTCGTGTTAAGAGACCTCTATTCTCTTCCCCACGTGAAAAGGAATCACCTTTTTCTCCTTTGCACTATTATTGTTCAGTTGGCCTACTGAGGATGGGTGCCTGAGACTGGCTCATTACGTCTGCCAGGGCCCAGCAGCTGACCCTAACGACTCCAGTGTCAAGGGGAAGGGGAATTTGAGACCCTCCCCAGACCACGTTGGTGTTGGCCCTGCTGAACAAGCCCCATTTTGTTTCAATACAAGAAAATGACTTCTTTAAAGATACCCTCAAATGTCACCCAGCCCGACCACCCATCCACACACAGCTTCCTATCCCTGGAGCTTAGAATAAGCTCCCCCAGAGAAGCCAGAGCCTGGGACTTAAACTCCAAGTAGATAAATTGTAGCTCCACAAGGAGGTGTGTTTCCCACTGGGACCCCCCTGAACCTTCAAGCATAGGGCTGCAATCTAGAGAACGAACTTCTGAGCTGAGCAGGTTCCCTCCACTGTCCCTATCTCTGGCTCCAACATTCCTGTAATCCCAGCTACTTGGGAAACTGAGACAGGAGGATTACAAGAGAGACATTCTTCTAACCATTCAGAACAAGTTCTCCTGGTCGCTAACTATAATCTCTGTTTTTCCGAGTGCTTGCAGCCAACTGAGCCTGACAGCCCAGCCTTGCTGGAGGCACCGGGCACATTCCTGGGCTCAGTTTGGCTTGGAGCCCATACTTTATCTCTGCTACAGCTTGTAAATGGAAACAGGGCCAGTTTGTTCCAATGTCCCATCAATGTTTCTGATAAGTCAAGTGGCAAGCCCATTCCATGGACGAGAGCAGAAGGATGTGTATGAACACCCCGTTACCCAGCTCTGGGCTGTTTGTGGATGGTGCTGGGCTTTGAGTACTGACTCCTACATCTCTTCTGCAGTGCCCCAAAGGACTAGTGGCCTCCATGGGCTTCTGGCCTGTCCACCTCATATCCAGAGTCCTGTTTCTCTGCCTCTGAGCCTCAGTCTGCCCATCGAGTATCCCCCAGTCCCCAGCTGACATTATATACTCCTTCTTCTTCATTCCACACCCCATTCCCAGGCCCATGTGTAGGCGGCTGGTTCTTGCCTCTCCCTGCCCTGGCTCTCACGGTGAAGCTGAGAGCAAGCGCTCAGTACATATTTATTGAAGGAAGGACAGGGTGGAAGAGAAAAAGGGGGGGATGAGAAAGGCAGGAAGGGAGGGATCCTTGTGCCAGCTATTTAAAGCACAAGATAATATGTAATCAAATTCAACTCTGGGCAGGATGGCTCCAATAGGAGGACCTTGCCAAGGGGAGCCCGCCAGTAACCAAACCACAACATTGTGCCATCAGGGCAGGATAAAGTCCTAGATGAGAAAGTTAAAAGGTTTGAGCAGCCCGTTGTTTGGATCCTGCAGTCCCTGGGGAGCTCCAAATTCACTTCAATTCACTTTTGTGTGTGCATTTGCCCTCTCATCTGTGCGGGACAAAAACAGCCTTTAAGAGGGAAGTGGGTACTCCAGAGTCACAATCAATACATTTAGAGATTTAGAAAATGGATCTAGCGCCAAGCAAAGGTTTCTTGAGGTCCTGTTTGTTTTCAGGAGCTCAGCTGGGCCCTGGGAAACAACCATCAGTAAAATGTGTCTAGAGAGACATTCACGAGTTTGTACATTGTTGAGTCAATTGCACAAATCAGAAAATGAAGGTCCAAAGAGAATAGTAAACATTTTTTAAAGATTTTATTTGTTTATTTATCAGAGAGAAAAAGAATGGGCATGTCAGGGCTTCCAACCACTGCCAACGAACTCCAGACGCATGTGCTCCTTGTGCATCTGGCATACATGGGATCTTGGAGAATTGAACCAGGGTCCTTAGGCTTCGCAGGCATGTGTCTTAACCGCTAAGCCATCTCTCCAGCCCCAATTTTTTTTTTTGAGAGGCAAAATTTAGATTAAAACGTTTGAGGTTAGGGAGATGGCTCAGTTGCTAAAATGCTTGTCTCACAGCATGAAGATCTGAGTTTGATCTTCAGAACCTACATTAAAAATGCCTGGTGTCAGCCGGGCGTGGTGGCGCACGCCTTTAATCCCAGCACCTGGGAGGCAGAGGTAGGAGGATCACCATGAGTTCGAGGTTACCCTGAGACTACATAGTTAATTTCAGTTCACCCTGGACCAAAGTGAAACCCTACCTCGAAAAAAAAAATGCCTGGTGTCTCTATCTATCTGCCTCTTTCTCTATCACTCTCAAATAAATAAATAAATAAAAAAAATAAACAAAAAAGAAAAAGAAAAAAAGAGCCTGGAGAGATGGCTTAGCAGTTAAGCACTTGCCTGTGAAGCCTAAAGACCCTGATTCGAAGCTCAGTTTCCCCAGGACCCACGTAAGCCAGATGCACAGGGTGGCTGCATGCATCTGGAGTCCATTTGCAGTGGCTGGAGGCCCTGGTACTCCCACTCTCTCTCTCTCTGCCTCTTTCTCCCTCTGTCTGTCACTCTCAAATAAATAAATAAATAGATAGATAGATAGATAGATAGATAGATAGATAGATAGATATAAACAAATTTTTTTAAATGCCTGGTGGGTTGGTATGTGTCTATAATCCTAACACTGGGGAGGTGGAGATGGGAGGGTCCCTGGGACTCACTGTACAGCTAGTTTAGCCTAATTGGTGACTTCCAGGCCAATGTCAGACCCTGTCTCAGAAGAGATAGCTTTCCTGAGTATAACAGCTATGGTTTTCCTTTGGCCTCCACACATGCCTGCACACACACATTAAAAAAAGATTTGGGGGGCTGGAGAGATGGCTTAGCGGTTAAGGCGCCTGCCTCCTAAGCCTAAGAATGCTGGTTCCAATCTCCAGGTCCCACTTTTAGCCAGATGCAAATGACGCAAGTGTGCAATGCCGCACTTAACCACAAGGGGGCACACACATCTGGATTTCATTCACAACAGCTGAGAGGCTGCTGGTGTGCCCATCTCTGTCTTCCTCTCCCTCTCTCTGTGTCTCTCTCCAAAAAAAAAAAAAAAGATTTGGTCTGCAGAGATGGCTCAGCAGTCAGTCACTTGTTTGCAAAGCCCTGACAGCCCAGGTTTGATTCCCCAATACCCTCGTCAAGTACACATGCACATGTGCTTTGAGTTTGCAGTGGCAAGAGACCCTGGTGCGCCCATACTCTGTCTCTGTCTCTCTCTCTCTCAAACAAAAGTGTTTAAATTCAGGCCAGAATTGAGTTCAAGTACTGACTATGCAACTTCTAGCTGTCTTATTTAAAAGAGCTGGGCACTGTGGGACACACCTGTAGTCCCAGCTGCTTGGGAAACTGAGACAGGAGGATTACAAGTTTGAGGCCTGACTGGCTACAGAGTAAATTCTAGGCTAGACTGGGAAACCTAGCAAGATGCTATCTCAACCTTTAAAAATAAAAAATAAAGGGATGCTGGGCTGGAGAGATGGCTTAGGCGTTAAGGCACCTGCCTCCTAAGCCTAAGAACACTGGTCCCAATGTCCAGCGGTTCCAATCTTCAGGTCCCACGTTTAGCCAGATGCAAAGTGACGCAAGGGCGCAATGTCGCACTTGACCACAAGGGGGCGCACACATCTGGATTTCATTCGCAGCAGCTGAGACACTGCTGGGGCGCCCATCTCTGTCTTCCTCTCTCTCTCTCTCTCTCTCTCTCTCTCTCTCTCTCCAAAAAATAATAAAAATAAATAAGTTTTAAAAAGGGATGCAGATTTACTCAGTGGTGGAGTATTTGATTAATCTCCCTCTGCTTGCAAGTAAATATATAAAATTATTAATGAATATTTTTTAAAGGCCTTGGGTCCAATCCCTAGCACTGCAAAATAAGTAAATTGCCTAATTGATTAAGAGACATCAAGGTTACATAGAGGTGGAGTTTTGAAGTGACAACGGTTCTAACTAGCTTTAGAATGAGAGTTAGCGTTCTCCTGCTCCATGACTCCAACTCCACGGTCAAGACCACGTTTAAGTCTTTCTCCTGGTATCTATCTCCACATCTTCAAACAACCTTCTGTTAAAACTGGAGATGATAGCTAGGAAATTTTCATTCAGAAGCAGACTTTGGCCTCTTACCTCTCCCCGCCCACTTCCCCATTTGCCAAATACAGCTGTATCATAATTCTAGTTACTTCACTATTCAATGCCTAGATCCTAGGACCATGTGATTATTATTCACGCTAGGTCATAAAGTTCACTGCATGGTAATTTTCTTATACAGGTTTTTGCTCATAAACAAAGCTAACAATTACTACTTCTTATTGATTTAGCTTTCTGTGAACTCATTGTTAACTGCTCTCGCTCTCCTTTGAGAGAGACAGTCTTCCAGTATGGCCATGCTCATCTGAGACTGGGCCAATGGCGTGTCTTTCCTGGAGACCATCCTCACCCCACTTCTCACCAGAGTCCCCTACACTGATCCTCCAGCCCTGGCTGGTGCTTTTCCATTTCCCAGCCTTCCCCATGGAGCCATGCTGCGGCTCTCCTGGCCAGTATCCTGGGGATTTCCTGCACGTATCTCGCACAGTGGGCTCCCTGTTGCCTTTGTCTCACACTTGGTCTCTTTTGGAAAGTCCCTTATCTTATTGAAACCCATCCAAGGGTCATAGTGATCACTGTCTTCGGGACTTCGTGTGTCTGAAACTGTCTTGATGGCCTGTTTGGGTGTGTACAGGACCCCAGGCATGCCAAAGGACTTCTCTCTGAGTCTGGATGGCATCACGGAGTGGACTATGAGCAATGAGTGGCTGCCCTTGAACTCTGAATTCTGGTGCCATTGTGACCCTCAATATCCCTTCTGGTTCCTCAAGCGGTGGGGTCCTTTCTCTCTCGAGAACTCTGAAAGTCCATGATAACATTCAATGTTGTTGAGATGTTTTCTTTTGCATGTATGCAGAGAGAGGCCAGAGGACAACGTCATGTGTCACTCCTCTCAGGCACTGTCGCACTGTTCGTGTGAGTGTGTGTGTGTGTGTGTGCATGTGTGTGTGTGTGTATTTATGGGCATGCACATGCCATGACGCATGTGTGGAAGTCACCCTCTCCTGTTTGAGACAGGGTCTTCCTTATTGTTTCTGCCGCTGGATAAGCCAGGCCAACTGTCCAGCGAGTTTCCACATTCTCCTGACTCCGCCTCCCATTGCTGGAGTCTTATTGGAATTTCAGACACATGCACTGGCTTTATGTGGGTGCTAGGGAATTGAACTCTAGTCAGAAAGCTTGAAAGCAAGCACATTTACCTGCCAAGCCCTCTGCCCAGTCCCAACTATACATCTTTTTCTGAGACCGGGTCTTTTATTGGCCTGGATCACATCAATTAGGCTAGACTGGCTGACCAGTGAGCCCCAGAATTTCCTTGTCTCTGCCTAGCTCAACACTGGGATTACAAGTGCGTGCCCCGCACCCACCAGCTTTTAGTACATGGGTTCGGGGAATTGAACTCAGGGCCTCTCTGGCTTTCAAGACAGATCTTGTGGCTCTACTGCATACATTTTATTTATATTTTTAGGCTTTTATCTGTGCAGGCATGTCTTTCAGATATGGAAAATGTTTTGTTTTGTTTTTTAGATGTGGTCTCATGTAGACAAGGCTGGCCTCAAAGTTGCCATGTAGACCAGGCTGGCCTCAACCTTGCACTGATCCTCCTGCCTCTGGGATTTGAGGACCATGCCCTACCTGAGAAATTTCTCGAGAAACATCTGTCTCCATGTTCTCTGTCCCTTGATGGACCTCATGTTACATGGATGTTGGGCACCCTGGACTGACCTTCAGTCTTGCTGTCTGTTATGTTGCTATTATTGTTTAACTCTCTGGATGATTTCCTAAATTAACTGCATTTGCAAACGTTAAATTTTTTTCTTTCTGTTCCCATAAATCTAAAGTTCCAAGGGCTATTTTTGTCCTGTCTGTCCCCTGCCTGTGACGTGCTTTGCCTGGGCCTGTGTTCTGGAAGATCTGTCGATCACCGGGCCTTGTGCTGGTGTGCCCCGGGCTTCTGCTTCTTGTTTCTGTCCAAGCTCTCGCTGCGTTTTGTCCTGTATCTCTGATGGCAGAGGTTTCTCCCAAGTGCCTGGCACCCGAGGCACTCCACTTTGAAAGACAGCACTTCTGTGTGGGTAAGGCCCCTGACTCGGGGGTTGGTCAGAGAATGAAGGTCTAGGCATTCTTGCCATCGTCATCTCTGAGTTCTGGGCCCTGACCAAGGCTCTGGTGCTCCCAGTGTGCCTAGGGCAGGTGAGGAGCACAGGTCAGTGGTCTCACCGTCCATGTATAGACTCACTTCACCCCCAGCTTATCCTTAGCTTTCCCATTCCCTGCAGCCAGCAGCTCCAGAAAGCAAATGTCTAATATTCAGGATGAGAGAGAGAGAGAGAATCTTGTGGGATCAGACTGTTTCATAGGCAAATATTCAATTTCTGTTCTCAGCTCCACTCACCATCCATTTCAGACAACCTATCTACCTCAACAGTTTTCCCTACCAACACAGGTTACACCATTCTCTGGTCAGGGTGACATTTGACTCTCTGCTTCCATTTCCTTAGTTGTTTTTAAAAAATATTTCATTTGTTTGAGAGAGAGAATGGGTGCACCAGGGCCTCTAGCCACTGCAAACAAACTCCAGAAGCATGCACTACCTTGTGCATCTGGCTTCATGCGTCCACTGGGGAATTGAACCTGGGTCTTTGGGCTTTGCAGGCAAGTGCCTTGAACCACTGAACCAACAGGGCTGTTCTGAAAGTACAATGAGATCTGTCTTTAAAGTCATATATGCTCCCTGGTACATCTATGTGCCCAATGCATACTGTTTTCCTTTGTGGATGGCATCCTGAAAAAATACAGGCAAAAAAAATCCAGTTGTAATGAGACAAAATTTCCAAGATTCATAAAAGTTAGATACTGAAAGTAATTGTCAGGAAATGTCTTCTTTCTGGGCTAGGGAAATGGCTCAGTGAGTAAAGTGCTTGCTATGAAAGCATAAGGACCTGAGTTCAATCCCCAGAACCCAAATAATAGGCCAGGCATACAGAAATCAGTGTAGCAGTTTCTCAAAAACCTCAAAAGTTTACTACCAGGGCTGGAGAGATGGCTTAGTGGTTAAGGCACCTGCCTGCTAAGTCTAAGAACGTCGGTTCCAATCTCCAGGTCCCACGTTTAGCCAGATGCAGTGATACAAGGGCGCAAGGCTGCACTTTCCCACAAGGGGACGCATGCATCTGGAGTTCATTCACAGCAGCTGAGAGGCTGCTGGCACGCCCATTCTCTATCTGTCTCCCTCTCCCTCTCTCTCTCTCTCTCTGTCTCTCTCTGTGTCTCTCTCCATAAAAAAAAAAAGTTTACTACCATATAACCTAACTACACCACTTCTGGGCATGTACCCAAAGGAGTCCATGTCCTACCACAGAAATACTTGCCCATCCGTGTTCATGGCTGCTCTGTTAACAATAGCTAGGGAATATTCATCAACAATGACCGGATAATGAAGATGTGTGCATATGCACACTGGAGATGTCCTTAGCTATTGAGAGAAATGAAACTGGGAAATTTGCAGGAAAATAGATGGAATTGGGGAAAAAAATCATACTAAGTGAGGTAACCCAAGCCCAGAAAGACAAAACCAACATGTTCTCTAGTATATGTAGATTCTAACTTTTCATGTTTTGTGTTCATAAATAAGGGGCTAGATGACTGCATGGACTATGATTCTAGATAGTTGACCGTGAGAGAGAAACGGGGAAATGACAAAAGGAAACACGCACTGTGAAAACAGAAAAGTAAGCTTAAAACAAAACAAAGCAAAACACCAACCCAGGTGTGATGGGGCAGGTCTGTAATTCCAGCACTGGGAAAACGGAGACAGGAGTATCCCTGGCCACCCCTGGCTAGGTTGTCTAGCCTAAGTGGAGCGTGAGCTGCAGACCAATGAGGGACCCTGCCTCGGAAAATACGTGCATGGTGTTCCTGAGGGTAATGCCTGAAGTTTCCTCTGGCCTCCACACACACGTGCATGCGCGCAGGCGCACTCACATACACGTGAATGCACATGCCAGCACACCACATGTATGCAACAACAAAAAGAAATGTTGTCTTTGTGTACCCGTAAAGTTTCAAAACTATGACAGGCAGTTCCTGAGTTATCGGGAAGAAGTCCTGAAAGTGGAGGACCAAGGAGCTGACCTTGGGAATCACAGGGAAGCCTGAGTTTCTGTGGTGCTAAGACAACGGGAAACAGGGCTCTGGCGCCAGGGCAGCCCCGCGTTGCTGCACGTCTGATGCACTTTATTTCTAGGCTGGCTGTCTGCTGCAACATTAGAACTCTCCCTGAGTCATACGATGCAGGGACACAGGACAGGAGGCGTGGGCAGAACTGCAAGCATATTTGCATCAGAACAGAGAGAAAATTTGAATTTAAGCAAGGAGCGCCCAACCCTTAGGTTGTCGTGAGCTAGGACTTCATACTTGTCTGCAGAATTGACACGGTGCAAAGTGAACTCAGCACATTCCTGGGAATCTATAGCACTGAGGAGAGAGAAAGATAAAGACCCGGTGTGTCTAAGAAGTGACTCTGCCTGACCATTTTCAGAGGGAATCCACATGTGAGCTAATGTCAGTGTGAGGAGAAAATTGTAGTCAGTTTGTAGATGAAGCTGGGGGTATGGCTCAAGGGGCAAAGAGTGCTTGCCTAGGATGAGTGAAGCCCTGGGTTCCATCCCCAGCACAGCATAAAACTGGGCATGGTGGTGCATACATGTAATCCCAGCACTCAGGAGGATCAGAAGTTCAAGGACATGTCTGGCTGCATAGTGAGTGGAGACAGCCTGGGCTACGTAAGACCTTGTTGAAAAAGAAAGAAGAGAGGAAAAAAGGAAGGATGAAGGGGAAGGAGGAGAGAGCAGGAGAAAGGAAGGAGGGGCTGAAGAGATAGTTTAGCAGTTAAGGTATTTGCCTGCAAAGCCAAAGGACCCCAGTTGGATTCCCCAGGACCCATGTAAGCCAGATACACAAGGTGGCGCATGCATCTGGAGTTCGTTTGCAGTGGCTGGAGGCCCTAGTGCACTCATTCTCTCTCTCTTCTCTCTCTCAAACTCTCTGCCTCTTTCTCTCTACGTCTCTCAAATAAATAAATTTTAAAAATAAGAAAGGAAGGAGGAGAGATAAGGAAAGAAGGGAAGGGGAAGGAAATGAGAAAGGGAAAGAGAGGAGGAAAAGGAAGGAAGGAGGTTGGTTTCTGAAAGGTTTTCTCTTCAGTGAACTGTGTTGTGGGCAATGTCCTCTCGGGCACAGCGAAGTGGCTCACAGATAGAAGTCAGGAGAGCTGGCCCACAGCAGCTGCCCTTGTGGAAGAACACTAAACTTCAGCCGCTTCTACATCCTGCACCTAGCACCAAGTGTTTGTGTTTGTTTCTTACAGATATTACACACTTACTGAAATGGTGGTCTAGGGTCGGGCTGCACAAGCATGAGGGCAAGGACCTGAGTTCTAATCCTCAGAACCCATGAAAAAGGCAGGTGTGGGGACCCATGCCTGAAATCCTAGTGCTGGGGAGGCAGAGACAGGAGCATCCTGGGGCTTGCTGGCTAGCTAGCTAGCTCAGTGACAGGGAGAGAGAGAGAGAGAGGGAGAGGGAGAGACCCTGTCTCAAAAAAAAAAAAAAAAAGATGGGGAGTGGATTGAGGAAGACACCTGACATGGCCTCCATACATCTGCATACATATATGTACCCAAACATACAAAACACACATATGCATGCAAAAAATAAATAAAAGGGCCAGGCCTGGTGGCACACGCTTTTAATTCCAGCACTAAGGGGGCAGAGGTAGGAGGGTGGGAGGATCGCCATAAATTCTAGGCCACCCGGTGCATATGTTGTGAATTGCAGGTCAGCCTGGGCTGGAGGGAAACCCTACCTTGAAAAACCGAGAGAGAGAGAGAGAGAGAGAGAGAGAGAGAGGAGAGAGAGAGAGGAAGGAAGGGAAGGGGAAGAGGAAGGGGAGGGAAGGAAAGGGAAGGGAAGGGAAGGGAGAGACATGGGTTTTGACGGCCATGGCTATGGATGATTAAGGGAAACACAGACAGATGCACAGACTGCCATATCTTGTCACAAAGGCCCTTGAGCTGTGGACAGGGCCGACTCCTGGCTGATGGAGTGGCATTGTAGACACCTGGTGGGTGTGGCAGGATGCTGGCTCACTCGGGTGGCACCTGGCTGATTGAAGCACTGTGGCCTGGTCAAGGCAGTGGGCTGTGAGCTGGCCCCAGGCTAATTGGTCCCTTATGGTTCCTTTCCCAAGCTCTGAATCACTTCACCCCAGCATTGCTAAGAGCTTCCAAACGCCCCTCTCCCCATCGTCCACACAAGACCTTTTACTTCAAAGTATCTAGTAGCAAATCATTTATTAGTGTTTGATAGATGTCAGAACTTCAAAAGTGAGCAACAAACCAATCTCTTCCCTCCCCACCCCAAATCCAGTAACTCAGCTTCCTCACCTCCCTCAATGGCAGGTACAGAACACATGTCTTCTTTCCTTCCAAAAGTTTTTATTTATTTATTTGAGAGGGAGAAAGAAAGAAACAGGGAATGAAGGGGTGTGTCAGGGCCTTCTACGCTTGCAAACAAACTCCAGATGCCTGTGCCACTTTGTGCATCTGGCTTTCCATGGGTACTGGGGAATCAGGCCATCAGTGCCTGTAACCACTGAACCATCTCTCCAGCTCCCTCTCTTTCCTTTAAAGAACTGGGTCCGGGCTATTCTGATCTGTCCCCTCGCTGCTCTGTATGAAGATGGGCCCAGTAGATATCTCTTCTTTGCCCTTGAAATGCTCCTAATTTGACCCAGTCTGGTGGTAAGACAGTTCCTTGCCAGCTTTACAGCCTCAGCAGACTGATGGCTTATCTAATCTGCTCCACTCCCACAGGAGGGACTTGTAGAAAGATTAGAGGCCTCCCAAGGGGTATCTGGGAATGAAAATGAAGACATCCAGAGAAGGAACAAGATCCAAGTAAGAAATGACTTCCTTGCCCAAAGCACTTTGAATTCTTTTCTTGATATCAAAGACCTGCAAGAAAGACACAAAGCTAGTCTCGCGCAGGCTCTGCCCCAAGTCTCCTCACAGGTCTGGCGACCATGTGGTACCTGCGCTGCTCTCTGCTGCCACCCACTGGCCATATCAGGAAAGGTCAGGTGAGAAGGTTATTCACAGACTCTTTCCTGGTCCCCAGAGCAGAGTCAGAATCAAATGCTGGGCTGTCCTGGGAAATGTGAGTGTGAGGCCAGCAGGCGGTCTTAATCCCGGACGGCTCTTTTGAGGTACATTCAAGTTTCAGAAGCACTGGCTGGACTAAGTCGTCTGTGCCCCGGGTGTAAGTAATGAATCACCCCAGCTCTTTCTCACCCGGGCAAAGCTAGTCCTCCTTACCAGTGATCAAGGGCCACACCTTTCAAAAGTGATGAACTGGGGCTGGGGATATGGCTCAGTGGTTAAGGCGCTTGCCTGCAAAGCCTAAGGATCCAGGTTTGATTCCCCAGGTCCCACATAAGTCCAATGCACAAGGTGGCGCATGCATCTGGAGTTTGTCTGCAGTGGCTAGAGGCCCTGCCATGTCCATCCTCCCCCTTCTGACGTTCTCTCTCAAAAAAAAAAAAATTATAAAAGAATAGACATTCTTTTATTTTTTTAAAAAAAGTGTTAAACTTAGGTCATTTAAAAAAAATTCAGGGGCTGGAGGGATGGCTTAGCAGTTAAGGCATTTGCCTGCAAAACTAAAGAACCCAGATTCGATTCCCCAGGACCCACGTTAGCCAGATGCACAAGGGGGCGCACACGTCTGGAGATCATTTGCTGTGGCTAGAGGCCCTGGTGTGCCAATTCTCTTCTCTGTCAAATAAATAAAAATAAAATAAATATTCATCTTCAGAGTTAGGGAAATGGCTCAGTGGGTAAAGGTGCTTGCTTGCAAAGCCTACGAGCCTGGGTTCAACTTCCCAGCACCCTCAGAAGGACTGATGCAAAGTGACACATGCATCTGTTGTCCAAGCACGTCTACCCTCATGGGAGGTGGAGCTGAGAATCTGAAGCTCAAGGGTTAGCTACTCTGACATTAGTATTCATCAGCAAGAAACCCTGTCTTTAGCATGTACACAAGGCACACACATCTGCACACGCACATGTCAAAAACATTACAGCTCTAAGTCTGCGAGCCTCGTCTTCAATCATTTCTCTACTTCATTTTATCCTGGATTCTAATGTGATGACTTTTCCGAGTCCAACCTTCATCCCTGTGTTCATTTTGTTCTGAAAGTAGATCCGTGGGGAAGATGAAATTTTCAAGATGAAAAGCTCCAGGGGCTGGAGCATGTACCTCAGCTGTAGAGTGCTTGCCTAGTGTGCACGAAGCCCTGAGCTCAGTCCCCAGCAACACATGAACTGGGCTTGCAAGCACACACCTGTAATCGTCACACTCAGGAGGCTCACAAGTTCATGGTCAGCCTTGGCTACAGAGGGAGTCGGAGGCCAGTTTGAGATGTGTGAGGACCTGTTTCAAAAAGTAAAAGCACTGCCCATTCTCCCTCCCTCCCCCCTCTCTCTGTCAAATAAGTAAAATAAATAAAAATAAAACATTTTCAAAAAGTAAAAGCATTCTAAACCGTATCACCTAGTTCAGGCTCTCTCAAATAGCATTTCTTCCTGGAGGCTTTTCCTTGTTGTCTTAGCCAGTGGTGACCATCCTTACCTCCTTTATTGCATGTGGACGTGTATTCATATGTGCAGAGGGGTGCACATGTGTGTGGAGGCCAGAGGTCAGGGTTGAGTGTTCACTTTCCACCTTGTTCCCCCCTACACACACACACACACACACACACACACACACACACACACACACGGATTTGGCTAGACTAGCTGGCCAGTAAGCTCTAGGGATCCACCTGTCTCCACCTTTCCAAGCACTGAGGTGATGAGATTACAGGCAGGTGCCACCCCCCCCCCAGTATTTTTTATGTGGATCCTGGGGATCTGAACTCGGGTCCTTGGGCTTGCATGGCTAAGCACGTGATCCACTGAGTCATCTCCTCACCCCCCCATTCCCACCCTGAACCTCACACTTCATCTACCCCTATTTCTTGTGCTTTAATGTTGCTCCCTGTCGCGAGTTCTGAGTGGACATATCTGATCCATTTGGAGCTACCCCTGAACCCTTCTCATCTCAGCCCAGCCCAGTGCCAGCTCGATACCTAGCAAATGTCTTGACGGGGCTCTCATAAAACAGCAACTCATGACAAACACTGGAATTAAAATCATCGCCCCAGAGGGGCACGAGATGTCCTCAGTAAGACTGGAAAGATGCCCCTCCATGCCATCCGAAGCCTTCTTTAGGATGCTGCTATGGATGGGTGGGTCCACTCTCACACTGCTGAGGCTCCCTCCGTCTGACCAAAAAAATAAAATAAATAAAATAAAATAAAGAGGGCAATACCTCCCCCTGCTGGTCACTGCAACTGCTACACCAGAACTAGCTACAGGTAACCCTGAAAAGCTTTCCATGTTCTCAGACCTTTAGAAAGCCCCTAAGGAACCCTACAGCCCTCAGAAAACTCCAGTCTTGGGGCTACCACCAATACTTGATTGATAATTCTGCCTCCCATAGAGCCCGGTACTTCTGATGTCACTGTAATCTCTCTCACCCCAAGGTCCTCACTTCAATACTCACCCCAGGCTTCAGGCCCTCCCTGGCTTGGTGTTTCAACCACTCGTGGATTTGCTGGGGTACAGATAGACAACCAGGTCTGACAGGAGAGCCCCAACAGGGGGGTTTTGAAAGAGACCCCGAGAGGTGTGAGAAGTCGAGGATAAGAAGTCCAAGATGAGAGAAATGAACGAGAGGCAGAAGCGCTCCTGGAAGATGGGAGGGAAGGACGCTCTACCAGGCGATCGGCTGGCTGAGGCTGGTCCGGGCGCTGGAAGCCTGGGCTGCTTCGACCCTCGTCCCCCTCCGTGCAGCTCCTTGTATTGCTGACAGTCAGTCACTGGAACAAAACCAAACCTGGTTGACAAGCATTCTTCAGGGTGACCTCCCAGGCCGGGTTATGATAATCCTGGAGGCAGGTCCCGAGGCAAGTGGGACAGCTGGAGGACCTTGTGAAGGACTCCCATGTTGAGCAGAGCCAGCCTGAGACAGGGGTTCCAAGTCAGGGTCCCCCTACTTTCTTCACCATCCTGTGCCAATCTTCTCAAGTTGCTTTTTATTTTTTATTTTGAAAAAGAGTAATCTACTAGCCCAGGCTGGCCTCAAACTCACTTTGTGGGCAGGATAAGCTTGAGCTCGTGACCCCCCAGCCTCTACCTCCTGTGCACTGAGGTTTCACGTGTGCATCGTCACAGCCTGCTTCGAGTTACTTTTATCTAGTTTTCTGTGACTGTCCAATGGGCTGCCTATACACTCTGGGGCTTGGAAGAGACATTGAGAAGGTGTCTAGGAAGAGATAGAAACTGAAAAGTTTTAGGTGCAGGGCAGAGGTCTTATCTTTCACTGTTTTACCTATTTGCACTTTCTAGTATATGCAACTTAAAACTCACACGGGCTGGGGCTGGGGCTGGATTTAGGCTTCAGCTCTGCACTGCATAGACAAGGTGCCTGCCTGCAATCCCAACACCCAGGAGGTGGAGTTCAAAGCCAGCCTGGACTGCAGGAAAGCTTTAAAAAAAATCCACCAGGCTTACTTAATGTAAAAAATTTATTTTATTTGAGAGAGAAAGAAAGAGGCAGATAGAGAATGGGTGTGCCAGGACCTCCAGCTGCTGCAAACAAACTCCAGACATGTGCCACCTTGTGCATCTGGTTTACTTGGGTCCTGGGTCCTTTGGCTTTGCAGGCAAGTGCCTTAACCGCTATGCCATCTCTCCAGCCCTGTACAAAATTTAAAATGCAAGAACATACAAGTCACAAAAGGTTGCTTTATGAAGTGTAGGTCAGTAGCAATGTGGAAAGATGATCTCAACAAAAGAGCTTTGGCCATTGAGCCTGAGGGGTGGAGGGAGGCAGAGAAATGTTGTATTTGTTTGTGTATTGTTGGGTATGCACATTCACAGACTTATTTTTTCTTGAGGTAGGGTCTCATTCTAGCCCAGGCTGACCTGGAATTCAATTCACTATGTAGTCTCAGGATGGCCTTGAACTCATGGTAATTCCCCTACTTCTGCCTCCCCATTGCTGGGATTAAAGGCGTGCGCCACCATGCCTGGTTATGTGAACAGACTTTCTGAAGAGCAATTTGAGAGTGCGTACGGAGACACAAAGGTTTCCTCTCTTCACTCCCCCAAAAAACAGTCATTGCATAGCCCACTGTCTGATTTCTAGTAGTTTCAGAGTGTGAGGTCTTGTTTATAGGCCCTTGATCCCCATGAATTTTGTAAATGGTAAGAGTGGGAGTCTAGCTTTATTCTTCCACGTATGGACATGGAGTTTTACTTTTTAAAAATATTTATTTATTTGAGAAAGAGAAAGAGGGAGAGGTGGGGAGGGAGGGGAGTATGGGCATGCCAGGGCCTCCAGACACTGCAAACTAACTCCAGATGCATGCACCCACTTGTAGCATCTGGCTTACATGGGTCCTGGAGAATCAAACCAGGGTCCTTTGGCCTTGCCAACAAATGCCTTACCCACTAAGCCATCTCTCCAGCCTGATACTTTTACTGTTGATTGACCCACCCTCTTCTCTCCTTCATCTCCTTCTCCTGACCCCACTTAGATGTATCTTCCTTCCGTGTTATATTTAAATATCTACTAGTGGGTTTTTTTTTGTTTTGTTTTACAGTATATACAAGCATTGATTAAATCCTGCCACTCATTAATGTCCTGTTCAGAGTTCCTATGTCTTTATGATTCAATTATATGTAATCAGAAATCTAGCTATAATTTCCAGGCTTTCTAGTTTGTTGGTATAAAGCTCATAATAATCTGTAGTGTCCTTTGTAAGTCTGTGGTATCATTGGAATGTCTCCTTTTCATCTCTGGTTTTGTTTATTTTAGGTACTCTCTTTTCATAGCTAGGAGTTGCTATATTTTGTTTACTTTTTGCATGTGTATATGTGGTGTGCTTCAACATGCGTATATGTGTGTAGAGGCAGAAGTTATGTGTCTGTCTTCATTGCTTTCTAACTCTAGTTTGGTTTTAATATATATATTTGAAAGAGGGGAGCAGATAGAGACAGAATGGGCATGCCAGAGCCTTTAGCCATTGCAAATGAACTCCAGATGCATGTGCCCCCTTGTGCATCTGGCTTACATGGGTCCTGGAGAATCGAACCAGGGTCCTTAGGCTTCTCAGGCAAATGCCTTAACGGCTAAGCCATCTCTCCTGCCCTCTAACTCTACTCTTTGAGACAGACTCTCTCCCTGAACCTAGAGCTCAATGGTTGGACTAACAAGCTAGTCAACAAGTGCTGGGAACCCGTCCGTCCGTCTCTGCCTCCCCAGTGCTGTGCTGTGCTGGGATTACGGGTGTGGACTGTCACACCCGGCACCTCACACTGAGCTCTGGTCCTCATGCTTGCATGGCAAGCACCTTACTGGTACATTGAACTATCTTCCCAGACCCCAGTTTATGAGCTGAGAACTTGTTTGCAGTTAGCATACAAAGTAACCATAGATTCCATCCCAGCCTCTTCACACACAGGCTTCATTAGACTGGGTACTTACTCCTTCCGGTCCCCAACGTGCCCACCTCCATGGGCACTCTCCCTCCAAATCGTCCTTTCTTCCCTCAGTCCCACCTTCTACTTTCTCAAAATATTTTTATTTATCTATTTTCAAGCAGAGAAAGAGATAGAAGAGATACAGACAGAGAGAATGGGTGCACCAGGACCTCTAAGTTGCTACAGATGAACTCCAGATGCATGCACCACTTTGTGCATCTGGCTTTACATGGGTATTAGGGAATTGAACCCAGGTCCTCAGGCTTTGCAGGCAGGTGCTTAACCACTGAGCCATCTCTCCGGACCTCTTCTACTTTCTTATTGCATATATTCCACTGTTCTCTCTATTTCCTACCTCCCTGAAGATTGCTTCTCCTCTCCCATGATCCCCTTTCTAGTAGCATGATCAATAAACACACACATCACACACATGTATATGCATAGATATTTATAACGTTTAAATCTAGGTTCGAAAATGTAAGAAGAAAACATGCACTTTTTCTGAGTTTGGCTTTATTTTGCTTAATACAATTTCTAGTCGCACCCATGTTCCTGAACATGCCGTGATTTCATTCCGTCTATATATACCACATTTTCATTATCCATAAAACGGATAAAATTCCAATGGGTATATGGGAAGTTTTTTCTATTCGTCTGTTGATGGACATCTGGGCTGCTCGTTTCCTGGCTATAAACATAACGATGGATGAACAAGTATCTCTGTGGTATCTCACAGTCTTTTGTGTGCTGTCCAGAAGCTTTTTAATTCTACACAATCCTATTTCCCAATTTCTGGAATTATTTCTTGTGCTATTGCTCAAGAAAATCTCTTTCTATGCCTATATCTTAAAGTATTTTGCCAGTATTTTTCTTTAGCAGTTTCAAAGTTTCAGGTCTTTGATCCATTTTGAACTGTTGGTTTATTTATTTATTTATTTGAGAGACAGAGGGGGAGGAAGAAGCAGATAGAGAGAATGGGTGCGCCAGGGCCTCCAGCCACTGCAAATGAACTCCAGACACATATGCCCCCTTGTGCATCTGGCTTACATGGGTCCTGGGGAATTGAACCAGGGTCCTTTGGCTTTACAGGCAAATGCCTTAACCACTAAGCCATTTCCCCAGGCCCTGTTTTTCTTTTTTGTTGTAGTTGTTTTGTTTTTTGCAGGTGAGCAAGATGGTTATAGTGTCATTCTCCTACATGTAGAAATTTAGCTCTATAGCACCGCTTGTTAAAGAGGTGGTCTTTTCTACCACGTATGTTTTTGAAAGCTTTGTCAAAAAAAAAACAACTCTGTGGATTTTTTCATGGCTCCTCTCTTCCACAGGCTTGCATATCTATTTTTGTGCCAGTACCATGCTGTTTTGTGACTGTCACTCTGTAATACATTTTGAAATTGAATGTTGTGATAATTCTGGAATTGCTTTAGCTGTCTGGGGTCTTTGTGCTTCCATATGAATTTTTTATTTTCTAATTCTGCAAAGAATATCATTGGGATCTTGATGAGAGTGTTTTAATAATTTTTAAAATTGTTCCTAAAGTTTTCATTGCAAAGACCAGTCACCTTCATAGTTGGGTTTATTCCTAGATATGTATATAGAGAATGAATGAGACTTTCCCCCTAATGTGTTTCTTGGCAAGCATCATTAGTATATAGAAAAGCTACTGATTTTAAAAAAATATTTTATTTTTATTTATTTGAGAAAGAGAGGGGGAAAGAGAGGCAGAGAGAGAGAATGGGCGTGTCCAGGCCTCCAGACGCATGCGCCACCTTGTGCATCCACCTTACGTGGGTCCTGGGGAGTTGAACCTGAGTCCTTTGGCTTTGTAGGCAAGTGCCTTAACTGCTAAGCTGTCTCTTCAGCCCAAAGCTACTGATTCTTGTATACTGATATGTTCTGAACATGCTTATTGAGTTTGTTTTCTGGTGGAACCCTTGGGTTCTCTTAATTATGGGAGCATTTTATCTAGGAATAAAAGTAGTTTAACTTCTTCCTTTCTTTTTTTGTATCCCTTTTATTTCTTTCTCTTCTAATATTTTGAGTACTATAATGAGCAAAGGTGTAAAGGGTAAGCACTCTTGTCTTGTTCCAGGTTTTAGATAAAATACTATTTTTCCCCATTTAGTAGGATATTAGCTATATAAGCTTTTTCATATATAGCCTTGGTAGATAAGCTGTCATTCTTCCATTATAGCTTTCAAAATTGTTGCTTTGATTTGTATTTTTAACATCTTGACAATTACGTCATGGAGATAGTGTTCTCTGTTCATGTCTACTTGGGGTTGTAAATGTCTCTTGTGTTTGCGTGTCTGTTTCTTTCTCTAGATTTGGGAAGTCTTCTGACATCACCTCACTGGATCGATTCTCTCTGCCCTTAACGCACATTTCAACCCCTTCCATCCTGTAGAGTCTTGCATTCTATCTCTTGATTGTGTCCAAGAGTTCGTGAACTGTTTTGTTTGTTCTTTCAGGAAACCGAGTGTTCATTTCACTGACCTATTGTGTGCGTGTATCCATGTAAGTTTCTGTTTTATTTCTGCTCTGATCTTTGTTATTTCTGTCCTTCTCCTTCAGGGTTTGGTTTGCTCTTGTTTTGCTGACTCTGTGAGTTGTATTACTAGGTTCATTTTTATTTTATTTTTAATTTAGTTTAGTTTAGTTTTTCGAGGTAGGGTCTCACTCTAGCTCAGGCTGACCTGGAATTCACTCTGTATGTAGTCTCAGGGCCTCGAACTCATGTCGATCCTCCTACCTCTGCCTCTCAAGTGCTGGGATTAAAGGCATGCGCCACCACGCCCAGCTTGTTTCAAGAATTTTTTTTTAAAAACTTTTGTTTTCTTCATTTGATCAGGAGTTGCAAAGCAGGTTATTTAGTTTCCACATATTACAAAATATTGAAATTTCATTTTCTAGATCTCTAGTTCTATTCCATTTTAGCCACAGGAATATACATGGTATGATTTGGGGTGCTTTTTCAAATTTGTTGAATTATTTTTCAGCTGAATATATGATCTATCCTAGTGAATAGTCCATGTGCTGAGGTAAAGAATATGAATCTAATGACTTTGAAGTATCTTTTAGATACATTTGTTCTTGGTATAGTTTAACCAAAATGCTGCCTTTGTGGGGAAGGTCTGGATATTAATGAAAGTAGGGTATTGAAGCCTTCCACAATTATTGTATTGGACTTTCTTTTTTAAAATTTTTTTGTTTATTTTTATTTATTTGAGAATGACAGAAAAAGAAAGAGGCAGAGAGAGAGAGAGAATGGGCCCACCAGGGCCTCCAGCCACTGCAAACAAACTCCAGATGCATGCACCCCTTGTGTATCTGGCTTACATAGGTCCTGGGAAATCGAGCCTCAAACCAGGGTCCTTAGGCTTCACAAGCAAGCGCTTAACTGCTAAGCCATCTCTCCAGCCCCAGTATTGGACTTTCTTTCTCTAGGCCTAAAGCTGTTTGCTGTACATAATTAGATGCTCCCAAGTTGCCTATGTGTTTATAATTTCTCCTTGTTGAATTTATATCTTTGTATAGTCATCTTCTTTGTCTCTTTTAACAGTTTTTCACCTACTCTGTATTGTCTGATAAAGGTATAGCATTTTGTTTCCATCTGCATGTACTCTTTCCCCAGCCCTGCACGTTCAGTGTCTGTGTGTCTTCAGTGATGAAGTGAGTTTCTTTCTAGGCACCATGGAGTTGGGTCTTGTTTCTTTTAAATCTATTTAATGGCTCTATATTGTTGAATCATGGATTTTATTTTTTTAATCTATTTTATTTATTTACTTGAGAGAGAGAGAAAGAGGCAGAGAGAGGGAGAGAATGGGTGTGCCAGGGCCTCCAGCCACTGCAAATGAACTCCAGGTGCATGCACCACCTTGCACATCTGGCTTACGTGGGTCCTGGAGAATCGATCCGGGATCTTTTGTCTTTGCAAGCAAGCGCCTTAACCGCTAAGCCATCTCTCCAGCTCTGAATCAAGGATTTTAATTCATTTATAGTCAAGGTCATCAATTATATTATGGCTGCAATTCAATTGTTTCCTGATTATTTTCTAGATTTTTAAAATTTTTGTCTATTATTACTAATGTGATTTATTTGTACATTTTTCTGGTCAGATTTATTTATTTATTTATTTTGGTTTTTCAAGGTAGGAACTTGCTCTAGCCCAGGCTGACCTGTAATTCACTCTGTAGTCTCAGGGTGGCTTTGAACTTACAGCAATTCTCCTACCTCTGCCTCCCGAATGCTGAAATTAAAAGCATGCACCACCACGCCCGGCTCCTTCATATGTGTTTTTTCAATGATAGTGGTTATCATCCCTTTGCTTCCAGATGTAGGAAACGTTTAAACATTTCTTACAGAATCAGTCAAGTGATGATCAGTTCTGAATTTTTGCTTACTTTGGAAGGTCTTTGTTTCTAACAGAATTGTAGGCCAATAGGTTTTATTTTGTCTTTCTTTAATGTCAGAAATTTGAATATATCATCCCAGTCCTTCTGAACTGTAAACTTTCCACTGAGAAATATATTAGTATTAATGGGTGTTCTCCTCAATGTGACTTGGCACTTAAAAAAAAATTTATTGATAACTTTTATACTTACAGACAATAAACCATGATATTTCCCTCCCCTCCCGTTTTCCCCTTCACAACTCCACTCTCCATCATATCCCCTCCCTCTCTGTTAGCCTCTCTTTTATTTTAATGTGATCGTCTTTTTCTCCTATAGTGAGGGTCTTGTAAAGGTATTGATAGGCACTGCGAGGTCATGGATATCGAGGCCAATTTCTGTCTGGACAGTTGCATTGTAAGGAGTGGTACCCTTCCTTTGGCTCTTACATTCTTTCTGCCACCTCTTCTGCAATGGACTGTGGGCCCTGGAGGGTGTGATAGAGATGTTTCAGTGCTGGACACTGCTGTGTCACTTCTTCTCAGCACTATGTTGTCTTTTGGGTCATCCCAGCAGTCACCACAATCTGAAAAGGGAAGCTTCTCTAACCAAAAGTGAGAGTAGCATTAATATATGAATGTGAACATTACATGTATTGCTTTCAGGGCAGTTTGGTGAGAATAATATATACGTTTAATCAGACAAGAGCAAGCTTTTTACTCCTAAGGTACATGACCTCCCCTGCCATAGGCTTTTTTTGTTTGTTTGTTTGTTTGTTTTTTCAAGGCAGGGTGTTTTGAGGTGGGATTTCACTCTAGTCCAGGCTGACCTGGAATTCACTATGTAGTGTCAGGGTGACCTCAAACTCATGGTGATCCTCTTACCTCTGCCTCCTGAGTGGGGTTAAAGATGTACCCCACCATGCCCGGCTCCAATTTCCTTTATTTAAAAATATGAAGCATATATGAGAAACTGGGTTTTATTTGCTCATTTTGTTGTTGTTTCTTTTCATTACGAGGCAAGGTCGGAACTCGTAGCCCAGGCTGCCTGGGACTTACAGGCCCCTCCTGCCTTAGTCTGGATTGCCAGTGTACACCATCACACCCAGCTGACCAGTTAGGCACTGTTGTTTATCCTTGGTGGTGAGAGCACAACAAAATAACCAAAAAAGATTTGAATTGGAAACTCTCAAGGAACAGAGCTAATGCTGTTGCCTTGCCCACCTGTATCTTCCTCCTATCTGTAACTTCCTAAATGTCCTTGTTGCTGAGGTCAGAGCCGAGTCACAGGGACTCTTCCCATCTGTAAAGCCAACTCTGGATACAGGATGGTCCCCTTGGAAAGCACTGCCCCATGTGACAACGGGAGGGGGGGAGGCACAAGGCTTCCAGCTGTCACAGCTCTGCCACAAGTGAACCACCCTGTGACTTATCTCAGTCCCACTGGATTTCAGTGAGCCCCGAAGCAAAAGAAAAATAACTGGTATGAAGTCGAGGAAGCAGTGGAGTGCATCGTTTTCCCTAAAGCCCTGTTTCAGAGAGTGAAGGGGGCTTAGAAAGTCATCAGGTACGATTTTGAGGTGCTTTTCTTTGGAAATCAGGAGCCAGGGCTTTGAACACTATGGAACCCAGAGAAGGGGGCTACAGGCAATTGGAATGGAGACCACTGTGTTCTAGTTCTTTATCCAAATGCCAGGAACCTCTCCAGGGAGAGCACATGAGGACACGGGGACAAGCACACAGGGGACCAGGAAGCAAGGCGTTCCAGAGCGAGCCTGGCTCCACAGATCTTTGGCCCAGCTCGACAGGGAACCTCGTGCCTGTCTCCAAGGAGCTGCGGCATGCACGCCCACGAGGGCCAGGGACACGTGAAAGGCAAGGCAGCCTCAGCCCCCCAGATAAAGCCACGCCAACCCGACCCAGTCTGGCAGGCTTATCACGGGCACTTTTAACCAGCGCTCCTGCTTTATCTTTTGCTTTATTCTTTTAACTTATTGACAACTTCCATAATGACAGACAATAAGCCATGATAATTCCCTCCCCCCTTTCCCCTTCACAAACCTAGTCTCCATCATTCATATCCCCTTCCCTCTCTCCATTAGTCTCTCTCTCATTTTGATGTCATCATCTTTTCCTCCTATTATGAGGGTCTTGTGAAAGTAGTCTCCAAGGTCATGGATATCCAGGCCAATTCTGAATGATTGCATTGTAAGGAGTCCTACCCTTCCTTTGTCTCTTACATTCTTTCCGCCACTCTTATGGACCCTGAGCCTTGGAAGATGTGATAGAGATGTTTCAGTGCTAAGCACTCCTCTGTCCCTTCTTCTCAGCACTATGGTGCCTCTTTTCTATGCGTGTGTGAGAGAGAATTAGTGCACCAGGGCCTCCAGCCATTGCAATCGAACTCCAGAGGCATGTGCCACCTTGTGCGTCTGGCTTACATGGGACCTGGAGAATTGAACATGGGTCCTTAGCTTCACAGGCAAGCGCCTTAACTGCTAAGCCATCTCTCCAGTCCCCCCCCCCCGTTTTATCTTACTTTCCAAGTACTTCCCTAGAAAACAAGTTGGTCCTAGAAGGGGCAGACCACACCAAGAAAGGCAGCATGCACATGACAGGGAGGTGGCTTGCCGAGAGCCGACGTCCCCTGGCAGGCTCCATGAGCAAGCATGTGATTAGAGCCGAGGGGCTGGGATCTTAGGCGAACCACCCAGTCTTTGTGCCAGGTGCCTTCAGCTAGAGAGATCCGCAGTGTTTACTTTGGAGAAGAGCAAAGTGAGTGCAGCCCCAGTGCAGAGAAATGCAGGCTGGTAAGAGCAATATAGGCTCGGAACATTGTTCCAGGTCCTCTTTACTAATCAAGTAAAGTCATTTATCTTTCTTTTTTTAAATTTATTTTGTTTAGTTGAGAGAAAAAGGCAGATAGAATGGTTGCACCAGGGCCTTCAGCCGCTGCAATCGAACTCCAGACGCATGTGCCTCCTTGTGTATCTGGCTTACGTGGGTCCTGGAGAATTGAACCTGGTTCCTTTGGCTTTGCAGGGCAAATGCCTTAACCACTAAGCCATCTCTCCAGCCCTAGCTTTCTTTTCATGCTCCCACCAATGAAAGAAAGTAATATCACCCACAATTTCTGGATCTCTGGGTTATAAGGTTTGCTAATTGAAGATTCGGCCCTGGTAATGGATTTTAGGTGTTTAATTAAAAAAAAAAAAAAAAGCACTCATGGGCTTGGGGGCTTGGGGGCCTGGGGCATGTAGCACATTTTAGTAAAGTACTTGCCTAGCATGCATGAGGCCTTCAGTTCAATAGCTAGCACTGCATAAAAACTGCTTGTGGTGGCATACACCTGTAAATCCCAGTACTGAGAAGTGGAGGCAGGAGGCTCAGGAGTCCTTGGCTGCATAGCAAGTTCAAGAACAGCCTGGGATGCATGAGACCCTGTCTCATAAAAATAAAACTCAGCCGGAGTGATTGCTCAGCGGTTAAGGTGCTTGCCTGCAATGCCTAATGACTAGAGTTCAATTCCCCAGTACTCGTGTAAAGCCCGATGCGCAAAGTGGCACATGCATCTGGAGTTCGTTTTCAGTGGCTAGAGGCCCTGGCACACCCATTCTCAGCATCTCTCTCTCTCTCTCTTGCAAATAAATAAATTATTGTATTATTTAAAAATATTTTAAGAGCCGGAGAGATGGCTTAGCAGTTAAGGTATTTGCCTGCCAAGCCCAAAGGACCTTGGTTCAGTTCCCCAGGACCCACATAAGCCAGCTGCATAAGGTGGTGTATGTATCTGAAATTAGTTTGCAGTGGCTGGAGGCCCTGGCATAGCCATTCTCTCTCTCCCCACACCCACTCTCAAATAAATAAAAAATAAATATTTTAAAAATATTTTTAAAACAATAAAATAAAACTTACTCATATTGCCCCAAAATGCCACTGGGGCAAAGTGTGTGTAGAGTTCAGAAGGTATGTCTGTCAAGGGGGTGCTTATGACCCTCCCCCCAATCTGTGCACATAACCCTCATTCCCCAGTGCACAGCACACAGCACACAGATTGAGTCCCACTACCACAGGGCAAGGCTGGGGACAGAGCCATCTCTGTCAAAGATGAGGGGCTACGTGTAGTCCTAAGGCCTTCAGCTTTCTGTGGCCTGTAGGGTTTGGCCCTCCTGAGCACAAACCAGTCCCTGACCACTCTCAGGGAGCCAGAGCCCGCCCTATCCTGTCACTTACTGGTAGTTCTAGCAGAGACTCTGCTGCCACCTCCAGGAAGGCACCTTGGATTTCCACCTGTGCTAAGTGGTGGAAGGCAGAAAGTAGGGTGAGAGGAGGCACGATGGCAGGAGCGTGAGGCAGCCAGTCGCATCGTGTTCACAGTCAGGAAGCAGCATGAAGGGACCAAGCACACTGCTTTACAGTACCCTGGTGGGAGGAGAGGTCTGAGTATGACGTCAGTCAAGAGTGATCTGATAGGGACAGTATGCTGGTTTCAGTGTCCATGTGAACGTAAGGCTGACATGGCATATGCACTGTATAACGAAGATTACTAGTACAACACACTTACGGGTTTTCAGAAGCAATCCGGGGACGGGGCTTAGGAAGATAAGTTCTCCAAGAACCACCCCAACTCATGGATTTGCTGCTGTGGCCCAAAGACCACCACCAGTGACACAGTGAGGGGTCTGATGACCACCACCCAGGGCAGCTGGATCAGGCCCAGAGAAGCCAGGTTCCCTTCGCCACAGGGAGCATCAGGGATAATGTGAGAGCTTCAAAGACCACAGCTGCCAATGTCAGAAAGCAAAATAAATAAATAAAAAATCTGTGAGGCCAGTGGCTTCAGAGGTTCACTCTGGTTTCCATCTGCCTCTCACGGCTGGCCAGGTTGCATAAGCCCACCGGTGCAGGGGCAATCTGAACTAGAGATGGTTTGGAAGGCGGCAGGAGCCCCTCCTACAGGGATCACATGAAAGACATTGGTTCTTCCAGGCATGTGAGGTTGGTGGGAGCAGCAGAGTGTGAGCGCCAGTCAGACTCCGGCCTCCATTCCAGTTGTTCACGTCCTGCCCTGTGCCTTTGGCCAGGTTAGTGACTTCCCTCTGCCTGGTCACCTCTTTGTCCCAACAGGACACACGCCATGGATAGTCATAAGGATTAAGAGTCAGTACCCAAGGCCTTGTCTATGGAAAACACTGAACACATTGGCCATTGGATGGCACACAGGCTTAGGGAAAACTGGGTAATGGCTACTGAGCACTGGCAGAGCAAAAGGAAAAAGGAGACAAATTGAGAGCCGCAAACACTCGAAGGTCTTCGCCTTCCTTCCTCGCTGCCGTCACCTCCACCTTTGTACTGTACTGTGAGCTCCCAGAGGTTGGAGGCTGCCTGTTCCATTTTCGTGGCTGTGTTAGTTGCTTTTCTCATTGCTGTGACAAAATACCTGACAGAAGCAACGTGAGGAAGGATTCCTGGGACACAGTCCACCATGGTGGGGAGGGCATGGCAGGAGGAGCGCGAGGCAGCTGCTCACATGGTGTCCACAGCCACGAGGCAGAGAGAGGTGAATGCTGGTGCTCAGCTTGCCTTTGCTTTTCGATTTTTAAAAATTTTTATTTCTTTATTTTATTTGAAAAAGAGAGAGGGAGAATGAACTGGCATGCTGCTGCAAATGAACTCCAGATGCATGCACCACTTTGTACATCTGGCTTATGTGGGTCCTGGGGAATTGAACCTGGGTGCTTTGGCTGTGCAGGCAATGCCTTAACTACCAAGCCAGCTCTCCAGCCCCTCCCCCTTTTTGGTGTATCTGGCGTGTGGGGTGTGGGGGATAATGAATGTGTGTATGCAGATGCATGTGCCCCATGCACACGTGTAGAAAGGGTATCAGGTGTCCTCTGGAGCTCTTTTACCTTACTTCCTTGAGACTCTCAGTGAGCCTGGAGCTTGCACCAGTTCTTGGTTAGACTGGCTGCCAGTGAGCCCTAGTGACATTCCTGTCTCTGCCCTCCACAGTGCTAGCATGTCAAGCGTACAGACATACCCAGCTTTTTTTATTGAGAGAGACAGAGACAGAATGGGTGTGCCAGCGGCCTCTCAGCCACTGTGAACAAACTCCAGACACATGAGCCCTCTTGTGGGCAAGTGCAGCACTGCGCCCTTGCATCACTTTTGCATCGGGCTAAATGTGGGACCTGGAGAATGGAACGGGCGTTTCTAGGCTTGGCAGGCAGGCGCCTTAACCACTAAGCCATCTCTCCAGCCCCATACCCAGCTTTCCATGTGGGTGCTAGGGCTTGAACTCAGGTCCTCATGCTTGCACAGAAAGTGCTGTGGTCCACCATGCCCATCTTCCCAGCCCCTTGTTTTTGATCCTTTTTTATTCAGTCCAGGACCTCAGCCCATGGAATGATATCACCCACATTTACGGTGCGTCTTTCCACCTCACTCAGTCAGCATCACCATGGAAACAGACCTCTGGGCCTGTCTGTGAGGGAATTTCTAGGTGAGGTTAAATCCCATCAAGTTGACAATCGATTCATTGTCACAGTGCCTGACCCTTGCTGTCAGGTTCCACAAACGCACGCACATGTGCACACACCTTCCTCCAGCTGTGACCAGACACAAAACACACAACTCTCCCAAGACTCAGGTTTCTCCTTTGCACAGTTTCTACCTTTCCCCTAAAACTGCTGTTTCTTCAGCATGCCTCTGGAGGTTCTGGGGAGTTGACAGTCTGTGGTGAGGCCAAGTGGCCGAGAGCCTGCCTGTGGGAACTGTGCTCCCTCCCGGCACACAATAGCTTACTCAGTAAAGCCGGCAGGGCACACACACTCCAACCTTTCTTCCTTGACGGAGACTTGGGTCAACAAACTGTATGTTTAGCAGGTTTGAGAACAGAACCGAGGTGTGCACACTGTTCTGGCAGGTCTGGCATTTCTGAAGTTGAGGCTCCTGTGTCCCTCGAGAGCAAGTTCCTATCACTTGGAAATTCAGAACAGAGAGATTTTGAATCCCACTGTTAGTGTGAATGTCTATGAGGGCGGAATGTCAAGAATGTGGGGGAAGGCAAGGCAGCCCTGGGAGGACATTCCCCTTTAAAAAAATTTATTAGAGAGAGAGAGAGAGAGAAAAGGAGGCAGATAGAGAATGGATGTGCCAGGGCCTCTAGCCACTAAAAATGAACTGCAGATGCATGTGCCACCTTGTTCATCTGGCTTGTGTGGGTCCTGGGGAATGGAACCTGGGTCCTTAGGCTTGGCAGGCAAGCGCCTTAACCACTGAGCCATCTCTCCAGCCCAACATTCTCCTCACGGCAGCTCAGGGCTCACTCTGAACCTTTTCCCCATGGATTCTCATTGAGGAACTATGTAAAGAGGCCCGCATACTACCTGAGTGTGAAACCACGCCAGAAAGGGCAGCTTCCTCTATAAAGAATCGTTACGTCTCAATAGATCTGACTTACCCAATGCAAATAGAATTTAGGCAACAGCTTTGAGGACTTTGCTAAGGTGGGAGACTTCATCCACGTTTGGGCCACTCCTACTGAGGAAGAGGGTTAGCAGTGTCTGCACGAGGCTGGAAACAGCCTCAGCTGCTCTTTCAGGACTCAACTGAAGGACAGTGTTGTGGAAGCCCACCAGAGATGCTGAGGGACCCAGACAAGAAAAATGGCAGCAACCGTGGCTCCCGTTAGCACAGGAGGCCGCCCAAGTCCCAGGGGACCACGTCTCAACATGCTGCAGGGAGCAGTAGAGGAATGTTCAGGGATCCACGCACATTAGCCCAGAAGTCAAGGTGGAAGTGAGGCTGAGGATCATCACCAGGGTAGCTCCCTCCTGGGGAAGAGGTGGCCACGGTCCCCATGGTGTGAGGCCCCAGAGAGACCACACACACAGAGATTGTAGGAGAGGTTATAATGGGGTGTCTGCTGGTTCTGTTGTCAACTCTTTTGCATTTGTGTGTGCTTGTGCAGTTGCCTCCTTATTCTTTGAAATGGGGCCTCTCGCTGAACTAGCTAGCCAGCAAGCCCTAGGAATCCTCCTGTCTCTGCCTCCAGCTCCCAAGCTCTGGAGTTACAGACATGGGCTACTGAGCCCATCTTTGATGGGAGTGCTGAAGATCGATTGGGTCCTCATGCTCACCTGGCAGTCTACCTACTGAACCATCTTCCCAACCCCTCACTTGTCAGCTTTGAACAACACTTCCCCTTTGCCATTTTCTGGAAAGAGAAGCTCAGGTTTCTTAGAACCTTCCTCTAGTCCAGGGTGCTTTGTCTCCTCAGCATTCATTGCTGACCACTCCATTCTCTTCTACTTAGAAATAGGCTGAGGCTGGAAAGACACTACCACTTACCTTGGTAGTTCATGAGTGTACGTGAACGTATGGGCACTCGAGTGCCACAGCACGCACGTGGAGGTCAGAGGACAGCCTCCGGGTGTGTGTCTTCTCCCTCCACCTTGTTTGAAATGGGTCTCTCGTTCAGTGCTGCATGGGCCAGTTGAGCTGGCCCTCGAGCTTCTGGGATTCTGCTGGCTCCCGCCTTGCCCTAGGTGCCCTGTGACTGCAGATGCCTGCACCACTGTGTCAGGCTTTTACACGGGTTCGGGGGTTCCAAACTCTAGTGGCCAGATTTGAGCAGTAAGTGCTTTTAACCACTTCCCAGTCTCCCCCCCCCCCGCACCTTGGTGGGCATCAGAGGAGTGAAAACGACAGAGGAGTGAAGATTCCTGTCAGGTGACAGTTTTATTGAAAGGAAATCTTGCTTTACATGGAGGTAGCCATAATAAGATTGTCTTTTCCCCATGGAGATGCATAGTAACCAAACCATGCCAGGAAGCAAAAACTCAACGGAGTATGCCAGTGAACCTGGCAGGGTGGCGCCTGGAAGCAGGAAAATAATTATAAAAGGTATATATGGTGATTGTCTCCTCTGCACTGAATTTGGCCCCATATTTACTTTTACATAAAATATTTTTGAAGCTAGCTAAAGAAAATACTCTTGAACAGGATTAAAGCAAGAAACAGCAATATATAATAAACCACAGGAATGGATGGCATGGTTAAGTTGGGAAGGACCTGGGGACCCTGATCCTGACCTTTCCCTGGACAGCCAGCATCTCTCTCTATGCGGTGTCCTTCCGGCTCACTGCTGGCTGTTGGGGCAAAGGAGAGCGCAGTCCCAGACCTGCCTACTGTGCCCACTGGTGGCTTTTTACAGGGAGGGCTGTTATTAAACAGCTTCATGGCTAGTGGAAAGAACCAACTAGAATGACGGGCGACTGCTGTCTTCTCCGGCTTGCAGCCCTTTCTAGCCTAAATCTGGTTGTGAGTGGACTGAGGCACTTGTGGATGGGCTCACTGCAAATATGTCGTGGTGGAATGGGAACATTCAAGGGGTCAGTGGGCATCCATGTTGTCTGGGTGACCGCTGCCTGCCGTCCTTTCCCCCGGCTGTAGTATGACAGCTCTTCCTTCTCCTCACAGCTGGCCTGGCCCACTTTGGTACTTCGTACATATTTCCTAAATAGATGAATGGCTAAAGGAGCAATCTCTCCACACCCAGCGAGGGAAGCAGAGGCAAGGGTGACAGTGACCCTGGGGATGTTGGAGGCAGACTCGGCCCTCTGCTACAAGATGCTCAGCTTTCAAAACCGATCACTCAATCCAACTGCCCCATGGCAACTGTCCTGAATTCTCTGGGCCACTGCATATACAAGCCCGCTCCCTTCCCTGCAATCCCACCTAGGTGTCAGGCCTTCCTCCAGAACCTCACCCTGCCAGTGTAAGCCTGAGCTTGGAAAACCTATTTAGTTCGCAGACACCTCTGATTCTTTTCTTCCTCCCCAACACCATTTTGAGGTCCATCTCCCCCACCCACTCTGACCAGCCCCACACGTACTTAGCCCCTCTCCTCCTCAAAGACAGCCCTAGTCTCCCACTCCACCTATGTAAAAGAAGCTGATAAGTAGGAACGGGCCTTTGCATAGTTCAGAAATAATCCTAGATAAAATAAGCAACCAAGGCCATCTGTTAGTGAAGGTCACTTTTACTGACAGGCTGCCAGCCCTAATTGCCATGGCGACCATCCCTTTGTCCTAACTCTGGCTTTTCCACAGTGGACTTTATTCTTTCTGCCTCTGCTTTTTAATACTTAAAATCTGGTATTTTAAAAAAGAAGACTCAATATAGATGTGCGAACTTTACAAAGATTCTGGAACATTCCAAAATGGAACAGTAGCAGTCTTGTGAGAAGGTCTGCTTTAAAATATGTACAGCCTATATATATGGTTCCCTCCCTGCACAGTGGCTACTAGGTGAGAATTTGGGATCCTTTCTTGTCAGGGGGAGAGAGGGACAGCGATGCAAGAGGCGACCACAGACCAGGCTTGGTCCAGCATGCATCAGTACGTGATGCCTGTTGCTCCTTTAAAACTGCAGTAGCTCTCTGGGCCACTCAACCATATAGAGATCTACGAGGTGGTGGCTATGGGTCTCGACTCCTTACGTTCTCTTTGTTGCCTCTCGCTTGGGGTGATGGTAGAGTGCGATCACAGACCCGGCAGTGGACTCAGATCTGGCTGGTGATGGTGCTGTCCTTTGTGAAGTTGTAGCTCAGCGGCGCCTCGTAGAGACTTCCCCCGTCCGTGCTGAGGTCGTCCTCATCGTCCATGTCGTCCAGCACTTTACTGGGGAACTTCTTAAGCCTGCGGAGGCAGCAAGGGGCATGCTGAGGGACCCTGGTTGGGGCTTGCTTGCACCTAATGTTTCCTTTAGCACCATTCAGAAACTAGTGTTGATAGGGTGGGCCAGGATCAGTACTTTTTTAAAGATTTATTTATTAGAGCGAGGGGGAGAATGGGCACACCAGGGCCACTGCAGATGCATGTGCCTTAACCACTAAGCCATCTCTGCAGCCTCTGCATACAATATTTTTTTTATGCTGGTGGGCTTGGAGGTCAGGACAGTGTTGAAGGTCTTTCCTCAAGACCATCCTCTCCCTTTTTTAAAGCAGGATCGCTCCTTGGCCTGGAACTTGGCAGTTAGGCCATCAAGCTCCAGGGATCTGCTTGTCCCCCAGCCCTGGAATTACAAACCTGGGTCCTTGTGCTTTACAAAGCAAACACTTTACCAACTGAACCCTCTTCCCAGCCTTATATACAACAACTTAAAACATTGTAGTGTGAATCCTCCTCAAATGTCGCACCCATCTTGAGGCCTGTGTGTAGGATCTCAGGGAGACGGAGGAAGAGGCTGAGCATGAACTTGACCCTCCCAACTCAAGCTGTGATGAGGTGAGCAGCCATTCACAGACCTAAAGACTTAGTTTGTCTTGCCCAAGAGCCTCTGACCATTCCATCAGGGTGGCTCACGCGAGACTTTATTGAACGTGTGGGGTGACCCCAAAAGGAAAACGACTTGAAGCCACAGGAGTAGGAATGTTCTGGACTCACTGAACGCACTCAGCAAATGTCAGGGGGGGCCACCCCCCCATTACCCACCTCAGGTCCTTCTTCAACAAGTTGAGCTGTCCCTGCAGCTGCTCATTCATGTCCATCTGCTCCTCCAGCTCCCGCTGCAGCTTCTTCTTAGAACTTTCCAGTCTGTCGATTTCCTCCTCTGCTTCCTCCACCTGCCGCTTCATGGCTTTCAGGCGTAAGCTCAGCTGCATTGGGGGGGAGAGGGAGGGGGATGAGGGGCCGGCCAGGTGCAGCCTTTTTGAAAGTCAAGTTGGGGGGTTGAAATGCCTTCCTTCAATCGTCTGGGAGGTCCCCGTTGTGGGGAGGAGGGCTCGGTGCACCCCGTCTCCACTGGCTCCCTCACCTGGTCCTTCTGGTCCGTGAGTGACAGGTGCTCATCGTCCACTTGCATGGCCAGCTCCTTGACCTTCCGCTCCAGCCTGCGGTTGTTGAGCTGGAGGGTGGCCCGGTCCCTGGGAGTGGGGGGAGCAGAATGCAGGAGCGACGGTCAGCTCCTTCTACCCATGGAGAAAGTGGGCTCCAAGGAGGACACTCCTAAGTTGTGTTTAGGGTCTGCTCCAGCCTGTCTACAAGGCCTCCCAGAAACACGTGTATGTGGACAGTAGCATACTATTGTAAGACCTGAGGCCAGTCAAGTTGATCCTGGGACTGCAGTTAGCTCAGAGCATCATGATGTGGTGTTGGAAAGGAGTGTTGTGCCCCCTCTGGTCTCACATCGTTCCTAGCCACCCTATTTCTGAGAGACAGGTTCTGCTTGAAAGCACCTGGCCCTCAGAGCCGAGGGAGCCCGTCGTGTTTAGGGGATGGAGAAAGCTGTAACCAGCAGACCTTGAGACTCTACTAAGTTTTCATGAGCAAATTAAAGCAGTAGAGCAAGGTTATACTCGCCAAGCCCTCTCATACACGGCCTGGCCCAGCAGGTCCTCTGCCCCACCCCGGACTGGACTCACCTCTCCTCGTTCTCTAGCCGGTCCTCGAGCTCCGCGATCCTGGCCTCCATCTGCACCACCAGGCCCTCTTTGCTGGACCTGTAGGAACCTTCCAGGTGGATAATCCGACTCTTTAAGTCCTTGTTCTGGAATCAGACAGGGAGTTATGAGGGGCTGCGTCTTCCGTGCTCTTTAGGCTGAGCAGAATAGGGGGTGGAACCAGAAATTTGGTTTGAGCCCAGAGATTATTCCAGAGAACGACCTTGAATGCAGGCCCTAGTGGGTCATAGGAAGAGATGTGAACGTGTTCCCTACGAGCCCAAATGAGATGGTTAAGGTACTTTTATACACATGCAAGGGGAGGGGGCGGAAGCAGTGGCTCCCTTGCATGTGATGAGGAATGGACATGAATAGTACGTGAAATAATTGATGGTCCAATTAACCCTCAACCACGCATGCGCCTGATAATGTGATTCTCTCCCCTTCCCTTACACTCGGATTTTGTCCTCCAGCGTTCTAGCCCAAAGCCAGTGAGGGAGGGCGGCAGCAGCAGGGCCAGTGCGCCTCACCTGTCTCTCCAGGGAGATCTTGTCACACTCCAGGTCTTGTTTCACAGCTCTCTCCTGAAGTAGCTCGCTCCTCATCTGCTCCATCTGCAATAAGCAAAGCAAAAGCCCTTGTCCTCCCATCCTCTGTACCGACTTGGTTCCCAGCTACTGAATTCTGGCCACTGCTGCCTATTCTTGAAGGGCTTTGGCTCAGGATGCACTTCTTTTTGATAATGCCAAAGACAGTCACTGTAGCCAACCTTATTATTACATGTTGAGTTGAACCCAAAATAAAGAAAATATTAAAAAGCTGGGTGTGGTGGCGCATACCTTTAATCACAGTGCTTGGGAGGCAGAGGATCTGAGTTTGAAGCCAGCCTGGGCTAGATTGAGACCCTACCTCGAAAACAAAATATATATTTTTGAATTCTGCCGACATGACCTTGATTAGCAAAAGGGTCCTTTAGAGAGATGATCAAGTTAAAAATGAAGCATTAGTTAGGTGTGTTGTAATCCACTGACTGGTATCCTTATAAAAAGGGGGACATCCACCATTAAGACACGGGGGGGGGGGTTCTCGCAAAAGATCAACATAGGAGAATGTGTCTACAGCCAAGGCATGCTGGCAAGCCACCAGAGACTAGGAGAGAGAAAGCAAGGGTTTCCTCTGCCCCCCCCCCATCGGGACAGAGACTGGCTTCTAAGGCACAGTTTGTGGTTCTTCATTACAGCAGCTGTAGAAAAAGTATACGTGAGGCTGAGCAGGTATGGCGTCCCTCCAACAACCCTCAGAAGTTGGTAATGTTATCTGCTGTCTTCTGGGGACACAGGAATTTCAGTGGGAAGCCAGGGGAGAGTCTTGGGCAAAGCAGTGAGTCAGTCACACAACACGCCTGAGATGGACAGGATCGGGCCCGGGGGAACAAGCGTCCACTGGAGCTCTTGCTATTCTGGCACAAGGCCCTGTCAGAAAGGGCTCCCTTCCTCATGCCACATGCAGAAGTCTGAACCCTGAGCAGCTCCAGGCTAGACATGATTGATGGTGTCGTGGTTGTGGGGAGGAAAGGGGTCCCTGAGCAGCAGCCCATGTTCTCGCTTCCAGAGCCCGCTGGGAGGGGAGGGTATGGTTCCTTCTTGCGTCCAGCAGAAGGCAGCCTGAAGAACTCAGGTTAGCCAGAACCCATCTCAGGGAGTGCGAAACACACAGTGGGTCCTTGGTTGGACACCAGGACCAGGGAAGCATTTGGCACAGACTTGCCTGGCCCGAGGCTGAGTTTCTGTCACCCAGTGAGTGAAAGATTAGCTCACTCCTGGAACTAGGACTACATGGAATGTCTAGCTGCTCTTGTCCAGAGACGCCACCCCCCCACCGGGACAGGCTTGTGTCCACAGAATAGCGTGCAGCAAGGGGTGGCTGGTCAAGCACAAGTGACAGAGCATAGTAAGGAATGAGACTGACAGGCCACAGCGCCTGTGACCCTAGAGATGGTAGCTACATGGTAGCACACCGTTTGCTCTTTGGAATTTCTGCCTGGTGTTCTAGGTCATAGGGGTTCAGAATGGGAGGCCAGGTCAAGCTGGTTCACTGCCCACTCCGGATAAGTGAAAAGGGGTCCAGTAGACCTTGAGTTCAAATGCAGCTACAACATAAAAGCCAGAGTGCAGGAGGGGAGCTGCTACAGAGAAAAGGGCAAAGCTGTTCACAACTGTTCCCCCTGCTCTTCCGTGCGGGTGAGGACCCGTGCCGGTGGTCCAGGAAAAATCCGTAACACTTACTAGCTCTAAGTTGTGCTTCAGGAGTTGGCTGGTCTAGAGCGACTGCTCTCACCTCCGTCCTCCTCCAACCTCCCGAGCTCAGACCACAATGTGACTAAGGCTTAACCACCAGCAGCTTCAGGTCAGGGGGCAGAAGATGGCATTCTTAGCACCTCACTTGCTAGCCCACAACCTTGGTACTATGGCCACTTTTGCAAAATCCTGATTTCACTCACAAGTGTCCTTCAGCTCCAAGAATGAAACTGCCTTGACCCCATCAGGGTTTTCTTGGCACGGCCTAGGGGCATGCTCAACCTGCCGGGGGTCTGGATGCCAGTCCTCCACTATCAGAGTCAGAGCTGCTGGTATCACCTGGGTCCCACACCCCCACCAAAGTGCTTAACAGTGTCATAAGGCCTGGCACCAACGTCAATCACCCCATGGGACCGAGAGAAAAGCCCTCTTACCTTCCAGAACCTTGATTTCACGGTTAGCAGCGCCAACAGACCCTAACATTACCTGCACTCACCACAGCCCGTAGCTCCAGAAGTGTGGCTTCTTGGTACCACAGGTCCAAGCAAGGGGGGGGGCTGTGACTCAAAACCATAATCTCTGGCACCTCTCCAGAGCCCTTTGACTGTGGCAGCATCTGTCACAGCCCACCCCAGTGTCGTAAGAACTTCCATCTATGAGGCGTGAAAGCGGGCACCTTTGTAAGTCAACAGCTACCACAACCATGTAACTGCTGAAGTCTAGTGTAGCACTTGGAGGCCCTGCTGACAGTAAACTTGGAGAAATCACAATTTTTTTGAGCTCCTCTGACCCTAACCAAAGTACCTGTCCAAATGAAAATAAGGGGGTGGGGCTGGAGAGATAGCTTAGCGGCTGCCTGTTAAGCCCAAGAACACCTCTTCTGAGAAGGGGTGGAGGGGGGGAAGTCTTAAGAAAACTTCTCCATAAACCTGGAAGAAGTTAACGACACAAATGGAAACATGACACCTCCAAAAGAGGAGGGGGTGTCCGGGAAGGAAATCCCTGAGAAAGAATTTAAGGCACAGTAGAATATGATACAGGATGTGAGTGAGGAATTCACTAACGAGAGAGAAAAGAAGCAGTAAGGAAAAGGTCTCCAGAAGAGACAAGAACATGTACGAGACAACAATTCTGAACCGGAAGTCTTTTGTATTGACTCCAGTAGAGAAAAACAGATTTATCGTGAGACCAATAAGTGGCAAATATTCATACTGTAGGAATTTCAGAAAGTGAAAGAAATGGAAAAAAGCATTAAAAGCTCGTTTTACAGGCTGAGGGTTGAGCACTTGCCTAGCGTGGGCCAGGCACTGGATTCAGTCTCCAGTACCACGCACACACAAATGATTTCACAAAGCATTGCTCCAAATCTTCCAAGAAGTAAATACATGTAGATTTCAGAAGCTCAAAGGACCCCCAACTAGATTCAATCAAAACGGACCATCACCAGGGATATGATAATCTCAATGTCGAGTCACTAGAAAGAAAGGCCCATTCGACAAAAGCAATGTCTCAGAAGACGCCTGGTAGACCAGAAGATGACACGTGTGCACATGTACTTTCAAAATGCCGATAGAGAAAACGTGACAACACTACTATATATGCAAAATTAGCCTTTATAGCTGAAGGAAAAAATATATACTAATTCCCAGAGAAGCAGAAACCAAGGGGATCTATCAGCACCAGGCATATTCTAGACTAGAAATGAAAGGATGCTAGCTACACACGCAACTACTAAGCCCACGACCCTATTAGGCACTGTCTACATGGGCTAAATGACCACGACACGCAGAGACATATTGAGACTCAATTAGCAGTCCCGTTCCCTTAAGGCATCTTTGTACAGAACAAGGGGGAAATGCCAGCAAAGGACCCCCAGGGAATACTCCACCTGGCAGCTCCCTTCCGCTTGCCTCAAAGCCCTCGAGAGTCACATGCTACAGAAAGGACCCTGGGATCGCTCCCGTGACTGCTTATAAGCACAAGGTCCACGGGTAACGAATGCAGGCTCACAGCCCACTCCAGGCATGGGAGGGCAGACGTGCCTCCTGGGGGAGGCCGGCCTGCGCGTCCCCTTGGGGTGCAGGCCTTCACTCCTGGGACACGCCGTCTGCGTGGGCCCAGCTTCCCCGCCCACGTGTGACCTTGTTCGTCTCACCTGTGGGATGTGGGCTGTGTCCCTGAACAAGGAGCCCACAAGGGTTTTTCCAGCTAGGCTGGTCCAGGGCGCCTGCCACCTGCTCCCCAACCCCGTGTGAGTGAGAATGGGGCTGGGAAGACCGCTTGGTCAGTAAAAGGCTTGCCTCATAAGCATGAGGACGTGAGTTTCCTCAGAACTCACTTTATATGCCAGGCTTGGTGGTGCACACTTGTGTCCCCAGTGCTGGGGAGGAGGAGACAGAGGGATCCCTGGGGCTCAGGGCCAGCCAGACTAACCTAGTTAGCAAGCTAATGAGAGAGCCTGTCTCAAGAAAGGCAGACACCGCTTCCTGAGGGACACCTGTGCTTGTCCTCTGGCCTCCACCTGTGCACACATACATGCATAAGAATGAGATATGCAGTTGTCTGAATACACACGTGGCGGTCTTAGAATAACTACAAAGGTACATTATTTACTCTGTTGGACCTACCGCAGGCACCGACTGGAAGACCCACGCTGTAGCTGCCCTCGGTACAGCCTGGTTGGGACAACAGAATGTGCCCTGTGTCACTACACAGGCAAGAACAGCATGTGGGGACGGGGCAGCAGCCCAAGTTGGAGGATCCAAAACACCTTGAAAGAAAGGGATCCTAGGCTGAGACCTCAGTGAGATGACAGGGCTTGCCAGGGAAAAGGGGGCTACCGACAAGCACGGGCAGGAGGCAGGAAAGGAGGTGCAGTGGAGTAAGGGGCAGGTTGAGAGATGGTGTCAGAAGAGACAAGCAATAAGGTACTCGATAGCACCAGGACAGGAGCTAATCCTTGCACTGCACGTGAGAAGACAGCAGTGTCCCCACGGTCTCAGGCGGCAGGTGGGAGTGCAGTGCAGTGGGGTGGTGAGCTTACCAAGAAGAAATGGGAAATCCACGGAGAGCCCGTTTCCATTAGAGAGGCAGGAGAGCACTGGAGGCTGACCAGTCCCAAAGCTGGACGGGGCAGGGTGAAGGACGGGTGGGCTGCAGCTGGACCAAGTCCACGTTTGCTCTTATGCCTCAGCAGCGTGGACCCTGGTCACAGAGCTCAGAAGGCACTGGCGTGAGGAGGTGGGTCAAAAAGCCATCTCTGACCTCAAACACCGGCAGAAACAGATGAGCAACTCTGAGCAGACCCGAGCGAGGGGAACACATGAGAAGAGCTTGCCACAGCGACAGGCCAGCCTTTATGAGTTGTGAGTGAGATGTTGTAGAGAAGGGACAGTCACCGAAGATGGAGAAAGAGCAGGGGATATGAGGACTGTGGAGGGACAGGATCTGGGCACTGGGGTCAGCCTCGCCGCCCCATGGGGAGGAGCTCTGGAGAGGACAGCTCCCCCGGGGGTCTCTGCAGGCTCATGTCTCCCAGGCAAATGGAGGCTCTCCCAAAACAGTAACTACTCCTACCACACCCCAAAAGAGGGCTGTTAAACAGACGTGTACAATGAATCAGGAGAGAAAGGAATAAAGCGTGACTGCAAAAACTTAACAGGGCCGTGGCCGGGCAGTTTCTCTTGGGTCTTTTGGCAAATATGATACTTTCCTCCCCTCAGTTCTTTAAAAGGACACAGCCCGACACTGAATTCTAAACTCAATTTACCATGAGGAGCCTCGCGCAAGGAATTCTACATAATGCTACGGGGACAATGTCCTGAGAAGGATGGCTTCACTATACACACACACACACTCCTCTCCAGAAGTGCTTCAGCTGTTAAAGTGGTTCCCTGCAAAGCTAAAAGACCCAGGTTCGATTCCCCAGGATCCACACAAGCCAGATGCACAAAGTGGCACATGCCTCTGGAGTTCATTTGCATTGGCTGGAGGCCCTGGCCTACCCATTCTCTCTGTCTCTCTCAAAATAAACAAATACAAGTAAATATTTTTTTAAGAAAAGAGTTGCTGGTTTGGGCAGTATGACTTAATCACCGGGGTCTCTCCACCCGGGGAGAAGGCTGAGGTCAGGTTCCTATTATCCTCTTTCAGAGCACGGAGGTAAGTTCAAGGCTGGGGAACTATTTGTTCATATAAACTTGGTGTTTTACATGCTGTCTGCCCTTCAACTCTATTTAATAGACCAAACAGAAACGTTCTAGTCAAATGAAAACCAAAACGGGAGCAGAAAGCAACAGCTTATCACAGCTGGGTTGAAAGAATGCCAAACTCTGAGCATTTTGATTGGAAATCATATCAGATTCCGGAGGGGGCTTTACGTCAGGAATACCCATGGCCCAAGCCAGCTCTGAGGATTAGAAGCAGCTGCCTATTGGGTTAATGAAAAAACTAGAGGTATTTATGATCGCTAATAATAACATTTAACCTCCTCACCTGGGTTTATCAATGGGCTATGAAGGTTGGCAAGCCTTTGTGCCTGGGCTGGTATTAAAAATCCTATCATAAGAAAATAATTATAAACCAACATATACATTGGAGTTTTGAGTAACTGATATACAATAAAAGGAAGTTCTGAGCCTGAGGTCAATTGAAGTAAGAGAGACCCGCTTTGATCCATTCTGCCTCCTGGCGAAGGAGACACTTGTAGTCTGGGTGACTGGTGCTGACTAAGGAACAGATGCGAGCCGGCCATTAAGGATTACGTCCCAAAAGTGACTGTGGATGCCCACAACTTGGCACACCGGCGTTTGTCTTTCAGTTGCCCAGGCAGCCTTGCTCATCCTCTGCAAAGAGGTGAGGCTTCCCAAAGCTCTGAGTTGGTATTTAAAAGGACAGCTGTCTGGGCCTGATGGATCATCCTGGTTTCTGTGGCCAAGAGAACTGCCTCTGGGGTAGACCCAGCCCTGCTCTGTGCACTCAGCCCCCAGCTGTAGTATGGCAGTGTCCACTGAGCCAGGACGCCAGCCTGCCCAGTCACCAAACAGGCCTTCCTCTCTTTGTCTATCTGAACCCAGTGCTTAGAAAGTAGTAGCGGGTCAGATGAACCTGAACCCTCACCCATCTTAAAATGCTGCAACATTGTCGGTTCTCACATAGTCCAGAGTGATCCTGAACTCACCATGTAGCCAAGAACGACAGTGAACTTTCAATCCCCCTGCTTCTCCCTGTCCAGGGCTGGGATTACAGGCCTGCACCACGATGCCCAGTTGTTGTGGTTCTCTCGGGATAGAACCCAGGGCTCCGTGCACGTCAGCCAAGCACTGACCTACATCCCCACCCCGAGCCTCAGTGTGATAGATCTAAGCAACTGGAGCTCCATGGTGCTAGGCAAGAGCAGGCCTGGGACTCCCACCCAAAAAGTACCACTCTTTGCAGCAGCCCAAGCTAGGGTCCTTAACCTCCTCCTGAATGTACTTCAAGTTCTTGGCTCAGTGGAAATACTTCAACCTTGGCCACGTCCCTCATGGTGGAGAGTAATCACAGCCCCCCCCCCCACCCCCCCCCCTGACCTAAGCTCAGTGAAGAGGATAAGGAGGACGCCAAAGCCATTCTGTGATCAGATATCTTGTGGCCCCGGGCCAAGGGAGGTTCAGTCTGGGTTTTGTTTCAGGTGTAAATCGAAGAACCAAAAGCCTGTTTTAACTGCCCAGGGAATGACAAGATGCAATAATCGTTTGCCACCACTCCTCCCGTCGTGCCTACGTCACAAAGAAAGGTTGGCAAAACAAGCCCATGGTCACTTCGTCTGTTGTCACAAATGGCTTAGCAGACCTTGGAATGCCCTGTGGTAATGCAGCTGCCCAGCCAAGCTGGCAAGAACTCAACAGAACAGCTTTGATTCCGGCCAGGGAACTTAGAGAACGCAGTAAGGGCCTTGGGGACCAAATGTCAAGGTTGAGCTGTCCAACTGAGCCTGGTTTTCAGAAAAGCCCTCTGCTGCTCAGGCTCCCACACCATCAGCACAAGCTGGGAACCTGCCTCAGAAGTCCCTTCCCCCCCCAAAAGCAGCCTTGAGTACCCCACTCTTTTGCAAAGAAACCGGTCACCGCGGGAGAAGGGTAGGTGGAAAAGAAGCCAGTCTCTCACCTCTGAGCAGGGGCTGCCAGCTCCCATACCTCAGTCTTGGTCACTCGGAATTAAGCCGACAACTCTAAACACTTTGCCCACGGTAGGCTGTAGCTAACAGATTGCTTTCTACAGACATTCTGGAAACTTCCCCTCATGGTAGGAATGCCTTCCTTCCCAGTGGCATGACATGAATACTAACGAGTCTTCCATCTCGTTCTCTAAGGTGAGAACTTGTCCCGGCTCTAGCTGAATGCTGATATAACCCCTCACCCTTCCTTCCCATAGGCAATGCATTCATGCGCCAACTCCCACATACCTGCTCCCTGCTCCGAGCAATCCTCTCAGACAGCAAATCCGAGTTGTTCCTTTCTTCCTCCAGTTCGATCTCCAGTTGAGACACCTTGTCCTGAGGGAGGAAATGGACACACAAGCAGGTTACTTCACTGGCTCGTAACTGGATGGAGAGTGAGGGCTGTCCTGTGGAAGGAAAACTCAGACAGCAAAGTAGAGCTGAGAAGCATTAGGGCTTGGGAATATCATATAGCTATTTGTCTTTCTTTAAAAAAATTTGTGTGTGTTGCCAGGTTCTCTTGCCACTGCAAATAAATACCTGCCCAGCTTTATGTAGGTGGCAGGCTTTGCATGCAAGTATCTTTAACATTCTCCCCACCCTTAGCATTTAGAGTTTTTACATGTGAGTCTGCAGCATTTGTATGTAATGGTCTGTTCAACAGCCAAAGTTGATTGAGAAGCACAGAGGTCTCTGTCAGCATCAATAAATGAAACCCTCAGAGCTCAAGTAAATGATGAGCTGTCTGTGAATGGACATCTCTGCTAGTGACCAAACCCCACGCTATATGTGTACATATTTTATATAAATGTCTTCAATGCTATGCCTACAAATTATGACTTATTCCTTTAGTCCCCTTTTTTTTTGAAGCAGGGACTCTAATCCACACTGGCTTCAGACTCCATAAGTAGCTGAGGATGACCTTGAACTCTAAGATCCAAAAGTTCCAGGAACCAACTTGGGACAAAGTGGAGTCCTGTCCAAAGTTCCCTATTCCTAGAGTGCTCTCAAAAAAAAAAAAAAAAAAAAAAATCACAAAACTTGGGCTGGAGAGATGGCTTAGCAGTGAAGGTACCTGTCTGCGAAGCCTAAGGACCTAGGTTTGATTCTCCAGGTCCCATGAAAGCCAGATGCACATGTGTCTGGAGTTCACTTGCAGTGGCTAGAGGCCCTAGTGCACCCATTCTCTCTCTGACTCAAATAAAAATAAAATCTTTTTAAAAAAAAATTCACAAAACTCCTGAGATTCCCAGGACTTGGAAGGTGGAAGTAGGAGGACCGGAAGTTCAAGAGACTCCTCGGTTGGGTACATTGTGAAGTGAGTTTGAGGCCAGCCTGTGCTACTTGAGACCCTTGCTCAACAAAAGACAAGACTCACAAAGTAGCCAGAGTTTACAGAGTTTACAGAAAATGCCTGTGGCTGGAGAGCTCTTGAGCCCTGAGAATTTAAGTCCCAGGACAGGGACAGGCAAGGCAAGTAGCTGGGCCAGCCACCTGTTGGGGACAAGCTCCCCTCAAGTGCCTGTCACAGTGGCAGGGCCTGGAGAGCCAGGCACTTTGGAGCTAGTGGAGAAATACCTTCACACTGCCCAGGGGCTTGGGACGTGAGTCTGTGCTGTGGCTTCTAAGAGGAATATTGGCTCAGAATATTCTAGAAAGAGATCATCTGACAAGCCAGTCCAATTTCAGCTATATCATTTAAGAGCGCTCTTCTACTGTCCAGACCCCAGCAGCAGCATTTGAGGTCAAGGCAGGGCTTATCTGAACCAGGTTCCGCACCCTCCCCACCCCAGGGTTCCTCTTTCTGTAGCTAGATGGTGTCTCTGCCCTGGAACAATCAACCCAGTCAACTGGACTGACTTTAGCTCCTCTGAATAATGACTTCTCTAAAGAGCGGGACGTTAGCTAAGTACCATGAACGAAAAACAATAAAAGTGCAATCAGGTTATTGTGGCCCATCTAATAAAATCTTCATGGACGAAACTAGATATAAACTGCTAAGTCCCCTGGAGGTTTTAAAAAGCTATTTCTGTTTCTTTGCAAAGCTGAATCAGGAATTCCACTGGATTTGAATTGACGCCCTCGCTCCCTGGCCTTGAACAGCCTGTGCCTGTCTTTTATCAAAACCTTGACAATTTTAAGTTCTCCCTCAAAGTCTGAAGGTCGTTTTTCACTCTCGTCCCCCTCTCAGAACTCCTCAGGGGAAGGGGCAGTGTGTTTCTGGTTTAAGATCGGCTCCACGCTTGAGAACCACTCATTCTGAAAAGTCTAGGTTCTAATGGATGTCTCGGGGGACGGTGGACACAGGGGCTCTTTTACTCTGTCTGTTTTCCTGAATTGTCCCCGTTTGGTTTGTGACTCCTCTATCTGGGACAGTGGGAAATGACAGCAAAGTGGAAGGGAGAGCAGGCCAGCAAACGGAAACAGGAATGGAGTGTTTTGGCCAGTGGGCCTCGATTCCTAGGGGATGCATGTTTGGGGGTTCAGGAACCAGCGTGCCCCTGACTGGATGGGAAACAATCTTGTAGCCTTTGCAGTTGGATGCATGGTCCGAAGGAACAAGCAGAGTCTACTGTCCCAAGGGCACAATCACACAGTCTCCCTGGGGCTTGGTTCCATGCCCCCCTCAGGGCAGTGAGACATAGACGCAGTTATGCCCATCGCTGCCTCCCGTTCTGACCTCCTACAGTGTGAAGACGGCTCAGCTTCTCTCCCAAATCATGAACTGACTTACATTATGCCAGGGTACTGAGAATTCAAAACTCAACCCTTCCCCCGTGGCTCGCTCTGGCTTCTCTGCAGCCCCGCGCCCCCTCGCCCCACACTGTGCACCCACAGACCTCCATCTGCTTCACTAGCCGGCTGCGGTCATCCTTGAGGTGACTCTTGGCCTCAAGCTCGTACTCCAGGTCCTTCAGTGTCCGCTCCAGAAGCTGCCTTTTTGTGAGTGCCTCATCCTGCGCCCGCTGGTAGGCCCGGAGCCCTTCCTCCATCGACCGCATCTACAAGGAGAGGGAGTTAGAAGCTTCCCAGGGAGCCCCACCAAGAGGCCCCAGCAGACCCGCATGGCTTGGCCCAGAACAAAGAGGATGGGGTGGACCTCCCATTCTGTTGAAGGTCAGAAGACCTGCTCCCTCTGGGCCTCAGCTTCCTCGTCTAAAAAGAGGGGGCTTGGGGCTGGAGAGATGGCTTAGTGGTTAAGGTGCTTGTCTGCAAAGCCAAAGGACCTCTGCTCCATTCTGCAGGACCCATGTAAGCCAGATGCACAAGGGGGTGCACGCATCTGGAGTTCATTTGCAGTGGCTGGAGGCCCTGGTGCACCCATTATCTCTCTACCTGCCTATTTCTGTATCTCTCTCAAATAAAAAATATTTTTTTAAAAAAGAAGGGGTATTCGGAATAGTGGGACAATTAGACTATAGATTCTCAATCGTAAGTAGTGAGCCATTAGGTTACAAATTAAATCCAGTAGATGTTGGTTAGTTTTCTTTCTGTGTGTGTGCACGCGTGTGCAGATCAAAGGTCGATGTCGGGCATCTTCCGTAAATGCTTTCCCTCTTTTTTGCTGACACGGGGGCTCTCTGAATCCAGAGCTCCTCAGGTTGGCTAGTCTTTCTATTTAGCTTGCCCCAGGATCCCCTGGTTCCATCTCCCAAGCACTGGGACTCAGGAGGACTGCCACATATGCCTGGCAATTAGGTGGGTACTCTGTATCCAAATTCAGCTATGCACACTTGTAGGGTTAGGGCTTTATCCACTCAGCCATCTACCCAGCACTTAGATCAGTGTTTTTTTTTTTAATATATATATATTTTATTGATTTGCAAGCAGAGAGAATGGGCATGGCAGAGCCTCCAGCCACTGCAAACAAGCTTCAGATGCATGTGCCACTGTGTATCTGACTTTTCGTAGGTACTGGGGAATCAAACCAGGGTGGTTAGGTTTTGCAGGCACATGCCTTAACTGCTGAACCATCTCACCATTTTTTTCATTTTTAATGAAAAAGAACAGGGGGGGGGAGAGTAAAAGATAATATTGTGATTATTTTACATGCACGTCTCTATAACTACATGGTAACAAAAGATGTCGTTCTGAATAAGGGTCATGGTCAAAAACACATGAAAGCTACTGAGTAGCTGAGTGCTTTGCGGGGGGGTTGGTAATTTATTACCCCCATGCATCGGTATCACTGCAAAAAGGGCTCAAAGTCCAGGTAAAATGAAAACCGAAGTAATGATGGCAAAGCGCCCTGAGAACAGAAAACGTAACAATGTACATAAAAACGCGCTCATTAAGCAACTCTGTAGAAGAAAGACCAGCTGTGGCGACTGTGCCCCTTTGCATCCACTAGGTGGCACTAACCCAACAGCTTTGGACGACAGATGTTTGATTTGCAAGGGCCTGTTTTCAACTGCTGTAGGAGGTCCCCAGGAAGCTAAACATCTCACTCCTTAACATCTGCGGGGGGCTTGCATGAGGACCTGAGTTCAGATCCCCAGAACCCACATAAAAATGCCCTGTGTGAAGCCGGGCGTGGTGGCGCACGCCTTTAGTCCCAGCACTCGGGAGGCAGAGGTAGGAGGATCACTGAGAGTTCGAGGCCACCCTGAGACTACATAGTTAATTCCAGGTCAGCCTGGACCAGAGTGAGACCCTACCTTGCAAAACCAAAAAAAAAAAAAAAAAAGCCCTGTGTGGGCATTTTTCCTGCACAACGGCGAGGCGTCCATGCCTGCTGTCCAAATGAAAATCTCCATCAGCCACCTTTTTTGTTATAGCACTTTTTTTTTAGTGGGGGTGGTGGTGAAGAGATTCTCACTCTAGCCCAGGCTGGCCTCAAACTCAGCGATCCTCCTACCTTAGCCTCCCAAGGGCTGGGATTGAAGGTGTGTGCCACCCTGTCTGGCTATCAAATCCTCCTTTATAAACAGCACTGGTCTCCATCTGGCTTTCCCTAATCTCTCTGGACCTCTGTTTCCCTAGCTGTCTAGAGGATCTGTAAATTTCCCTCCAAGCCAAGGAGTCTAGCCTACAACCTTTACACGAAAAGCAGCCCAGGCCACTGTTGTGGGGGTCAGTGTGACATTGTAATCTTTTAAACTCAAAACAGACTGGGTGTGTGTGCATGTTCTGGCAAACGTCTGAACCTCTCCACCCATTTGCTGTAGAAATGGAAATAATTTTTTTTAAAAAAGAACTGTGATGTCAGCGTGTGCTGATTCTGGCTTTCTTGGAGACCTATATCGTATGGCCCTTAGGCAGAGGGGGTCAGCTATCAGGGTCCTTTCAGAAGTGCTCCAGAAATCTGTAATAAATAGCATTTTTCTTTTATAGTTCCGACACTGATTCATGGGTAGCCTCCCTTTGATCATCAAAGAAATAAAACTTGTTTCTTTTTTTAAAGAAAAGTTGTTTTCCTGTGGACTCTTTGTGCTCTTGGCACTGTATGTGGGGGGGAGCTTTAAAATTAAAATAAATATTTACTAAATATCCTGATCTATAAACCCTCTGCTATATAGCCTCACGTGTTATATCATTTAATTATTGAGTTATGAATATTTTATGTTAAAGAGGTAGAAACATGCTCAGAAAATGGGGTGATAGGCTCAAGGTCATCCAACTGACAGAGATGCAGATAGAAACTGGCAATCACAGCTGGGTGTGGTGACTCACACCTAACTGAGGCAGGAGGATAGCTGAGAGTTCTAGGTCAATCAGCATGCGCTACAGAGTAAGGTCTTAGAGAAGAAGGGGCAGAGGGGAAAAAGTGAAAAGGGAAAGAAAGGGGGAGGAAGGAAAAAAATATTAAATAACTAGCCTATCATGGTATTTTGGCACGTGCATGGAAACAATTAAAAATATCCCTTTTAAGTTTTCTCTCAATTCCTTAGAAGTCAAGAATAAAGGGAGAATCTTTGTGCTATAATATTCTTAGATAGCAAATCAAGTCTAATTTTAGTACTCTTATAAACTCCTAAGACTTTGTTGGAAGGAGGGCACTCTACCACTGAGCTGCATGCCCACTGCGTAAAGATTCACGCTATTCCTATTGCTCTGGATGATTTATTTTATAATTTTTACTCATTTGCACATGTGTGCATGCATCTCTTGCTGCTGAAAATGGATGCCCATCTGGCTGGGGAATTGAACCTCAGCAGGCAGGCTGTGCAAATGCCTTTAAATGCCAAGCCATCTCCCTGGTCTCTGAAGTTTTATCTGCCAGCCCAGCCCAATAACACACCAGAACTGACTGAAGAAAACCAGTCAGTAGCTTCGGGACAGGTGAAACATCTGGACTTGGTGGGCACGACACTCCTGCTCCATAAATGGCAGCTCAACTTTTGAGGCAGAAATTGTTGGATGAAGAGAAAATAGCCTAGTTAAAAGTGAGTCCAGGGCTGGAGAGATGGCTTAGCAATTAAGGCATTTGCTTACAAAGCCAAAGGACACAGGATGGCTCCCCCAGTACCCACGTAAAGCCAGGTGCACAAGGTGCCAATTCTACCTCAAATAAATTTCTTTTTTAAGTGAGTCCAGGGCTGGAGAGATGGTTTAGTGGTTAAGGAGCTTGCCTGCGAAACCTAAGAACTCAGGTTCAAATCTCCAGGTCCCATGTAGCCAGATGCACAAAGCAAGCACGCAGTGTTGCACATGCGCCACAAGGGTGCCCACACATCTGGAGTTCGCAGCAGGCTGAAGGTCCTAGCGTGCCCATTCTCTCGCTCTCAAAAATAAATAAATGTGAGTGTAGGGGCTGGAGAGATGAGTTAGGCTTTGCATGCAGGCTCCTTAACCACTAACTGACCCAAGTTCAATTCCCCAGGACCCACATAAAGCCAGATGCACAATGGCACACGCATCTGGAGTTTGCAGCCTTTAGAGGCGCTGGCGCTGTCCCTACCCCCCTCTCTGTGCTTGCAAATAAATGAACAAACATGGTTTTTAAAAACTAAGTCCATTTCGCTTCCTTGTCGGTGGGAGTTTTGTGTTTGGAATGTCCTTGGCTCGTGTAATAACCTGAGAGGGGAGAACGGAGACGCACAAAAGGTATCAGAATCTTCCCCCCAGGCCCTCAGGAGCATTTCACACAGTGATCAGGGGTCAAGCGGACAGTGACTGACGCGCTGGGCATTACCTCATCCTGCATTTTCAGGGCGGCCAGTCGGGACTTCTCTGCCTCCAGGCTTTTCTCCTTCAGCTGCCTCTGCACCTCGGTGAGCTCCCTGCGGTTGTTCTCCTTGTACTCATCCAGCTGGTTCTGGAGCTCCAGGGTCGAGGTGCGGGAGGCCTCGACAATGTCAGCCATCTGGAAGGAGTGACATGGCATGAGCCCACCCTGCCACACTGCATCTGGGGCCAGGCAGCAGGGTGGGTCGCCTTTCAACACAGAAAGCCATCTCCTCTGCCCCCATCTTTCACGGCCTCCTCCAAGCCTGCCAAGCACCTGGTCCGGGGCTGTCTGGGTTTCAATAGCATGGAGGAATGAATAAACACATCGTCTGGGGATGGACACGCCATCCTGGTACACATCCTTGCTCTGTCGATTAACCACTATATAATACATGACTAAGGCACACTGCAGCCTCTCAAGGTCTTAGCTCTCTGGAAATACGGAAACTGTAATGTCTACCTTCCAGAGTCATTGCCAGGATCAAGGCAATACACAGACAGACTTTCAGTTAGATGAAGCAGTAGCTAGTGGGGCTTGGAAGATGGCTCAAATGATAAAGTGGTTGTCATACAAGTGTGAGGACCTCACTTGAATCCCCCAGAACCCACATGATAATTGCAAGATATGAGGGAACTGGGGAGTTAAAGGCAGTGTCTGCTCGAAAAGCCTGCTGGCTCAATTCAATTCCCCAGCCACACACACAAAAGGCTTGCCGCAAAAAAGTGGTGCAAAGGGTCTGGCATTTGTTTATGGTGGTAAGAGACTGGCACATGTGCATACCCAAATAATAAATTTAAAGACAAAAGCCAACATGTGGGATGCGCCTGTAATTCCAATGCTGAGAGGCGGAGAAAGGAGGATACCTGGAACTGACTGGGCACAGGCCCATAAGGGACCCTTTCTCAAAAAAAAAAAAAAAAACCATAGCTTCTACACACATGCACAAGGTGCTGGAAAACGTGAGCGTCTTACATGAGCTCTTACACTGCAAGGAGCCCATCAGCCTCGTGCCTCTCGCCTCGTGGGCGTTTGGGGCAGGTGACCAGAGGAGTGCTATGCTGGGGCTGCAAGCCGACCCTCACACTACTGGACCCGTTAGAAAGAGGCAGCTGTGCACACTCAGCAGAGTTCTAAATTCCAGCTTAGTGAACAAAGGTAACGTGTGTGTGCCCCACCAGGCTGCCTCTGCTGTCTGGTGCCCAGAGCCGGGCGGGATTTGTCTTTTACTTTTTAGAGCCGTTTTCCTGCATCTGGGATTCTCAACAAGTCCAAACAATAGCATTAGACACCCCCACCCTCAACAGATGCCTGGGCACAATCACAGACTTCCTGAGGCTTCATCCATTGCAGAGGGGCCCAGTGCTCCCTTCTCCCCTCCTTCACTTCAGAGAGACCCGGTGCCCTACCTACCCCCTCTGGCTTCCTCACCTCTTTTTGCAGCTTCTCGATGGTCTGGTCCAGATGCCATCGTTCGCTCTCCAGCTCGTTCGTCAGCTTTCTCAGCTGTTCCTTCTGCTCGCTCTCAGCCCGGAGCTTCTCTGCCAGCTGCTGCTGCTCCTGGGATGTCTGGCTGAGCTCTCTCTGCAGATGGCAGGGAAGGGACAGTGCTGTCACTTACCCACCAGGTCACTCAGAGCAACAGGTAGCATAGGGAATTTTACACCCACACCACCAAGCAGTGAAACCTGTTACTTCAGTGAAAAGGGAGAAGAAAAAAAGATCAGAATTAAGCTACCACACACACAGAGACAGGCACATTGTGGGTTCTGAAACTCACGAGCAGGCGGTAGCAGTCAGCTGCTTGCTGTGACAAAACAGCCCATCAGCAGCTTACAGGAGAGGGGTTTATCTCAGGCTTAGTTTTGAGGGAAAGCTTCATCATGGCAGAGGAGGCTGGCTCACTTCATCACACATTAGCAGAGAAAGGGTGGGGGACAGCAAGCCCAAGCACTAGCACAGAGTGGGGCTGGATTCCTCAACTCCCAAGTTCCGCCCCCAGAAACACCTCCTCCAGCAGTGGTCCACAGCTGGGGACTAGGTAGGAAGCTGAATCACAAACACCTGAGACTATGGGGGGGACTTTTTTTTTTTTTGGAGAGAGAGAAAGAGAGAGAGGGGGAGACGAAGACAGATAGAGATGGGTGCGCCAGGTAGTGTCTCAGCTGCTGCAAACAAAATCCAGATGTGTGCGCCCCCTTGTGGTCAAGTGCGGCATTGCGCCCTTGCGTCACTTTGCATCTGGCTAAACGTGGGACCTGGAGATTGGAACCAGCATTCTTAGGCTTAGGAGGCAGGCGCCTTAACCACTAAGCCATCTCTCCAACACTGGGGAGACTTTTTTACATTCAGACCACCACAGGGATCAAAAAGGCACTCCTTTAACCAATAACATGTCTCAAATTCACATGAACCTTTGCAGGTTTTAACCCGGGTGGGGGGCTGGTGGTAGTGAAGAGTCTCCACAGCTTCAGTAACTATGTTTCTAAGACTAGAAATGCAAACCTTTGCTAGTGGAACATATTTGGGGGGAATCAAGCTGGTGGCACTACTGAAACGTCACCGGCTCGTGAGAGCACTTACGTCATCAGGGGATCCATGTACGCATGAGGTCATGGGAAGAGGCACTGCTTGGAAGTGGGCCTACTTAGAAGAAATACGCCATGTGAGCATGGCACGTGACTTTATCTGGACTCCTCTCTCTCTGCTTCCTGGCTGCCACGGCTGAGCAGGTCTGCTCTGCCACATCCTGTCACCACGAGGCTCTGCTTCACCACAGGCCCAGAAACAATCGAGATAAATGACTGTAGACTGAAGCCTCTGGAACTGGGAGCCAACATCAATCTTTCCTCTAAGTTACCTCAGGTTGTTTTTTAATATTTTTAATTTATTTATTTGAGAGAGAAAATGGGTATGCCAGGGCCTCCAGCCACTGCAAACGAACTCCAGATGCATGCGCCCCCTTGTGCATCTGGCTTACGTGGGTGCTGGGGAATCGAGCCTCGAACCTGGATCCTTAGGCTTCACAGGCAAGCGTTTAACCACTAAGCCATCTCTGCAGCCCTGCCTCAGGTATTTTATGACAGTGATGTGATGAGACAAACATGTATTTCACAAGGCAGCACACTGCCATGACACACCAGGCCCGTTTTAAGCTCTTGTCACATTATAACTCCCAGCGCCACATGCTGCATGAGGCATTCCACCATTGCCAAGCTGTTACCCACAAACCTTCCTTTGGTGACATGCCCCAACAAAATAGCATGTCAGGGTGAATGTCCAAGGCCAGGCTAGCTCTCTAGGGGAGACGTAAGTACCAATGACATGAAAAGTGGTAGACCTGGGCTGGAGGGATGGCTTAGTGGTTAAGGCATTTGCCTGCAAAGCCAAAGGACCCTGGTTTGATTCCCCAGGACCTACATTAGCCAGATGCACAAGGGGACATATGCATCTGGAGATCATTTGCAGTGGCTGGAGGCCATGGCGCGCCCACTTTCTCTCTCTCCCTCTCTTTGTCAAATAAATAGAACTTTTTTGAAAATCTTTTTTAAAAAGTGGTAGACCCCAGGACCATCCATGGTTCTAAACAGAATGAACTCTGATCCCCAGCTGGTGAACGACTTCCACATGTGGGAAACACTCTTGTCTTGTCTTGTCTTTACGCCCACATCACATAGCTGGGCAGATTTTTTTTTTGTCCTTATCAAGTGTAAATGTTTTTCCTCTCTTTTTGCTCCCAAGTAGCTCATAAATTTTAGCAGCTGGCTGGATGACAGCAACCATCAGGAAAATGGATGGCACAGTGAGGTGGCCATCCACACAAAAGCAAGCTAAGAGTTCGTAACGGAAACAGACACAGAAGGAAAAGGAAGAGAGAGAGATCCGAAGGAAACAGACACAAATGAAGTCAGGAAAATGAGTCAGGCTGTCCCAAAGGGTTCCTGCTCCGCAGCCAGGAGGCACTTACATACATATACATACATACATACATACATACATACATACATACATACACACATACATAAATATATATACACACACACATGTGTGTGTGTAGGGAGGTGTGTATATATATATACACATACTTGTGTGTATATGCATATATACATGTGATATGTGTATGTATGTATAAAATCTGAATCATGACTCAGTGTTCAGCCAACCCTCCTGCTGGCTTCCCTCCCCGCCCCCCAGAATCTTGCCCAAAGGAAACATGGTGGTATTTCATTAAAACAGAAGGGCAGGGAGGAGGAAGGGCATGCCTGGATGGCACAGAAATCCCTGTGCAAAGTCAACTTAAAACTGGGCTGGAGGAATGGCTTAGTGGTTAAGGCGTTTGTCTGTGAAGCCCAAGGACCCACGTAAGCCAGATGCACAAGGGGGCACATGCATCTGGAGTTCATTTGCACTGGCTGGAAGCCCTGGCGTGCCCATTCTCTCTCTCCCCTCTTTCTCTGTCAAATAAATAAATAAAATAATAATAAAAAAACTTTAGTGCTGCCCTTTACTATGTACTCAAATACTCCAACCCTCAAATGAAAAAATCTTATTTTCTCAGAAGGCACTGGCTTTGAATAGAGATAGCTATCTGGTCTCAAGGAAGTGACTTCTTCCTGTTCCTTTTAACAGCCCTGTCTTGAAAGGCTGGGCTGTGTGGAATGCATTTGCCGGGAGGAGAAGGGGAATGGGCTCCTTGCAGCGCTGACCACATGCCGCCCTGGGGGCTAATCCTGGGCCTTCTCACACTATGCCTGTTTGATCTCTCATGTCCATATCAAGGTTTGTCTTCAACCTTGGCGTTCTTGACATTGGACTAGAAAAGTCATGGTTGTGGGGCTGTCCTGGGCTTTCGAGGCTGCCGAGCAGCACCCTGGACACCACCCACTGCATGCCAGCAGCATCTCCCAGGGTGACAACTGACATGTCTCCACGCATTGCCACCAGCCCCCACCTTTCCCCCCCCCATGACAAGCTGAGAATCACCAGGCTGGATGGGGAGGCCAAAACTCGGGGTGGTCATTGCAGGCAAAAGGAGCTGGCTGCAAGGGAAGGACAGGGACCGCCTATGTCTGTCCCATGTGAAGAAGACAGGACGAGATGGTACCTGGGCACGCTCCAGCTCACTCTCCAGGGCCCTTCGGGCAGACGTGGCTTCTCTTTCTTCCTTTGTGGCACACGTGAGGGCTTCCTCTAGTTGCCGTACTTCACCCTACGGTGAAACACTTGGTCAGGGTGTGCCCAGATGCCTGCTGGGGCTGTGGTGACAATGTGTCTGGCAAGGACCCAGATAACACAAAGCAGCTGGGTCCCTGGATGTGACCCTCTGAACAGTCCCCTTTCCAGCCACACCGGAGCCTCTAGACTGCCAGCGAGATAATTATTTGTGTGACTGTATGGTGTGCACACATTTATGTTCATGTGTGTGAGCATGTACACGTAGAGGCTATGGGTTGACACTGGGTCTCTTCCTCAATTGCTTTTTAAAATTTTTATTTAGCCAGGTGTGGTGGCGCACGCCTTTAATCCCAGCACTCAGGAGGCAGAGGTAGAAGGATCATCATGAGTTCGAGGCCACCCTGAGAATACATAATGAATTTCAGGTCAGCCTGGGCTAGAGTGAGATCCTACCTTGGAGAACCAAGAAAAAAAAAAAAAAAGGCCAAACTATATTTATTTATTTATTTATTTAAGAGAGAGAGAATATGAATGTGTACACCAAAAGGCCTCCAGCCACTGCAAACAAACTCCAGACACATACGGCCCCTTGTACATCTGGCTTACGTGGGACCTGGGGAATCAAACCTGGGTCCTTTGGCTTTGCAGGCAAGTGCCTTAACCACTAAGCCATCTCTCCAGCCCCTTCCCCCCCTTTTTTTTTTTGGTGTTTTGAGGTAGGGTCTCACTCTAGCTCAGGCTGACCTGGAATTCACTATGTAGTCTCAGGGTGGCCTTGAACTCACAGGAGATCCTCCCACCTCCACCTCCCGAGTGTTGGGATTAAAGGCGTGCACCACGATGCCCGGCTTCCCCTTATTTTTTGAGACAGGGTCCCTCACTGAACCCAGAACTTGCCAATTTGGCTAGACTAACTAGCCAACGTGTCCAAGGAATCCTGCTGTCTGTGCCTCCCCAGCACTGGGATTCCAGGCACGCACATGGGTGCTGGGATGTGACCTCAGATCCTCATGCTTACATGAAAAGGACTTTAAACACTGAGCCACCTGGGTGAATTTTTCTAGAACTCCAACATCCAGCCTTATCCCTGGAGACTCAGAGAACAGACCCAGGCACAGGCACTTCTATGTGACTCTGATGGGTGCGTATGTGCCACTCAGCTGCTGTCAGCCGCAGTTTCTTACTGTCATCACTGTGAACGCCTCTCATAAAAAGCTTCCCAGTTCCAGTGATCTAGCAAACTGGGAATCATTTTCAGTGAGAGTCAACTACTGGTGGTGTGCAGACGGCTCCTGCCCGTGCTTGGAGGTCCCTGTGGAGCCTGGGGAGGGGGGGTGAGTGGGGAACCCCAGGCATGCACCTGTGTTTCCCATGCTGGCTTCACCCCTGTTCCCAGGCTCCTAGCTGGCAGAGAGAACACGTGCCTATGAGACAGTCTCTCCACCAAATCATGACAACACCCCTCCCCACCTCTGAAACCGCTGTTAGGACAGACAGCAAGCTGTCCAAACAGGAGCCCTGGGGCCCGAGCCTCACCTCACGCTTCTGGAGCGTTTCCCTTGCCCGAGCCTCATCTTCTCTCACGTCCTCCACCTGCCTCTGCAGCTGGGCGGCTCTCCGCTCCAGCTCAGCAAGCCTTTCTTGCAGCTTCTCGTTCTCCTCTGTCAGCACCTTCTCGCGCACATCGTCCCGGGCTTGGTTCTGCTCTGAAGCACTGTTCCGGCTGGCCAGGACCTCCACATTCTGTTCAAAACACAAAGTGGGGTTGGAGAGACAGCTTAGCATTTAAGGCACTTAATGGCAAACCAAAGGTCCCGGGTTCAATTCCTCAGTACCCATGTAAAGCTGGATGCACAACAAGGTGGCACATACATCAGGAGTTCATTTGCAGTGGCTAGAGGTCCTGGTGCACCCATATTCTCATATTCTCTCTATACACACACACACACACACACACACACACAGACAGAGAGAGAGAGAGAGAGAGAGGTTTCTTTCTCTCTTGTACACACATAAAGAAATAAAAATATTTTTAAAAGACTGAGAAATAAACTGGGGAAAACAAAACAAAACAAAACACAGAGTGGTGAATAGGGAGCTGGTCTCCCTGACCACTGCCTCAGCTTATAAAACTGGGACAATGGCTGGCTCTGGAAAACCCACTGTAACCCAGCCAAGTCAGTGACAGAGACCCATCGTCCCAGCAGCTTGGGAGACGGAGGCAGAAAGGTAGAAAGTTCAAGGCCAGATTGACTGTAAAGGCAGCCTTCGGGACATAGCCCAATGGCAGAGCACTTGCCAAACATATCTGAGGCCCTTGATTCAATCCCCAGTACTAAAGAAAAACAAAAACAAAACAAACAAACAAAAAAAAAACTTCACTCTTTGGTATATGCTTAAGAAAAATAAAAACATATATTCACACAAAAACTTGTGTACACATGTTCATAGTATTATTTTTTCCATTTTCATTTATTCCTTTATAAGCAGAGACAGTGTGGGAGAAAGAATGGGCACACCAGGGCTTCTAGACACTGCAAAGAACTCCAGACGCATGTGCCACTGTGTATCTGGCTTACGTGGGTCCTGGGGAACTGAACCCAGGTCATTAGGTTTTGCAGGCAAACACCTTAGCTGCTGAGCCATCTCTCCACTGCAATATCATTACTTATATATCAAAAGGTAGAACCACTCACATTCCCACCAACAAATAAACGGATAAGTAAAATGTGGCTTATCCATACAACAGAATATTATTTGGCCATAAAAAGGGATGAGAGCTGGAGAGATGGCTTAACAGTTAAAATGCTTGCCTGCAAAGCCAAAGGACCCAGGTTCGATTCCCCAGGACCCACATAAGCCAGATGCACAAGGGGGCACATGTGTCTGGAGTTCATTTGCAGGGCTAGAGGTCCTGGCATGCCCATTCTTTCTCTCAAATAGATAAAATATTTTTTTAAACAATGAAATATTGATATGTAATACACAACAGAGAAGAATCTTCAAAATGTGATGCCAAGTAAAAGAAGCCAGTCACAAAAGATCCCATTCTGACATTGTAGGAAATGTCTAGATTAGCGAAACTAGAGAGCTGAAAAGCTTGGTGGTTGGCCAGGGCAAGAGGGACGGATATGCAGATGGATGGATGGTGCCTGCTAATGAGCATGCGTGTTCTTGGGGGAAGGGATGGGTAATAAAACCATCCTGGCATTGACTGTAGTGAAGGCTATCCAACTCTGTAAACATGCTGTAAGCTACTGAACTACACTTTATTTGTTAAATAGTCTGACTTATTTATAAGGAGGGAGAGAGGGAGGGAGGGAGGAAGAGAGAATGGGTGCACCAGGGCCTCTTGCCACTGCAAATAGCTCCATGTGCCACTTTGTGTATTTGGCACTATAGGGGTACTGGGGAATTGAACTCAGGCTGGCAGCCTGTGCAAGCAAGCACCTTTGACCCCTGAGCCATCTCCTAAGCCCTAAATTGTACTTTTAATATAGCTGCTTTTTAAAAAAATTATTTTACATTTATTTATTTGAATCATAGGCAGAGAAAGAGAATGGATGCTTCAGGGCCTCCAGCCACTGCAAATGAACTCCAGACGCATGTGCCACCTTGTGCATCTGGCTTACATGGGTCCTGGGGAATCAAACCTGGGTCTTTTGGCTTTGCAGGCAAGTGCCTTAATCGCAAATCCATTTCTCCCATCCTAAAGCTGTGTTTTAAAAGGAGAAAGACTCTAGGGATGGTGGGGGAGATGATGTGCTAGCCGAGGGGCCGACAGAAGCATTAGTGCAAGCAAGAGGAGACCCAAGACCTGCCCAAAGCTTTCAGCCAGGCAAGAAGCCTTTACATGTGACCAACATGCTTTCTTCCACCCAGAGGCCACAGGAAGGGCATGGCTATTGAAAACCACGTCTGTCTTAACCTGGGTTTGGGCCTGACTCACACACACCCTGGCATGGTAGATACAGGCATCTGCTTTGGTGCATAGAACTTGGTGTGCACGCTCCCGGCAGGCAGGCGTCACCCCAGCCCCAGCTTCCACGGTGGCACAAGCCGAGTTCTGCTCTTTAGTCCTGTTTTGATTCTCTGCAAAGCGATAATGCGCTTTTCTCTATGTCTTCACAGTATGGTTAGCCACAGTGTATACAAACCATTTAACATAAGCCTCTTGTTGGCAAATCTTTCCAGACACTCTGCCCTTCCCCAGTTCATTTTATTTTATATAAAGCCCATAAAACAAACTTCCCTTTCCTGAAACCATGCCTAATTTGCCTGCAGAAGTCCTGGCATCCAAAAACAAACAAAACAGAACAAAACAAAACCCCAGACCCCTTTGTTTGAGTCATGTACTATTTGTAAGTTTGCTCCATGAAGTGCCAGCACAGAAAGGTTGCTAAGGCCTGCCAACTCTGAAGTAGTCCAACTCATGCATCCCCATTCTAAATTATTTCTTGTTCTGTGTATGTGCATATTCGTGTGTGTGTGTGTGTGTGCATGCACACACATATGGAAGCAGGAGGAGCGTCTGTGGTGTCATTACTCAGGAATCCTGCTCATCTTATTTTTCAGACGGAGTTTCCCATTGGCCTGGAGTTCGCAGACTAGGTTAGACTGGCCAGTGAGCACAGAGATTCCATCTCCACCGCCCCAGGGCTAGAATCCCAAGTGTGCGTCACAGAACCAGATTCTGACATGGGCTCTGGGGAATCAAACTCGTCCTCACGCTAGCAAGGTATATTCTCCCATTGAGCCATCTCCCCAGTCTCTTTTCCAAATTCTTTTTTAAAAGTATTTTTATTTATTTATTTGAGAGAGAGAAAAAAAAAAGAGGCAGAGAGATAGAGAATGGGCACACCAGGGGCTCTAGCCACTGCAGATGAACTCCAGGCACATGCACCACCTTGTGCATCTGGCTTACATGGGTCCTGGGGAATCGGACCCAGGTCCTCTGGCTTTACTGGCAAACACCTTAACTGCTAAGCCACTTCTCAAGCCCCTCCAAATTCTTAACAATTGAGTCTGCATGTCATGCAGGTGGCAGAGGTATCAAAGCCACATCCCCACAGACCTGCTACAGACCTGCTCTGATGGGAGGTCATCACACAGACACTGCGGCCCCTCTCACACGGTGCTGTTCCCTTGAGTCTCTGATGTTAAGTCCTAGATGTCGTAACAAGATCACAGAGGATGTTCCACCAGAAAGAAAACCAAAGAGCATGCTTCTCCTTGGCTCAGCTATAGCTTGCCGCTTACACAGAGCTGATTTTACAAGGATTATATGGATTTGCTATTTAGTGTGTGGCCTGTTAGTCACTCACGCAGGCAGTCCTAAACAGTCAATGAACATCCACTCCAATTCCCCACCACTCCAGCAGGCTGAACACATCACACTAGACCGTCACCACAAAGGCTCAAAGAGCAAATGTGATTTTTTTTTTCTATTGTTGTTTAAGTTGTACTAACACTTTTCCACTTAACAAGAACCAAGGTCAAAAGGCTGGGTGTGGCAAAAGGCAACATAGTGCTGAGAAGAAGGGATGGAGGAGTGTCCAGCACTGAAACACCTGTCACACCCTCCAAGGCTCAGGGACAATGGAGGAAGAGGGGGCGGATAGAATGGACGAGCCAAAGGAAGGGTATGACTTCTTACAATGCAACTGCCCAGACAGAAATTGGCCTTGATATCCATGACCTTGCAGTGCCTAGCAATACCTTCACAAGACCCTCAAAATAGAAGAAAGAGATGATGACATCAAATTAAAAGAGAGACTAATGGAGAGAGGGAAGGGATATGACGGAGATTGGTGTACTAAAGTGGAATGGGGGGAGGGAAATATCATATGTTTTTTTGTATGTAAGTATAGAAGGTGTCAACAAAAAAATTAATAATTTTTTTAAAAAGCTGGGTGTGGGGCTGAAGAGATGGCTTAGCGGTTAAGCGCTTGCCTGTGAAGGCTAAGGACTCAGTTTGAGGCTTGATTCCCCAGGACCCACGGATGCCAGATGCACGAGGGGGCGCATGCATCTGGAGTTTGTTTGCAGTGGCTGGAGGCCCTGGCACACCCATTACCTATTTGTCTCTTTCTCTTTGTTGCTTTCAAATAAATAAATTAATTTAAAAAAAAATTTTTAAAGCCAGCTGTGGTGCCACACACCTTTAATCCCAGCACTCGGAAGGCAGAGGTAGGATCACCATGAGTTCGAGGCCACCCTGAGACTACACAGTGAATTCCAGATCAGCCTAGACTAGAGTGAAATCCTACCTTGAAAAAACAAACAAACAAACAAAGAAAAAAGAAAAGAAAGACAGAACGAACGAACAAGAACCAAGGTCAAAAGGTTTGGTAAGAGCTGGGCATGGTGGTGCACGCCTTTAATCCCAGCACTCTGGAGGCAGGAGTGGAGGAGAATGGCTGTGAGTTTGAGACCAGCTTGAGACTTCAGAGTGAGTTCCAGGTCAGCCTGGCTAAAGTGCGACCCTATGTTGGCGGGGAGGGGGGTGTTGGTAAGACAGTGTGTGGGTGGTGTGGGAAAACAGGCATTACCCTTCAACAGCAGGGTCAGAAGTAGAGTCTGAAAAGCCGTTTGGTAATATCTATTAAAGTGATATGGAAACGCCCCTTTGTCCCAGCAATTCCTCCTCTAGTGCCTTAACCTGCACGTGTGCACAGAGGAACAGAAACGAGACTGCTTGTGGCCCTCCATGCTAAAAGACGTGCGGTGGCTTGAGAGAGAAATGCCCTGTAGGCTCATGTGTTTGAGCTGAATACTGCATCTCCAGTGGCGGTGCGCGGGAAGGGTGGGACCTTTAGGAAGTGGAGCCCTGCTAGAGGAAGCGGGTCACCAGGGGCGCGCCTTGGGGCGTCACAGCAGCACCCCACTTCTGTTCATCGCTCTGCACTTCCTCCCTGCTGCATGACTTGGCTTCTTGCTCGTGCCATGCTTTCCTCTACCAAGATGGCTCTACCCCCTGGAACTGTAAACCCAAAATAAATCCTTTTCGTCCTTAAGCTGCTTCTGGGTGGGCATTTTGTGCCCACAGTGAGAAAGTAACTGACACAAGTGGCAAACATATGAAATGCCAGTCCTTGGGCAGTAAGCAAATGGTGTCGGCTTCGGGGTACTAGATGGGGAATGAAAGGAGTGAGGACGTGAACAAGGACAGACCAGTCCACACTGACCCTTCTATGTACATGAGGAGGGACAGAGAAGGGCAGGTGACGAGGTATCTACCTGGCTGCACTCTGAACCGTGGGTACTGACTGGCTGTGTGGATGGGAATTAGGGGCTCTGGAGAAAAAAGGAGAGGGGAGTTGTCAGTTGCAAACCATCTTATGACTTTCTTCCTTCCTTCGGCATGTGTGTATCATGTAGTACACATATGTGTTTGTATGCATGTGGGCTCACACGTATTGAAGGTGCGATGTGGGCGTGCATGTGGAAGCTAGAAGTTGATGTCAGAAATGCTCCTCAGTCTCTCCCCGGCTCCTTGTTTGGAGACAAGGTGTCTCACTGAGCCGAGAGTTCACAAATTCAGCTAGACTCGACAGCCAGCCTGCCCCGGGAGCCTCCTGTCTCTGCCTCCCTGGTTCAATGGCAGGTGCGCATTGCCCCGTGTGTGCTGGGATCCAAACTTAGGTCCTTATGCTGGCACAGCAAGACTTTCACCTCCAGAGCCGTCTCCCCAGCCCACAACTTTTGAATGTTGAACTGTAAAAATTCAACACGTATTAAAAGATTTTTTAATAAATGCACTTTTTTGGTAAAAGATTGTCTTCCAGGTACCTGTGGCCATTAAAGGTCAATGTACCTCCTCAGACAAGCTCCCCCACCCATTCACAGGCCCTCTTGGGCCTCGAGGATAGCCCAGCCTGAGCCCCACAGCAGCTGTACAAACACAGAGCAGCCAGCTCTCCCACGCCGGTTTACACAGTTAAGCAATTCCTTGCTACCATGCACAGCCGGCAGAGTGGGAGAGGCCCGGACGGCCCAGCACTTGAAATTGCATGAGGGGTCTTCCAACTTTCCCACCCACGTCACACTAAGGTGAAGTCCTCAGTGGGATGATGGGAGCCAGTCGGGGGCTACCAGAAACACCACACGAGGTTCAGCTTTCCCACTACAAATGCAAGTAGGTCTTCCTTTCCCACCAGAACATTCTTTTATTCTGCACCATGGCTCTTGGTGATTTTTTTTGCCAAGCATTCCCCTTCCTCAACGAGCAGCACACATGCTGGCTTGAGTAACACAGACACAAGCCACCTGCAGAACAGAATTCCCACTGTGACTTGGAAGCGTGCCTGTCTGGCAGGGCAGAGGAGTGAGCAAGGACCCTGGAGTCTGCCACATCCCATCCAAGCTGTGCCACTACCTGGGGCCCCCACTCCTCCTGGCCCCTCAGAGCCTTCACTCTCTCATCTTGGTTAAAAGACAAATCAGGTTTCCCAGCAGGCCCATTCATCAAATCTTTAGACCCTTGGGCTGGAGGGATGGCTTAGGAATTAAGGCACCTGCCTATGAAGCCTAAAGACCCAGGTTCGATTCCCCAGTACCCACATAAGCCAGATCCACATGATGGCACATGTATCTGGAGTTTGTTTGCAGTGGCTAGAGGCCCTGGTGTGCCCATTCTCATATTCTCTCCCCCTAAATAAATAAAAGGAAAAAATAAGCAACTTTAAAAACCACAAAACTTTAGACTATTTTTACATGCATAAGACATGCATTAGACTGGGCCCCATTAACATCCTGTCATGGAGGAGGGAGGGGCCCCCAGGAATTTAGAGCTAGCTCACGGCTGCTGGGGGGACAGAGACATTTTCTTCAGTGGTGTAGACAACGGGAAGTTGTTCATGCTCCCATCAATAACCCCTCACCCATGCTAATTAAACTCATTGGGTCACCAAAAATAAATAAATAAATAAAAATAAATAAAAGACATGAAAATGAAGGGGACTTGCAAAGAGGAAGCGGATCAGCAGAGTCAAGAATAAGTAATGGGGGTGTATGATCTTAGTATGTTAGATACATGTGGAAAATACAATGAAGCCTATTATGTATTGGTTAATATATGCTAATTTTAAAACTTAGGGGAAAATGTAGGCTGGCTATCCAATTAGGATTGGTCTGGTAAACTGATAGCAACTGAGAATAAAATTCTTTGATAGGGAAACAGAATAGTTTAAGGTGCTGAATTGCTAAGCTTCGCACTTGACTTTGAGCTGGAGAGATGGCTCAGTGGTTAAGAGCACTTCCTGGGCAAGCGTGAGGGTCTGAGACCTCTGGAGTTCAAGCCTCCACATCCCACATAAAGCATCTGGGCATGGCCACGTGTGCCTGGAACCCCAGTTCCACAGGGGAGCAGAGACCTGAGAATCTCTGGAGCCCCACAAGCTCCAGAAGAATCTGTAACAGGAGACTCAGGCTCCAAACAAGACCAGCCACTACCAGCGAGTGTATGTGGTACAGCAAAACAAAGGCATGTCCTTGTGTGCACACATACACACGTGTGCAAAAAACAAATAAGAGGGGCTGGAGAGATGGCTTAACAGTTAAGGCGCCTACCTCCTAAGCCTAAGAACACCGGTTCCAGTCTCCAGTTCCCACGTTTAGCCAGATGCAAAGTGACACAAGGGCGCAATGCCGCACTTGACCACAAGGGGGCGCATGCATCTGGATTTCATTCACAGCAGCTGAGAGGCTGCTGGCGTGCCCATCTCTGTCTTCCTCTCCCTCTGTCTCTGTCTCTCTATAAATAAATAAGATACTTGCCCTCTAACCACATGTGCTCAAATTTTTAATTTACTGTGTGCGTGTGTGTGTTTCGAGGTAGGGTCTCACACTTGCCCAGGTTGACCTGGAATTCACTATGTAGTCTCAGGGTTGCCTCCAACTCATGGCAATCCTCCTACCTCTGCCTCCTGAGTGCTGGGATTAAAGGTGTGCACCACCATGCCCGGCTCAGATTGCTAATTTAAAAGGAGGGGGAGAGGAATATGCAATTCCATGACACACAAAAAAAATAACAAAACCGGGCTGGAAAGATGGCTCAGCAGTTAAAGGCACTTGCTTGCAAAGCCTGATAGCCTTGCTTCAATGTCCCAGTACCCATGAAAATCCAGGTTCACAAAGTGGTGCATGCATCTCAAGTTCATTTGCAGGGACCCTGGAGTGCCCATACATACACACTTTCTCTCCTTGCAAATAAATAAAAATATTTTTTAACAAGTAAAGCTAGAGAGCCAGGCATGGAGGCACACACCTTTAATCCCAGCACTTGGGAGGGAGCGGTAGGAGGATTGCCATGAATTCAAGGCCACCTGAGACTACATAGTGAATTCCAAGTCAGCCTAGGCTATAATGAGACCCTACCTTGGAAAAACAAAATTAAAGCTGTGGGCTGGAGAGATGTTTAGCAGTTAAGGCACTTGCCTATGAAGTCTAAGGACACAAGTTAGATTGCACAGGGCCCATATAAGCCAGATGCATAAGGTGGCACATGTGTCTGGAGTTCATTTGCAGTGGCTGGAGGCCCTGAAGTGCCAATTCTCATTCTCATTGTCTCGCTCTCCTATCTCACTCTGCTTACAAATAAATAAATATTTTTTAAATTTTTTAATTAAAGCCAGACGTGGCAATGCACACCTTTAACCCCAGCACTCAGGAGGCAGAGGTAGGAGGATTGCTGTGAGTTTAGGCCAGAGTGAGATCCTACTTCAATAAACCAAAAATATAAAAGAAATACAAAATCCCAGTTTTTGCCAGATACCACAGAAATGAGTTGCTGGCAAGCTTGCATACTTTCACAAGTTAAGGCCCACATTTTGAAATGTCCAGGCTGACCCCTGAAACCGAAGAACATTTTTTATTCCTGCCCACAGCCCTCAAATAGCAGTGCCAATGGCCATGTGAGTGTCTTGCTTGGACTAAGGGGCTGCCCTTCCTTTCCTTGCAGAGCACAGGCCCCACACCTGGGACAGCTCCCTCGCTTGCCCCAGCACCACCCCCCACTCAAACATCTCGGGCTTTACTGAGGAACCAGGCCTCTGCCATAGCCGCCTTGTGTTTCCTTTCTGGCTCCCCTTTTCTGCTGAAAGAGCGCAGACAGCAGAGCCCCCCACGTGGCCAGTGGTAGAATGAGTGTTGGCTTGTCCATTCCACTCACTGGCCACTCCACGCTCCAGTGTGTTGTAGCTACAGGATCTCAGCCGAGGGGTACCCAAAGTGTTCCCCAGATTGACTTATCTGCTAGAAAGCTTTTTGCATCATGGCTACGGGTTCACTGTCCTTTGGCCACTGACAACCCAGATCCCAAATAATAACATGTCTCCCTCACTATAAGGACACAGGAAATGGAATCCCTTATGTGGTCTTTGGAGTCGCCCACCCCAGTGACACAGGAAGCTCTCAGGTCCAGAAACAGCACACACCCTTTTCCTTATGGATTTGACTGGCATACGGGGTCTATGCTGCGGCTTGATGAATTCTCATGAGCACAGACGTCACCTGGGGAGCTCAGGAGAAGTTCACTCTCCACAAAGCCTGGAGCAGTGCTGGAGGCTGCTTTTTTTTTTTTTTTTTTTTTTTTTTTTGAGAAAGAGTCAGAAAGAGATAGAGAATGGGTGGGTGTGCCAGCAGCCTCTCAGCCACTGGGAGCGAACTCCAGACATGTGCACCCCCTTGTGGGCAAGCGCGGCATTGCACCCTTGCTTCACTTTTGGCATCCGGCTAAACATGGGACCTGGAGAATCAAACAGGCGTTCTTAGGCTTGGCAGGCAGGTGCCTTAACTGCTAAGCCATCTGGCCAGCCCTGGAGGCTGCATTTCTAATGAGCCTTAGGTGACGCCACGAGGGTCTATCTCCCATGCTCCGGCTTTGCAGCGTCCTGGGCAAATCCTTCATACACGTGGCTATGGTTTTGCCTTTGTTTCTGTTTTTTGGTTTCACTCTAGGTCAAGCTGACTTCAAACTCACTGTACAGATCCTCCCACCCCAGCCTCTGGGAGTGCTGGGATTAAAGGCGTGGACCACCACACCCGGATTTGGGTATGGCTCTTAAGATGGTAGTAAATGATGCAAAGGAAGTGGGGTCCCACAAGCTATGGAATCAGTAAGGAGAGGAGACTCTGGCACAAAGAGCAGGAGTGATGGAGCCAGACATCTGACGTTCTGCCCTGGCCACCTTAGGGAGCAACCCCCACACACACACAAACACACACACGAGAGGACATCAGGAACTACATGATGACACACACACACACACACACACACACACACACACACACACACGGTTTCCCTCACAATGTCCTTGTGAAATAAGTCGATGTGCTTCACTTTAAGTGGTTAAGAAACCAGCCAGCTTCGTTCTCTGGATGGTCCATTAAAAGCTATCACAATAAGATCCCAGATCACAGAATGCATGGACACAGGTCTCGTGTGAGCCACGCACCATGGAACGAGGAACCGTGACGCAAGCACTCTGCATGCAGCTGGGGAAAATGGTCATTTCCCAGAAGCAACATGATCACAAATTCATGCCTGGACACACCGTTCTGTTTACATCAAACCTCCAGAGTTGGCAGATCCACAGAGACATCAAGATGACCAGTGAGTGACAACAGTTAGCAGACAGGTGGAACTCAGAACTGAGAGGGGCTTCATTTTGGAATGATGGGAATGTTCTGGAATGCACCAGCGATAGTTACTTAAACTCTGAACAGATTAAAAACCTCTGAGCTGTAGACTTTAGATATGTTAAAATGGTGAAGGTTACCTCAATGAAAACAAAAGGGGGGACACTTGGAGTGAGCAGACATGAACTGAGCCCCTACTACCCAGAGCAGTTGGTACTGGCTCAGGTACACAGCGAGACCTCAGTTGATGGCAGCTCCATATCGAGGTCGGGGATCTCCGAGTCACACACCTGGTGCTGAACCAACTCTCAGCCAGAGGTCTCAGAGGGCAAGATACTGGGGAGGACAATAACCTGCAGGGGAAGTTTCCAGAAGTTGCCAGAATGGGGGGGAAGGGGATCCTTCCCCGTCTCCTGGGGCTTTAGCTCGCTCTCCAGATGGCAGAGCAAGGTTTCTCCAAAGCACAGCCTTGAACGACACCCTTTCAACTACACCTCAGATTTAGTTTTATGTGAAGGTGTGCATTTCCCGAGTGTGCACATATAAATATGGAGATGCAGAGGCCAAAGGACAACCGTGGGTGTTGTTCCTCAGCTGCCATCCACCTGTTTTGGAGACAGGGTCTCTCATTGGCCTGGAGCTCATGAAGAAGGCTAGACTGAGTGGCCAGCAAGCCCCAGGGATTCTCCTGTCTCTGCCTCCCTTCCCCTGAGATTACAGGCACACACCATCATGCCTGCCTTTTTTTTTTTTTTTTTTTTTTTAAATATGGATTCTGGGGATTGAACTCGGGTCATTATGCTCATGAGACAAGTTCATTACTGACTGAGCCATCTCTCCAGCTCTAGATTTGGGTTCATGATATCACTCCTTAAAAAAAAATTCTTACAGAATGTTCCCAAGTTTCCCTGCATTCTCTCACCATTTCCAGGACAGAAAAAGCCTCACATTGTATTTATTAGACACCATCACTCTGCCACAAGGGCCGAGGTCTAAGCTAACCTTGTGACCAGCATGCAAGAGTTCTGTTTATAGACTCCACCATCCCCACGGTGCCTGCAAGGAGCTGCCAGGCTCCTGAGCTCTGCATATTCAGGAAAAAGCCAAGGGTGGAGGCAGGAAAATAAAGCCAGGGCCAGCCTCCTAGTTGAGATTAGCTTGGTCACAGACAGACTACATGGCTGACCACATGGCTGACTGCCCTACGAGATGAGAGTGGAGACCCCAGAAGATGCATTCTCAGAACCCCGCTATGCTCTGCTTTAGCCCGAAGAAGCTGGACAGAGTGACCGCCCATCTCCTAGATGATTCTAAGATCTTTACTCTTGATGAGGAGATGCTGTGGTCAGGTGGACATTAGGTTCAAAGGTCACTGGAGAAAGAACTCCCCTTCTGTTTCCCTGGTAACATTAGAAAGGGAAGAGACGCTTCCCCCCCACCCACCAAAGGCACAAAGTGCTGTGGTCCTGAGAGCCCGTCGGTCATTCATCTGGTCAGGACCACCCCTCACCTACAAACATGTTGCAGAGACAGAGCAGTTACCCCCTACTGAGACCGTGTCTCAGATCCCCAAGAAGCTCCTCCCTCAGCGCAATTGCTCGCAGACCCTCACCGCAGAGCCTGCCGGCTCCTGACGCAAAAAATAGAACGTTTTCTTTTTTGTTCCCTCTCCCTCGGTTGCCGTTGGGAATTCTAATCATGCTAACCCTACACTTTGGGACTCTGCCACCTTTATATTTTCAGCTCCGAGCCCCTGATCCAGCAGCCCCCTCTTCCTTTTGGGGAACCTTCCACTCTCTTGGGACTCTTTTTCTATACTTTCCTTAATAAAGCCTACTTTTGCTCTCCTCACCAATTTGTCCACATTGCTTAATTTTTCTTTGGCATGTGACAAGAACTGGAGAACCTTAGCCACTTGAGTCCAGCCCAACGGAGCCGAGAAAGACCCCATCGCTCTCAAAATCTGGAACAAGATTAACCCCAAGTGGCAGAAATCATGGTACTTTTGGAAGCAAATTCTCCCTCCAGTCCTGGCTGACCTGGATCTCACTCTGTAGCCCAGGCTAGCCTTGAACTCTCAGCAATCCTCCCACTTCAGCCTCCTGAGGGTTTGGTTCCAATTACAGGTGTGACCACCATGTCCAGCTTAAATCATGCTACTTTACATCCTGAGAATCTTATTCCGTGAGCTCTCAGGCCATCCTCATGAGTGCTCCTCTACGCCTTCAAGCTGGAACAAATTACCATGTGGAGTTTCCAGCTTGTCCCTTTGTCCCTCGGCCTCTGCGAGTACAAGAGCAATGTGCCCTAGGACAGGACACAGTAAAAGAGTGGGCCGCTGTTCTTGGCAGGCTTGGAGAGCAGTTCCTACAAGTCCCAGGGTGAACGCCCACTACAAGGTGGCCTTCAATAACTTCCTGTAGAGTGGCTGTTCCCTGGGGCTGACAGAGCAGCTCCGGCCAAGCTGCTGGGGGGAGCAGCCAGTTCCCACTGACCAGCTGGGAAAACAGGGCCAGCAACAGCACTATCCTGATCCCAAGTGTGGTCACATGTGACTCTGAGGTTTTGTCCACATAACAATTCCTCTGAACCATGGTGTGGTTTTCTTAAAAACAGACGTGACATTGACAGATCTGGTCACTGCCCAACATGAAGACAAATGAGCCATAAGAGCGCCAAATGTCAGAGCACTGGTCACTGTAAATAGCAAGCCATGGCCAGGAAGGAATAATGATGCTGCACAGCCAAAAGCGACACAGCATAAATCACAGACTTTCTTTTAAACAGGGGCTGTGACGGAGGCGTGGTGGCTTTCTGGACTCTGCCCACTTGGAACAATTCCTTCCCAGCCAGGCTGTGGCATGACTCCCAACCAGTCTCTCCTTTTCTGAATGGGAAACAAAATGTGGCCTTCTCTTCCCCCCGCACCCCCAGAACTGGGAGAGAGGCAGAAGGGTGGCGTAACAGAGTTCAGTCAAAGCATCCAGGGTCACTCAAGAATGGATGTCGTAAGATTCTTCCAGGGCAGATGCCCCGGGCTCACTCTCCACAAAGGAGCCACCTTGGGTGCTGGCCAGAGAGGCTCCGGGGAATGTGCCATCCCTCCACGGAGCTGCGCTGCTCCTCCCCTCTGTGTCCTACGTCACTCCACGTCACTAGCTTTGGCCCCACAAGATCTGAGAAGAGTCATCCAGGTATAGACACCGAAAGGCCCTCAGTGATCCCACATTGTCCCCTCTGCAGAGAAAATCAGACTCCTGAGTAGCCCAGAACTCTGATGGGCAAAGGAGTCTGACCCGCCACCAAGACCCCCGCTGGAAACACAATGTGAGCAAAAAGATTTTCTTTTTTCTTTAAACTAAGGCACAGGGCCATGGGTCACTACAGCATCCTCTACTCACCACACGGAAAGACCCCCTTTGGCAGGCTCAACTGGTCTACCTCAAGCCCACGGAGAACAAAACCCCAACACAATGAGCTTCACCCGCAAGAGTCACTGGGATTGTAATAAGGAAAGAATATAACCGTCCCGGCAGGTTCTAGAAATATATATTTGTGCCCTTGCCTTTGGCTATCACAGAAACAGTGGAGCCCAGGAAATTAGAACGACTCCAGGAATCTCACGCTGGAAGAAGATGAAGCCTGGTGCCAGCTAGAGGAGGAAGGTGCCTCCCAGGAAGAAGAGTCTGACAAACTGAGCACTCTGCAGGAGAGCCTGAAGCTGAGACAATGATGCTCAATGACGGGCAGGACCACTTAGTGTGCAAGAGTACCTCCCGCCCTCTACTGAAACCTAAATCTCATGTCAGGACCCCAAAGATGGACTTGCAGGTCACTAGACCTCTTCGCTTCTTCCAATGAGGCCATATTGAATAAATCTCCTTTTCTGCTTTGCACCATCACTTATTCTCTCTTTGGCTTCATGAAGACACGTGGCCAAGCATAGCTTGTTAGGGCTGCCAGGGCCCAGGCTGTGACCCTCACAAGAGTATGGATTCTGAGCCAGGCTCTAGTTCAAATCCCAACTCTGCCACCTCCCAGCCACGTGACGCTGAGCTCTTCAGTCATCCTTCACTGAGCCACCACCTCCTCAACTCTGAAGTGGTCACGGCCTCTCCAGGCAGTGCTGGTGAGAATAAGTGCCGTGTACAATGACGGACTGGCAGTGCCCACTACAGAAACAGTAGTGGTTATGGTGAGGCACGGTGAAGCGCCGTGTGTGTGTGTGTGTGTGTGTGTGTGTGTGTGTGTGTGTTGCATGCATACGTGAGTGCCCATGCAGCACTGTGTTTGTTCATCACCTGCAGTGCAGTGTGCTCATGTGCAGTGACCGCAGGGCAACACTGGGCGTCCTGCTCCCTGGCTCTTCTTCCCGTGCTTGCTAGAGTTGATGTCTCTTACTGACCCAGGAGTTTGCTGATCTTTCATGAGCTTCAGCAATTCTCTAGTCTTTGCTCTCCTATGAGACGTGGGGGGGGGGGGCTAACAGATGTGCCCGGCGGGGCTCAGATGTTTATGTGGGTCCTGGAGATCAAAACGGAGCAGTCCTCGGACCCTCATGCTTGCACAGGAAATGCTAAGCAATCTCTGCAGCCCAGTGCCCTGCTTTGGTCACATACCAGCTACGTGAACTGGGGCCTAGTTCTTGCTCTGTGTAACAGAGAGTCATGCCCACTCTTAGGGTGGCTTCAAGAGCACAATGTTAGGATCAATGGTGGCACCCAGCATGATGCCAGGCACAGGTGGTGCTGTTTTTCAGTAAGTGTGAATACCCCACCCTTCTCCTCAAGCCCTTTGTCCAGCCTGGTCTTTAATCCCAGCACTCAGGAGGCAGAGGTAGGAGGATCACCATGAGTTCGAGGCCACCTTGAGACTACAGAGTGAGTTCCAGGTCAGCCTGGGCTAGAGTGAGACTCTACCTCAAAAAAAATGAGGTATACAAAATAATAATTGAGCCGGGCGTGGTGGCGCACACCTTTAATCCCAGCACTCAGGAGGCAGAGGTAGGAGGATCACCATGAGTTCGAGGCCACCTTGAGACTACAGAGTGAATTCCAGGTCAGCCTGGGCCGGAGTGAGACCCTCTCTTGACAAGGTGAGCTCTCGCTGGAGATCCACTCATTCCTTGCAAAGTCACAGAACGTCAGTGCGCTCTGGGACACCAAATTCCTCAGCTTCAAAGCCTGACTGACATTTTTGTTTATTAATTTTTGGGGGTTTTTCAAGGTAGGGTCTCACTCTAGCTCAGGCTGACCTGGAATTCACTATGTAGTCTCAGGGTGGCCTTGAACTCACGGCGATCCTCCTACCTCTGCCTCCCGAGTGCTGCGATTAAAGGCGTGCGCCACCACGCCCGGCCATAGCTGGCATTTTTAGTACGCACCTCCACCCATCTCTGACAGATGAGACATCATCCAGTCTCCGCTTCTGGGGACTGGAAACACACACGCCTCTCGGAAGAAACTCTCAATTCCTGATTGTCTCAGCCACTGAAATCCACCATACGGAGCCCACTCCTGCATTTCTGCTGGAAACCAGGAGGGTCGGGTAGACGTCCTTTCAGGCATTCCAAGGCCACGCTCAGACGCTCTCATAGCACCCGACCTCATCTCCTGAGGCTAAACTTTCCACGGGCCTTTCTCCCTCACTGGGCTGTAGCACCTAGGAGGGCTCCAGCCTGTGGATCAATATAATCCAGCTATTTGGGAAGCTGAGGCAGGAGCATCACAAGTTCAAGGACAGTCTGAGCTAGAGCTATAGCTCAGTGGTAGAGTGTTTGCCTAGCATGCATAAGGCCTTGGGTTCAACTCCCAATACCAGTACCAAAAACAAACAGCACAACAGCTTGGGACCCAAATCCAATCTCCCTGGAAGAGCCTGACCTGCCCTGGGTGACAACGAACCCCCAGCTCACAGGACAGGCTCCTGGTCCGTGAATTGATCCGAATACTCCCCACAGGCGTGCCCAAGGCCAGAGGAAAATCTGGAGCTTCAACTGAAGACCACCATGGAGCGCCCTCCTTCCTTAGAGCAAGGCTGCAGGAGCCGCGGTGACAGCGTCTTGAGGGCAGCTAACCCATGCCCTGCCCTTTGATGCAGGATGCTTCATCTCCCAGCTCCCCAAGCCCTCTCACATCTGTCCAGCTATGTCTCCCTGCCCCCCACCTCATCCCAACACCAGCCTCTTTTTGGATAAACTATGCCAGAAAACCTCGTTCTGAACTCCGATACACTTCTTCCTCCCTTTAGTCTCTGCCCCAGTTTCCCGATTGTTAGTCTTTTTTCATTTTTGTGTGTGCATGTGTGTGCATGCGCGTGCATGTGTGTATATGCAGGCATGTGTGTATATGCGTGTGTATGCGTGTATATGTGCGTGCATGCGTGCATGCGTGCATGCGCGTGCATGCATGTATGTGAAGGACAGAGGTCAACATCAGTGTCTTCCTCAACTTCTCTCCACCTTTTTTTTTTTTTTTTTGAGAGAGAGAGAGTCAGAGAGAGAGAATGGGCGCACCAGCACCCTCTCAGCTGCTGTGAACGAACTCCAGATATACGTGCCCCCTTGTGGGCAAGTGCAGCATTGCACCCTTGCATCACTGCATCTGGCTAAACATGGGACCTGGAGAATCAAACAGGTCTTCTTAGGCTTCACAGGCAGGCGCCTTAACCACTAAGCCATCTCTGCAGCCTTCCACCTTAGTTTTTGAGAGACGGTCCCTCCCTGAAGCTAGAGCTCATTGATTCAGCAAGCTCCAGGGACTCCCTGTCTCTGCCTCCCCAGTGCTGGCATCACAGAGGACGTGCCACAATGCCTGGCTTTTACGTGGATGCTGGGGATTCAAACTCAGGTCCTCAGGCTTACAACGATAAGCACTTTATCAACTGAGCCATCTCCCAGCCTTAGTCTTTAAAGAAACAGAGGCTCTGAGAGGTTAGCTCACATGTTTAAACAGTCACTAGGCTGGTTAGCAAAGGTGCCAAGAGGCAAATTCATGTGGCCTGAACTCAGAGCCAGCAGGAGAGAAACCACACAGCGAGTTCTTCTGGACTGAACTCGCACTCAGCCTGGCACACTGTGCACACAGTCCAGAACCAGTGAATTAATAGCTTAATAGAAATTTTAACTGTGTGGGTCCCTGATCTTCAGCAAGCACACACAGCCCCTTAACCACACTGTGTTAGAAACGGAACCCTGGTCAGCAAGCCTTGTAGACAAGTGTGTTAACAGCCAAGCCATTTTTCTAGCCCTGCTGTTTATTTTTTATATTTAATTAAATTTTTTAATTTATTTGACAGAGAGGGAGAGAAACAGGCAGACAGAGAAAGAAAATGGTCACACCAGGGCCTTCAGCCACTGTAAACAAATTCCAGATGCATGTGCCACCTTGTGCATCTGGTTTATGTGGGTCCTGGGGAATCAAACCTGGGTCCTTTGGCTTCACAGGCAAGTGCCTTAACTGCTAAGCCATCTCTCCAGGCCCCCTGCTGTTTATTTTTTGAGACAAGGTTTCATGGAGCCAAGGCTGGCTTTGAACCCCTTGATCCTTCCTCCGCCAGAGTGCTGAGAACATAACCCCAACATGCAACAATGAGTAAATGTTTTCAACTTCCAAATGCCTCCATCAAAGCAAATTTGGCTCTTCAATTAGCACATTCCTTCATTAGGGTTGCTGTTTACCCTCACAGCTAAGCAGTCTCCCCTGGCTGAAGTGGGCCTCATTTTGCTATGCCTTCCCCTCAGAAAAGATGCCTGAATTCCAGAGGAATGTGTGAATTGAACACTCCACACATTTCTTTCAAAGGCTTCATTTTCCATCCACCTTCTTCACGCAATGAGTGGTTCTCTGGGAGGCAGAAGGTCTTGCTTAACCTGAGACGTAATTGCCCGTTAATGAATCCGCGGCTCTCTATGGCGGCTTCGGTTTTCAGATTGGATGTGTGGGGCGGGGGGCGCTGTTTGTTTTAGCCACAGTTTTCAGATGAGCAAGCTGGGGCCTGGAGTGATAAGGAAGCTTGTTCAACATCACGTGGGGAAATTTCAACCGTGGCAGGGACTTGATGGCCTCACCTCCGACTTAGTGGGAGCTCTCCTGCTCCTTGAGCCTGCGACCCACCTAAACATACACTTCTCTCCCATACCACCCACAATCCTGGGGTCTGCGTATGGGAACCCCAAAAAAACAGACGAAAGAGCTTCTCTTTGCTTTCTGTTGATGGTATGAAGGAAAACACGGTTTCCTTCTCAACTTGAGAGAGGCATTCCCCCTGCCCACTCCCTGGAGCTGGGCTTCTAAAATGCTCAGTGACTGGATCTCAACCAATACCTTACCACCCAACGCCCTTACAGAATGATCTGTCCAGGACAACACGCCCCCCACCATGGCACGGCTTAGCTCAAAGCGCAGGACTGAGGCAAGATGGAAAGATGAGGAACAATGAGGGACATGGAAAAGTAGAGGAAGCCCTCACCCTGGCATCCAGAGCACAGAAGCGAGCGTTCAGCACAACTAACACCTACTTAAGGCTGCCCCCTTTCCTGGCTCCCATCAGAAACAATAATGTCAGTCAAAAAGCCCCCTCAATAGGATGGCTCCAGAGGCGTCTTGGATGGGGTTGTTATAAACTGATAAGGTTAGACCAGAAACCACCAGGTTGCACAAGGGGTTGAAGGCAAGTGCTTTCCTTGTAAATGGGGTTTCTGGTTTTAATTTTTCACACTTGTATGATTTTTCCCCCATATCTTCTTTCCCCACTGGGCTAAAATCTTTCTGAGAACAGAGAGCACCTGTCCAGTTTTGCTCATTATACTTTTTTTTTGGCATGTGTCTACATTGTATATCTGTGTGTGTGTGTGTGTGTGTGTGTGTGTATGTGTGTGTGTGTGTGTTTGGAGTCCAGAAGTTGATGCTGGGTATCTGCCTTAGTTCTCCACCTTATTTTGTATTTTATTTTATTTATTTTATTTTTTTTTTAATTAATTATTTATTTATTAGAGAGAGGTAGAGACAGAGAGAAAGAGAGAGTGGGCATCCCAGGGCCTCTAGCCACTGCAAATGAACTCCAGACGCATGTGCCACCATGTGCATCTGGCTTACGTGGGACTCGGAGAATTGAACTGGGGTCCTTAGGTTTCGCAGGCATGCACCTTAACCGCTAAGCCATCTCTCCAGCCCTTTTTTTATTTTTGAGACAAGATCTTTCACTGAACCCACAGCTTACTGGTTTGGCTAGACTAGCAAGCCAGCAGCTCCTGGGAATCCTCCTGTTTGTACTCCTCCAGCAGTAGGTTTACATCTTTTACACGGGCGCTGGGGATCCGAACTCGGGTCCTCATGCTAACTCAGCAAGTACTTTACTGACTGAGCCATCTCCTCAGACCCTCTTTGGGCTTCAAATTCAATGCGTGGACCCCAGTAAAGAATCAAGAAAAAAGTATTGCCAATAGTCAATGTAAATAAAGCGTGTGCAACCACCAGAGCATCCTGTGTTCTATATCCACAGTGGAGACAGGGCCCTGCGCCACTGGACGGACACAGCCTTCACTCCCCATGGGGTACAGGTAACCCACAAAGGAGACGAGGACCAGACACAGGAAGTGGAGCAGGTAAGTGGAAAAGGCACCTGTGAAAGCAGGAATGTACGGGAGCGTGGGAGAGCCGCCACTTTCCAGCCACTGCCTGTCGCCGACCCTCAGTGTTGTTCTTTTACGCACCCTGTATGCTTTTTGCCCTGCTGTCCTTCTTAACACGGACGCTATAGGCCACCATCCCCACGTGCACATGGATGCTAACTCACACCTTAACCACCTGGCATGCATGCTCGGCCAGCCACGTCCTGAAGCTTAAAACCATTATGGGAGGGACTGGGACTATAGCTCATTTGGTAGAGTGCCCGCCAAGCCTGCATGAAGCCCTGGGCTTCATCCCCCACGCCACAGAAGCCAGGTGTGGCGATGCCTGCCTACCATCCCAGTACTTGAGAGGAAGAGGCAGGAGGGTTGAAAGTTCAAGGTCAATCTTGAATACATAGCTAGTGTGAGGCCAGCCTGGATGACATGAGACTCTTTTTCAGAGAGGGAGAAGAACAACACATGATTCTACAGGGCCGACCCCTATCCCTGGCCCACCAGCGTGTCCACACCTGTGGAACAGCTCACTTCTGCAGCATGCAAGCCCTTCTTTAACCCCGACAGCTGTCCCTAATCAGTTTCCTGTTCCTGACAAGCCAAGAGTTAAGAGGTCAGGTTGCGCGTGACACTTTTCTGTGGGCTTTTGTTTGCTGGATCAAAGTGTAAGCTCGTGAGTGTGTGGTCATTTTTTTTTTTTTTTTTCCTCATCTGAAACAGGGAGACGCATGCCAGCGCTTCTCTTGACAGTGCGTTTTAACTGAGAAGCCCCGTCGTGCCTCCCACCAGCCGCGCCCCCACCCCAGCCCAACTAGGCCTGTTCTTTGTTCCATAAAACAAACAGCTAGTTCCGCCTGCACACAGCCAACAAAAAGGTCTCTTGCCAAAGACATGCTTTCCTGTCGGACTGCTGCTGTCACTGATGCCCTTTGTTTGAAGTCACCAGATAGATGCACCAGACACCCACGGGGGCCTGCCGGCAGATCCCTATTGCCATAACCACCCCACACCAGCAAATAGTGGGACATGGGGCTCAAGAGGTAGCAGAGGTCACGGGGTCTATTCTGGGGGTGTCTTCTGCTGTTTGCTGAATCCACAGACTCCCCCTTACTCTCTACGAGCTGCATAGCACGTGTGCTGGGCCCTCCTTGCTTGTTCCTCTACTCCCTGCCCTTAGGGCATCTATCTGTTGCCACCTATGGGGTACCAGTCTCCATGCTGGCAACCATCTTGAATATCCCATCTCACCCTCAGCACAGCTCTGCGGGGTGTGCTCTGGTACTCTATTATTTTATAGATAAAGGACCTAAATGGCGCCACCTGTCACAACGCCAGGATTCAAGCTGAGTCCATCAGACCCCCCGAGCCCATGCCTCTAACCCAACACGGCAGGCTACGACCCCACCGTGTTCAGTTCCATGCTGAGCATGTGGGCACAGGCCCAGGAGCTCTTTCCTAGAGGCCTTTACTGTTCCTTTCCAGAACAGGCTCCGGATGGAGAAGACCACTCGGACCCACGAACCAAGCACAGCCCTCCAAGCGTTCTGCACAGCAACCTGTTGATAATGACTTTCTTGGCAAGAGCCACATTTGTGGTTCAAGACCCAACAGAGACAAGAGGAAGCTGTTTGGATTTGTTGTTAGTTGGCATGCCTGTTGCCCTCGTGATCCCATCCGAAGGCTCGCCACAATCAGCCTGTGAACACTCTCCCAGAAAAGACATGCTTGCTGCCTCTGCTCCCTCCACCCCGTCAGTCATCTTATCTCTGCTCGGCAGAGTTCACAAGGCTCCCGCTCCCCAGGCCGCTCCGCTCCCTTATCAGCTCTGACTTCACAAGCAGCATTGCTGAAGCATTCTTGGCCTTCTGGAAGCACGCTTTCATTTTTCTTGTCAATGAGTTGCTTCGTGTTATCCCAAAGTTACGCTTTCAGGTGAAAATAGACACTTTCCCTATTTTCTCACCCCTCCACTAATGTCACAATGGAGCTGGGACACTAATGATTTCTTTATTACAGGTCATTCACATTCCGGAAAGCTGTGCTGGTCATAATCTGAATCACAGTAGACACGTCCAGTGTCCAGCACCGCTTCTTGGCATGTAGAAACACCTTCCTCATTCAGTGCTCAACATGCAAAAGCTACCAAGGGTAGGATGGCTTTTACATTTTCCCAGTGTCCCTGAGGTGACACCTCCTTCCTTTCTTCCTGTGCCTGGGTGAAAAGGGCAAAAGTGGGCTGTTTCTAAGAGTCATCACCGCTAAGAACCAGAAGTTCCGGTTTTACCAGAAGTTTGGCAAGCAGGTATCAGACTTGAGGAATTCTCAACACAGAAGGGACAGGGACATCCTGAGCATAGGTCTCCAGGTCTTGGGAGTGGCTTTGGAGTCACTGCAACTCGCAGGTAATGACACCAGCACCCACTGGAAGGAAGGCTTGCTGACAGATGAACACAGTGAGAGAGCAAGAAGCATACTGAACTGTATAACACAAGCAAGGGCTGAGTGCTGGTGTCTGCGTTACACATGCACACGATGTCATTGATGCAGTTGTTGGATGAGGCAATGACAAGTGTCTTCACGGCTCCTGTCCTACCAGGAATGGGCGAAAAGTCCTAAGAAAGAGCAAAGAAAGCCATGGCATGCAGAGGAGACGGAGCGCTACTTTCTGGCTTTACGTTTAGCATTTTATAAGAAGCACATGGAGCGATTCAAGGGGATGGCAAAGGCGCCAGGCTCTGAGCTCATGCCTAGACAACTCAAGTTTCCAGGGAACACCCTTGGACAAAATCTGCGGGACATGGTGCCAGCTGAACACTGTGCACCATGGAGAGTGGCGGGAGGTCAGGAATCCAACACACCAGTTTGCAATTAGCTTAAAATGAAGACTCCTGGCCATTTAGCTCCAGCGAGAAAAGAACAGAAAGTTTATAGGGTTAGGTCCCTCCCCAGATAAAATGCGTCCTTCTCCATGCCTTCACACAATCTGTTCAAATCACGACCGTAAGGAGGAGTTTATCAGAAGATGGTGGTGAATGCCAAGGCCAGGTGCAGAGAATAGAGAGAGGACAAAGAGTGAGGGTGGTGGCAGAGGAGGGCTCTCTCACACCCGGGAATCCAACAGAACCTCAGCAGGGACCTAGAAGAAAAAGAACCCCACTCCTTCGTGTTTCCATCATACACCAGGCTGCTTGGCCTCCAGTGAGCGGCATGGAGCCTCCCCAGCCCTCCCTTCACACTCGCACGCTATGCAGTTACAAGTGGCCTCGAGAACAAGACGTCTCCAGATGAACCTACAAATGCGCAGTTTTGAAATGGCAAGAGCACAGGCATGTGAAAAGAACGGCGCTGGAGCCCCCGTTCCTGGCCTTGGAGATTTTTTTAAGTGACTTGCGGTGTTTACCCATCTATCAGAGACATTACATTTCATGTCATTCTCCCAAGCGCTGTGGCATGTGACTCCACGCCCTCCCACGCACACTGAGGACAGAAGCCTGGGTCTCTTCTCTTCTGAGCTCCGGCGCCCAGATCCATGTCATGCGTACACGTGGAGTGCAATAAATAGTTGCTAGCTGTTTAATATCCCTGGAAAGTTTCCAAGTACCTATTATAAGCACAGTCAAAAGAAATCCACTAAATGATACTTGAGGGTTCTAAAACCTGACAGCACGTTTGCTTGTGCACATGAGTATATCTATGTTTCGGTCAGAGAGTGAAGCTTACGGTCAATCAAAAGTCCTCAAAAGGCCACTCAAACTTAATCCCTAAAAATGAAAAGTCTAAAAAAAAAAAAAAAAAAAAAAAATAGATGCCAATGGCCTCCGTTCAGTTTAATTATGTAAATGTTTTTGAATCCCTTCACTCTGCCCACTGAGATCTTGACTCTTGGGTGTGTCATTTTGTACCTGAGCTCTCTCTGCCTGCACTGTGTGGTCTATAGCCTGGATGAGCACACTTTCTAGATCTTTCTGTTGGGAAAAACAAGCCAATAAAACAGAACCAAGAGTCCTGTCATTCATCAATAGGAAACTACTTTCTCACATCCATGTGTGACTCCCCCCCCCCCAGATCTCCTTCCCCAGTAACCTGTCAGAAGGAAAGGAGCAAGACGCATTGGTTCGGACATCGATGGATCTACTTACTGCTCTTTGGATCTCGACTTGTTAATATTTTCCCAAAAGAAGGGGTGGCATGATTGAACTTTATCACCACCAACTTCACTGCAAAATACCTAAGGCTGAGTCTTTTGTAAAAGATTCAGGTCATTAGCTCATAGTTGTGTTGATCCAAGAGAGCCCTGTAAGTACTGGCTTCTGCAGAGGATCTCGTGAACAGGATCACATGGAAGGAGAAAGAGAGAGAGAGAGAGAGAGAGAGAGTGAGTGTGTGTGTGTGTGTGTGTGTGTGTGTGTATAAAAGAGACTGCACTCACTCTAATAAACCACTCTCGCAGGAATGAAGCCATGCCTGTAAAACCTAACGTACCACCCAGGTCAGCATTAAGATCCAGGCTCCTAGATCCCACTTATTAAGGCTCCCACCGATATCTTCCAATGCAGTTAGACTGGGGTCATTCTCAGACAACCTTAGGAGTTATGTGTTGATGACAGAAAACCACAGGGGCCCTGAGCTCATATGGCCTGGGGGCTCTTTACTCACCACTGCCTTCTGGTCAGTAACAGCCACTTTGAACTATTACATGATACAAAAAACAAACTACATTTAAAAATTTTTTAAACTTTTTTAAAAGGGCTCGAAAGATGGCTTAGCAGTTAAGGCTCTTACCTGTGAAGCCTAAGGACCCAGTTTTGATTCCCCAGGACCCACATTTAAGCCAGATGCACAAGGTGGCACATGCATCTGGAGTTCGTTTGCACTGGCTAGAGGCCCTGGTGTGCCCATTGTCTCTATCTCTCTAGTAAATAATTTTAAAAACCAAACTGCTATGTCTCATTCACTTACAACGTTAGATTGAGGGAGAGGAGGTCTCGGGAAATGGCTCAGTGGGTAAGGCACTTGCGGCGTAAGATGGGGGACCCAAGTTTGCATCCCCAGCACCCGCAGAAGATACTGTCCACGTGGCAGGCATTTGTAATACCAGCCACTCCTGTGGGCAGGAAGGGAGATGGGGACTGCGGAGTCTGCTGAAGGGCAGAGGACAGCCAGCCTATTGAGAGTTGCAGTGAGCAATGTGAGACCCTGTCTCAAAGGAGATATAAAGTGAAGATTTCTGACCTCTGCATGTACTGTGACATTCGTACACACACTCTCAGACTGGAGACAAAGCTCCCAGCACAGGAACGTCTGAGAAAGCAAACCACAGCACACCACCATCCCGTTACTCATCTGCCTCTCAGCTACAATGGAAGCATTTTTACCCACGGGATCATAATAGCAAAAGGTGATACCTGTAGCATTCATAAAGCATGCCTTCTTATGTGCACCCCTTCATTAACTTGTTTAACCAACATGTGAGCACTGCCCTGTGCATAAATACGATGTGGAACTCAGTCATGCAAGGCAGGCAAGGGTGTGAGATGACAGGTGTACAAAGAGTGTCATAAGACAGGCCCCATTGAAGGACTGTCACTCATGGATGACCTCACGGAAGAGCTACCAAACCAAACTGCTATGTCTCATTCACTTACAACGTTAGATTGAGGGAGAGGAGGTCTCGGAAATGGCTCAGTGGGTAAGGCACTTGCGGCGTAAGATGGGGACCCAAGTTTGCATCCCCAGCACCCGCAGAAGATACTGTCCACGTGGCAGGCATTTGTAATACCAGCCACTCCTGTGGGCAGGAAGGGAGATGGGGACTGCGGAGTCTGCTGAAGGGCAGAGGACAGCCAGCCTATTGAGAGTTGCAGTGAGCAATGTGAGACCCTGTCTCAAAGGAGATATAAAGTGAAGATTTCTGACCTCTGCATGTACTGTGACATTCGTACACACACTCTCAGACTGGAGACAAAGCTCCCAGCACAGGAACGTCTGAGAAAGCAAACCACAGCACACCACCATCCATCCCGTTACTCATCTGCCTCTCAGCTACAATGGAAGCATTTTACCCACGGGATCATAATAGCAAAAGGTGATACCTGTAGCATTCATAAAGCATGCCTTCTTATGTGCACCCCTTCATTAACTTGTTTAACCAACATGTGAGCACTGCCCTGTGCATAAATTCGATGTGGAACTCAGTCATGCAAGGCAGGCAAGGGTGTGAGATGACAGGTGTACAAAGAGTGTCATAAGACAGGCCCCATTGAAGGACTGTCACTCATGGATGACCTCACGGAAGAGCTACCAAACAGGGTGCTTAAAAAAAAAAAAAAAAAAAAGGCTGAGAGATGGCTTAGTGGTAAAGGCACTTGCCTGCAAAGCTAAAGGACCCAGGTTCAACTCCCCAGGACCCAGGTAAGCCAGATGCACAAGGGGGTGCACACATCTGGAGTTCATTTGCAGTGGCTGGAGGCCCTGGCACATCCATTCTCTCTCTACCTGACCATTTTTGTCTCTCTTTCTAAAATAAATAAAAATAAAATATTTAAAAAAACACACTGGGCTAGAGAGATGGCTCAGTGGTTAAGGCATTTGCCTACAAAGCCTAATGACCTTGGTTTGAGTGCCCAGTACCCATATAAATCCAGATACACAAAGTGACACATGCATCTGGAGTTTGTTTGCAGTGGCTAGAGGCCCTGGCATGCCACCCCACTCCCCCGGGGCCTCTTTCTCTCTCTCAAATAAATAAATAAAAATTTTTAAATGACCATGTGCAGAGACTTCAATTAAAAGATTACAATGGTGGGGAATGAGTCAGAGGAGAGTGGATGGGTATGCTGGAGACACAGAATCAACTCAGTGGCTCATGAGAGCTGTTTGTTTCTTGCAGAAGAACCCAAGGTCTGTCTTATGTGTATAGCGTCCATTCTCTCCCTCTCATCATCTATCTATTCATCTCCCGTTCCTTTCCCTTCGCTACCTTCTCCCTAACTCTTCGCAGTGCTAGCATTCCCATTTTCATTCAGAGATGTGAAGTCATTGGGCCCCAAAGTTGCTTTACATGTTTTCGTAGGTAATCTAAAAACAGGAGAGGAGCTGGAGAGATGACTTAGCAGTTAAGGTATTTGCCTGCAAAGCCAAAGGACCCAGGTTCAATTCCCCAGGACCCATGTAAGCCAGAAGCACAAGGTGGCACATGCATCTGGAGTTCATTTGCAGTGGCTGGAGAAGCCCTGGAGTGCCCAGTCTCTCTCTCTCTGCCTATTTTGCTCTCTCTCTCTCTCAAATAAATAAATAAAAATTAAATTAAAAAAAAGAAAAGAAAAGAAAAAAGGAGAGGTGGAGAACTTTAGCAAAGACCTGATAATGTTGCTGTTCGTGGCCTCAGCACAGCAGAGGCTGACCCTGCCTCAGAGCAGCAGGAAGAAGACAGCCGATTCCAGAAGGTCACCACCTCAGTCCAGCTGAGTCAGCCTGGACCCTGGTTCTGACTCAGCCTTACTTCCGATTCCAATCACCTGACTCAGCCGCTCACGGATGCCTGAGCTCCTGAAGTCCCGGCCCTCCTCGCTCTGGCATGGTTGGCTGACTTCCCTCGTCAGACCTTTGCTTGTTCTAGAGGTCAAAAGATAGACCATGAGGACAGCTCTGTGTGACAGGGACACAAGGAGAGGGCAGGTGGCTAGGCACCTTTTAGAATGACTGTCCAGTGGACATGTTGCTGCCATTAGTGGCACAAGGGCTACTCTGCATGTTTATCTAGAAAGATCCTCTAGATAAATTAGGAGGGAAGGAAAATGTATTTGCCAGAAATGTGCTTGTATTGTTCTACCTTATGTGTTCATGCACAGTGCAATTTATTAAGGGAAGCTTTGGGGGCTGGAGCGGTGACTCAGCAGATTACAGTGCATGGTATGCAAGCGTGAGGACTTTAGCACCCATGTAAAAAGCCATGTGTGACCACACATGCCTGTAACCTGAGTGCTGAGGGAGGCAGAGACAGGAGACGCGCTGGAGCTTGCTGGTCAGTCAGTCTGAGTCGAGAGACACTGTCTCACGGAAACACAGCAGGAGTGTGGCGGAGGACACAGGGCACCTATGTGCGCTCACACATGTGCATACACCATACGTACACACACACATCACACATACCAAAAAGAAAGCAAGCAAGCCTTTTTTTAACTAAAGCAACTGTAAGACAAAAACTGCACAAAATTATAATCTGAATAGTGAGACTCAATGGCAAATGGTGACACTACATATATCCTCAAACACTTTTTAAAAATTTTTATTTTCATTTATGAGACAGAGAGATAGAAAGAGGGAGAGAGAGAATGGGTGCACCAGGGTCTCTAGCCACTGCAAACAAACTCCAGATGCATGCGCCACCATGTGCATCTGGCTTACATGGGTTTTGGGGAATCAAACCTAGATCCTTGGGCTTCGCAGGCAAGCGCCTTTGCCACTAAGCCATTTCTTCAGCCCCATTTACTCTTTTTTGTATGTGTATGCGTGTGGTGTGTGTGCTTGTTCATAGGTGCGTGTGTGCACATGCACGGGGGACAGAGGTTGACAAAGAGTGTCTTCCTCGATCACTCTCTTCCACCTTATTTAAGACAAAGTTTCTCACTTGAACTCAGAGCTCAGTGATTCATCTAATCTAGCCAGCCAGCTTGCCCCAGGAATCCTCCATCTCTGCCTTCCAAGCACTGGGGTGAGAGGCATGTGGTCATGCCTACCTGACATTTACATGGGGACTAAGGATCTAAACTCAGGTCCTCATGCTTATACAGCAAGCACTTTACTAACTGAGCCAGCCCTCAACTACCTATGTTTTAATTTTTTTTTTGAGACATACACAGAGAGAGAGAGAGAGACAGACAGAATAGGTACACCAGAGCCTCCAGCTACTGCAAATGAGCTCCAGACACATGCAACCACCTTGTATATCTGGCGTACATGGGTCCTGGGGAATCAAACTTGGGTCCTTTGGCTTTGCAGGCAAGCACCTTAACTGCTAAGCCATCCCTCCAGCCCTCTCAACTACCTACTTTTAACACGAAGATGTGATTGAATTGTGAACCATCCATTCTTACCCCATTTTTATCCTGTGGCTGGAAATGGTGAAAGGTGATGTGTCCGTGTAGTAACAGTATTTCTGCTGCCAAGTGGAGAAAGAGACTTCTCTTTCTGGAGCAGACCTGCATTTGCCATTTTTAAATATTTCTAGCAAGTATGCATTTTTCCCCAAGATTCCAGGAAATAGTCACCACGCTAAACTAAATGACAAGCCATAAGGCAAACGTCAACAAACGTACAAATATTGCAATCATGAGTGTATTCTCTGATTAAAACAGAGGCCAACTAGAAATCAACAAAATAAAGACAACCGTGAGCCGGGCAGACGTTCCGCGAGTCAACTGCTGACCTTGTGAGCATTAGAAGAAGTTTGATTCTCAGAACCACATAAAAAAGCCAGGCATGGTGGCACACACTGGAATTCCAAGCACCAAGAGGGCAAGGACAGGAGGATCCTTGGCACTCACTGGCCTGCCTAGCCTAATTGGCAAGCCCCAGACCAATGAGAAACGTGTCTCCAAAAAAAGAGGGACTAGGGCTGGAGAGATGACTTAGTGGTTAAGGCGCATGCCTGCAAAGCCTAAGGACCAGGTTCAATTTTCCAAGTCCCATGTAATTCAGATGCACATGGTGGCACATGTGTCTGGAGTTCATTTGCAGTGGCTGGAGGCCATTCTCCCTCTCTCCCCCCTTCTCTCTCCGTCTCTAATAAATAAAAATAAAAATAAAAAAAAAAAAAAAAAGATAGAGGAACTGGAGAGATGGCTCAGCAGTTAAAAGCACTTGCTTGTAAAACCTGACAGCCTGTTTTTGATTACACAGTCCCCACACAAAGAGGTGCATATATCTGGAGTTTATTTGCAGCAACAAGAAGCCCTGGCACGCCCATACTCATTCTCACTCTGTCTCCCTCTCTCTCAAATAAATTAATAAAGTTATTTTTTAAAAGAAGAAAGGTAGATATAATTCCTGAGGAACAACACTCAAGGTTGTCCTCTGGCCTCCACATGTATGTGCACATGGCTAAGTGTGCACTTCACCCTACACATGAACACACATAACACGTATTCTATGAAAATGGCAGAAAAACACCCCAACACTAAGAAATTAAACAGCATACTTCTAAATAATCCATAGGTCAAAGAGGTGCTTCAAGGAAAAAAAATACATTTACGTGAGTGAAAATTCAAATGTATAGTACAAAATGCTTTCGTTAGAAAAGAGGAAACGTCTGCATTCAGTCATCTCAGCTCTGACCTCAGTGAACCTGGAAAGGATGAGAAATGAGACCTGGGAGCAATCAGAAGGAAGGAAATAATAAAGGTAGGGGCAGAAGCCAGTGAGATTGCACAGAGCAGAAACAATAGGAGGAAAGCCAATGGAACAAAAAGGTGATTCTTTAAAACATCACCATGACTGGCAGCCGTCTGGCATGCATAACAATGGAAAAATGATGAAATCCAAATTACTCATATTAGGAGTGAAATTTATATCACCGCAGTCAACCAAAGCCCAGAGGAGGGCAGAGGGGCAGAGTGAGAACTGCACACATGAGCTTGATGACTCGGGTCACGTGAGTCCATTTTCCCAACAGCAAAAACTACCATGATTCACATAATATGAAATAAACTGGAAAATCCCGTAAGTAGAAAGAAAATTTAATCCGTACTTTTACAATGTGCCAAAAAGAAACTGTCAGGTCAAACAGTTTCGCTGCAGAGTTTAGATTAGTTTAGTACAGAAAGAGAGAGAGAAAGAGGCAGAGAGAATGGGTGTACCAGGGCCTCTAGCCATTGCAAAAGAACTCCAGATGCATGTTCCATTTTGTGCATCTGGTTTGCATGGATACTGGGAAATCGAACCTGGGTCCTTTGGCTTCACATGCAAGCACCTTAACTGCTAAGCACCATTCCAGCCCTTACTAAACATTTAAGAAAAGAACAAACACTAAATCTACACAGCTTCTCCTAGAACATAGAATAAGTACTTCTCAATTCATTTAATAAAGCCAATATTACATGCTATCAAAACCCAAATAATAGTACCTCCCCCAAAGTAAAAAAGATGTATGGATGAATATGTCTTAAACAGAAACAAAAATCTTCATATTAGCAAATGTAATTCAACAATCTATAAAATATATATATACAGTATGACCAAGTGAAGTTGATTTCAGGAATGCTAGACAGGCTTGATATTTCAAAATCAGGAGTGGGGAAATCACATGAGCATATAGATGCAGAGAAAGCATTTGACAAAATCTGATACTATTTGTGTTAAAAAAAAAAAAAAAAAAAAAAAGAACAAGAAGAGACTCCCAGAAAATTACAGAGGAAAACATCTTCGTTTTGATAATATCTACAAATGGCCTGTAATTAACATGATACGCATCAGAAGAGATTAAATGCTTTTCCTGGAGATTGAAACCACACAAGGGTCTGCTCTGACCACTGTGGTATGCACAGTACCAGAAGTGCTAGCATGTGTCATAAGGCAAGACAGAGAGAAGACACACACAGAACAGAAAGGAAGAAACAAAATGGTCCCCATCTGCAATACTAAGACTGCACAGAATATCCAAGGAATCTACTGTCCCTATTCCACATAAGGATTGAAATATACAACTGTATTTCCTGTCGTGTTGGCAATGAACACATGGATACTGAAATTTTTAAATATCACTTATCATCCAAAAATGAACATTTAGATATCAGCATAACAAAACAAAACACAGACAGACTTGTATGTTTAAAAATACCAGATCTCGGCAGAAGGGATGGGTCACATAAAGTATGCACATCTCAAGCCTGAATATCCTCAGACTCCATGTCACCAGATGGAAGCCATTACAGGCTTCTGTAACTCCAGCACGGTGACAGTGAGGGGGGAGTCAGAGATGGGAGAATTTCCCCATGGTCCATGGTGAACATCACAAATAGAACAGCAGCAGAGTGTGAGGTCCTGGGTTAGACCCTAATCCCTCAAGAATTCCAAAGAAGAAGGGAGGGAGGAAGGAAGCAAGGAAAGAAGGAATTTAAACTATCATTCAACCCAGTAATTGTACTCCTAGACATTTATCACAGAAAAAAATTAAAGCTCATAAAACCTAATAGCCCAGGTTCAATTCTCCAGTGCCCATATGAAGCCAGATTCACCAAGTGGGGCATGCATCTGGAGTTTGTTTGCAGTTTTCAGTGGCAGGAGGCCCTGGCATATGTGTGCTCACGCTCTCTCTTTCTCGCTTTCTAAATGAATATAAAATTTTAAGGCTGGGGGCTGGAGAGATGTGGCTCAGCAGTTAAGGCACTTGCCTGTAAAGCCAAAGGACCCAGGTTTGATTCCCCAGGACCCACGTAAGCCAGATGCACAAGGTGGGACATGCGTCTGGAGTTTGCTTGCAATGTCTGGAAGCCCTGGCATGCCCATTTTCTCTCTCTCTCTCTCTCTCTCTCTCTTTCCCTCTGCCTATTTCTCTCCTTCTCTCAAATAAATAAATAAAATGAAATTTTTTTTAAAGTTTAGGGATGGAGAAGATGTTTGTAGATGGGATGAAGAGCACACCAGGGGCGGGAACAGAGGAGCATAGCTATAAAAAGGGCCGTGGGGGCGCACACCTTTAATCCCAGCACTCGGGAGGCAGAGGTAGGAGCATCACCATGAGTTCGAGGCCACCCTGAGACTACATAGTGAATTCCAGGTCAGCCGGGGCCAGAGTGAGACCCTACCTTGGAAAACAAAAAAAAAAAAAAAAAAAAAAAAAAAAGGTGGCAATGAAAGCCAGGCATGGTGGCTCCACCTAGAATCTCAGCACTTGGGAGGGAGGGATCACTGGGAGTTCAAGGGCAGCCTGGGCTACATAGTGAGTTCCAGGTCAGTCTGGGCTAGAGTGAAACCCTGCCTCAAAAGAACAAAGGATGTATGGGGGAGTCCTGGGGGAGATGTAAGTGTTCTGTGTCTTTACTTTGCTGATGTCACCACCATGTGCTGTTTCTTATCGTTTTCAATGTGTTGCATTTGGGAGAAACAGAAGAAAACATCAAATCTATGTCATTTTGCAACAAGTGCATATGACTTTACAATTATCCTGTTAAAAACCGAGAGCATACCATCTCTTTACAAGAGTATAACTTCTCAGCTAGAGCATGTGATTTAAAAATAATAATAAACAGCAGGCTGGAGAGGTGGCTTAGTGGTTAAGGCACTTGCCTGCAAAGCCTAAGGACCCATGTTTGACTCTCCAGGTCCCATGTTAGCCAGATGCACAAGGTGACGCATGCACAGGGTCACACGTGAGCACAAAGTGGCACACAACATCTGAAGTTCGATTACAGTGGCTGGAGGCCCTGGAGCACCAATTCTCTTGTGCATGCATGCTCTCTCTCATAAAAAAAGAAAAAAGTCCGGAAGCTGGGCATGGTGGTGCACACCTTTAATCCCAGCACTCGGGAGGCAAAAGTAGGAGGATTGCTGTGAGCTTGATGTCAGCCTCAGTAATAATAATAAAATAATAATAATAATAATAATAATAATAATAATAATAATAATAGCCAGGTGTGTTGTTGCACACCTTTAATCCCAGCACTTGGGAGGCAGAGGTAGAAGGATTGCTACGAGACTGAGGCCATCCTGAGACTACACAGTGAATTCCAGGTCAGTCTGGGGTCGAGTGAAACTCTACCTCGAAAACACCAAAAAAAAATAATAATAATACTAATAATAAACATTGGTTTTGTTCTCCAGGGTGGGATCTGGCTCTCTTAAGTTCTTGGAAACCTTTCTAATGACACCTCCACACACTCTTGCCCAAAGGCCAGAAGAGATGCTTCAGTGCATTGGAACAAGGTCCTTTCCTCCACAGACAAAAGCACCCAAAGTCCTCACACCTACCTTCAGTGCAATGCATAGAGACACCCTAGAAATATGAAGCACGGAGCTGACCTGTCTCGGGTGACAAAGGCTTCATATTCCCTTCACACACTTTGTGCTTTATTTAAAAAAAAATTATCTGCCAATCATGTATTTCTAAGATCCACAGAACAGGCCCTGCCTGCCACCATTCTTGAGGGTAAACTTGGACCAATCTTTCTGGAACAGAAACCCCATTTGGCATGATGTGAGCTCACAGCTTACCCTCCGTCTTTTCTGCCCTCCTCTTTTCACATTCATCTTTTCTCCCTCTGCTTAGGAGACACTTGGCTCTGACTCACTTCCTGATGCAACCAGCTCCTGCACTATATAACCCTCCTCTCCCCCTCGCCTCCCCCATGTCTTCTCCCCCTTGCCAACATTGACCTTCTCATTTTTATCACACCAACCTGCTAGCATCCCTTCTACCAATTTCTTTCTTTAAAAAAAAATCATTTTTTATTTATTTAAGAGAGAAAGAAAGGGGCAGGGGGAGAGAGACAGAGAGTGCCAGGGCCTCCAGCCACTGCAAATAAACTCCAGATATGTGCACCCCTTGTGCATCTGGCTTACATGGGTCCTGGGGAATCAAACCTGGGTCCTTTGGCTTTGCAGGCATGCACCTTAACCACTAAGCTGTCTCTCCAGCCCCCTTCTACCATTTTCTGATGGTGTTTCTGTGGCTCAGTCCCAGCCTTCACCTGCCTAGCTCCAGCCCTCCTCCTCCTCACCCTCCTCTTTCTAGCTTGCTCTCTTTTCCATTCCCTTCCTCAACACCCTCTCATCTTGGGCCAACCACCTTCTCCAAAAATAGCTGTGTGTTTATGGAGCACGTATTTGTTGGCTGGGTAAACGTGCCAGTCTCTTGGTGAAAGCAAGCAAGCGGGGGCCCTTCTTGGAGAACTGGGGAAGGAGAGGGGCGGCTACACTTCTATAGTGCTTGGCGGCTCTTGACAGGGAACTGACTGCGTCCTGCTTCTGAGATAAGTAGGTAGAACTACGGCCTACCTAACACCCCGTTAGGAAAGATCATTAGGCGCCCTTTGGCAGTCTAAGCCTACCCAGCAGCAACCAGGATCCTGAGGCCAGCTTTCCACCCACACCACGGGCAGTGTGGCCCCGGGGCTGACTGCATATCAGGAAAGGATGCCAGCATTGTCTATGGTAAGAGGGCACGCCTTCCAACAACAGGGGCAGTGCACTATTGGCTTGACAGCAGGAAGTGCGATCAATTCAACCTTCAAGGTTAGGGTTCAGAACTGCTCAAGAAATAATGGATCGAGGGCTGGTGAGATGGCTTGGTGGTTAAGACCACTTCCTGTGTAAGCATGAGGGTCGGAGAGACCACTCCACCATGAACCCCAAGACACATACAAACAGCTGGGCATAGCCACACACATTTGTAAACCTAGTCCCATAGGGACCGGAGACCCGAGACTCACCAGAGCTTGCGGGGTGGGGAAGGGTGGGTGGAACAGCAAGCTCCAGGATCAGGAAGGGAATAGGTCAAAGTAAGAACTGACCAGGCGTGGTGGCACACTCCCAGCTCTCAGGAAGCAGAGGTAGGAGGATCCCTGGGTTCGAGGCCAGCCTGGGACTACAGAGTGAGTTCCAGGTCAGCCTGAGCTAGAGTGAGACCCTACCTCAAAAAGGAAGGAAGGAAGGAAGGAAGGAAGGAAGGAAGGAAGGAAGGAAGGAAGGAAGGAAGGAAGGAAGGAAGGAAGGAGGGAGGGAGGGAGGGAGGAAGGAAGGAAGGAAGGAAGGAAGGAAGGAAGGAAGGAAGGAAATAAAAAGAAGGGGAGGGAGGGAGGCTGAGGGAGGGAGGGAGGAGGGAGGGAGGGATTGTAGGAAGGCAACCAAAATAAATAAGAACAGGCTGAAGCGTCATGAAATTGTACACCCATTACTCTACTCCTGCCACCGTACTGCATGGGCACATACATGTACATACACCACACATATGGAGGAAAGGAAGGAAAATAAGAGAAGGAAGAGGAGGAGGAAGAAGAGGAAAAGGAAAGGGACTTATGAGCAGAGGATGTGTCTCCACTGGCAGAGTCCTTGTCTAGCATGTACGACACTGTTGGTGTGGTTCCAACCTCTATAAACCATGTGAGATTGTTTCATACCTGGAATCCCAGCACTTGGGATACATGAGACTGCCCCATTAAAAAGAAGGAGGAGAAGAAGGAGAAGGAGGAGGAGGAGAAGAATATTTACAATAAAAGCATCGTGGCAGGGGAGGATGAGAGAACCGTATCTCCTGGCACACCTTGCCAATCCCAAATGCTATTCTGCCGCCTCTCCTACAGGGCAACTTGGTCATCCTGCCATGGTGAGCCGTCTGCACATAAAGCAGGCTCCCTGACCCTGTGTGACGCTGTTGTCTCCAGAACACTGACACAGTTGAGCAAACCTTCCTGGCTTGCCGCCAGGATGCAGTCAAGACTGGATGTATATGAGTATCAGTCATAAACTCAGAGACAGCATTCACTTCTAAACAAAGCAGTTCTTTCTGGGATGGTATCCTGTTAGTTAAATGCCAGAACAGTTGTCACCCATTTCTCCCAGCGTTTGGTCAAGGTCATTACTGCTGGCTGCGCCCAGGCAGAGTCAGTTATTAACCCAGAGTCTCTACAGAGTCTGAGCCAGCCTCAGCACTCTCTACCTGCCGGCCCTGGTTTTTTCCAGACTGAGCTGCAGGAAGTGTGTGACACACAGCAGAGGCCGTCAACTGTGGCTCGAAAGTGATCGAGACAGATACAGGAGGCAAAGCTGAGGAGGGCTGGTGAGGGACATCTTGTGACAGTATGGGTAGAAGGGAGAACCACCGACAGGGCAGGGGTCGGAAACCAAGTAAGATAAGAGCCGTGGGAATTCTCTCACACAAGTCACGGGCTTAGAGAAACAAACAACCCCAGACCGAGCAGAAAGGTCTGTGCAGAGCAGGTGCGATCCAAACAGCATGCTAGTCCTCTGGGTTTGGCATACACGGAGCTCAAGTTCAGGGTCAGATGCACAAGTTTAACTGCTTCAGAGGATTGCTCCGTATAGACCATCTCACTGCCCATTTCCCAGAGCCTACTAATGTCTTCATTCTTGTTCCAAAGACACGAAGAACTCAGTATGTCCCAATTAAATGTTCCACTCTGCCTTCCTTATGCCTCCCCAACAGGGCCTGGCCACAGGCTCCTTCAAGTCCTTGGACAATTTGAGGGTGAGAGAGACAAGGTTTTGTTTTGTTTTTTTTTAAATGAGAGAGAATTGGCAAGCCAGAACCTCCAGCCACTGCAATTGAACTCCAAATGCACGCGCTACCTTGTGCTCATGTGCACCCTATGTGCTTGTATCATCTTGTGTGTCTGGCTTATGTGGGATCTAGAGAATCAAACATGGGACCTTGGGCTTCACAGGCAAGCGCCTTAACTGCTGCTAAACCATCTCTCCAGCCCGGGGCAAGGTTTTCATATCCTCCCCCACCCAACGTTCTCAGATCCTTCTCTAATGCCACAGTTTCTGGGCCCTGTCACTTATCTGCCTGATTTCTTTATAGTCAACTTTGTTCCAAGAAGTCTTTGAAGCACACGCAGGCATCTCTCTCCCCATCCACTCCCAGCGTACTGACTGTAAGTGGACTCAGAGTTTCCTGAAATCCAGACAGAGCCAGTGTTTCTCCCGTCCGGACCACACACTTGAGCAACATGTGCAGAGACTCAACCCATCACACAAAAGGCAGGAACAAGGGGGAATGTTGAAAGGAGAAATCTGTGCGCTTGGCTCTCTTCTCCACTGCTTTCGTATCCCCAGGGGACAAGGCCATCCCACATCATTTCCTGAAGAAAGGACACACCCCTCCCTAATGGACGCCTACTCACAACATGGTCTTGTTTTATTCCTGCCTAGGAGAACAGCTGCATTCTCCCTGGGAAACCAACACCTTGCCTTCTAGTTATCATTCCCAAAACTAACCTAACGACACTGGCTCAAACAAGTCCCTTCCTCAGATGACGGCTGCCGGGCAGGACTTTTCCACTGTGCCTGGCAGTCGTTCGACACACATGGCACTCTTACAACTCACTAAACCATATCTAATTACCTCAGTTCTGACACACATTTCCAGAATCCTGACGTGTGGTCACCACGGACGGACTCATGACTTACAACTCACTAAACCATATCTAATTACCTCAGAGGGGCTGGAGGGATGGCTTAGCAGTTAAGGCGTTTGCCTGCAAAGCCAAAGGACCCAGGTTTGACTCTCAGCTGCGTGAAATAACATTTATTGTCCAATTCAGGACCCATGTTAGTCAGATGCACAAAAAGGGGGCAAAGGTCTAGCAGTTGAGGCTCTGCATTTAATCCATAGTATCACCAAAAATAAAAAAATAGGACAGGAGAAATGGCTTATGGTTAAGGCATTTGCCTGCAAAGCCGGGACCCAGGTTTGATTCCCATTCCAGATCTCTGCATCTGGAGTTCGTTTCTGCCTGGAGGCCCTTCTCTATCAAATATATAAATAAATAAATAAATAAATAAGTAATATTTTTAAAAAAAATAATCTTATTACTACCTCAGAGGCCATCTACTACTTTCTGCCCAGGCCTATGCAACATGAAAAGGGACCACAAAGCTGCACCAAAGTGTGGCTCACCAGGACAACTGAGTGGTCAGCCCACTGCTTCTTACCTGATGGGTTTAGATGGGTTTAGAGCTCATGACATTTTACATTTTCCACTCAAAATGATCAAAAAAAAAATGCCAATTTTTTTCCACCAAATAGAAATCTATTTAATGATATTGGCAAGCCTTTAGAAAAAATACTCCCCAGGCATTGCTGAGAGGGTCAGAGAGTGTATCGCAGATGAAGCAGGCTTTCTGATCAGGAAGTCACTTCCTTTCAGACATTAGGGATTCAACTGTCTGCAACGTTAATGGTCGCCATGGTCACGTCTGGATATTTAAATAGCTTCTCTCAGTGCACAGCCCAGTCCATGGCTTGACCATATCCACATGTGAGAGTGTGCCCTCAGTGAGGGGCCAGAGCTCCTTCCTCACACGGTTGGATGCCAAGAGGTGCCCATGGCGGAGCTGAAATCGCAGAATAACCATCCTACTCAGAAAGGCTTTGAAGTGTTTAAAGGTATTTGCAATCCTGACTTAACTGGCAAGAAAAAGAAAAAACTATCCGAAAACCAACATGCCCCATCAACTCTCATCCACTTCCTAATCACAGTTTGTTTTACAAAGTCAGGTGAAAGCCAAGCCTCCAAGAAATGAGACCTTTCATGGTTCCTTCCCCTTCCCCACAGGAACCAGAAAGGGACAGGTATGAAAAACAAAGTGGGGGCTGGAGGGATGGCTTAGCGGGTAAGGTGCTTGGCCTGCAAAGCCAAAGGACCTTGGTTTGATTCCCCAGGACCCACATAAGCCAGATGCACACGAGGGCACATGCATCTGGAGTTCATTTGCAATGGCTGGAAACCCTGGTACACCCATTCTCCACCCCCCCCCACCTCTGCCTCTTTCCCTCCCTCAAATAAATAAAAAAGAAAAAAATGTTTCCAAAAAAAATGGAATGGGCTAGACAGATGGCTTAATGGTTAAGGTGCTTGCCTATGAAGCCAAAGGACCCAGGTTTAATTCCCTAAGACCCACATAAGCCAGCTGTACAAGGGGGCACATGTGTCTGGAGTTTGTTTGCAGTGGCTAGAAACCCTGGCACACCAATTATCTCTGTCTGTCTCCTCCCTCTCTCTCTCTGCTTGCAAATAAATTAAATTAAAAATTATTTAAGCCAAGTGTGGTGGCGCATACCTTTAATTCCAGCACTTGGGAGGCAGAGGTAGGAGGATCACTGTGAGTTCAAGATCACCTTGAGTCTACATAGTGAATTCTAGGTCAGCCTGGGCTAGAGTGAGACCCTACCTCAAAAAAAACAAACAACAACAACAAAAATTATTTAAAAAAAAAAAAAACAGAAGAGACCTCAGAGTACAGGCTTCCCTCTTAAGGTGAGAATTTCATTTTATTTGGAGAGCGCAAAGCAGGATCCCATTCATGGAAGGAATAAATGCAAGTCAACCCGCGTCTGTCCTGGTCTTTCTCTCTCTCCCTTTACCTTTAAGAACAGAGCCCCTAAGATGTTCCATGTGAGCTGCTTTCTACCAGCTTCTACCTCATCTCATACCAGACTTGCCTCTGCTCTGCACAGCCCGGCCTCGCTGGCTTTTCACAAGCACTCTGAAGAGGCCACACATTGCTGAAGTGAGTCCTTTACACACACTTTTCTCTGCTTGCTTGCACAGGTCCCCGTGTGTGCGTGTGTGTGTGTGTGTGTGTGCGTGCGTGCGTGCGCGCATGACAATCCCAGGTGTTGTTCCTTGGAACATTATCCCCATTATTTTGAGGCAGGTTCTCTCCTGGGCTTGGAGCTCATCTAAGTAATCTAGACGGGCTGGCCAGAGAGCACCAGGGAGCCAGCTCCCTCTGCCTCCCTAGTCTGAGATGACAAGTGTGCATCATCACACTGGGCATTTGATGTGGGTTTTGGGGATTCAACTCAGATTCTCATGTTTGCAAAGAAAGTGTTCACCAGACTGAGCCACCTCCCCTGCTTTTTTGTTGTTTTGAGAGAGAGAGCGAGAAAAACTGGGTGTGCCAGCGGCCTCTCAGCCACTGGGAACAAAGTCCAGATGTGTGTGTCCCCTTCTGGGCAAGTGTGGCATTGCGGGCTGTGTCACTTTATGTCTGGCTAAACCTGGGACCTGGAGAATCAAACGGGTGTTCTTAGGCTTTGCAGGAAGGCGCCTTAACCTCTAAGCCATCTCTCCAGCCCCCTGCTTTTGTTTTTAATCCAGGTAATTTCAGTTAACCCTTAAGATCTCCATTTTCCTTAGGAAACTTTCCCCTCCTCCCTTCCTCTCTTCCTTCCTTCTTCCCTTTTCCCCTTCCCCCTCCCTCCTCCCTTCTTTCACCAACCACAAAGCACTTACCACAATGGAATTACATATGCACACATGAGATTATCTGAATAGAGCCCGCCTCATCCCTTGGGTCCCTTTGACCCTATAGCCCAGTCAGTACCTGACACAAATGACTGCTCCACAGATGTTTGCTTATTAATGAATGACCATGAATGAACTATTTACTGGTCAGGCTTCAAAACCTGCTTCATTGATCCTTTCCCAGTAATTAGAAATTGAGATGGACTCCTTACCATCAAACTTGGAGAGCTACTCAGCTGTTCCCCTGGCCTCTCTCCATCAGTGGCAGGAGGCAAGCAAGCCCTCTGCTCCCCCGACCCAGCCAGGGTAAGGCTTGAGTAAATCAGAAAGGTGCAGACCACGTGTCTCTGAGACCAGGTTGTTCTGTGGGTCTTCCTGAGGCCAGCACAGATGTCATACCTCCTTCCCCACCCAATTAAGTCTCAACACTTCCTCTTCTCGCTGCATGTGAATTTGCTGTGATTTTGTGACTTTCTGGGTCAAACTGAGTGCTCTGGGTGTCCTGAAGCCCTGTCCCTGGCTGCCCACTGGAACTGCTGGAACACGCCAGCCTGGTTACTCGCGGTCACTAAAAGGCAAACGTCTGGGCAGGAGTCCTCAGACACAAGTCCTCAGTAGCTCTACTTGAAAGCCAAACTTCTCCCAACACGATGGCAATAACTAAACTTTGTACCCAAAGTCACAGCAGGACATGGGAAGAGGCCGCCCTTACTGTGGTCTTCCTTGTGCTGATGACAAGAAGCAACTCAAGGAAGGGTTCACTCTGGCCCGCGGTTTGAGAGTGCAGCCCATCGAGGCTGGGAAAGCTCGGAGGCAGGAGAGTGAGGCAGTGGCTAGTCAGGAGCCGAGAGAGAGATGGAGGCTGGCGCCCAGCTTGCTCTGTTTTAGTCAGTCCAGGACCTCAGCCCGTGGAATGAATGGAGCCACCTACAGTCAGGGCAGGTCTTCCACCTGAATGACGCAAGCAAGAAACTCCCTCACAGACATTCGCACACATGTGTTTCTAGGTGATTCTAGAGCATGTCACGTTAATGTCAGTATTACTCACCATATCAGGAAAGTCAGACCCTCTTTATAAGTATTTCATTTTATGAAGACCCACCCTCTGGAAATCTTAACAGGAAGTGCAATCTAATCTTTTTTTTTTTTTTTTTTTTTTTTTTTTGCTTGTTTGCATTTTGAGATAAGGTCTCATGTACCTCTGGCCTCTCGCTATGTAACGGAGGATGACCTTGAACTCCTGGTCTTCTGTCTCTACCTCCCAAGTGCTAGGACACAGCATGCCTCAGCACAGCTGGTCCATGCTGTGATATGGATGGAGCCCCAGGGCCTTTTACATGAGACACACTCTACCAGCCCCTTAATTGATTTTTTAAATGTATTTTAATTCATTTCTATGGTCGATATTCTTTTTTAATCTTATGCTTTGAGAATTTAAACTTTGTAGCCAGGTTCACTGTGAATCAGTTTCACAAAAAGCTGTTGAAAAGGTCAGATTTACAGTACATTAATGTCCAAGAGCTCTTGGAGAGATCAGGGAAAGGGGAAATTTGTTTTCATTTCTATTTTCGAAACAGTTGGTAGCGTGTCAAGTCACAGAACCAATGAGCTATTTCTCTCCTTGATTTTGCTACGCAGAGCCATAAGCCTGGGTCATCGACCCCTCGCAGACCTTAGCCAGAGCACCTACCACTTTGTGATCATTTTATTTACACATCTTTCTCCCCTCAAGACCACAGAGGACCCCCTGAACGCCACACCATGGCTCGTCTGCCTTACAGTCTCCGTGACTCACACGATGACGACACACAGAACAACGAAGACATTCATGACACACCTCACATCCGGGACTCCCACAGCGAGTGGCCCCGAGCAGCTCAATTAAAGCACCAGAGAGGGTCCCAGGGATGCTGTCTCCTGACGCACCAGTGTCCAGGCCCTGAGGCTTTCTCCTGTCAGGCATGTCCTTCGGGATTGGGGCCACACAGCAGAGCATTCAAACCCTATACTAGGCCTCTAATGTATGTGCTCTTTAATCAACACGGGATATAGAAAACTGATACGATATTAAAGAGCCATTGAGAGGAGATAGCGTCAAGGAGAATGCTACAGAGAGATCTTTCTTCTTTTCTTTTTTTCTTTTTTTTTTTTTTTTTTTTGAAGCAAGCCCAACAGATTGGCCTTTTTTTTTTTTTTTATAATGTGTGTGAGAGAGAAAGAGAATTGGCACACCAGGGCCTTCAATCACTGTAATTGAACTCCAGACATGTGTGCCACCTTGGGCACATGTGCGACTTGCATGCTTGCATCACCACTTGCATCTAGCTTACGTGGGATCTGAAGAGTCGAACATGGGTCCTTACGCTTTGCAGGCAAGTGCCTTAACCTTTAAGCCATCCCTCCAGCCCTCTTGTTTGCATGTAGTGTACGTGTGTGTGTGTGTGTGTGTGTGTGTGTGTGTGTGTTTATAGATGTGTGTTCATGTGCATGTGAAAGCCAGAGTTTGGAACCAGGTATCTTCCTAGGCTGTTCTCCACCTTTTTTGTTGGCATGCATGTGTGTGCATGTGTGGGTACATGTGTGTGTTCAAGCCTGTGTGTGCACATGCATATGGAGACCAGATGTTAATGTCAGGTGTCTCCTCAGACCAATTCCAGTAGACTAGCCAGCTAGTGAGCCCTAGAGACCCTCCTGTCCATGCGCCTCTAGTTCTGGGCATTCACCACCAATCCAAGCATTTTATGTGAGTTCTGGGGATACCAGCCCAGGTCATCATGCCCACAGACATGTCACCAGTGGAGTCTTCTCTCCAACCCCAAAAGCTCTTAAAACTTTTTTTCTTAGGGCTGGAGAGATGGCTTAGTGTTTAAGGCACATGTCTGCGAAGCCTAAGGACCCCGGTTCGATTTTCCAGTTCCCACGTAAGCCAGATGCACATGGTGGTGCATGTCTGGATTTCATTTGCAGTGGCTAGAGGCCGTGGTGTGCCCATTCTCACTCTCTCACTCTCTCTCTCTCCCCACCCTCTGTCTCTAATAAAGAAATAAAATCAAATCTTTAAACTTAAAAAAAAAATTATATATTTTTTATTTATTTCCAAGGTGGGGCGGGGGAAGAAGTAGAAAGAGAGAATGGGCTCACCAGGGCTTCCTGCCACTGCAAAAGAACTCCAGATGCATGCACCACCTTGTGCATCTGGCTTTACGTGGGTCCTGGGGAATCAAATCCCAGTTGTCAGGCTTTGCAGGCACCTTAACCACTGAGCCGTGTCTCCAACCCCCAAAGTTCTTCTTTGAACCATGAATCTTACCCCTCTGCTTTTACCAGTGAAAAGTCCTGCGCCCCTCCAGACAGCCTGAGTCAATGAATAGACATTTTCCTTTTCCTGGGCCTCTGACTCAGACTCCATTGCTAATCCAGCTCTTAAGAGCTGTCATTCAGGGTAAATGGCTTATGTGAAGTTAAAATGCTGAGAAAATGAATTTTTACAGTTTCCCTGGCTAACCTGGCTCCCTTAGCAAGGACAGACATGGGATTTTGACACTGACTTAACCATGTCAGGGAGGGGAGCCTGCTGATCCTCAGATTAACACTGGTTTTCCAAGTGGCCCTCAACTGACCTTACACTTGGAAAGAACCTGTTCAGAGACTGGTAAAAAAGTTAGAAGAGAAAAAAATGTAGAAGTCATAAGGGATATGGGTACCAAACTATAGGCTCGTTTCTATAACACCGAGTGACATTTCCAGGCTGTGGAAAAACACACATAAAACCAACACTATGATAGGGATGGAGAGATGGCCCAGTGGTTAAAGATACTTGCTTGCAAAGCCTACTGACCCACATAAAGCAACATGCACAAAGTGGTGCATATACATGCATCTGGAATGTTGTTTTTCTTTTTGAACCGGCAAGAGGCCCTGGTGTGCCATTCTTTCTCTCTCTCTGTAAATTAAAAAAATATTCAAAATTAAAAAATAATTTACAACATAAAGACCAGGCAATATAAAGTCATAGAGATTCAGAATATAAATATATATTTCTGAGGGCTGGAGATGGCTCAGCTTAAAAGCCAGGCGTGGTGTCACATGCCTGTAAATCCCAGCACTTGGGAGGCAGAGGTAGGAGGATCACAGAGAGTTCAAGGCCACCCTGAGAACTACATAGTGAATTCCAGGTCAGCCTGAGCTAGAGTGAGACCCTACCTCAAAAATAAATAAATAAATAAATAAAACTGCTTGCTTGTAAACCCTGACTGCTCAGGTTTGATTCCCCAGCACCCATATAAAGCCAATTACAGAGTGACACATGCATCTGGAGTTTATTTACAGTGGTAAGAGGCCCTGGAACACCCGTTTTCTTTCTCTCTCTCTCCTTGCAAATAAATAAAAATATTTTAAAAATACTACAGAGAAGTAAAGGATGGCCAGAGTCTCACATGACCTCATCACCCCTCCTCTTCATCGTATGCTCACTTACACATATGTGTCACTGCTACTACATATCTGATACTCTGAAAGTGCCTGATGACCCCAAATCATATTTCCTGATGTAAAAATAAAAGTAGCTCTTTCATCATCCTCAAAATACCTGAGGCTATTAAATGCTAAATCTGCTTTTCTATGCTGAACATTAACGTAATGATCTGGCTCCTAACGGACAAGATTTGCTCTCGTGAGAAACAATTTACTCCATGAATAAGAGACCCCAAAGCAGTTTGATGCTGTCTTGGGACAGTCAGGGGCTCGGCTTTCCCTTGCTCTGTTTGCCTCTCTAATCCACAACAATTAGCCCAGCAAGGATGTGAGGTGAGTCGGGCGTGGTGGCGCACGCCTTAATCCCAGCACCCAGGAGGCAGAGGTAGGAGGATCGCCGTGAGTTTGAGGCCACCCTGAGACTACATAGTGAATTCCAGGTCAGCCTGGGCTACAGTGAGACCCTACCTCAAAAAAACCAAAAAAAAAAAAAAAAAAAAAAAAGTCTGTCAGGTAAAAAATGAGAACAGGAAAGATAAAGCCGAGATCAACATTTCCAACAATGCCAGCTTCCTGTAAGAGGCATGAATATCAAAAGGCAACTCAGAACCTTTCTCTTGAGGGATGGGGACGTGGAGTAAGTGCTTCTTCACAACTCTGAGTACCAAGTTCATAAAAAGCCAGATGCTGTGGTAGGCATCTGTAATCCTAGTGCAATGACAGCAAGAAGGGAGACAAAAGAATTTCCCAGAAGCTCAAGAAAGGAGCATTGAACAAGAGGAGGCCCTGCCTCAAGACAAGGTGGAAGGCAAGGAACGACCCAAGCTGTCTTCTGACCTCCATACACCTTCCGAGGTATGTGCACGCACACACACGTACACACACTAAATAAATAAAATCTTTCTGTTGTTGTGTACTTGAAACAGAGTCTCACTCTAGCACAGGATGACCTAGAACTCACTCTGTAGTCTAGGCTGGCCTCCAAGTCATGGTGAGTCCCCTAGCTCAGCTTCCCAAGTGCTGTGATTACAGGCACATGCCACCACACCCAGCAATTAATAAAATAAAAGAAACTTTCTCTTGAGGGTACTGGATCAGAGCCAAATATATGCTCCAAGAAATCAGAAGAGGGACTGGAGAGATGGCTTAGTGGTTAAGGCATTTGCCTACAAAAGCCAAAGGACCCAGCTTCAATTCCCCAGGACCCACGTAAACCGGTTGCACAAGGTGGCACATGCTATAGAGGTCCTGGGGCACCCATTCTCTCTCTCTCAAATAAGTAAAATAAATCAGAAAAAACTACACCATCTACACTTCTGTTTTGCACAAAAGTTAGAGATGGAAAGGGCTAGGAATGGGAAAGTGAGGCCACCACCAGCAGCAACAGGACAGTCTTGTTCACCTCCCAGATGGCCATCACTCACTGTCCCCACCTCCACCATCCAGCGAACCCAACCACCATCACAAAACCCAAGGAGAAAGAAGACATTGCCTTCTCAAAATTGGAAAAAGCACAAAAAGCAGGCATCAGAAGGAAAAAAAAAAAAAAAAAACCTAGAAATAAAATAGCGTTTTTAAGTAAAAAAAGGTTTGATAAACAGAAAATCCTTTCTAACAGACAATGAAAGCCATTTCTCTATCAGAAGGGACATGGCACATCCCCATGCCAACCCAGCCCCTCCCAGTTCTGTGGGTCCCATTCATTCTACGGAACCAGGAAGCCCCAGGCCTGTGTGAATTCCTGTTGCTGACTCACCAGCCCTCGCAAAGAGGTGTGGGTCTGGCAGAAACCAGCAAGCAGTATCTGTTTGGAATGCCAGTAAAGGGTTCTTAATATAATTTGACAGTTTTCACTGAATGTTTCAGTTATTTAAGCTTTTGTGCCCAAACTCGGGCTAGATGAGGCGCCTGTGACTTGACAATGATAAAATAGCATTTTTTTAGAGGGTTTTGGCTGGAGACTGTGGCAAAACTGATGAGAGGAGGTTGGGCGGTCTCCTAAGACCTTGCAAGGAAATGAACTTCTTAATGTAATTCGATTCCTTATAGAAATGTCAGCTTTTAGTCACGGTGTAGAATGACTCTTTTCCCTGGGGCAGAGGAAAGGCTAAATGCTAGTGAACAAATTTAAGAAAGATTTTACCAGATTTTTTTAAAATTACATTTAATACTCTCTCCTCCAAAGGCTTAATGCCCTTAAAATCTATTCTGTAATACCATCCTATGAATAACAGCAAAAAGACATTATCTACTAAGTTGACATTTTTCCCATTAAAAATTGATTCTGTCACATTTGTTCAGCAGCTGCCTTCAGAAGCAAAAGGTACCAAAGAAGAAAAACACACTCATAATCCTCCTTAAGAAACTGCACAGAGGGCTGGAGAGATGGCTCAACAGTTAAGGCACTTCCTATGAAGCTTAAGGACCCAGGTTTGATTCCCCAGGACCCACACAGCCAGATGCACAAGGTGATACATGTGTCTGGAGTTCATTTGTAGTGGCTAGAGGCCCTGACATGCCCATTCTCTCTATCTGCCTCTTTCTCTTTTTTTCTGTCTCTCTAATAAATAAAATTAAATTTAAAAGGCTGGAGAGAAGGCTTAGTAGTTAAGGCGCTTACCTGCAAAGCCTAAGGACTCATGATCTACTCTCCGGGTCCCACATAAGCCAGGCACAGTGATGCAAGGGGTGCAAGCATCTGGATTTTGATTGCAGTGGCTAAGGCCCTGGCATGCCAATTCTCTCTCTCTCTCTCTCTCGCTCTCTCACATAAATATTTAAAAAATTTGGGGCTGGAGAGATGGCTTAGCAGTTAAGGTGTTTGCCTGTAAAGCCAAAGGGTATAGGTTCGATTCCCCAGGACGCACATAAGCCAGATGCACAAGGTGGCGCATGCACCTGGAGTTCGTTTGCAGTGACTGAAAGCCATGATGTACCCATTCTCTCTCTCCACTTTCTCTCTGTGTCTGCCTCTCTCTCTCACTTGCTCTGAAATAAATAAAATAAATTTTAAAAAAAATTTAAAAATTTTTAAAAAGTACACAAACTCACTAGCAAGGCACAGAAATTAGCAGGGAGATAGAATTCTCTAGAACTCCTTTTGCAGTGCCATTGGAATAGCAGGGACTCAAAAGCCAGCTGGGAAGGGGTTTGTCTCCCACTGTAAGACAATGCACTGGTGACTTGTGCCACCAGGCACAGGGCTACGCTCGAGAAGGGTAGGACCAGAAATTGCTACCCTGTATATGGGTGTTGGAGTCATATGATTTATTTTTGTTTTTTAAGCAACACTTGAAAGTCAAGAGATCTCACAGCAACACCCACACATCTAACTTGTCTCAAAAAGTTGGAACTTCTAGCATTAGGAAGCCCGGCAACATTCTCTGGAGCACAGAAACAGCTGACCCCACAGCAAAGGGCACACTCTCCAACTTGCCACGTTCCCCACGTGCCCTCTGTCACCTCGGCCACTCAGTTGTGCTTCCTGTTGGGCCCCAGAAGCACTGAGATTTCCCATTCCTGCTCAAATAAACGAAAGGAAAAGAAAAGAAAAAAAGCAGAGAGGATAAAAATGTCTCCCATTGCCGGGCGTGGTGGCGCACGCCTTTAATCCCAGCACTCGGGAGGCAGAGGTAGTAGGATCGCCAAGAGTTCGAGGCCACCCTGAGACTACAGAGTGAATTCCAGATCAATCTGAGCTACAGTGAGACTTTACCTCGAAAAACAAAAACAAAACAAAAAGTCTCCCGTGCTGAAGAAGGTGAGTTTAATAGAGGTAGCAGGCATGAGTGGACACAGAAACAGGACGTGACACAAATCCTGGGATGGCCAGGGTGTGACTAAAACCCAAAGGTGCTGCCAGAGGGAACAGGGGACGTTCACAGGACATTTGGGGAGGGCCTTGAAGGATGAGGAGAGGGGGAAAGTAGCAGCTAGTCCGTCCACATGCGCAAGGAGATGAGGCGTTGATGGAGCACTTTTTCCCAGAGACAGGGTCGGGAAGAGAAAGGACTTCTAAGTGCTTATTGGGTAAATAATGCTGCACTTGAACCTTGGGCAATGGGAGACGGCAGCAAGCAAATTAAGCAGAGACGGAGGGGGTATGACAAGGGAGGCACAGAAATCTGTAGGAAGATAGAATTCTCCAGAACTCCTGCACTACCATTGGAGAGCAAGCAAGGACTCAAAAACCCAGCAGGGAAGGGGTTTGTGTCCCACTGTGAGACACTGAAGTTGTGACTTGTGCCGCCAGGCAAGGGGCTAGGCTACAGGAATCATTTTCAAGGGAAGGGCGCCAAAGTCGGAATGGACTATGAGTGTCTGCGATGGAGTGTGTGTGAGTAGAGGGAAGGCCCCAGCCCCACAGTCTCTGCTCGCGATAACGTGTCTTGCCTAATCCATCCATCCTTCTTTCCTCATTTCCTTCCCTCCCTCCCTCAGTCCAGATTGAGATGAGTCTGCAGGGCTCCTTTCTTGAACGGGAATGACAAAATTGTGACCGCACACACAACAGGCTTCCCAGGGGGTCTCAATGCGACAGCTTCACTGGGGACCCCATTCCCACAGTTCCTCTTCCACCCAGCATGCTTCCCTTCCCTGCTTACAGTTGCCAGTGGAAGGTCTAGAAGCTTCCAATTAACTCCCATTCTAGACGTGGCTCAAGTATGGCTCTTCTTACAGTCCAACACAAACTTAGGCCCAAACACCCCTAAACGGGCCACCCAGAATACACTATGATGACTCCCTCTTTGCCGCAGGGTCCAAGAGTGATGAAGAAATGATGAGTGCAAAGGTGAAGCCCTCTCCTGGGAGCCTGCTGAGGTGCACGTGGTCAAGCAATGTAAGGCCAAACAGCAAGGGCACCAGGCAGTTCTCAGAAGTTCTCAGAAAAGAAAGGAGATGCAAAAAAAAAAAAAAAAAAAAACACGCCTTTAATCCCAGCACAAGGGAGGCAGAGGTAGGAGGATCACCATGAGTTCAAAGCCCCCCTGGGAGTACATAGTGAATTCCAGGTCAGCAGCCTGGGCTAGAGTGAGACCCTACATCCAAAAGCCAAAAAAAAAAAAAAAAAAAAAAAAACACTTCCTCTCAACACAATTGCAATTCAATGGTTCTGCTTGCCTCCCCTTCATTTGATCAAATCTCAAAACAACCAAAACAGCAAAGATAAGCAAATCAACAAGTGGGGAGGCTTTTTTTTTTTGAAGTGTCTCAAAGTGATAATAACCCACACAGAGTCTTTCCCAGGCTTTCTGTTGTTTTAACAAACAAACCTGTCTTTCACTTCTTGTCATTTGGAATTAGCATGACGCAATTGAAAATCAGTGAATCGCTATGGGACTTAGGAGAGAGGGCCTCTCAGAGCCAGGCTGCCCTGCAATCATTGCAGAATGAACAGTATCAAGAATTCTTTCTGGACATTGGGGGGGTGAGGTCATGGGGAGGGGGAGGTGGCTCAGCAGTTAAAGGCACTTGCTCACAAAGCCTACTATCTCGGGTTCAATTCCCCAGTACTCACATAAAGCCAGATGTGCATTTGGAGAACGTCTAAGGCATGAGAGGCCCTGGCCCTCCCTTCCTCTTCTCTCTCTCTGCTTGCATATTAATTAAAAATTAATTCTTAAGAATGTAAGAGCCGGGTGTGGTGGCACACGCCTTTAATTCCAGCACTTGGGAGGCAGAGGTAGGAGGATCGCCATGAGTTCAAGGCCACCCTGAGAATACAGAGTGAATTCCAGGTCAGCCTGAGCTAGAGTGAGACCCAACCTCGAAAAACCAAAAAAAAAAAAAAAAAAGAATGTAAGAGCCCAAGGAAGGGTAGGACTCCTTAGAACGTGCTCTTCCAGACACAAAATGGCCTGGATATCCATGACCTCACAGTGCCTGACACTACCTACACAAGACCATCATAACAGGAGGAAAAGATCATGACCACCAAAATGAAAAGAGAGACTGATTGGGAGGGGGAAGGGATATGATGGAGTGTGGAGTTTCAAAGCGGAAGGGGGGGGGAATTACCATGGTTTATTGTCTATAACTATGAAAGTTGTCAAAAAGAAAAAGAAAGAACTTTTTAAAATAATTATTCCTTCAGCATTTTTTTTCCTGTGGATGTGTGTATGGTGTGTGCCTGTGTATATGCATGCATGTTCATATGTGATAACGTGTGCAGGTGTGCGGCGGCCAGAGGTTGAATTTCAGGTGTCTTCCTCAATTGCTAGCCACCCTATTTATAGAGACAGGGTCTCTCAATTGAGCCCAGAGCTCACCAATTCAGCTAATCTTGCTAGCCAGCTTGTCCGGGGCTGGAGAGGAATCCCACCTTTGCCTTTTGAGCACTGGCATCATGGGCAGGCCACCACACTCACCCAGCTGCTGGGGATCGATCCGAAGTCAGATCCTCATGCTTGCCTGGAAGCACTGTATCCACTCAACCTTTACTTTTAATGTTTCAAAGACTGAAATCTTTACACTCTGCAAGCCTTCTCTTTCCCTAAAAGTGGCATGGTATTTCAACACATTTTCTCCTTTCTAAATAATTTTCTCTTCTTTGACACCAACATGAGCCCTGCACCAAAGGATTTCAACATAACTTAGAATCTATTTGCAGGAGCCAAGAATTCAATTACGAGGAAAAAAATTATCTTGAAATGGCTCAGGCAATTAGGCCAATTAACCCTCTTGAACCCTGCCGAGAAAATGACCACATTGTCTAGCAGAAGGCCACCGAAAGAGCAAAGGAATCTGATGGGACGGACGGGGTGGGGTTCCCATCATTCTGCCCACGAGCAAAGCCGCACAGTAGTACCCCGAGCCCTGGACCTCGACCACAGCCCAGGCAAGCTCAGCGCTCCACTCCCCAAAGGCTGCAAAACTCAAAAGCTTGTTCCGGACCTCGAAATCTCATCACTTGCAAAAAGCAGTTCTGCCGGTATCCTGACTGACATCCAAATCGCTGGACACAAAAAAATAAAAATAAAAAATAAAAAAATAAATAACAAAGGCCATAAGCAAAATCCACCAAGCAGCCCTCGTTCATGAGCATCTGTCCGCAAGAGCCCTCAAGACCAAGTGGCCTTGGCCTGGGAAAGCGGTGACGACAGCCTTCCGACTGGTCCCCTGCGGACATCGTCTGTGGCCGGATGGGCGCAGGTGGACTCACCTTGGTTGCTTCCTCCACGCTCTCCCTGAGGGCCTGCAGCTCGGAGTCGTACTGTGCCTTCAGCTTGTCCATCTCCTGGTCGTGGCTGGAGACCTCCTCCTTCAGGGCACCCTTGAGCGCCGTCAGCTCACGCTCGCGCCTCCTCAGGAGGTCTTCCTGCTCCTCCTTGGCGATCAGCAGCTCCTGCATGTCCTGTTTGGCCTGGAGCAGCTCCTGTAGGGAGCACGGACATGAAGAGCACACACAGAAAGAGCCTTTGGCCAGCCTCATCTGCTCCCCCTCCCCACAGCACATGCCTGCCCGCTGAGACCCTTCCTGCCCTTGTCACGGGCCAGACCCCTTAGCAGCCCTTAGTGCCTTTGACATGTGATTGAATGGAAGAGTGATGTACTTTAACTGAGCTCCCTGGCATTGCGTTAAAGGAAAATGTCCTTTTTTTAAAAATTTTATTTGAGAGAGAGAAAAAATGGGAACACCAGGGCCTCTAGCCACCACACACACACTCCAGGGTGTCCCTTTTTTTAATGTATATATTTTATTTGAGAGAGAGAAAGAGAGAATGGGCATGCCAGGGCCTCAAGCCACTACAAATGAACTCCAGATGCATGTGCCCCCTTGTGCATCTGGCTAACGTGGGTCCTAGAGAATCGAACTGGGATCCTTTGGCTTTGCAGGCAAATTATTTAACCACTAAACCATCTCTCCAGCCCCCCGTTTTTGAATCTCATCTCCCTCCTCTGCAGTTCTTGCCAGGGAACTGTGCCAACTCGCTGGCCTCACATGCTTCCTACCCGCCAGGGTGCTCCACGTGGAAAAACCCCTTCATCCAAGTTCTAGTCCTCACCATAACTTCATCGTACTTTCCCATCTGATCACAGCACAACAGTCACTTTCTCCTCCTTCACTGCCAAGACTTCATGATCAAAGTCACAAAGCCGGGGCCAAAAGCTCCACTTCAAATCACATTGCTCAACCCAAGCAGGTCCAGCCAAAGGCTTGGCCTTCCTTTTACTCCAATCTCTTGGTCCTGGGGGGGCTTGGGGGGGGGAGCCAGGGATCACCCTGCCTGAGGGATGGCCTTATTCCTCATGTGAACAGCTCAGTTGTGCCCTCCTCAGCTCCGCACCCAGGCCTGACTCGGTGTAAAACACGGCATGGAGAAGGGCCCGTTCTTTGTTTCCTTGAATCTTGGCTCATACTGCCTTTACCACCACACGGTTTCTGCTCACTGCCTCCACCTCGTCTCATCACTCATCTCTTGCTCAGTGACTTTTGTCCCTACGTTGCCAAGGCAAGGTCATAGAGACCTGCTAATAATCACCACAGCCAATGGCCTTTCTGTGGTCCCACTTCCTAGTGTCTCTGCCTCCTCGTAGTTGAATAGACACACCCATGTCCTTCCCTCCATGTTTTTCTTTGGAAAAAAAAAAAAAAAAGACTGGGGGACTGTAGAGAGATGGCTAAATGGTCAAAGGTGCTTGCATGAAAAGTCTGACGGCTCAGGATATATTCTCCAATACCCACATAAGCCAAATGTAAAAAGTGGTACATGCACCTGCAGTTTGTTTGCAGTGGCAGGAGGTCCTGGCATGCACATCGTCTCCTCTCATTCTCTCAGGTAACTTAAAAAATTGGCCGGGTATGATGGCGCACGCCTTTAATCCTAGCACGGGAAAGTAGAGGTAGGAAGATGGCTGTAAGTCTGACGCCAGCCTGGAGCTACAGAGTGAGTTCCAGGTCAGCCTGGGCTGGAGTGAGACTCTGCCTCGAAAATAGTAATTGCATGTGTAGTATATGTGGGTACATATGGGGGGTACACGTGCACATGTGAGGGTAGAGGTACATGTCTTCCTCAGTCACTCTCCATCTCAATTTTTGTGACAAGGACTCTGGCTGAACCTGGAGCTCATCGACTCAGCTAAACTAGCAGCCAGTGAGCCCAAAGGGTTGTCTGCTGTCGGCCTCCCCAGTGACACAGTACAGGCTGGCACCGCCATACCTCAGCTCAGGCCCTCAGGCCTGCACAGCAGAGGTCTTATCCACTGAGCCGTCTCCCCAGTCCCTCTCTTGGGTCACTTTCTCTGAGTCTATTATCTGGATTTCCTGTCTCTTTTCCAAAAGCCAAGAAGATACCCGAGAATGCAACTTTGCATGCCTCTCTCTCCTTTGGCAAGCTCTTTGATTTTTGTCTTCCAAATACGGACTTTACAAAAAGTGCCTCCTCAGCTCTTATCAGCTCTCCTCTGAATTCACCTCTGTGCTGACATATCCAGTGTCCTGGTGGCCACGTGCTTAGAGGGTACCTGGGCACCTCAACTTAAGTAGGGTTAAGAGTTTTAGGTTAATTGGTCACCTTTTATTTTCCCCTCTTCCTGTTATTTTGTGAATGGTACCTTGATAAGTTTCCTCAGCAACCAAGTGCATAAGCTTGGTAGCAACCGTGACTTTTATTCTCGTCTCTTTGCCAAAACGCGAGTTCTGTAACAGCTCAGCTCCTTCTCTGCTCCTCAGGGTGGTTTGCAGGAGCGTCTGCCTGAGGCCCACATCCAATCTCTCCCTGCAGCAGCTTTTGGAGTACTCTCCTTCCCTCTCACTTTCAACTTCTCTCTGCCTTTTGGAAAATTCTCAAAGACCCAGATCCAACATGACCTCCTCCTCCAAGAAGTCTTCCAGGAATGCCGACCTGAACCTCGCTGTCACTTTGCCTCGGAAATAAGATGGAGGGGCTGGAGAGCTGGCTCAGCAATGAAGGCACTTGCCCACAAAGCCTAACAACCCAAGCTCCATTCCCCAGTAGCTGCGTGTAGCCGGATGCACAAAGTGGTGTATACATCTGGAGTTTGTTTGCAGTGGCTAGAAGCCCCGATGTGCCTATTCTCTGTCTCCTTGCAAATTAATAAAAAAAATTTTAATCACTAGAAAACAGTAATGTGGAGCTGGAGGAATTGCTGAGGGGTTAAGGTGCTTGCCTGCAAAGCCAAAGGATCCAGGTTCAACATAAGCCAGATGCACAAGGTGGCGCCTGCATCTGGAGTTCCTTTGCAGTGGCTGGAGACCCTAGCATACCCATTCATTCATTCATATCCCCCCCTGTGTGTGCCTCTTTCTCACTCTCAAATAAAAGTAATTTGTAAAAATAACATAGCGATTGACTGAGGAAGACACCTAATGTGGACCTCTGGCCTCCACACTTACACACACACACACGTGCACCCATGTACAAACATGCACACCACACTTCACACACATAGAAATTCACTGTCCCAACACTCCCCAAAGGATGCCTGGCTGTCGCTGCCCAGCCCCTTTGCATGTACAGCAGCATCTCTCACTCATGCTATTGGTGGCTCTGCTAGGGCTTCCTGAGGCCCCTGGCAGATCCTGACCGCTGCCCGCTTTCACTCTCACACATTGCCTAATTGTTTGGACGATACCGTGGTTCCTCTCCCCACACTTTATCTTTCCAGGATATATCTGCTTTTTTGTGTTGCCGCTCGCACACTGTCGCCAAGGCATGTCAAGAACCTAGGTTTCATCGTCCATTCCACCCCGACAGGCCGTTATCTGCAGCTGGGGCTATTACTTAAGTGGTCCATGGTGACCAAATCCAATCAGATTACAGCTTGGCACGTCACTTGGGAGCACTCAGCGTACCAGGGTGGAGACCAAAAGATACCCAAGGTTTCAAACACCTCATTGCAAGCCAGAGGGCTTCAATGTCACAAGTCAAAGAAGAGAGGAAGAGAGAAAAACTTCCAGAACATATGTTAACATCCATAGGGACGAGCATGCCTCTCGGTAGACATCAGAGAAAACAAGGGGGAATTGACTATGGACAATAGTGCTTTCCTAACCCTGATGCAGTCAAACAGTCCTGTTTGCATCGAGCAGCCAGCAGATTAAGACCTAGCATGCTACAGACCTTGGTATGGCCCAGGTAGCAGACTCCTGGAGCTTTACCCAAAAGACTTCAAGGAACCATGGCGGGATGCCTGGGTACCAGTGGTTCCTGCAGAACTGCCTGCAATAGCCAAGTTACGGAGCCAGCCTAGCTGTGCATCAGAGGAATAGATAAGAAAAATGCATTACATACACAGTGGAATGTTTTCCAGCCATAAAGAAGAACAAAGTTATGTCATTTGCTGGGAAATGAATGGGACTGGAGATAATTGTATTAAATGACTTAAGCCAGACTCAGAATGACAAATACTGTTTTCTCTCAGCTGTGGTTCCTAGACATTGTCAATATATAAAATCATATATGTAAACATACATGACATGAAACATGTATAGGATATTAAAGGAGTAGTGAAACTGTCCAGACAGCAAAGTGGACTAACAGGAGAGGCAGGGAGGAAGGAGAGGGTAGGAGTTAGGAGGAGTATGCTCAGTGTACAACACACACACGTGCAAAAGCTTCCAAAAAATCTACAAAACTCAGTGGCTACAATTTTCTCTTTTAACAGTGCTTATACATTTACTTTATGGTGTCTAGTCTCTAGCCCATGAAACACTTCAAAGAACTCGTGCATATGTATGTGGGGAAGGGAAGGAACTGAATGCATTGAGTGTGGTTGGCACTTACTGTAAGAACAGTGTTAGAGCTGGAGAGATGGCTTTGCAGTTAAGGTGCCTCCCTGAGGAGCCTACAGATCCAGGTTTGATTCCTCAGTGCACATGTAAGCCAGATGCACAAGGCGGCACTTACATGCATCTGGAGTTTGTTTGCAGTGGCTGCAGACCCTGGCATGACAGTTTCTCTCTCTGACTGTCTCAAATAAATAAATAAATAAATAAAATATTACTTTTTTAAAAAAAGAATAATGTTAAACATTTCCCAAGATGCAAAGTGTAGCAGTTAACTTCTCATTCCTAGGACAAAAGACCGAGGCTGGCCTCAAACTCACAGTGATGCCCCACACTTCAGTCTCCCAAGTGCTGCGATTAAAAGTTTGTTCCATCACATCCAGCTGGAACTCTAAGTTTTTGCTCTAATGGAGGGCCTAGAAGATTTAACACAGCTCATAAGACCTGTCCCTCTCTGCTGCTCTTACTAAAACCTTCATGATGTCCAGTAATCCAGTGTGTGGTTAGTTCAGACTTCTGAGCAGAAACTATCCAGTACCAATGCCATGTTCATAAACAACTATTTTTCCTTATGTATATGTGCATGTGTGTGAGGGTGTGTGTGAAGGAATACATGTGTACATGCATGTGGAGGCCAAAGGACAACCTTGGGTATTATTCAAGAATGCTGGGCTGGAGAGATGGCTTAGCAGTTAAGGCATTTGCCTGCAAAGCCAAAAGACCCTGGTTCAATTCCCCAAGTCCCACATAAGCCAGATGCACATGGTGGCACACGCATCTGGAGTTCGTTTGCAGTGGCCGGAGGCCCTGGCATGCCCATTCTCTCTCTCTTTCTCTCTGTCTCTAATAAGTAAATAAATAAAAATAAAATCAGGAAAGGAAAGGAAAGAATGCTGCCCACTAGTGACATAGGGTCTCTCACGGGTCTGGCGCTCGCCTATTAGACTAGACTGGCTGCCCAACCGAGTCCCAGGGTTCCCGGTCTCTGCCTCCCCAACACTGGGGTGATGAGCACATGCCACCACGCCCAGGACTTGTATGGGGATTCTGGGGGTGGAACCTAGGTCCTCATGCTTTATTAGGCAAGCACTTTACCTACTGAAGAGTAGCAGGTCTGGGTTCCATCCCCAGGGCTACATAAACCAACTGTGGTAGTGAATGACTGTAACCCCAGCACTCAGGAGGTGGAGGCAGGAGGATCAGGAGTTCAAGGCCATTTTTGGCTCCTTAACCAGTGAGTTCAAGGCTAGTCTGAGATACATAAAACCATGCCTCCCCGTCCCCCCCCCAAAAAAAGTCTCAAACCCATCAATTCAACCAAGAATAACAGCTTTCTATCGTCAGTTACATAGCTTACAAAAAAGCTAAGTGCTTTCTACTCTGTTTTCCTTCTAATTTTTTTCCTAATGTTAGTTTACAGATCCCACATAGAGGCCTGATGTCACTTAACAGAAAGTGACATATGTCTTGGCTAGGGGTGGATTCAGTGGCACGGTGTATGTTTAGCATAGGCAGAGCACTGGGTCCAATCCCCTGTAACAGTAAAAAAGAAAAGCAGAGATTTCAAGACAGATCTGGGATGGGATTCAGCCTTAACCACGTATAGAGCCGTCAACACTTTTCAGACTTTCAAAAGCTCACAGCTTTAATGTTCGCTGTGTTGAAGTGTCCATTCTGAGCCAAAAGCCATGGAAAAACTTGGTCACAACTCTAATCTGTTATCAAATCCCCCAGGCTACTTCTTATTAAGATATGAAGAATAAATCCAATGTAACCAGGAGATAGGAATCTATTTTATGAGTGCTGTAGAATCCATAGATCATGCTTTAAATGTTGCTGAAAAGTCAGAGGAAAACGATAAAAGTGGTGAGGGTGATTTTTCCAGAAAAGCAAAAATATCACTTAGCCCAGAGACGCTAACGGTGCCTCCACACTTCTCTCTCCTGCAGATGACTTAAGCCATGTTGGGAACAGGGCCAACGATCTGGACTCCGCAACTCCAGAACCACATTTAAGAGAAGATGTTACTCCATTTCCCATTCCAGACTACCTGAACACACAGTGTCGTAATTAAGGCTCACGTCCTCATCCTACATAAGGTTATTTTAAAAAGCCAAATTTATAAAATTTTATTAAAAGCCAATATTTCATCAAATTATGTTCAGTTCATAAGTACTCAGTAGGTTGTCTGAAGAGCTGAATATGGGTTGCAGAGATGGCTTAACAGTTAAGGCATTTGCTGCAAAGCCAACGGATTCAGGTTCAATTCTCCAGGATTCACGTAAGCCAGATGCCTAAGGTGGCACATGCATATGGAGTTTGTTTACAGTGGCTGGAGGCCCTGGTGCACACATTCTCTCTTTCTCTCAAAAATAAATAAAAATTGAGAGTTGAATATGTATGTAGTATGTATCTTAGAATTACTCTTATGGAAAACAAAAGAGGTAATATTTAGAAGTAATTTAAATAAGGGAATTTAAATTTCAGGCTACACATGAAATGAGGGAAGCAGCAGAGATCGGCATGCTCTTGAATGAGCCAGAAGATATGAACACAAAGCAAAGCATAGAAGGATAGAGAAAGGCCGCTGGTAAATGTAGACTTGAGAAATTAGGGAAGACCAGTGACTCTGGAGACTTTCCAAGAGCTAAGATAGTGCAGAATCAGCCAAGTGATGCCAGGAGGCATTAGAGAAAAGTCTTAGCTCCTATTTGAATTCGTTGACAAAGCTATACTTTCTAACAAAAGCCAAAAACTCTTCCATGATATTTATCTTCAGGAATCTTTCTTTTCTTGGGCGGGAGGGGATACTAGGGACTCTTGTATGCCAGGCTTCTATGGAGCTTACTAAGCAGGCAAGGATGATCTTGACTTCCTTTTTTTTTTTTTTTTTTTTTAGTTTTTATTTATTTACTTGAGAGAGAGAGAGAAAGAGGCGGGGGGGGGGAGAGAGAGAATGGGTGCGCCAGGGCCTCTGCCACTGCAAATGAACTCCAGACACATGTGACCCCTTGTGCATCTGGCTTACATGGGTCCTGGGGAATAGAACCTGGGTCCTTTGGCTTTTCAGGCAATTGCCTTAACTGCTAAGACATCTCTCTAGCCCTTAAACTTCCTTTTTTTTTTTTTTTGGTTTTTTGAGATAGTGTCTCACTCTGGTCCAGGAATTAACTATGTAGTCTCAGGGTGGTCTGGAACTCATGGCAATCCTCCTACCTCTGCCTCCCAAGTGCTGGCATTAAAAGTGTGAGCCACCATGCCCAGCTTGAACTTCCTTTTTTAAAAAAAAATTTTTTAATTAAAAAAAAAAAAGTTTTCTTTTTTGAGGCAGAATCTTATTCTAGCCCAGGCTGACCTTGAACTCAGAGCAACTCTCCTACCTCAACCTGGGATCAAAGGCATGTAACGTCACACTTGGCTCTTGAACTTTTTCCTTTGTTTTGTGTGTATGTGTATGAATGTGTGTGCATGTTCGTGTGAGTTAGACCACATGAGTGGCAGGCACAGTGTGCGTGCAGAGGTCAGAGGACAACTCTGGCTGTCGGTCCTCACCTTCCATCTCTTTTAGGGCCTGGTCTCTCACTGTTCTCTAGCTGGCCAGCAGGGCTGTGGGTAAGTCTCCCATCTCCACCTCCTTTTCTTGCCTCCGGCTAGGATTAGCAAAGCTTTGACAGCTTCAGGCACTCTCACTGGGATGGTAAGCACTATATCCGCCAAGCCATCTCCCCAGCCCAAAGCTCAACTTCCATCCTCTTGTCTCCATCTCCTTATTGCTGGATTACAGGCATGCACCACCGTTTCCTGGTTGTGGCGCTGAGGACTGAACCTAGGGTTTCATGCATGCTACTACATAGGCAGTCTGATAACTAAGCTACATCCCCAGCTCCAGTTATTTTTTTTTTTAAGTGGTAAATTCACATAATCTAACTACAGACAGAGATGGAGCAAATGCACATGACTGAAAGGGGCTGTGGAAGCCAGCTCCCCCAACTCCATCCTCCTCGGGTGAGAGAGACTGGCCCTGGCCCACAGACCCACTCACCTCGATCAGCGCTCCCTTCTCCCTATCCTCAGATCGCTTGGCGCTGTCCAGCTCATCGTGCATCTCGGAGAGCTGGTCCTGCAGATCCCGGATCTCTGTCTGATGCTGTTCCCGCTCCATCTTCACCTGGAAGAGTCTGCAGGGGAGGAGGCCTTTCAGAGAGTCCCTGGGCTCTTTCTCCATCCAGTTTGACCACAGACCTTACTGAGTCACATGGTCACCGACGGCCCAAAGGAGCCACCTGCTCTGCACACATTTTTTTAAAATTAATTTTTCTAAATTTTTTATCTTAGAGAAAAAGGCAGGTAGAGAAAGAGAATGGGCATGTCGGGGCCTCCAGCCACTACAAATGAACTCCAGATGCATGTACCATCTTGTGCATCTGTTTTATGTGGGTCCTAGGGAATTGAACCTGGGTCCTTTGGCTTTACAGGCAAGTGCCTTAATTGCTAAGCCATCTCTCCAGCCCATTTTTTTTTTAAACTAAAGTCTTCCTACCCAGCACTTCAGACCAGCAGAATCCTGAACTCATCATGGGCCAATTCAGCCTGTGATCACTAATCTTGAGCGAATCCCTTGATTGGATTGAGAAGTTCCTGGGAGATTTGCAAGGCACATTTCTAAGTATGTCTATGAGGCTGTCTCCAGGAGGATTTACCAAGCAGGGGAAGACCCACTCTAAAGGCAGAGCCGCTATCCTGTAGGCTAAGAGCTTGGATGGAATAAAGGGGAGGAAAGGAGAAAGCTCAGAGTACCTGCATTCTCTCGCTCCCTGCTTCCTGTTTTTCCTTTTGGTTTTTCAAGGTAGGCTCTCACTCTAGCCCAGGATAACCTGGAATTCACTCTGTAGTCTCAGGGTGACCATGAACTCATGGTGACCCTCCTATTTTGGCCTCCCAAGTGCTGGGATTAAAGGTGTGTGCCACCCCCCGGGCCTGCTCTCTGTGTGTCATGAGTTGACCTGCTCCATCATGCCCTCCCAGCCATATACAACCATGAGTTAAGTTTCTTTCCTGCTTTGAGGTTCTTTGTTGTTCTGTTCCAGCAATGAGAAAGCTAACAGTCAGCCCATGCTTGTTCTTTTAAAGAAAATATTATTTGAGACAGAAAGAGACAGAGAAAAAGAGGCAGACAGAGTGGGTATGGGTGTGCCAGGGCCTCCTGCGGCTGTAAAGGAACTGCAAATGCATGTGCCACCTTGTGTATCTGGCTTTACATAGTGCTAGGGAATTGAACCCAGGCTGTCAGGCTTTGCAAGCAAGCTCCTTTAATGGCTGAGCCATCTCCCCAGCCCACACGCTTCCATTTTCAATGAAGTGTTAACAGCAACAGTCGTGCTCGCTCATTGTGCCACTCACTGCCTGTGGCCATACGTGTTCAGAGCTGAGTGAACACACAACTACATGATCCAAAACTCTGAAATAATCACCCAGTGTCAAGAAAAACCTCCCATCCTCTGTACTTCTCTAAATGCATTTTTTTGGGGGAGGGGAGGTATTTTCAAGGTAAGGTCTCACTCTAGCCCAGGCTGACCTGGAATTCACTATGTAGTCTCAGCCTGGCCTTGAACTCACAGCGATCCTCCTACCTCTGCCTCCCAAGGGCTGGGATTAAAGGAGTGTGACAACCACAACTGGCTATTACACCTTTTTAGTTTGCCAGAACATTACACCCTCACCCAATTGACCGCTTCCCCACCCCTGAAATTAACCTTTATCAATTGTTTATCAGACAGGCTCTCAGGTATCTGGAGCTGACAAGGATGACCTTGAACTCCTGATCCTCCTGCCTTCACCACTCAAGTACCAGAATTAATGGTGTATGTGTTCCACTACTCATGGGTTACACAATACTGGGGCTCCAACCCAATCTCCATCTGTAATTGCGCCCCAGCCTAACTTCACTTACAGTTCATTAGTCCACGAGCCCTGTGCATTTTCACACCTTGTTTTTTGGTATCTTGCCACAGGTGTGAATAGAACAGTACAGCAGACAGGACCCCTTGCATTTGCATTCCTTCTCTGCAGACTGGAGAGAGGTGTGAGCACCCAGGGCTGAGACCAGCCCCATTCAGACTAAAATTCACAGCTGGGAGATTGTGGGCACCATGGGACACAGGCATTTTGGCGGCTGAGCCCAGACTCCTGGGAACTGTCAGGAGCTAACGGCCCTCAGGGTTCTCTGATTCTTATTTATCTGCCACAAGCTCCACTTTCAGGCTGAAACTTTGCTAGACACACTCAAGTGTCCAAAGAATGTTAATAATCATTAACCTCCGTGCTTACTTGTCTCCCGTGTCACCATTCTATAAGCAGGAAGAAGGAAGGAAAGGAGAATAAAGGGAGGGCTGCGTGGTGTTCCAAGGACAGAGTTCTGCTACACACAGGACGTGACACGAGAGCCCGGGACGGGCAGGGGCAGGGGCAGGGGCCAGGGCCGGGGTACTCACTCCTCCAGGTTCTTCTGCAGCTCAGCTTCACTCTCCTCCAGCCGCCGCTGCAGCGCTCTGTTCTCGTCTGCTTTCCTGTCATGCTGGCCCTGCAGCTCCTCTAAGGTCCCTCTCATTCTGTCTCTCTCTTCTTTGATGTTCTGATGATTCTAGGAGGGATCCGTGGGATTTTAAAGCACTCTTCCATCCACCCACATAATCCCACTGGAGCCCACATTTTGAGGGGGTGACGGGGGAAAACAAGGTCTCATGGAGCCCAAGCTGGCCTCTAATCTCCCCCCGATAGCCGAGTATGGCCACTACCTCCTGAGTGCTGGGATTACAGATGCATACCACCATGCCAACTTGGGTGCTAGGGATTGAACTCAGGGATCTGGGCATGCTAGGCAAGCACTCAACCAACTGAGCTACAACTCCAGCCCGGAAACCTACTTCCAAAATCTAATGGACTCTCTGTATTTGCTTTTATGTTACCAAACAGTATAATCAAACCATGTAATTAAAGCATAGGATTTCATAACTAAGAAGAATATTAAATATTTACTTTTAATGGACTGTGATACTTCTGCAGTGAAAACCACCAACCTGGCTAAAGCTGCCGTTGCGGCTCTGCTGCTTAGCTCGATGTTTTACGTATTAACCCTACATTTTGTATCCTGTCAGTTGGCCTAAACTCAGCAGCATTTCTGTAACCGTCAAAGCAAACAGTTCCTGCATGCTTTGGTTACTTTACAACATTCTTTGGATAGCTCCCACCAAATACACGGGAATTTATTCAGTGACGAGAGAAATGCTTCCTTTGTGGGAGGAAAACAGTTGGCTTTCACATCACCTGGACATCTCAGTGTGTTTAAAATATTCTTCATCATCCAAAATAGAAATGGAAAAAATAAACACCAGGTACCTTCACCTCAAGCTGCAGCTGCCTCTGAAGTTCAGCCACTTCCAAGGCCAGTTTGTTCTTCTGTTCCAGCAGAGCCTTGACATCAGGCGAAGAGTTAGAAGCCTGCAATTGATGAGAAGCATACGCCAGTTTAACTACTTGGGACGCTTCGTCCCCCTAACATATACCCAGGGCAGCAAAAGATGAGACCCAAGACTAACGAAGGACCTAATTCAGATTCATTCCTACAGAAACTTCCCTTTCAGTTAGTCATGGTCACCACCTTGACCTTTATCTGATGTCATTCTTCCCACACCTATGGAAATTATTTCATCAGTTTCTAAACATGGCCTGATATGACCACAACTTGCGTAAGTGGTATATACGTCTTTACAATGCTTTGAAAATTGAGGTGTTACTTTTATAACAAGGGAAGTGTAAAATGCGGCTTCAGAATGTATTCAAGACTCTAGTACACAGATATCATTGGTTAAGAAAAACTTCATTACAAAACACAGTTTGGGGCCAGGCGTGGTGGTGCACGCCTTTAATCCCAGCACCTGGGGGCAGAGGTAGGAGGATCACCGTGAGTTCAAGGCCACCCTGAGACTACATAGTGAATTCCAGATCAGCCTGGGCTAGAGCAAGACCCTACCTTGAAAAAAAAAAAATCTTCTGGGCTGGAGAGATGGCTTGGTGGTTAAGGTGCTTACTGGCAAAGCCAAAGGACCCAGGTTTGATTCCCCAGTACCCATATAGAGCCAGATGCACAAGGTGGCACACACACCTGGAGTTCATTTGCAGTGGCTAGAGACCCTGGCATGCCCATTCTCCTATCTGCTCCCTCTCTAATAATTAAATTAAAATTAATATACATTCATTCCAGCCGGGCGTGGTGGCACACGCCTTTAATCCCAGCACTCGGGAGGCAGAGGTAGGAGGATTGCCAAGAGTTCGAGGCCACCCTGAGACTACATAGTTAATTCCAGGTCAGCCTGGACCAGAGTGAGACCCTACCTCACCAAAAAAAAATATATATATACATTCATTCCATTTTCTACTTTTTTTGTAGTTTCAAGGTAGGGTCCCCCCACTCTAGTCCAGGCTGACCTTGAATTCACTATGTAGTCTCACGGCGGTCTCAAACTCGCAGTGATCCTCCTATCTCTACCTCCCAAGTGCCAGGATTAAAGGTGTGCGCCATGAAGCCCAGCTTTTCCATTTTCTACTTTAATGATAGAATAGCATTAGGCTTCAGTGCTCCTTGAAGTAGCCTGAGAGTTGCTACCATAGCCAGTCATACCCTCTCCTAGGGCACAGCCATTGTTCCTGTATCTCTGCCTCGACAGAACCCAACACTTCTACATTTAATAAAAACTTCAAAATTAAGTGATGGTTGGAATTCTGGTTCTCGCTTGATAGGGTAGCTGATATTGGATTTATATTTCCAGCAAAAATGATGAAAGCAAAATAATAATTATTTGTTGGCATCAAACAACAACCAACATGGGGTCAGAATCTTTCCAGCACATGAGGTCACCCCATATTTTCCCCAGGGTCTCCCCAAATGCATTTCCAAATCTCAGCACAGAAAAAAAAAAACAAAACCTCAAACACTCTAACAGTGACATGAAAACAACACTGAGCTACGAGTCCACACCTATTAGGATGACCAGATCCAGAAGTGTGACAAGGGGAAGAATGGTAAGAACTCTCGTTCACTCCTAGGGGAATTCCAAATGATATGACCACTCAGGAGGACAGGTTGGTGGCTTCTTTCAAGACTAAGCGTATTTGGACTAGCTGATGCAGCAGGCACAGCCCAGTCGTCCCCCAGATGAACCGAACACCACACCCACACAGAGACCTGCACAGGATGCTCAAAGCAGACTTACCCATGACTGGTGAGATCTGGAGCAGCCATGATGGCCCTGGCACATGAAAGGATAAACAGCAGCACACCAACCAGTCTTTTAAGCTGTTGTGTTATTAAAAGACAAGGAGGAGGACTGCAGAGATGGCTCAGCAGTTAAGGCACTTGCTTGCAAAGCCTAAGGACCCGATTTCCATTCCCCAGAACCCAAGCAGAGCCACATGCACAAAGTGTCACACGCATCTAGAGTTCATTTGTAGTGGCTAGAGGCCCTAAAATGCCCATTCTCATTCTCTCTCTGTTTGCAAATAAATTTTAAAAATATTTTTAAAAAATAAGTTCTGGGCTGGAGAGATGGCTTAGCAGTTAAGGCACATGCCTGCAAAACCTAAGGACCCTGGTTCAGTTCTCCAGGTCCCACGTAAGCCAGATGCACATGGCAGCACATGTGTCGGGAGTTCATTTGCAGTGGCTAGAGGCTCTGGTGTGCCCATTTTCACTCTCTCTCCCCCCATCTCTAATAAATAAATAAGTAAAAATAAAAATTAAGGGCTGGAGAGATGGCTTAGCAGTTAAGGTGCCTGCCTGGGAAGCCTAAGAACACCCATTCGAATCTCCAGGTCCCACATTTAGCCAGACGCAAAAGTGACACAAGTGCACGAAGTCGCACATGCACTCAAGGGGCACATGTGTCTGGAGTTTGTTCATAGTGGCTGAGAGGCTGCTGGCATGCCCATTCTCTGTCTCTGTCCCTCTCTCTGTTTCTCTATCTCTCTCAAAAAAATAAAAAATAAAAATTAAAAAGTTCATACCTCTCTCTGTTTCTCTATCTCTCTCAAAAAAATAAAAAATTAAAATTAAAAAGTTCATACCTCTCTCTGTTTCTCTATCTCTCTCAAAAAAATAAAAAATTAAAATTAAAAAGTTCATATTACACAATTTAACTGTTTAACTGTATGGCATTACAGACAAGACAAGGGTCATGATTGCTGGTTGTTAGGGGACAGAAAGAACAAGTATGACATGGAGGGGACTGACAGGGAAATGACACCGTTCTGTGTCTAACTGTGGACACGTCGCTGCTCATTTGTTTCCATGGGGCAGTGGTTACCACATTCACTGCACACATCTGTCAGCACCAAGACAGTGGGCTGGGGAGACGGCCCAGTGGGTACAGTGGCTGCCCCACAAGCTTGATGACCTGAGCTTAGATCCCTGAACCCCGTATAAATAGCGACATTGTGCTCACACCTGTCATCACAGTGCGAGGGAGACAGAGGCAGTAGAATCCCCACGGCAACTGTCTGATGAACCAGTGAAGCTCTGGGTTCAGTAAGAGCCCCTGTGTGAACAAACAAGGTGTAGAGAGATTGAAGCAGATGCTCACCATCGACTTCTGGCCTCTGCACACATGTGTACACACCCATGCACCTATGAACACACATACACGTGTACACACACACGCACACCGAAAGATACTACCACAAAGTCTAAAATAAACAGAACTGGAATCTGAGGAGAGCCGAGAAAGAATGTGAACACAATATTCACCAACAAAAGGGCCAAGAATTGCTCCAATCTGATCAGTGCCAGCCGCCAAAGTCAAGAACACATGAGCCCAACAAAGGGCGGGCGCAAGGCAACCACAGGAAGCAACTTTAACCTCAGACTTCTAGAGCTGGGAGGTTGGACAGTCGCTGCGGCTGGAGAGAAAAGATTTCATCTCCAACAGAACGACACTGAGAGGGACGCCTGGGGCGGGGAGAGGGCTCTGCAGGAAAGGTGCTTATCTACACACCCTGCCAGCCAGGATTCAATTCCCCAGTATCCACATAAAGCCAAATGCAAAAACTGGCACATCTGGGGCTAAAGAGATGAGTCAACTGTTAAGGCACTTGCCTACAAAGCCTAAGGACCCGGGTTCAATTCCCCAGTACTCACATAAAACCAGATGCCCAAAATGTCGCATGTATCTGGAGTTCGTTTGCAGTAGCAGGAGGCCTTGGCATGCCCACACCCCATCTGCCTCTCTCTCAAACACATAAAAAAAATTACAAATAAAATAAAACCAGAGGTGGCTAAAGGACATTCTCAAAGTTCACTGAGGACTCACTGCCAGCAGAAACGTAAACAAGGTAGACCAGAGGCATTCCTCAGCATGGGAGAAGAGACCTAAGAGGAAACCCAGGATAGCAATGAAGCGTGCTGGCAAAGTTGACAGTGCTGGAGAGTGAATGAACTAACTGTAAGACCTGCAAATCCTTAGAGAATGAGTGGACCCTTGTGGGAGAAACTGAAGACATGGATGGGAAGAAAGTTCATGTTCATGAAGATATCAGTAATGTTATGGCGCCAGTTTGAAGTATACATCCGTGGGGACCCAGTCAAAATTTCTATCTCCCTTGCCTCTCTTCTCCCCTTCCCCTGATCACTCTCCTATCCTCTGAAAATTGGCAAACTGATTCTAAAGTTTATACAAAAGGCAGAAGATTTGGAATAGCCAAAACGATCTTGAAGAATGAAGTTGGGAGATAAACGTTACTAGAGTTCAAGGCTCGCTGTGAAGTGACAGTTCTTACGTCTGTCTGTCTAGCTGCAGTCACTTCAGAGAGATGCACAGTCAAGGAACAGAACAGAGTCTCCCTGCGGGGCCAGAGCAAGCGGATCTATGTGAGCACTGCTGGTGGGGTGTAAATTGTTCCAAATGCTTTCTGAAGTCACTTGGTAGTATTTACAGCTAAACTTACGCCTACTTTATGACCCAGCAATTGTATTCCTACAGAAATGAGTAAGACGTGATTACCAAAACAAATGTTTGAATGCTAATGTTCATAGTAGCTTCAGTCCCAATAGCCCCAAATGGAAATGTCCACCAAGAAATATGTGTGTGTGTGTATATGGTGTGAGAGACAGAAACACCAAGTATAATTTAAAAGTTACTTATAAATGCAACACTGATGAATTGCTCTGACAATGTTGAAATGAAGCTTGACATACAAAAGTATACAAAACAATGGGCTGGAGAGATGGCTTAGTGGTTAAGGCGCCTGCCTGCTAAGCCTAAGAACCCGGTTCCAATCTCCAGGTCCCATGTTTAGCCAGATGCAAAGTGACGCAAGGGCACAATGCCACACTTGACCACAAGGGGGCGCATGCATCTGGATTTCGTTCACAGCAGCTGAGAGACTGCTGGTGCGCCCATCTCTGTCTCCCTCTCCCTCCCTCTCTGTCCGTCTCTCTGTGTCTCTCTCCAAAAATAAATAAAATAATAATAATTAAAAAAGAGTATACAAAACAAGTTTTTATTTATGTAAAATGTAAGAATCATCTAAGCAATAGAAGTTTAAACATGATGATGTGGAACGGTGGGGGGGGGGCATGACTGACTGGGAAGGCACACCCTCAGGAAAAGTTCTGGCTGGTGGAAACATCCTGTCGTTTGATCTAAGTAGAGCATGCACGGGTACAACCCATACTAAAAACTCAGTGAATGACTCAGCCAGGCTTGGTGCAATGTGCTGCAAGTCACACCCCAGTAAGACTATACTAAACCAGAGTATTTGTGGGAGAAATATCTGTTGTGAGTCTCTCTGCTCCTGGACCCTCTGTCCCAGAGCTCTCCTCCCCCCGCGCCGTCTGCACATGCCTGTAAAGCAAGTGTAAGTGAGTGTGTCTGGCCGGATTGGCTTTGTACATTTAGATGTTCTATCTGCACTGTGAAGACAGAGCAGATCAACTGGACCATGAGGAAGTTCCACCTCTGATCCAGTGACTGCTCGCGGCTCTCATTTCTCTCCTTCGGTGGGAGTGGTAAAATGACGCTCTCAGAAGGACTTGGCTGAAATCCTACAGTTAAGTGGTTAGAGGACGACTCATAGGCGGAGGGGAGAGATAAAAGTGGGGACCCAAGCTACGAGAAGCAAGGCTTTGGCTCCCGTGACACAGATGCAGGTGTGGGCCGTGTGTGATAAACCTGAAATGAGGTCTGCCCCACTGATTTCTAGGAAGAGCAGAGAGCAGTCTATTTCAGTATCTGAATCCAACCCGGTGGGAGAAGTCATAGGCTGAGAGGACAAAGAAAAGAAGAGACCTGGAGGAAGGGAGAGAAACCGAAACCAAACCCTATTTACTTTGCCATTTGCATTTCTAAGAGAGCTTCAGCCCATAACAGCAAGGATTTTCTCTTAGGGAATCACATAAACTCTAAATGGATAAAACTCCAAAAGCTTGGGGCTGGAGAGATGGCTTAGCACATGCCTGCAAAGCCTAAGGACCCTGGTTCAATTCTCCAGGTCCCAAGTAAGCCAGATGCACAAGGGGGTGCACGTGTCTGGAGTTCATTTGCAGCGACTAGAGGCCCTAGTGTGCCCATTCTCACTGTCCCTCTCTCTTTCCCTCTCTGTCTCAAATAAAAATAAAAAATCTTTAAACAAAAAGACTCCAGAAGCTTTGTCCACGATGACCCCAATTTGGAGCATGAGGAGGGAAGGAAGTCATGCATACAGTGAGTCACTGTGGTTGTTGCCAGAAAGAAACCTAAGAGCCAGCCCCATTTCATCTTCTCCCCTTCACCCACTCAAGCCTGCAGCAGCTCCATAAGAGGTCTCCTTCTAATCTTGTCTCTCCAAAAGCAGCAAAAGGAACAAACTTTCACAAATCCAACGGTCTTCATGCCTGTGTCATATCCATTGATGGTGTCCTGGGATGGACACTTCTGTCTGGCTCTTCTGACAGCCTGGCTTTATGTTGCAGCCCCATCAAATTACTCAGACTACCCTAAGTATGGCAAACGCATGCCTCTTCGTATCTGTTCCTGTCATTCTCCCAACCTAGAACGCCTGGCCTTCCCTTCTCAGAGAATGCTGTGATCTTCTGAGACACATCGGTGTCATCATCTCTAGAAGGGCTCAAGTAACAGACTCAATGTGAGCTGGCTACCCCAAGTCTGTAATTATGACAAGCTGAACATCAAGGCCAAAGGCTGTGTTCGCCTTAAGAGAATGTGCAAGATGAAAGAATAGTGGTCCTAACTTAAATTTAAGAGCTTTACCAAAAAATATTGGGGGCTGAGGAGATGGTTCAGTGGATCAGAGCACTTGTCACAGCATAAGGGCTTGAGACCACCTGAGTTCAATTCCCCAGCACCCATCCATGTAAATGCAGGGCATGGCCGGCCACACATGTATGTAATTCCTGGAACAAAGACTGGAGATTCACAGGGCTCATGAAAACTGCGGCTGTGTGTTCAGACACTCCATCTTAAAGAAATATGTGGATAAGCAGTAGAGGAAGGATATGGGGCATTCCCCTCTGGCCTCCATGTACCTGTGAGTGCACCTGCCCATAAACACACACACACACACGCGCGCATGCACGCGCACGTTGAGCTAATGGCAAGAATGACGCATAATTCCTGACAGCTACCTAGAAGTCAGGTTATCATCTTTTTTAAAAAAATATTACTTGCAAACAGAGAGAGGAGACAGAATGGAACATCAGGGCCTCTAGCCACTGCAAATGAACCCCAGATGCATGTGTCACATTGTTCATCTGGCTTATGTGGGTAATGAGGAATTGAACCTGGGTCCTTAGGCTTCGCAGGCAAGGCCCCTAACTGCTCAGCAATCTCTCCAGCCCCCAAGGTTATTATTTTGAGAATTATAGACATATACGCTTATATATGTGTGTGTACACTGCTCAGCAATCTCTCCAGCCCCCAAGGTTACTATTTTGAGAATTACAGACATATACGTTTATATCTATGTGTGTGTGTGTGTACACACACACACACACACACAGCCTCGTCATGGGCTGACAGGGCTAGGGGAATACTTGAACCGAAGACAGTGGCAGCTGGCTGGTTTCCACAGTGTAACGGTTATCACTTAGCCTCACAAAAGACTAGCTAAAGCAGAAAAATCCTGTTCCCTTCCTATCTGCGCTCTCCCTTGCATGCAGAATCCTCCGGGAGGGAAGAAGTTACACAGACACGCATGTCCTAAAATAGGGTGAAGAGCTGTTTCTGAGCGGGCCTCTCTAAAGACTGCTTCCTGTCCAGGCACAGGTTGTGCCTGACATATACTAGTGGTTTACCAAGATGTTGACTCCCTTAACAAAAATAATCAGAGTAATCAAAAGAAAAACTTAGAAAAGTCCATCTTCAAATTCAGGGCCATCAATTGAACAGACTGCATTTTTCTTCTTCTTTTTTATCCTTTTCTCTTTTCAAGGTAGGGTCTCACTCTAGCCCAGGCTGACCTGGAATTCACTCTGTATTCTCAGGGTGGCCTCAAACTCATGGTAATCCTTCTACTTCTGCCTCCAGAGTGCTGGGATTAAAGGGATGCGCCACCACGCCCGGCAAGACTTCATTTTTTTTTTTTTTTTTTTTTGGTCTTGTGAGGTAGGGTCTCACTCTGGTCCAGGCTGACCTGGAATTCACTATGTAATCTCAGGGTGGCCTCAAACTCTCGGCAATCCTCCTACCTCTGCCTCCCAAATGCTGGGATTAAAGGAGTGCGCCACCACGCCCGGCAAGACTGCATTTTTAAAAGAAGCATTTGGTTTCACTCCACACTTCCAGGAGGTACACCAGGGTCTCCCAGTGCAAGCTGGGAAGTCTCTGCTGGTTCTTTGACTCCCAGCAGCTCTTCTCTCTCTTCTCTACTGGTCTCTGAATTACCCAAGAAGCCAGAGGGCAGATCAAAGCACAGGTTGTGTATATACCTCACCCAACGCGCTTAGCTCTGCCAAGTATTTCAGATCGGGAATGTTGTTGGATTTTGGATTATCTGCACATGCATAGTAAGAAATTTTGTAGATCCAAGTAGTCACGTGAAGTCCACTCACATTGGAGACACGTCTGGTGCACATAGCCCAAGGGTGACCTTACACGAGGGATTTAGTAACTCTGTGCATGAAATAAGATTTGTGTTTACGTCCCTGCATTTTGACTGTGACGGGCACACACGCAGTCAGGCGTAGAACTGTCCATATGTGTGACAGCCCCCAAAATGTTTCAGTGCTGGGATTTCAGTCTTTTGGACCAGGGATGTTCGGCCCATATTTAAGACCCTCACCTTAGGTACCACTCCCTTCTGAGGGCACTGCCCACTGACTGCTGCCAACAGCTGGACAGCCAAAGAAACAAGCCCTCTATCACGGTCCATGTTAAATACACCCTGCAAAGTGCAGAGCTGTGACTTACTTGGCTGTTCCCTTGCGCGCTCCCTGCTGCGCGAGACTTCAAGGTCTGGATCTTCTCGAACACCAGGTTAACTTTCCTCTTAGTGGCGTCCTCATTATCAGTGCTTCTGCAAATGAACGGCAGAGAATACACTGAGGGAGGAACCCACCGCTCGTCTCCCCGTGACATTCACACATCAAGCCCTTTCACAGAAAGCTGCCAGAGGCCCGAGTTCAAGTTAGGCGACAGACAAAAATCAGCGTTTGAAGACCAGGTGAATGGTGTGTCGTTTTTCTTTAAGTAAATTGCTAGAAGTTACTGCGCTATTTGGGACAGGGATTTTCATTTCCAAATACATGGAAGGCACATGCACACATTCTAAGCCAAGCTTGGTGAAAAACAAAACTGCAAATGCAAAATGTTCGTTTTCATTCCAAAATGAATTCTTTCCTCTGGGTATTTGTAAGTGTGGCCATCTCTCTCACACATATCTTTAAAAAAAAAAAAAAAAAAAGATTTAGAAATGAAGTATATTCATTTGAGAGAGAGAAAGAGGCAGATAGAGAATGGGCGTGCCAGGACCTCTTGCCACTGCAAAACAACTTCAGACACGTGTACCACTTTGTGCATCTGGCTTTACATGGGTACTGGGGAATTGAACTCGTGTGGGCAGGTTTTGCAAGCAAGCACCTTTGATTGCTAAGCCACCTCTCCAACCTGGGACTCTATTTAAAAAAAAAAAAAAAAATGACCACTGAGATTCTTTCAGCCAGGAACTAATTACTGGTACTTTCCTGCAAAGGGCTTTACCATGTTCAGAATAAGGTAGAGTTTTTGGCTTTTAAAATTCTTTACATTCCTTTTCTATTTCCTCTCCCTCTCACACTTGATTTATTAAGAGACTAGTGAGAGATTTTTAACGGGAGGTACCTGCTTAAGAAACTGTTTTAGGCCATTTGCTTGCCTGGGGTGCAGTAGAAGTTAGTAAAATGGTCTAATTAAACTGTGCAAGTCGAGAAGGGCTGCTGTGTGGACAGCCTTGGCTTTGGGATTTTAGTTTACAGGCTGAACTAGTTAAAATCATTGCAGCCCTGTCTTAGTTCAAGATTTAGAAATGGGGCTGGAGAGATGGCTTAGTGGTTAAGGCTCTTGCCTGCGAAGCCTAAGGATCCAGGTTTGATTCCCCAGAACCCACGTAAAGCCAGATGCACAAAGTGGTCCATGGGCCTGATGTTCTTTTGCAATGGCAGGAGGCCCTAATGTTGTGCCCACCACACCCCTGCCTCTGTTCACAAATAAACACAAATTTATATAGTGGTTTTTTTTTAAAGAGCCCCATGTTTTATCTTGAACCTATTTTGTCAACTTCATAACACTGATCAGTAATCACAAAGCAAAAATATCACGTGCTTGATCAGTGAGACTGAGGAGTCTGACTTTAGGTTAGTTCAGAGTACAAAGCCTCTCTCCTCTTCTTCCCAATCACCAGATGAGAGAATTGGAAGAGAAACTCCTGGCCTGGAATGCCAGCACTTAGTATGGCAGCAAGGAAAGCAGAGTGCTAGAACTCAGTCTCCAGGGCAAGCAGAGTACTAGAACTCAGTCTCCAGGGCAAGCAGGGAGAACAGAGCTTGCCAACAGCTCCCGTGTGCTCTAACAATGGCGGCGGTGGGGGCTCCTCCTGTGCCCGGGGAAGAGGAGCTTCCTTGATCTATAGCCTGAGGGACAAGGGAGTGTGGAAGGTCTCAAGATGGGGGAGGACCCAGCTCAAAACTGACCAGTAGATGGTCTCCATCCCGGAATTATTTTTTGAACGTGTCTGTGAGATGTGTGCATGGGTGAATGAATATTCATAAGTGTATAGGCACACACGTGTGTTCACATGTTCATACACATGTGTTGTCAAAAATGCCACTCACACTGACCTAGAACTCGCCAATTAAGTCAGACTAGCAAGCCCCAGGGACCCTCCTGTCTCTGCCTCTCCAGTGCTGGGATTTCAGGCACACGCTGCCACGCACAGCATCTTACATGGGTTCTGGGGATTAAACCCGAGTGCGTATGTTCACAAGGTGAGTGCTTTACCAGCTCAGCTGTCTCCCTAGCCCATTGAACTGGCTTTTTTAGAATTTTTTATTTATTTAGGAGAGAGAGAGAATGGGCACACCAGGGCCTCCTGCCACTGCCAACATGCTCTGGATGTTTGCTCCACTCTGTGCATCTGGCTTTACATGGGAACTGGGGAATCAAACTGGGTTTGTTAGGCTTTGCAGGCAAGTGCCTTAAACACTGAGCCATCTCTTCAGGCCCTGAATTGGCTTTTGAAGCGGTAAATATTTACAAAGAATGTCCCTCCCAGCCAGGACCTAGACGCCAGCGTGAAGACCCCAGCCATTGAGACTTAACCCTTGGATGACTCTGACATGGCAGGAAAGGAGGGGATGCTGCACAGTCTCCACAAACAAATCAAGAGCCCTATAGGAAATGGCAACACCTGGCTCTTCAAGGAAAACCACGCACCCTTCTTTGAGGTAATTGTAAAGAATCTGCTTGGCTGTCTCCTCGTTGGTTTGTTGAGTGAGCTCCTGCTGGCCCTTCAAGAGATCGGGTGTGACCTGGAACATAATAAGGAATGTCATTCGACTGTGGGGAAGACATTTCCAGGAGAATGGTGACAGCCTGAAGCAGAAGCTTCCTGACACATTCCTCCCTTCCAAACATGACTCCTCAGGTAAGCATCCTCCCCCACAGCCAGTCTGCACCCCAACTCGCTCTGCACCCTTGGGCGAGTGACTTCACTTCTCCCCTGGATTTTCTCACCTAGAAATTAAGGTTACTATCACCCACCTTCATACAGCTGCTAGGATCCCATCATATAATAACACCTGGCACGTACCCACCCTGTTATCATTTTCATCATTCCTGTGACCACCCAAACACTAAATGTGCCACTTAAGACCATCACTTTGCAATTAACCTGAATTAGGATTAACCTCATTTCTCAGACTAGAAATTAGCCTTGTCACTCAAGTCCACGAATTAAAAACCCAAACACTAAGCCTGGAATGTAGGAACTACTTCTACATGCTTGCGGATTTCATGCCCACGCCGAGAAACTGGACTCTATATAGTCTGACAAGGATCAGAAAGGCCACAGTGGAACGCTACCAGCACTAAAATAACCCGGGAAACTATACAGTTGGCAGCCGGACATAACCTGATCCTTGAAAAGTCAAACATGCAGCTACTGATTCAAGATTAAGGGAATGGGGGCTGGAGGGATGGCTTAGTGGTTAAGGCGTTCGCCTGCAAAGTCAAAGGACCCCAGTTCGATTCTCCAGGACACACATAAGCCAGATGCACAAGGGGGTGCAGGCATCTGGAGTTCATTTACAGTGGCTAGAGGCCCTGTTGCTCCCATTCTCTCCCTCTCTCTGCCTCTCTCTCTCCTCAAATAAATAAATAAAACATATTTTAAGAAAAAGATTGAGGGAATGTATTTTTAAAGCATCCTGGAGACATGGCTCAGAAGAGGGAAAAACAGAAATCAGACTAGTGTTACCTGAGTACTTGAGCTGGCAGGAAATGTCTTCACAGAAATTTTCTTGGCTCCAGAATCAGGTGAGGTGGCCAGAGCCCGGTTCTGTAACATCAGCGTGGCGGTGGCCGTTTTGATTTCTTCTTCCTTTCTGCCCTGTGCTGGAAGGGAGGAAGCACGAACCACTGTGCTTTCCTGACCGCCTTTGTTTTCTGAAACTTTCCCATCTTTGTTCTGCTGGGGAGGCTTGGGGTGGGCACCCTGAGTGGCACCCTGTAGCTTTGCAAACGTGCGACCTGGACTCTGTTTCCTGCGGTGCTCCTGGGGCAGTGCCCTCTGCGGGCAGACCTGGGATGGCCGCAGCAGATGCTCGGTGGACTTGCCCAGGTTTCTGCTGAACTCCGTGAGGTACTCGGAGTTCCCCTGGAGGCCGAAAGGAAAGGCACTGTCCACGCTCCGAGATCTCTTCCTGTCATCTGGGTTGATTCTGTTTCTCTTCCCGGATCTCCCTCTTCTCTGAAGCCCAGGCTTCCGATCAAACTTTTCAATCAACTCATCCACACCAGGAATGGAACCTGTGTCGATATCCCGTCCAGTTCCCGGCAAGAAAGGAATATACCTTCTGTTTTCGTGACGATTGACACTGTCGGCCTGGATGGCCAGCTCCTGGTCATCCAGTAAGAATCTATACAAGGAGGTGGCGGACGTGGGAGTGGTGGATGACGAAGAGGACCGCCGAGACCGAGCTCCATCCAAGACAGGCCCCGCTGAATCCTGTCTCCTGAAGGGAAGGACATCCGGCCTGGCTTTCTTGGTTTCAAGGTGGACATGTGGGCCGGGCACCGTGGGAGACCTCTGTCTAGGGGAAGGGGCCTCCTCTCCTCCTCCCTCCTTGGTACAGCTCTGAACATTCACACATACTGAGGTCTGCTTTTTGGGGTCTTCTATGACCACGGAGCTGCAGAGACGAATGGCCGTCACGTTGGACTTGGATTGATCCTCTGAGGGAGGGCTGGTGGGCTGGGAAGGGCTGGGTTTGGCAAAGCAAGTCCAAGCCTTCTTATTGAGGGTCCCTTCTTCCGCTACATTTCGTAGCCAGTGACTCTCGGGGGAGCGGTGTTTTTCCAAGTTCAGCTCGTTCTTTTCAGGGTCATAGGGCTGCAAGAGTTCTGGGTGCCTCTGAAAATTCAGCCCGTGGGGTGGTTTCACCGGCCCGTTGTCTTTTCGTTCTAGAACTCCATTCTTGCCCTCGTGGAGCGTGGGCTGTTTGAGGTTTCTCACGGAGCTGGGTTGAGCATATGGGTTTTCTGGGAGGTGCGATTCTTCTGGGCTATTGGCTTTCAACACAGACCCGTTGCTGGAATACAAAGGTAGGTTGTTGATCACTGGCGAGGGAAATGACGGTCCATTTTCTGGAAAAGGTGTGCCGGCTAGACAGCGCTCTGTGTTATTCAGGACAATGTAGGGGTGGCCGTCAATTCCCTGGACCCTAATACTGACGCCATAGGAGCCCGCCTTCGAGTGCTGGGTGTTCCTTGACTTCTTCGTGTCATCGCTGGCTAGTCTCAGGTGGACGCCGTACTCCTGCTGCACGTGCTGGTACTCGCCAAAATACAGCTCCATGGCTCACTCAGCCAGCTGGCAGGGATAGGGAGGGGAGGAGAGAGGACAGACATCATGTTAGAGTCCCATCCACTTCAATGAGGGCTTCAGTCAGGACGAGGGGAGCCTTCAAGTTCACAGAGACACTTTAAGCAGCCAGCGTACCCCAGAACCCAAGGCTGAGGCTGCCTGCCTTCACCCTGACCAGTCCAAACATGCCTTGCTGGATGCCCTTGAGCCCACGTGATGGCTTGTACTTGTCAACACTGGCTTGGGTCCTGGCCTGAGGGCAGTCAGCAGTATAATGACCTGGTGCCTTTGGCATAGCTTCCTCTTTGGTTTCTAGCTCACAGGCTATTCTGGCCACTTCCCACCCCACCCCACCCCCACCTTAGCTGATTTCCTCACATTTTGTGCTATTTATTTTTAACCAATAGGGAGTTCCAGTTACCAGCATTTGAGAACAAAGTACTTTTCCACGACAAGAATTAAGACCTAAGAAGCCTTAATGTTCACCTTTTTTTTTTCCTCTCCTGTTAATGTTCCTTTCAAAACACCAGCAGGCATTTTTATCCCCAACCTGACTTTGTAATCTTTAGCCCTAGGGGCTGGAGAGATGGTTCAGTGGTTAAAGATGCTTGCTTGAAAAGCCTGATGGCCCAGGTTTGATTCCCCAGTATCTACATGGGGCCAGATGCACTAAGTGGCACACACATCTGTAGTTTGAGGTGGCAAGAAGCCCTGGCATGCCCATTATCTTTCTGTCTGTCTCTCCCCCTCCCTCTCTCTGTTGGCAAATAAATAAAAATATTAAAAATAACTTTTTTAAGCCCGGTGTGGTGGCGCACGCCTTTAATCCCAGCACTCGGGAAGCAGAGGTAGGAGGATCGCCGAGAGTTCAAGGCCACCGTGAGACTACATAGTGAATTCCAGGTCAGCCTGGACCAGAGTGAGACCCTACCTCGGAAAACCAAAAAAAAAATAATAATAATAACTTTTTTGGTTATGTTTACATGTGTGTGTGCATGTAGTATATATTATATATGGGTGTGCCAGGGTCTCTAACCACTTGCTGCAAAAAAGAAAAAAGAAAAGAACCACCAGATGCTTGTGCCACTTTTTGCATCTGGCTTGACATGAGTGCTGGGAAATTGAACCCAGGCCACACGCTTTGCAAACAAGCACCTTTAGCCATGAGGCAGCTCTCCAGCCCTTAAAACATTTTTCGATCTTTTTTCTTACCAAAAAAGTTCAGCTAACATATTCACCTGAAAAAAAATGTGAGCCAGGCGTGGTGGCGCATGCCTTTAATCCCAGCACTCGGGAGGCAGAGGTAGGAGGATCACCATGAGTTTGAGGCCACCCTGAGACTACATAGTGAATAATTCTAGGTCAGCCTGGGCAGAGTGAGACCCTACCTCAAAAAACAATAAAATAAAATAAAAAATAAAAAAATAAAAAATAAATGACCACTAAGTAACTGATGGATAGGTAGTGCATACAACGTGGATACGCTAAACAAAAGGATGACTCACATCCTAGGAACAGTGTAAAAACTCTCATCAACTGTTTTTTCTGGGATTTTCCACGCAATATTGTGAGGTCACAGTTGACTATAGGTAACAAGTTGCGATTAATTGATTTCACTGTCCTATTTTTAACTGCCTGACTTGTTTCATTTGTTCTGTCTTCTAATTACTATGACATGTAATTAATTGTCACTCAGGAATTATGTCAGCTCCTACCCATAAATAAACCCACATCTTAATCCAAGACTTGAATTGGTATTTCTTTTCCCCAGAGACAGGAATTCCAGTGTTAAAACAGACCCCAAATGCTTATTAGGGCACTCTTTCATCTTTCCATTCCTCTGTCCTTAACAAGGGACACCTCATGATTGATGACAGGGGGATGACCCACCATCACAAGTTGTAGGCTTAGGCCAGACAAGACAACCTTCTTTTAAGCTTTCCTGGAAGACACACCCACCTACCACCCATAATCCCTTAATCCCTTACTCTTCTTGCTGAGAGCCAAATCACATGGCCATCCCAGCTACAAGGCAGGCTGAGAAATACAGTTTTGTTTTGGTTTTGGTTGTTTTGTTTGGTTTTTGAGCTGGCCATTGACACTCTCAACAAAATCGATGCTCTGAGAGTAAAACAGAGAGGACGGGAAGGCAGCCAGCTGTCTACCTCACAGCAGTGTTCCTATGACAATCATGTAATTGCAATTTCAAATTCTTTAACCCGAGTTGTTTCTAAGAATTTATTTTTTCCTCCACACCCAAGATTGTTGAACTCTTCTGGCTGAGAATTATTTCTGAATATTATTAACTTTTTGCATTGTGATCAGAAAACAAGGCTTCTATAACTTCTTCCACTTTATTTTTTTAAAGATTTTATTTTTATTTATTTATTAAAGACAGTGAAATGTGTGTGCCAGGACCTCTAGCCACTGCAAACGAACTCCAGATGCATGCGCCACCATGTGCATCTGCCTTATGTGGGACCTGGAGAATCAAACTAGGGTCCTTAGGCTTTGCAGGCATGTGCCTTAACTGCTAAGCCATCTCTCCAACTGTTCTTCCACTTTAAGTTATTGGGGCTTCTTCTATGGACAAACCTGTAGATAATGTGTCATAGGTACCCAGGGGAGCTTCTTCTCTCAAGTATGGCTTTCAAGATAGGATGCCTTAGTGCAACCTTAATAAATAGCTATTTGATCCAGTTATAGAACACCCCTCTTGTGTGCCTGACTTGCCATGGGGCCTTCTGGATATATCTGAGATAGATCCCATCTCCTACTATTGGCCAGCATGCCACTTCCTGGGTAGTTTGGTTGAAGCATCAAGGATTAAACCTAAGGCCTCACCAATGCTAGGCAAGAACTCAACCACTGAGCCGCATCTGCTGTCGAGTAATTAGTGTTTGAAATGTACAAATACCAGACATTATCACTTCCCATTTGATAGACACATTCATCTGTGTTATTTATCACCGTCACCCCAATTCTAATTGTTTCACCATGTTCACTTCAGTTATATTAATGTTAATGAATATTTTTTTTAACCTTTTTTTAATAAGAGAGAGAGAATTGGTGTATCAGGGGCTCCAGCCACTGCAATCAAACTCAACACTTGTGCTACCTTCGTGCTTAAGTCACCTTTGTGTGTCTGGCTTATGTGTGATCTGGGGAGTCAAACATGGGTTCTTTGGTTTTGCAGGCAAGCACCTTAACTGCTAAGCCATCTTTTCAGCCGTTGAATAATTTTTAATCAAAGTAAAATAAAATATGAAAACCTCCATTGCCTAGCTTCCCTTCCTCGGTCTTGGACATATAATCCAGGGAAAAAACCAACAGAAACTTTTAGATGTTCCTTCTAGAACTTACTCCATGCTGCTAAGTAAAATTCCTACCTGCTATTTCTTATCAGCCATATAAATTTCTCATTCTGCTAGCCTCCCAATTCCATCTGTTTTGCTTTACTTTTTTTAGGGGGGGGGGGACAGGGTGTCATATATCTCAGGCTGGTCTTGAACTCAGTATATAGCAGAGGATGACCTGTAACTTCCGCTCCTCCTGCCTCTTATCTCCCATGCTCTGGAATGACCAGGGTGCACACCACGCCTGGTTTATGTGGAACTCGGGGCTTCGTGCCTGCTTGGCAAGCACTCAACCAACTAAGCCCCCACACTCCCAGCCTCACTTTTCTTTTGACATGACCTCGGAATTCCCATAGCTTTACTTGTTCTCTTTTTTCCTAAGAGCTATCCTTGTCTTAGACATGAAATAGTTATCCTCAGAGAGAGAGAGAGGAATGCTAACTTTTCTCAAAAACCAACAAAAACGTTTTGTCTGCTTCCTACAGCATCATCTTCCTCAAGAGTTCTCTATTTGGGGATGGTTTGGGGACCCCCCATCATCTTTTTCACATGACTGGCAATTCTGGGATACCAGATCCTCAGAGTGAAGAATTTACGCAGATGGGGTTTGTAGGGAGAGGCCTTAGTGCCAGGTAAGGACAATGTGAAGGTCTTAATCATTCCAGTCCTCCAAATTCATAAATAATTCCCTAGGTTTTGACCTTCTCCCCTGCCTCCTCCAGGAGCTGATCCTCCACGGGCCAGTCACCTCAGAGGAACCTGTGAGCACGCGAGGCAGGAGCTACTGTCATTCTGAGATTCAGTTAACAACCCTCTACTGGCATCTGAGCCCTCCTCGTCACCCTTTGGAAGTCTAAACAGGTTTTATTCCTTTACTGTCACTTGAGGGGGAACTCGAAAAGGAGTTAGGTCTTTTCACTTCTCGAGCTTGACAAGGTTGCTGATGAATGGAACCAAAATATCCAGCTCCACCTTGCCCCTGTTCTGCCAGCACTGGCCTGTCGCTCTGGCTCTTTCCAAGTGTTGCTATTTACATATTAAATTTCGTACAGCTGGGGAGATGGTTTGGCAGTTAAAAGGTGCTTGTTTGCAAAGTCTGGTGGCCTGGGGCTTCAGCTCCCCAGTACTCACATAAAGCTGGATAGGCACTGGTTTGCAGTGGCAGGAGACCCTGGAGCATCTTTGTGGGCAGCACAGAAATCAAAACCCAGGACCTCAGGCATGGTAAGCAAGCTTCTGCCACTGACCTACACCCCAATCCCAAGGCATTTTTCTTGCAAAGAGCTGATATATGAATTAATCTATCTCCTGGGAAGCTTTTGGTGTGCGCCATTTACGAAGCAGGACTATTTTTATCTGCCAATAATCTCTTCTTGCTAATGCTGACTTTCCAGTGGATTCCTTTTAATGCTTATTGATAAAGACTTGTCCAGGGTCTTAGGAGGTCTTTGGCATGGCTGCCTGTACTACAGTCAATAACATGTCAATTCTTAATTACATGCCAATCTCTGAATAAGCCCACCTTAGTTTATTACAATCCCAGCTCCCTGCTGGTAAATTAATCCACATATTTGAATTTCATGCAACTTCAGGCCACAATTTACATTTCCTTGACAACCAACCTCAATCTACTATCTTCACAAAAAGACGCTGCTTAGCTGGGCACTGTTGTCTTAAGCAAATTCAGATTTCCTTCCCAAACAAAACATAAACACTGAATTAATTAATGAATTTAAGGGTGGCTGTTCTCCACTTCCAGGCACCAGGCCACAGTTAAGATCCCAATATGTGCCACAAACACACTTGCACCGCCGGGGACTTAGCCCAACTACGGGCTTACATAATTTGGCAGTGAACCCTGACCAGTTGCCAGGATGCAACATTGAGGCACTTGGCAAAGAACAGTGGTGTTTTGGAGTGGAAATAATGAAAAGACTGCTAAATGATGATAATTGCTTTAGTTAGTGAGATCCATGAGTGTGTTTGTAGGAACAAAGGGCTTAGCTCTTGGAAGAGCTATGAACGTATGCCAAATGGAAACGTTTCCTGTCTCTAGGCCATCACACGTGACCTTAGAGCACGGAGATGGGTCACATAAGGCTGGTGCCTGGGTCCCCGCCTCGCCCCTCTAACTCCAAGGCCTGGATATGCATCCAACCCCCATGTTGGAGGTCCTGGCTCCGGAGGACAGGCAACCAGACTATCAGAAACCTTCCCCACCAAGTGTGCCCACGCACACAACGTGGCACCTGGTGTTGGGAGAGAAGGGGCTCCCTGTGCGTCTGCTTTGAGGGGACAATGCCATTTTGTCATCCAAGTCATTTCAGACAGCACTTCAGAGAGAGGCAGGAAGGTGATGCGCCTCTGTGTCCTTGACCTTGATTCCAGGAAACAGAAGTGAGACACAAGCCACAGGAGAGGGACGCTGTGGACGTCTCAGACAGAGATGAGGAGCACAAAACTCTAAACGAGGCACTTGCAGGACAGGTAAGAAGACACGGGGTGGGGGGAGACTTCCCGTATGACAACCTTCACCAAGGGTTAGGTGTGTAGATTCGCTGGGAGTGCTCGCCTAGCATGCAGGAAGCCCTAGGCTCAAGTGTAACACCACATAAACAAGATGTGGTGGTGTGTGTCTGTAATGCCCAGCACATGGGAGGTGGAGGCAGGAGGATCAGGAGTTCAAGGTTATTCTCAGCTATAGAGGAAGTTGGAGGCCTTGGATACATAAGACCCCGCCTATAAAAATTAAATTAAAATTAAAACACTCCACTAAAAGGAAAAAATAAGCTGGGCGTGGTGGTGCATGCCGTTAATCTCAGCACTCGGGAGGCAGAGATAAGAAGAGCACTGTGAGTTCGAGGCCACCCTGAGGCTGCATAGTGAATTCCAGGTTAGCCTGGGCTAGAGCGAGACCCTGCCTGAAAAACCAAAAAAAAAAAAAAAGTAGAGTGAATGGCTAGAATGCAGAAGACCCAATGCAAAATGCAAAACCATGTCAATGTATTCCCAAGTGGGACAGAAAGCGGCACCCTTACCTAATGTTAGTGCTAATTTCCATCTATGCTCTCCAGTGGACTATATTTCCACAATTTCAAAAGAAACTGTCACACTGTCAAGCCTTTAGAACTCCCTGGGGAGACCATGTTAAAAATAAACTGAGGCCATGGGCTGTGAACTCGGTCTCAGAGAGCCAAACAGGCAAGCCTGCCCATCTGTGTGCCCTCAGGGACAAGGGTCAGGGCATCGACATCAAGAAACAAGCGGTCAAGTGACTACAAAATCTAGAGCCGTTCGAAGCGTTCCAGCAGTGCGGCCTCCCGCCAGAATCATAAATCCGTCCAGTGCCCCGGATGTAGGAATCCCAGACAGGCTCTGCCACAAATGACAGGTACCTGGATTTGTCCACAAAAACCTTCAGAACGGCCGGGCGTGGTGGCGCACGCCTTTAATCCCAGCACTGGGGAGGCAGAGGTAGGAGGATCGCCATGAGTTCGAGGTGGCCTCGAACTAACTTTACCCTAAGAATACAGAGTGAATTCCAGCTCAGCTGGGGCTAGGGCGAGACCCTACCTCAAAAAAACAAAACACAAAAAAAAAAACACCTTCAGAATATCATGGGTGTCTGTCAAAAATAAATCCGAGCTAGGCATGGTGGGTACTGCCTGTCACCCAGAGCACCAGCAGAGGAGCAGGGATTCAAGGCCAGCCTGGGCCACATAGCAAGACACAGTCTTGAAAGGAGGAGCAGGGAAAAGAGGAAAAAGAGTGAAGGGAAGGGGAGGAGAAGGGGAGAGGTGGAGAAGAGAAAGGAAAGGAGAGAGAGAGAAAGAGGAGAGAGGAAGAGAAGGAGATGGAGTCACCCCAAATATTTTTAAATAAAATTAAAATCAACTTTCTAGGGCTGAAGGGATGGTTCAACATTTAAAGTGCTTGCCTGCAAAGTGTAATGACCCAGGTTGCATGCCCCAGTACCCACGTAAAGCCAGATACACAGAGTGGCACATGCAGCTGGAGTTCATTTGCAGCAGCTAGATGCCCTGGGCCCCCCATTCATTTTCTCTCTCTTTGCAAATGAAATATTTTTAATTAACCTTCTAAAACATAAATTCAGGTTATCTGTTGTTCAGCCTAATTAGTACTGATATAGTTGATGAAAGTGAGGACTTCGTTCCCTAGTAAAATCTTCCTCCCTAGAAGCCTTAGTAAGGGGTTAGCAAGAAGGGTAACCAAAGAGACTCAAAGTTGCCCCAAACACGCTGTAACACGCTTCCCATGGCTATTCAGGTCACTGAAGTACCCACCATGCACTGAGCTGTTAGCATCTCGGTGGTCCCCAGCGCCCCAGCGCCTAAGCACCTGCCGCCCAGCCCAGCCTCACTCGCTGCTCTTCATCGGCTGCCCTAGGCTCCCCAGTCTCAGTTTCATGTAACTGGGCCTCTATGAAATGATGCCTAACAAGTGCATATGTTCAAGTGAAGTGTGCAAGACCACCTGAATCTCTCAAAACAAGACTGTCTCCAAGGCCACAAAGTCCCTTTGTCTCTGGTCCTGCTCTGCAACCCTTCCTCACCTAGGACCTGGAATTGCTCAAGATTGAGTCTTTAGCAAGGAAGTTCACAAATCGTGATGTTTTCAAGAAGCAACAATTAAATCAGTAATCCAGCTGGTTGTGGAGGCTCACGCCTTTAATCCCAGCACTCGGGAGGCAGAGGTAGGAGGATCGCCAAGAGTTCGAGGCCACCCTGAGACTATGTAGTTAATTCCAGGTCAGCCTGGACCAGAGTGAGACCCTACCTCGCAAAACCAAAAAACAAACAAACAAAAAAAAAATCAGTAATCCAAAAATCAAAGTTTCAGTCCAGTAAAGAACACTTCAGGTTTGTCAGTATCTCCCCCCCCCCCACTCTAGATCAGGCTGACCTGGAACTCACTCTGTAATCCCAGGATGGCCTTGAACTCACGGGGATCCTCCTACCACTGCCTCCAGAGAGCTGGGATTAAAGGTGTGTGCCACCATGCTCAGCTATTCTTTTGTGTTCACATGAATGTGGATAGATTTAAATTTCACTTTTTCTTTTCTTTTTTTTTTTTTGGGGGGGGGGTGCCAAGGGTTGAGCCCACAGGTTCATGAATGCCAAATGTGTGTTCTACTACCAAGCTACTTCCAAGACTCAAAGACATGCTAAAATTTAAAAGCCTGCTTCCTCTGTTGTACTTTTTGGTTGTTGTTAAAAATAGCTTTTCACAAACACTTTTGGAATTTAAGAACTTTCACTGAGTGTCCTTGTCCTCAGCCACACCTTTAATATTACTTAATCCCTATTTTAGATTTTCACAAGCTTGAATATACAGGTGCCTTAAAAACAATTAGGGGCAGGGGCTGGGGCTGGAGGGATGGCTTAGCGATTGAGGCATTTGCCTACAAGGCCAAAGGACCTAGATTCAATTCCCCAGAACCCACGTTAGCCAGATGCACAAGGTGGCACATGCATCTGGAGCTGGTTTGCAGTGGCTGGAGGCCCTGGCATGCCTATTCTTTCTCTCTCCCCCTCTCTTTCTCTGTCAAATAAATAAAAAGTAAGTAAATAAATAAATAAAATTTTTTTTTAATTATTAGGGACTAGAGAGATGGCTTAGTAGTTAAGGCACTTGCCTGTGGAACCTAAGGACCCAGGTTCAATTCCTCAGGACCCACATAAGCCAGATGCACAAGGTGGTGCATGCATCTGGAGTTCATTTGCAGTGGCTAGAGGCCCTGGCACAACCATTCTCTGTCTCTCTCTCAAAATTTTTTTAAAATCTTGGGGCTGGGCTGGAGAGATGGTTTAGTGGTTAAGGCGCCTGCCTCCTAAACCTAAGAACACTGGTTCCAATCTCCAGGTCCCATGTTTAGCCAGATGCAAAGTGACGCAAGGGTGCAATGCCGCACTTGACCGTAAGGGGGCGCACGCATCTGGATTTCGTTCACAGCAGCTGAGAGGCTGCTGGCATGCCCATCTCTATCTGTCTTCCTCTCCCTCTGTGTGTCTCTCTCTCAAAAAAAAAAAATCTTGGGATGGCTTAGTGGTTAAGGCACATGCCTGCAAAGCCTAAGGACCCAAGTTTAATTCTCCAGGTCCCACATTAAGCCAGATGCACATGGTGGCACATGCATCTAGAGTTTATTTGCAGTGGCTAAAAGCCCTGGTGTGCCCATTTTCTCTCTCTCTTTCTCTCTAATAAATGAATAAATAAAAACTAAAATAAAATCTTGGGGCTGAAAAAGGCACCTGGCTTGCAAAGCCTGCTGGCTTGGGTTCAATTCCCCAGCACTCATGTGAAGCTAGATGCACAAAGCAGTCCATGTGCCTGGAGTTCATGCAAGTGCCTTTAACCACTGAGCCATCTCCCTAGCCCCATGCCTGAGTTCATTTGCAAGAGGCCTTGCCCCCACTCTCTATTCTTTCTTCTCTCTCAATCAATCAATCAATATTATCAATAATCATCATCCCAGGGGCTAGTTAGTTTACTGGGTAAATTGTCTACCACACAAGCATGATGACCCACCTTCAGATCCCTGGCACCCTCACAGAAGCGGGCATGCACCTATAAGCCCAGAGCCAGGGAGCAGAGACAGGAGGATCTCTGGCTTGGGGATTAGCTTGTCTGGCTGATCAGCGAGCTCCAAGGGACAGCAACAGAGGATGACACCAATGATGACCTTTGGCCTCTGCACAAACACACACCCACACTCATGTATCTGGATCCACACATACACACACACACACACACACACCACATCTCAACACCTTTTAATATCCACTTAATATTTCCTGTATATGAATATAAATTTACATTATTATAAAGCCAAAACTGTATGTTAAATACAAATATAATTATAAAACCAACATAACAATACCACCCTGAGACTATGGAGTGAAACCCTACCTCAAAAAAAAAAAAAAAAATTCAAATGCACACCATTCATCTATATACCCCAGGCTGACCTGGAATTCACTATGTAGTCTCAGGGTGGCCTTGAACTCACAACAATCCTCCTACCCCCACCTCCTGAGTGCTGAGATTAAAGGCATGCGCCACCATGCCCAGCTATAGCTGTGAACATTTTAACAGTCTTACCATCCAGGGTATGATTAGGAATCACACATGACAAGTCTTCATTATGTTTATGCACATGCTACTTTTCTACCCCAATTATTCATTTAGTTAGGTGTTTGCAAATGTTGAGTGAGGGCACACCAGGGTGTCTTGTTGCTGGCTTTACTTGGGTGGCTGGGGAATTGAATCCTGGCTGGCAGGCTTTGCAAGCATCTTTTAACTGCTGAGCCATCTCCCCAGCCCCTTCCACTCCCTTTTTTTTAATTCTCCAGAAAAACAAACAACAAAGAAACCAGTATCTTAGACCCAGCCCCATAAATCATTATCTGCATGTCACGTGGTCTGAATGCAGTCCTATGCTCTGTCCAGCACCTCAACACTGAGAAGCAGCAGCCAGTGGATGGAAGGAAGCCAGGAGAACCTGGTCTTTCTAGAAGGAGCCATCTATATGCCCAATGCTCCTGATAAATACATGAAGAGTAGGAATAATCACCGTCAGAGATGGAGACCAAAGTGATGGGGACAAGACCCTGGACTTTGACACTGGAGAGTAGGGCATGGAAGCCCAAGCAGAGCTAGGTGGATCACTGCGAGTTCAAGGCCACCCTGAGACTACCTAGTGAATTCCAAGTCAGCCAGGGCTAGAAAGTGAGATCCTATATAAAAAAAGAGTGGGGTGTGGTGGTGCACACCTTTAATCCCAGCACTGGGGAGGCAGAGATAGGAGGATTGTTTTGAGACTACATAGTAAATTTCAGGTCAACTGGGGCTAGTGCAAGATCCTACCTTGGGGAGAAAAAAGAAAGACAAGAGAAGGGAAGGGAAGGGAAGGGAAGAAAGGGCTAACAGAAGAATCAAGATAGCCCCGTCAAGGAATGGGAATTATCACAGGAATTCTACGACAAAAGTAAAACACTGCCCTACAAAGCAGCTGCCTTCCTTGCCTCCTCTCGCCTCCACCCCTGATTAAATTCTCCACTTCCGCTCCCCAGCCTGCAGGGTGCAAATACCAGACATAACCTGTTATTCATGCTCCAAGAATCCTGAGCGGGATGGCTACTTAATTTGATGGAATATTACTTATTTTCTCCCTCTGGTACATGCTTTTGTCCTGAATAGCTGCCAGATTTCTCGGGGTGTGGTAAGATCAGCAGAAGGGTACGTTCTGGGTTTAATAACGACCCTTGTGGTAGAGCCAGGCATGGTGGCACACACCTGTAATGCCAGCACAGGAGAGGAAGAGGTAAGAGAATTGGGAATTCAAGGCCAGCCTCAACTGCATAGTGAATTTAAGGCCAGCCTGGCATTTAAAACACACACACACACACACACACACACACACACACACACACACACAGAGAGAGAGAGAGAGAGAGAGAAGAAAAACAAAGGCAGAAGCACGGGGAAATATTTTTCACATTGAGAGTGCCAGAACAAAGACACCAGCTAATCCAAACAAAACAAGGAAGGTCACTCCGTGTCCCATTCCCTCACAGAGCCCATAAGCTATTATACCCGTCCTCCATCTCATCCCTTCCTGCTCCCCCGGAGGGACGGACCATTCTCTCCAGTACAACTACATTCTATGGGTAGAAAGATTTCAAGAAGCTAACGCCCTGGAACTTTCCCTACATGAGCCCATTTTGAGCTTCCAAGTTTCTGGATCTTAACCTGTCTGTTCTAGGACCCATTTTTTTTATCCATCCTTGTCGTGGTGGCCTCTCATGTCCAAAACCCCTATGCCCATCCTAACCACGAGGCCCCTCCTTTCTGCCTTACAACACAAGTCAACACGGGAGCAGGACTCCCCTCGGGCCTGTGCAAGGAGAACATTAACCCGCTCTGAACTGTGCATCCAAAGCAGGCCCATCCCTGACCACTAACACACACTTCAGGGTGGGTGCCTGCTCCGCACAGATCTGAAGCAGAGTTCCCAAGGACTGCCTTACAAATGTCACTTATTTCTCCAGTCAGATTGATCCCCCGCCCTCTCTTCTGGAAGCCTTTGGATCACAGCAGGGGAAATTACAGTGTGGAGCCTTAGACAAGGGTTCTTATCCTGAGGGCGGCAGGAAGCAGGCATTCCTATCAAAATAAGTGTCAAATTGTGAAATGGAACAGGCAATAAAAGTTTTTAAAAAAAAATCACTGCAAATAAAGTAGAAAAAAAAACTGAAGAGGTAAAGGAAGAAACACAACAAGGGAGCAAAGAAAGGAAAACCAGCCTGGAGGCTGGGGAGATGGCACGGCATTGGCTAAAGGCACTTGTTTGCAAGCCTGCCCACCCAAGTTTGATCCCCCTCAGCCTCACCCACACAAAAGCCCCAGGCACCGTGGCACACACATCTATAATCCCAACACACCTACAGCAATGGGAGACGGAGCAGGAGAATGGGGGTGGCCGTTGGAATCATATGTCCTCCATTAACTCATGTACTTGGAATGCTTGGTGCCCAGTTGGTGGTAAATTGGGAGGTGGGCCTTGCTGGAGAAGGTGTGTCCGTGGAGGTGGGCTTTAGGGGGTTACAGCCAGCTCCCCCTTGCCAGAGCTTGGCTCACTTTCTTGCCATTGCTGTCCACCTGGCTGTGGCAAGATTGTGATGTCCAGGCTCTTCTCTACCATCTTCCCTACCATCAAGAAGCTCCCCTAAGCCAAAATAAACCCTTTGCTCCCATCAGGTGCTTTTGGTCAGGTGCTTGATCCCAGCAATGTGTAAGTAGAACAATCCGGAAGCTCATAAGCAAAACTGGAGAGATGGCTCAGTGCTTATGTGCAGGCATAAAGGCCTGAGGGCGGGAGCCTGGGACTGCCAGAGTTCCAATCTCCAGATCTCATGTAAAAACAAACAAAAAAACAGGGGCTGGAGAGAGGGCTTAGCCATTAAAATATTTCCCTGCAAAGCTTAAGGATCCTGGTTTGATTCTCCAGTACTCACATAAAGCCAGATGCACAAAGCGGTGCATACATTTGGAGCTCGCAGCTGAAAGCCCTGGTGTGCCCCCATTCTCTGTCTCTTTTCTATCTCTCTGTGCTTGCAAATAAATAAAAGTATTTTAAAAACAAATAGCTAGGCATAGTCACACACACACCTATCGCCCCCCGGCAGTTCCAAAGGGGAGGAGAGACGTGCAATAGAGACTCCTTGGACCACCACTCCCCTCCCCACCCACCCCAACCCCACCAGAGCAAGCTCCAGAGTCAGTAAAGAAAGAATCCAGCTCAAAACAAGAGCAGGCAGAACTGCCATGAACCACCATGGATACCAGACGTCCACTCCAGCCACCTCATTCACAGGCAAGCATGTGTGAGGAACCAGAAGAGCACATACATGTACATACACCGCACCACATCTCTCTCTCTCTCTCTCTCTCTCTCTCACACACACACACACACACACACACACACAAAAAAAAAAAAACATCATTTAAGGTGGAAGGAGACAAGAAACACCGTAAGGTTGTCTTCGGACCTCCACATGCATGTTGTGGCATACGTGTGTCCATAAATACACATCATACACATACATGCACACATATATATGTATGTATGTGTTTATGGGCACACATGTTTTATATACGTAATTTTTTTTTGAGGCAAGCCCAACAAACTGGCCTTTTTTTAATGACAGAGAGAGAACGGGCACACCAGGGCCTCTAGCCACTATAATCGAACTCCAGATGCACGAGCCACCTTGTGTGCATGTGTAACCTTGCACACATGTCTCCTTGTGCATCTGCCTTACGTGGGATCTGGGGAGTCAAACACAGGTCTTCAGGCTTTGCAGGCAAGCACCTTCAACTGCTGAGCCATCTCTCTACTCTAGCCCTACACTTTTTTTTTTTTTTTTTTTTGCAAGGTAGGGTCTCATTCTGGCCCAGGCTGACCTGGAATTCACTATATAGTCTCAGGGTGGCCTCAAACTCACAGCGATCCTCCTACCTCTGCCTCCCAAGTGCTGGGATTAAAGGCGTGAGCCACCACGCATCTCCACCCATCTCCACCCATCTCCACGGTGGCAGGCCACACTTTTCCCCAGAGCTCAGCACTGTGGACTTCATCTGCAGCTTCTCCCCATGAGCAGAGAGCTGGAGGGAAAAGACACGGCCGGTCTACAGAAGCTGAAAACACTGACCAGAAGGAGAAGCATTTAAAATCCACAGTCGGGGCTGGGGAGACAGCTCAGTGGTAAAGCACTTGCCGCACAAGCATAAGGCCCTGAGCACCCACGAAAAGGCCCTGAGCACCCACGAAGAGGCAGGCGTAACAGTCTGCCTGCAGTCCCAGCACCTAGAGGTAGCGACAAGGATGGCCCTGGGGGAAGCTGGCTAGCTACACTAGCTGAATTGCTTGAGGCCCTGAGCATCAGTAAATAGGGTAGACAGGGATCAAGGAAGACACCCAAAGTCAACATCTTGCCTCCACATACACGTATACTCACATGTCAACACACATACACAACCTGCCTCCAGGAAGCCTGTAGCTTAGGCCTTTGGACAACCCCTCACACCTGAATCATATCTGTGATCTCTACAGGCCCCTCCTGAACCCAACCATCACAGGGGCAGGCTATGCCAGGAAGCTGGACACACTGAAGGGCCAGCCTCAGTCCAGGCCCAAGGCTGTCCACTTCTCTGCTCTCAGCTGGGCCCCTCAGCAACTTTGAACTTGGAAGCCAGGTCCTCCTGCTCCAAGTCATGCTCAGAGTGCTTGGGGGCTTGATCTTCAAGTGGGTGGCTGTCATCTGTCCTAAGATGAGAGGCGTCACCCTGCTGTTAGTGATCTCTTGAGCCCCGAGAGTCCTCTCAGATAGCTGCTGACGTGACGTGTCCCTCTGCAGCTCTCACCTCTACATGTACCACTGGGGACATGCCTTGGGCAGGTCTTCTACCCCAGTGCAGTGGAGGATCAAGATCTCCACACGGTTTAGAGGTAGAAAGGGAAGTGGAGGGCCTGGAGAGATGGCTTAGCGGTTAAGCGCTTGCCTGTGAAGCCTAAGGGTCCTAGTTCGAGGCTCAATTCCCCAGGACCCACATAAGCCAGATGCACAAGGGGGCACATGCATCTGGAGTTTGTTTGCAATGCCTGTAGGCCCTGACATGCCCATTCTCTCCCTCTCTTTGTGCCTCTTTCTCTGTTCCTAATAAATAAATAAAAATAAACAAAAAATTAAAAAAAGAAAGGGAAGTGGAAATTTAAAGAAAGGCCTTAGACAGCCCAGGGTACCTGCCCTTTTCTAGAATATATAACGTCATCTGAGCCTGCTCAGCTGCCGTCACAGTCTCACAGACTGGGCATCTTAGAACAAATATGTTCTCCGTTGCTCTGGAGGCGAGACATCCAAGATTAAGGTACTAGCTTTCTCCAGCTGCTGGCTTGCAAGCAGCTACCTTCTCACTTGCATGGCTTTCTTTCCCTGTGTGGACTTAGAGGGCGAGAAGTGACCCCTCTTCCCTTCTTAGAAGTTCCCATCTTCATGATCAAAGCAACCCCGGTCTCCCAGTACCACGTCTCCACACGTGATGATTCTAGGAGGCCTGCAACCCCAGTACGAAGTATGAACTTATACAAAAACATTTAGTTCATAACCAAAGGTGGGGGCACAAGGTTTTTGGGTTTTTTTTTTCCCCCTTAGCTTAGTTCTTTAACTGTGCCTTTATGTTCCCACTCATTTCTAGTTAGTTTTGTTTTGTTTCTGAGCTACAGTCTCATGTAGCCCAGGATGGCCTCCAATTCCTGATCCTCCTATCTCCACCTCCCAAGTGCTGGATATGGGTCATAGGTGTGACCCGCCATGCCTGGCTCCATTTAAAGAGAGTCATCACACCAAAAGAATGCATTACAAATACATGAAACATCCTCTCAGGAAGGTGGGGGTTGGGAGAAGGTACCCAGATACATTAACTCTGGAATCTGAGAGGCCAGAGGCCAACAACAGTGCCTGAAAGTGGTCCTGTAGTTGATAAGGTTGATAAGAGGGATGAGTTAACTCTGAAACCATGGCTCGCGTGTACTGCAAAGGAGAAAGAAATGAAGGGACGTCAGGTGACAGGAGCCTTGTTTGTCCCCACTAGAGAGGGAGGTGACAGATGAGCAAGAGGAGGAGTCAACAATGATCCGAGTTGGGAGCATCAGCAAAAACTCGTGCTTTATCTGAGACACAGGTGGCGATATGTTGATCAACACCTCTGCATACACGGGTTAGCACACGCAGATGCCGCCTCGCTCCCTCGCCGATGGTGCCAGCAAGCACCATCCTCCCAGGAACCAGGAGCAAGCTCTCACCCAGGTCTCAGTTAGAAAAGGGACCATGGCTCCTTGAAGGGGACTCTAAGACCGGGGCAGGCAATGCACAAGAGGATCCTAGAGGCACCTTGCACTGTCAGAAATTAACAAGTACTTAGGGCTAATAGCACCCATGGTACCAGGGTTGTATCAATGCGGAGGTGGAGCCCAGTGGCCAAAGCAGGAAGAAAGCACAGTAGTATTGACCTGAAGCCCAGGGTAGAAATTTCTGATACTCTGCCCCCTCTGAAGGGAGGGGACACAATTCCTTACCTGCTACATGCTGCAGAGTGACTTCCTTCTAGAAAGGACAGCCCGGAAAGAGGATCAAGAGAGTAAATTAACAGCTTACATAGATAAACCTGACAAAGCGTGACCTCAGCCAAGCCCTTGCTTATCAAGATCAGCATCACCTGTAGTGAGTCACGTGGGGACCGAGCTGCAATGAGACACTTCACCTCTGTGTCCTCTGCCTTACCTAAGCCCAGTCTAACCGTGAGAAAAATACAAGACCAACTCCAACAGAGGCACCCTCTGAAGTGCCTAAGTGGAACCCCTGAAATCAGTCAAAGCTGTCAAAAACTAGGATCATCTCAGAAACTGTCTCAGCCAAGGGTTGTTTAAGAAGAAGGTGTGACAGCCAAACACTGTATCCCTGGACAAGAAAAGAATTGAATAGATTCAAACGAAAGCCAGCCACAGTGGCACACACCTTTGATCCCAGCACTTGAGAGGCTGAGGTAGGATTGTTGTGAGTTTGAAGTCAGCCTGGGCTAGAGTGAGATCTTGCCTCAAAAAAAAAAAAAAAAAAAAAAAAAAGGTCACCAAAAAACAAAAACTAAACAAAAATCCACCATTGAACCTAACACCTAGGGACCTGAGGAAGGGTCCAGCAAGATCCATGGCTCAGAGCTGTGTCTATGGGGTCACAAGCCAAAGATGAAACCACACAGCTACAAAAGTGACAGCTATGCTCAGAGTGGTGGCCCACGCCTTTAATCCCAGCACTCGGGAGGCAGAACTAGGAGGATCATTGTGAATTCCAGGCCACCTTGAGAATACATAGTAAATTCCAGGTCAACCTGGGCTAGAGTGAGATCCTACCTTGAAAAACAAACAAACAAAAAAAAAGTGCCAGCTGTATCTCACAGATGGTTGTATCTTGCAGACAGGAGGAGCTAGAAGAGAGTGGACTGGAGCTATGCCTCCCCCAGAGAGCTGAGGGTCAGAGCAGTAAACACCAGACGCCAAGGCTGCACCTACGCCACAGCCCTCTGCCCTTTCCTTCTCTACCTCGACCAAAAACACGCTTCTCCAACAGAGAAATGGTCATTGCACAAAATACAGAAGCACTTATTTAGACACAGAACAGAACAACAGAAACAAAACAGGAGTGAGAAGAGGAAAGGTTGAAGAGGGGAGGAGGACAGAGGAGGAGGAGAAGGGGGAAGGAAGAGGAAGAGAGTTCAGAGCAAGAAGGAAGAGTGAGCCGGGCGTGGTGGCACACGTCTTTAATCCCAGCACTCGGGAGGCAGAGGTAGGAGGATCGCTGTGAGTTCGAGGCCACCCTGAGACTACAGAGTGAATTCCAGGTCAGCCTGGGCTAGAGTGAGACCCTACCTCGAAAAACAAAAAGAAAAAAAAAAAAAGAGTGAGATGAAAACAAGAATAAGAGGATATTGGGGCTCGAGAGATGGCTCAGTGGTTAAAGGTGCTTGCTTGAAAGCCTTATTGCCTGGGTTTGGTTCCCCAGCACCCACGTAAAGCCAGGGACACAAAGAGGCACGTGCATCTGGAGTTCATTTGTAGGAGCAAGAGGTCCCAGCTCACCCATTCTGTTCCCCCCTCTCCCCACTTGCAAATTAATAAATAATTTTTAAGAAGATATTAATTAAATTTGTTTGGCCCCAGGAAGCCACCACGACAGGAAAGCGGTCTGCGGTGTTACTGTCACTTCATACAAAGGACGGCCACTTTCAAACATTCCTTAGTAAGCATTACCTGTGCTCTGGCTTCCCGGAGCTACATGAGTGGGTCTCCTTTCCCCCTTGCCAGTACTCCCCTCTGATCAAGGCTTCCTCCTCACTCATCTAGGGGTCTATAGTGGTGTCCCTGATGTCCAGACAACTCAGATCGTCACCTGCTGAAACATGGGCGCCTATCACCAACACCCCAGAGTACAGGCCACCTCGGCTCCCACTGGGATGTGAACTCAGTGCTGTCAAAGCTCCAGCCTCCCTAAGCGGAGCACAAAGTCTGTCACTCAACACAAACAATTACGGAGCCCAACCGAAGTCCCAGGCCGTTCTTTCCAGCACCACTCTTTTTTTTTTTTTGGGGGGGGGGTAGGTAAAGAGGTGTAAGAGAGAATGGGCATGCCAAAGCTTCCAGCCACTGCAAATGAGCTCCAGATACAAGCGCCTCCCTGTGCATCTGGCTTATGTGGGTTCTAGAGACTCAAACCAGGGTCCTTTGGCGTTGTAGGCAAATGCCTTAACCACTAAGCCATCTCTCCAGCCCCTCCAGCACCACACTTAACAGCAGTTGGACTTTTACATTTCTGTTTTTTTTAATTTTTATTTATTTTTTTTTAAATATTTTATTATTTATTTATTTGAGAGAGAGTAGATACAGAAATAGGCAGGGAGGGAGGGAGAGAGAGAGAGAGAGAGAGAGAGAGAATGGGTGCGTCAGGGCCTCCAGCCACTGCAAACGAACTCCAGATGCATGCACCCCGTTGTGCATCTGGCTTATGTGGGTCCTGGAGAATCGAGCCTCGATGAAGCGTTTAACCACTAAGCCATCTCTCCAGCCCTAAAATTTTTATTTTTTATTGACAACTTCTATACTTACAGACAATAAACCATGATATGTCCCTCCCCTCCCCCCATTCCCCTTCAGAACTCCACTCTCCATCGTATCCCCTCCCTCTCTCTGTTAGTCTCTTTTAATTTGATGTCCTCATCTTTTTCTCCTATTTTGAGGGTCTTGTGAAGGTACTGCTAGGCACTGCAAGGTCATGGATATCGAGGCCAGTTTCTGTCTGAACAGTTGCATTGTAAGGAGTGGTGCCCTTCCTTTGGCTCTTCCATTCTTTCCACCCCCTCTTCCACAATGGACCCTGAGCCTTGTTTTATGCATATGCACATGTGTATATTTTATGCATATGCACATGTGTATATTTTATGCATATGCACATGTGTATATTTTATGCATATGCACATGTGTATATTTTATGCATATGTACATGTGTATATTTTATGCATATGCACATGTGTATATTTTATGCATATGTACATGTGTATATTTTATGCATATGCACATGTGTATATTTTATGCATATGCACATGTGTATATTTTATGCATATGCACATGTGTATATTTTATGCATATGTGTGTATATTTTATGCATATGTACATGTGTATATTTTATGCATATGTACATGTGTATATTTTATGCATATGCACATGTGTATATTTTATGCATATGCACATGTGTATATTTTATGCATATGCACATGTGTATATTTTATGCATATGCACATGTGTATATTTTATGCATATGTACATGTGTATATTTTATGCATATGCACATGTGTATATTTTATGCATATGTACATGTGTATATTTTATGTATGCACATGTGTATATTTTATGCATATGCACATGTGTATATTTTATGCATATGCACATGTGTATATTTTATGCATATGTACATGTGTATATTTTATGCATATGTACATGTGTAGATTTGTATGGCATGTGTATGCACATGTGTATATTTTATGCATATGCACATGTGTATATTTTATGCATATGTGTATGTGTATATTTTATGCATATGTGTGTGTATATTTTATGCATATGTGTGTATATTTTATGGCATATGTACATGTGTGTATATTTTATGTATGTACATGTGTATATTTTATGCATATGTACATGTGTATATTTTATGGGTATGCATGTGTATATTTTATGCATATGTACATGTGTATATTTTATGCATGTGTGTATATTTTATGCATATGCACATGTGTATATTTTATGCATATGCATGTGTATATTTTATGCATATGTACATGTGTATATTTTATGCATATGTACATGTGTATATTTTATGCATATGTACATGTGTATATTTTGTGTGGTGCATATGCACATGTGTATATTTTATGCATATGCACATGTGTATATTTTATGCATATGCACATGTGTATATTTTATGCATATGTACATGTGTATATTTTATGCATATGTACATGTGTATATTTTATGCATATGTACATGTGTATATTTTATGCATATGCACATGTGTATATTTTATGCATATGCACATGTGTATATTTTATGCATATGTACATGTGTATATTTTATGCATATGTACATGTGTATATTTTATGCATATGTACATGTGTATATGTTTATGTGTGTGCATGGTCACGTGTGCACACGCGTGTGAAGGCCAGAGGCCAGTCCCTGGTGTTGTCCTCAGGGAGGCCATCTTTCTTATTGTCCTGTAGCTCACCAAGTGTTGCAGTCAGGTTCGCATTGCTGGCAGAAATCATCTGACCAAGAGCAGCTTTTGGGGAAAAAGGGTTTATTTTGGCTTATAGACATGAGGGGAAGCTTCATCATGGCAGGGGAAAATGATGGCAAGAGCAGAGGGTGGACATCAATCACTCCCTGGCCAACATCAGGTGGACAATAGCAACAGGAGAGTGTGCCAAACACTGGCAAGGGGAAACTAACTATAGTACCCATAAGCCCACCCCCAACAATACGCTGCCTCCAGGAGGTGTTAATTCCCAAATTTCCATCAGCTGGGAACCTAGCATTCAGAACACCTGAGTTTATGGGGGACACCTGAATCAAAACACACCAAGCAAGCTGGGCTGGTGGTGCACGCTTTTAATCCCAGCACTTGGGAGGCAGAGGTAGGAGGATTGCCATGAGTTCAAGGCCACCCTGAGATGACATAGTGAATTCCAGGTCAGCCTGAGCTAGAGTGAGACCCTACCTCGAAAAACCAAAAAAAAAAAAACACCAAGCTAGTCAGCGAGCTCCAGGGACCCACCTGTCTACACCTCCTCTGGGATCACAGGCATACGCCACCTCGTCAGGCATTTTGAGAGGGTTCTGGGGAATCAAACTTAAGTCCTCATGCACTTTGCCAACTGAGCTATCTCCGCAGGCCATTCTGTGGTTTTTAAAAAGTTTTACCCGGTGTCTATCTTGTCCATCAGTCTGGAAGAGGCTCTATCCTGCAGTTTGTTCCACTACTGCACAGCACATCTATCATAATGTAATTATTTATAAGTTAAATAAATGAGAGATTCCAGCAATCTGAGAGAAAAAGAACATGTCAGTTCTTAGCGACCAGCAGAGAGTTTGACCCTGAAATCATTGTATCCATAACACAGGGGCTGGGGAGACAGCTCAGTAAACAAAGCACTGGCCACGCAAGCATCAGGACCCAAGTTCGAATCCCCGGCACCTGTGCAAATGCTGGGTGGGCGTGGCTGCCTACCTACAGCCCTAGCACTCTCTCAGGGCAAGTCGGCTGTCTAGACTGACTGGGTGAGCTCTGGGCCCAAGTGAAAGACCCTGTCTCTGTAAATAAAGTGGCAGAAGACACGTGACACTGCCAGGCCTGTACATGCATCCTCATATGTGTATGGACACCTGCAACATGTGCATGCACCCCCACATGCGTGTAAAAACAATGGCAGAGGGCTGCAGAGATGACTTAGTGGTTAAGGCACTTGCCTGTGAGGCCTAAGGTCCCAGGTTCAATTGCCCAGGACCCATGTCAGACAGACACACAAAGTGGCACATATGTCTGGAGTTGATTTGCAGTGGCTAGAGACCCTGGCGTTCTCCCTGTCTGCTTTTTTGTTTCTCTGCTTCTCTCTTTCTCAAATAAATAAAATAAATTTTTAAAGAAACAATGGCAGAGCTGGGCGTGATGGCATACGCCTTTAATGCCAGCACTCAGGAGGCAGACATAGGTGGATCACAGTGAGTTTGAGGCCATCCTGAGACTGAGACTACATAGTGAATCCCAGGTAAGCCTGGGCTAGAACGAGACCGTACCTCAAAAAAAAAAAAAAAAAAAAAAAAGAAAGAAAGAAAGAAAGAAAGAAAGAAAGAAAGAGAGAAGGAAAGAAAGAAAGAAAGAAAGAAAGAAAGAAAGAAAGAAAGAAAGAAAGAAAGACAGACAGACAATGTAGTGACTGGGTGTCCGGTATTAAACTGGTAAATACTCTTGATTCGTAGTGCAATATAAAGAACACTGGCCACTCACGATGTGTTAAGCACTATGAAAAATATTTGTACTATTTCCCAACCACGCTATTTAGGCGTTGTGTAATTTACCACCATTTTCCAGGTGAAGCAGGTAGGCCCAGAGGGGTTAAATCCAAGGTCACCCGGACAGCTGCAGCAGAACCAGAAGTCACACATGCTTGTCTGACCCCAAAGCTCAGCCACACAACAGGCGAATGTGTGGGTTCAGGGCCCTGAGCCTTTCCAGCCCTGCATCCCTGCAGATGCACTCCAGCTCCACACAACCAACCAACTGCAAACTAAGCTTTGGAAATTCATCTGCATTGTGGGTCGGGACCCGCCTGCAGACACTAAGAGAAGCTGAGGACGTGGCTGTCCGGAGGGAAAGCAGTGCTGGGGCTACTTCATTCAATAGTTGGGGAGAAGAGAAGTCCTCAGGCCACCTAACACCACATCCCTCCTGGAAGCTGGGCCTCAACCTATTGAGTCTTTGAAAGTATCTCAAATGCACAGCAGACTGCAGGAGAAAGCTGCAGGAGGCGGCTCCCTGGAGAGAAGAGGCAGGCTGGCTTAATTAGTTAAGAGGGACAGCAAATTGCAAAGGGCTGTGCAGAATCCTAAGGGGAAAAGGACACTGGAGGTGGGGAGCCACCCGGAGGCACTGGGAACGGGGACCACAAAGACCTCAGGCAGGTCACCTCCTAAGAAGGGGGTGATGGGCTTCCAGCCCAACATGGGAACTGTTTCAAAGTCATTAACCCTGGCCTCACAAGCTGAAAAGGGGCTAACCACCTCATGGCGTCATTATGGGATGGCAAGATGAATGCAGATGGCTTTTTCAACTGCAATACATTAGGGAAATAGAAGTTGTCAACCTGCATTTCTGTGGTCTTTTCAAATCCAATCTCTGACTTTTTAAAAAATAAATAAATAAATAAATTCTTGCTTCTCTGAAAGACATTCCTGCTAGCTGAAAATGATCTTAAACTCCTGATGCTCCCGCCTCCACCTCCCAAGAGCTAGGACTACAGGCATGTGCCACCACGCCTGGTTTACGCCACGCTGGATACGGAACCCAGAGCCTTGTGTGTGCTAGGCAAGCACTCTACCACCTGGGCTACACCATTTCCAACGGCTGACTTTTGAAGAATATACATACACTTGTAAAAAGACAGCAATAGCCTGGACCAGAGTGAGACCATACCTCGAAAAACCAAAAAGACAGACAGCAATAGCCTGGGAGGCAGAGGTGGGAGGATCACCGAGAGTTCGAGGCCACCCTGAGACTACATAGTTAATTCCAGGTCAGCCTGGACCAGAGTGAGACCATACCTCGAAAAACCAAAAAAAGACAGCAATAGTTTAGTCTCAGCGAACAGGTAGACTCAACACAGCAGCTCCAGGGCAGGAATTCCAAACTGGGGGACAGAGCCCAGCATGTGACACCCCACTCAATCACACGCAGACACATCCCTGCATGACCAGCGTCAGTTCCCTTTCTCACAGGACTGCCAAACAAGGAAGCCTAAGACCTGAACTGTGTGGCTGGACTTGTAAAACGATGGGGAGTTACCAGGAGCCACTGCATGGTGGCCCAGCCTAGGAAGAGAGAGACACACGGGGATGCAGGAAATGGGACGATAGGCACGGCTAACACTGCCTCCAAAGGGACTCAGCGATGGCTTGCAAAGTGGGAGAGGGGAGAAGGCTTTTGCAGTTTATTGACTTAAAACGACAGATAATGGAAGCTTGGGGCTCCGTTCCTTGCAGAGATTTAAGGAAGACGCTCCTTCTTACCGTCCTCAGCTTCTGCAAGCCACCCGCACCGCTCACCTGGGGAGCCTTCCTCCACCTTCCAAGCAGGCAGTACAGGCAGTAGACTGTGCCTCTGCTCTGCTGCCACCCCGCATCCTCCCGCAGCTCCAGCTCTGCAGGCGCCCTCCTCCCCTTATAAAGACCCTGGTGATGGCTTTGCATTCACCTGTGTAACACAAACTACTTACTCGGCACAGCTCAAAGTTGTTCACATAATCACACCTCCTTTGCGGTGCAAGGAATCTCTGCAGATTCCGGGAATAAAACGTGGACATCTTTGAAGAGTTACTGTTGTGATGGGAGAGCAAGGAGAGTCTATCTCCAGAAAGGAAAAGAAAGAGAAGCAGGAATCTTTTTTTTTTTTTAAATTTATTTATTTATTAGAGACAGAGAAAGGGAGAGAGGGAGAATGGGCACGCCAGGGCCTCTAGCCACTGCAAATGAACTCCAGATGCATGTGCCACCATGTGCATCTGGCTTACGTGGGACCTGAAGAACTGAACTGAGGTCCTTAGGCTTCACAGGCATGTGCCTTAATCAATAAGCCATCTCTCCAGCCCAGGAATCTTTTTTTTAAGTGTTTTATGTATTTATTAGGGAGAGAGAGAGAGAGGGAGGGAGGAAGAGAGAAAGAGGAAGAGGCAGAGAATGGGTGCACCAGGGCCTCTAGCCACTGCATGAACTCCAGACGCATGTGCCCCCTTGTGCATCTGGCTTACGAGGGTCCTGGGGAATCAAACCTGGGTCCTTTGGCTTTGCAGGCAAATGCCTTAACCGCTAAGCCATCTCTTCAGCCCGGAGAAGCAGGAATCTTATGTGGAGACTGCTGGGAGGTCCTTGTTCTGACTCCCTGGGGTGGCTTCTGCCTCTGTCCTCTACTGGCCCACAGGTGCCAGGACACAATGCTCAACTGCTCAGGCAACTTCCCTGGGAAATTCACACCATGACTTTGCCCCAAACCACACAACCAGAAAGTGGTGGGGCTGGATGTGTTCCCACAACACGCTCACCCCAAAGGCTGAGACTTTAACCACTGGAACTTGGAAAGACAGTAAACATTGGCAGACTGGAAGGATGGCTCACAAAATGAAGGGGTTTTTTGTTGTTTGGTATTTCTTTTTTTATTTGCTGAAGTTTAATTGGGAGAATCTAAGACCCTAAACCTGGTTCTAGGGAGCAGCTTATTTCCTCATTTTGCATGGTAAGGCACAGGAACAAACTGTTTTCTCGTGGTTTTTTTCTTGGGGGGGGGCATGATAATACACACCTGTAAACTGAAGACAAGATCCATAAATTCAAGACCAGCCTGGACTCAGAGTAAGAACTTGTCCAAGGAAAAAAAAAAAAAGGCATAAGGAGCTATATTTGACAAGGTCGCTGTGAGATGATTATTAAAGACCATTAGGATTTCTGGAAATAATTGTTGGTCCAGGATAGGTAGGCAGGAAAATTAACCGCACAGCAGTCTCCTTAAATCAAGAACACCCCCCCCCCATCTGTGCTAGAGGCACATTCCTCCCTCATGCGCACAGCTTAGAGGCACGAGGAGGGGGTGCTGAGGAAGGGTCACCAGCAAGTGGTCTCAGGAGCCAGGTGAACTAAGCTGACCATTGCCACAATATCCCTCCCCCCTGACAGAGGAAGAACTGCTACTCTGAGGCAAGGGCCTGCCATAAGGAAAGGTTTCTCAGAGGTAAGAAAAGGCACTGGACTCAGGAGAGCAATGGGGGCTAGGAGCAAGATCAACTCCAATCAAATGTAAATACCAGAGGGGCTGTCATGTGAAAAGGAGATTAAACCTGCTCTGGGTGATTCCAAAGGTTAGAATGGGGACAGTGAGTGGATGTTGGAAGCACACACACACAAACTCCAAGTCCAGCTAAGAAGGAAAAACAGCCTTCTAATGGAAATGCCTAAGGAGGAAGCCCATGGTGGGGCACACATGGGGCGTTCCTGCCCATTCACAGCACATTTGAGAAGGGGTTCTAATGTGAGCCCCTTAGTGAGGGCAGGTTCTTTCCAACAGAATCAATGCTATCATATATATATACACACACAGGCATAAGGGGCTATATTTGACAAGGTCGCTGTGAGATGATTATTAAAGACCATTGTGATTTCTGGAAATAATTGTTGGTCCAGGCTTGGCAAGCAGGAAAATTAACCATATACATACATATATATATCCCATATGTATGCATATATATTCCTATATAATATATATCCCATATATATGCATATATATTCCTATATAATATATATGTATATCAAAAACATTCATGGGCTAGAGGGATGGCTTAGTGGTTAAGGTGCTTGCCTGCGAAGCCTAAGGACCCAGGTTCGATTCCTCAGTAAGCCAGTACCCACGTAAGCCAGATGGCACAAGGTGACACATGTGTTTGGAGTTTGTCTGCAGTGGCTGGAGGCCCCAGCGCACCCATTCTCTCTTTATCTGCCTCTCTCTCTCTCTCTCTCTCATTCAAACAAATCAAATCAAATAAATTTTTTAATTTTAAAAATAATTCACAAAGATAAGGGTTTTGTTGTTGTTTTTTGAGGTAGGGTCTCACTTTAGCCCAGGCTGACCTGGGATTCACTATATAGTCTCAGGCTGTCCTCGGACTCATATAGATCCTCCTACCTCAGCCTCCCAAATTCTGGATGGGAGGGAGGGAAGATGAAGAAAACTAGCAGGGCCTGTCAGCACAGCTAACTTGTAAGCTCCTGGGGGACAGGGACCACCCTGGGGTAACGAGAGCACACAGAGCCGGCAGTGAGTCCCAAACGTCCAAACACACTGACACTCCAGGACATGACTGATCCCGGAGGAAAGAAGCCCATACTCAAAGTCGGCTCACGTCCGCAAAGTCCCTGTGTCCGAGAGACACTCTTTAGTGGTGACCTGATACTGACAAACACTGCCAACGTCCTCCTCCTGCATGTGATAAATTTGGTATGTTTTACAATAATCCTTCAAGAGCTGGGTTTTAAAAAGCTAAGACTTTGTGATGCAATAATAGCTACATTCTTTAAGGTCTCAACTGCTTATTTTCAGACTCATGTTAAAATACCACGTGTCGGGGCTGGGAAGAGGGCATGGTAGTTAAGGCACTTGCTTGCAAAGCCTGCCTGGGTTCAATTCCCAAGCCATCCATGTAAGCCTGACACAAAAAGTGGCACAAGCACCTGGCATTCATTTGCACTGGCAAGAGACTCTGGTGTGCCCATACATGTGAAGATAAATGCTATACATTATCTTGTCATCTCAAGCAAAACTGATTTTCTCCATGGAATGAGACAAGATGCAAACACAATGTGATGACTCACATCCATAATCCCAGTACTCAGGAGGCTGAGGTAGGAGGTTCACTATGAGTTTGAAGCCAGCCTGGGTTTCAAAGTGAGTTCTAGGACAGCCTGGGCTAGAGTAAAACTCTGCTTTAAACAAAAGATAGGGCTGGAGAGATGGCTTAGTGGTTAAGTGCTTGCCTATGAAGCCTAAGGACCCTGGTTCAAGGCTGGATTCCCAGTACCCATGTAAGCCAGATGCACAAGGTAGTACATGCATCTGGAGTTCGTTTGCAATGGCTGGAGGCCCTGGTGTGTCCATTCTCTCTCTCTCTCTCTGACTCTTTCTCTCACTGTCTGTCACTCCCAAATAAATAAATAAAAATAAATATTAAACTGGGCATGGTGGCGCATGCCTTTAATCCCAGCACTTGGGAGGCAGAGGTAGGAGAATTGCCAGGAGTTTGAGGTCACCCTGAGACAACATAGTGAATTCCAGGTCATCCTGAGCTAGAGTGAGACCCTACCTTGGAAAAACAAAAATAAAAAATAAATAAATATTTTTTAAAAAACACAAAAAAAAGATAAAGAAAAGATTGAATTTTTAATTTTTTTTTTTTTGTCAAAGCATGGCTGCATCATGTTTAGAACTAACAGGTGACCATGTTGGGCCACGGTCCTTGCTCACCCACTTTTAAGAGGCCAGGTTCCCTTCTAAGTGTGGTTCTCCCACCACAAACAGAAAACCCCCAACCAAGCCACAATGGCACTTACCTAAGTGATGAGCATTCACTACGGAAGCCGAACAACCCTGGATCAAGAATCTTCTGTGCTCCTGCTTGCACCTCTAATCTTCCGAATTGGAGGGAATGGAGGGGGGTGGCACCTGCCAAATCCGGAAAGGACACGTCCTAAATGCAAGATATGGCACTGCAAAGCACTCTGCAGGAAATGCTCTGTTCACAACTCCTTCTAGTAGTTGGAGCTTTCAAACCAAACAGTTTTTCTTGGACTTATTTCTCTACATTCTTTCTCTCACAAGAAAAGCAACTCCCTGCTTAGGCTCAACTTAGACCATACAGCCACACGTACTCTTGCATTCGCTCATGGCTTTCAATTGCCTGAACACCATCCCAGTCCAGGGCCCACTTGAAGTTTCCTTAAAGCCCTCCCTCACCTACCACAGGACATGACACTGGTCTCGGTGACCTGGACACATCTGAGCTGCTTCTCTCCCTTCACACACCTCAGAAGTAGTACTGCTTCTATAATCGTCTCTTCTAAAACCTCTCAGGACTTCTCTACCCCATACTGGCACCCTAATTCAGACCCCATTTATGTCTCACTTGGATTACAACGGTGGCCTCCTAAATTAACTTTCAGCCCACAGGCTTGTCTCCTCCTAGCCCGTCTCCACCTGCCTGGTGTGATGTCTCAAGCATATCTCATCCATTAGTACTTCCTCTTGAGAATCACTTGTCCAGGGGCTGTGGAAATGGCTCAGTGACAAAGCACCTGCCACACAGTTCAATGAATGCATGACCAGGGCAGGAGGTTGAAAGCCAACCTTGAGTGACGCATGGTGGTGTGTGCCTCCTGCAATTCCCATCATTAGGGAGGCTGAGGCAGGAGGATCTCAAGTTTGCAGTTAGCAGCCTAGGCTAGACCATGAGTTCCAGGCCAGCCTGAGCTACATAGTAAGATCCTGTCTTTTAAAAAAAAGCTTCCTTCCTCGCTGGGCATGGTGGTGCACGCCTTTAATCCCAGCACTTGGGAGGCAGAGGTAGGAGGATCGCCGTGAGTTCGAGGCCACCCTGAGACTACATAGTGAATTTCAGGTCAGCCTGGACCAGAGTGAGACCCTACCTCGCCAAACCAAAAAAATAAAAAATAAAATAAAATAAAAAGCTTCCTGGGAGTCTAAGAAAAGCCTTTAGCAATCCTCCTGCTGCTGTCTGAGAGAGAGAAAAGAACACGAATATCACTCCACTCTGGGAAGATTGCCCAAACGGTGCTGGAAGTCACATCCTTGAGTCACTGCATCTGTGCGTCCAGAGGAAACACGAGATGGGCACATCTGAGACAAGAGTCTCTGAGAGTGGCCTTCAGGACAGGGTGTCTGTCAAAGGAAATGACCTCGGCGGGTGACTGTTCATCCGCCTCACGTTTGAGCCCCAGGAAACCTAACTGCATTTCCCTTCAGCAACATAGACATGACGGGGTGTGGTCTGCCCCCGGTGCTTATGGGAAAGGCCTTCCTGGGATGGGCTGCCTTTTCTCTGAGGACACTGCAGAACACGGACACTGAGTTCACTGACGCCCTTCATGCCCTCCCCGCCCTCCATGTCCTTTGAAGTCACCAAACAGAATTTTTTTAAAAATACTTCCTGAGGGGCTGGAGAGATGGCTTAGCGGTTAAGGCGCTTGTCTGCAAAGCCAAAGGATCCCAGGTTGACTCTTAAGGACCCACATAAACCAGATGCACTAGGTGGCACATGCATCTGGAGTTCGTTTGCAGTGACTGGAGGCCCTGGTGTGCCTATTCTCTCTCTCTCTCTCTCTGCCTCTTTCTCACCCTCAAATAAATAAACAAATAAAATATATTTTTAAAAAGTACTTTCTGACATGAAACAAGCTGTCAGGCCCCCTGTTTTGAGCTTAAATTTAAATACCAAGAGGGTACGTTCTGGCTTTGTCAGCAAAAGGACAACAGTTTCTTTTATGAGCACTCGGAGAGGAGATCCCAGCCATGCCAACCCAAGCCTGTTTTTCTTGACTGGCCGTACACATTTTCAAGGTGGTCAGAATCGAAGCCAGTCAGAAAACAAAGCAGCTGAGTCTCTTTGCTCATTGTATTGGACACAAAGAAAAACAAACCAAACATCCGGTTGCCGTAAGTTCCAGAGGGTCAGGATGCTAAGGCTCGGCTCTCACCACCCGAGTGCCATATCTTGCCATGCCTCGTGTGCATAGGCAGCCTCCTGGGAGCAGGGGTGAGTGACTGGACTGCTGTGTGCACTCATCAGAAGATCCAAAGATGACCCACTCCATCCCATCAGAAAGAAGGAAATGGGGCCAGAGGGATGGTTTAGCAGTTAAGGTGTTTGCCTGCAAAGCCAAAGGACCCAGGTTCAATTCCCCAGGACCCACGTTAGCACAAAGGGGGTGCACACGTCTGGAGTTTGTTTGCAGTGGCTGGAGGCCCTGGCCTGCCCATTCTCTCTCTCTCTCTCCTCTCTCCCTCTTTCTCTGTCAAATAAATAAATAAATAATAAAATATTTTTTAAAAGAAGAAGAAATAAGGAAATGGCCTAGACAGGTGGTTCAGTCCTGAAAACCAGATGGACACAGTGGTGCATGCATCTGGAGTTCATTTGCAGTGGCGGGAGGTTCTGGAGCACCCATTCTCACTCATTCTCTCTCTCTCTCTCTCTCAAGTAAATAATAAATAAGGTATTTTGGGAAAGAAAAAGAAAGGAAGGAGAGAAGGAAGATGCAGCCAATATGGTGGCTCACACCTGTAATCTAGCACTTGGGAAGCTGAGGTAGATGGATCCCCATGAATTCAAGACCAGCCTGAGTTAAGTGAGACTCTGCCTCAAAAATAAAGAAAGAATAAAAGGAAAAAGCAGGGCTGGGGAGATGGCTCAGTTGTTAAAGGTACTTGCTTACAAAGCCTACCAGCCTGGATTTGATTCCCTAGCACCCCTGTAAAGCCAGATACAAACTTGTAATGACAAGAGATCCTGACATGCCTGACATGCCTGACATGCCTCACACACACACACACACACACACACACACACACACACAGCCCAATAAATATTTAAATGACTGTTTTTTAACATTTTATTTTTGTTTATTTGAGAGAGAAAAAGAGGGAGAGAAAGAAAATGGGCATACCACCAACTTGTGCATCTGGCTTACGTGGGTCCTGAGGATTCAACTCTGGGTCCTTTGGATTTGCAGGCAAATGCCTTAACTATTAAGCCATCTGTGGTAGTTTGAAAGGATGTCCCCCAATATATTCGGTGTTTTATTAGTTTATAGTTTGCAAGCCACCTGGCTGGAGGCAGTGTCACTGGGCGGATCTTAAGGTGTGGTGGTGGGTTTAGGATTTCAATCTAAAGATATGCAAAGTGTGCCTAGCTGGAGTTCCTGAGGTGTGCTGTGCTGTGTGGCTTTTGGCTTGTGGCTTTGCTCTCTGTGTTTGGTCCTGTGAAGGCAGGCCAGCCTCTTCTGCCATTATGGAACTTCCCCTGAACCTGTAAGCTTCAATAAATATCCCTTCCTCCCTAACTGTGCCTAGTTTGGAAGTTCATCTCAGCGAACCTGAAGCTGTCTGCTACACCAACTCTCCAGCCCAAAATTTAAAAAAAAAAAAAAAAAGAAAGGAAAACTCTCACATGGCTTAATCCCCTACAGAAGGCCTGTACTCAGACCAGGAGTAAAGCAAGTCATAAATTTGATACCCATTAGCCCAGAAAGCATTACATTACTATTGGGTAAGCAGTCGATATTTTTACAAGCAAATGACTGCAAGAAAGAATTGTTTCAGAATGTACTCAAAACCAAACAATTAATTCAGCACTCACAGTGGTAGGATTTTGGGCTTGCATAGCACTCTCTTGACTTTGATTCCTACACTGTCTTAAGTCAAACATCTTTAAACACTTTTTTTTGTTGGTTTTTTTTTTTTTTTTTTTTTTTTTGTTTTTTGTTTTTTTGAGATAGGGTCTCACTCTAGCTCAGGCTGATCTGGAACTCACTATGTTGTCTCGGGGTGGCCTTGAACTCACAGTGATCCTTCTACCTCTGCCTCCTGAGTGCTGGGATTAAAGGAGTGTGCCAGCACATCCAGTTTAACACTGTTTTTTAAATTACTTATTTATTTGAGAGAGAGAGAGAATGGGCACTCCAGGACCTCTAATCACTGCAAACGAACTCGAGATGCATGCGCTACCTAGTGCATCTGGCTTACATGGTTACTGGGGAATCAAACCTGGGTTTTGCAGGCAAGCACCTTAACTGCTAAGCCATCTCTCCAGCCCTAAACACAGTTTTGAAGTGACACCCTTCTGGACAGACAGACACCTAGTTCCCTGAGATGCTTACTCCGGATTTTCAGTTCCCACCCTCAGGGTGCAATTATCAGGTCCTGTTCTCCTAGACACTATGCCACACCACCCTATAGTGACTGAGAGAACAAATCCCACAGGAAGTCCTGGCTGCTTTCCTAAACCCCTAACCTCCAGCCCCTCAAAACTTTTTTTTTCTTTTCTTTTTATTTTTATTAGCAACAGACAGAGAGAGAAAGAGGCTAAGAGAGAGATGAGAGAGAGAACAGGTACACCAGGGTCTCCAGCCACTGCAAACGAACTCCAGATGCATGTGCCACCTTGTCCATCTGGCTTACATGGGTCCTGGGGAATAGAGCCTAGAACCGGGGTCCTTAGGCTTCACAGGCAAGCGCTTAACCACTAAGCCATCTCTCCAGCCCCTCAAAGTTCTTCTAATAGGACTGTTCTATGGGTAAAGTTCTTACCATGCAAGCAAGAAGACCTAAAAGTGCCAGATGCTGTGACATATGCCTATAATCCCACGGCTGGGGAGGCAGAAACAGGGAGGGTCCTTGGGGCTCACTGGCCAGCTAGTCTAGCTAAATTGGCAAGCTTTCTAGGTTCAGTGAAAGACCCTGTCTCAAAAAGCAAGATTAAAGGCGCTTGCTTATAAAGCCTGCCAGACCAGGTCCAACTCCCCAGTACCCATGTAAAGCCAGATGCACAAGGTGGTATGTGATTCTGGAATTCGTTTGCAATAGTAAGAGGCTCTGGTGTGCCCATATGCCTCTGCCCCTACCTCTGGTCAGAAATAAAATTTAAAAAAAAAATTTTTTTTTGAGGCAAGTCCAACAGACTGGCCTTTTTTCTTATGTGAGAGAGCGACAGTGTGAGAGAGAGTTGGCACACCGTGGCCTCCAGCCACTGCAAACCAACTCCAGACAGGTGTGCCCCCTTGTGTGCATGTGCAACCTTGAGAGCTTGTGTCACTTTGTGCATCTGGCTTACATGGGATCTGGAGAGTCAAACACACTGGTCCTCAGGCTTCGTAGGCAAGCGCCTTAACTGCTATGCCATCTCTCCAGCCCAAAAATATTTTCTTTAAATAAGAATGATTATAGCAGACACCCAATGTGTCCACCTTGGGCCTCCATATACACATGTGCCCCCACGTGTATGCCCCCACACATACAAACATTCAAAATAAATCCCCTCTTAACAGGCTTTTGCTTTCCATCAAAACAAACCCCCAAGATGATCTGCATGGTTCATGGCCTGCCCTCCCAGCCCCACCACCTCCTCGGTCCAGCTACACTATCTTCCTCGCTGCCCTGTGAAATGTCCCAGTGTCTTTCATGTCCCTGTCTCCCCTCCCCTAGGCCTGTCCCACAGCCAAGCTGGCTGCAAGTCTCACCTTCTTACTTATCAGAGAAACTCTCCCCAAATATCAAGGAAAGACCACGGTGATAAGGCAGGCCTCAAAACCCACCACATTGCCACATTGTTCTTCTTATCACCCAGAGATAGGCCTTCATCTGTTGGCTGTCTTACTATCATCTCCTGCAACCGGATATAAGCTGCCTGATAAGCTTCAGCTGAACCAGATCTTTGGGGTTAAAGTGAGAGCTGGCACATGGGGGACATGGGGAAGTATCTTGACTGAAGGAATGAACGTCTGTATTGAAGGCACAGGCTCACGGAGTTAAAAGAGGCGAGTTCCCATCTGCGCCCCCCTCCTGCACCTCACCACACATTTGTAGGAAAGCAGCAGGCTGGAATGAGACAGGGACTGGGGAACCTCCCAGGTGAGGGGTAGGTGACCCAGAGCCAATAGCTGCAACAGCAGACATGAGAGGGAAAAGAGTCCACTAGGGAGACAGGAAGCCATGGCACTGGTGTCACTGTGACAATGGAATGATGGGCCAAGTGCAGAAAGGAGCAATATATCAATGCCTAATGTGTACAGCACCCTTAAGAATGTACAGAGCACCAACATAAATGTGACCTTATTAGTTCACACTAAAAGGACACTGAGGGGTCTGGGGAGATGGATCAGTGGTTAAAGGTACTTGTTTGCAAATCCTGACAGCCCAGGTTCGATTCCCCAGAACCCATGTAAAGCCAGATGCACAAAGCGGGATTCGTGTCTGAAGTTCGTTTGCAGTGAGCGGCAAGAGGCCCTGCCTCTCTCTCGGTAGAGTATGTTAAATACCACGACTAATAAAAAGACAGTGGGGAGGGCTAAGGGATGACACTCAATGGTAAGGTGCGAGCTTACACGCGCGAGGCCCTGGGTTCCGTCCCCAGCACCATGGCAGAAGGAACAAGGACAGGGACGAGGGTGACACTGAGACTAGGCAGGCAAGGAGTTAGATACGCGGTAACCACGGAAACCACAGCTGGACCTTGGGAGCTGTGTGTCCCGACTGACCGGCAGGGTCAGAATACTCCTTGGTGACTAACCAACCTTGAAGCTGCCATGACATCAGAAACGGAGGGGCCTGGGAACTCTCCCAACTGTCATGTGGGCACTAATGGAAGGTATGTACCCTGCAAAGAAAGACACCCCCAACTTCATTACATCATCGCCTGCACCGGGGTTTCCATCCCCCTTTTGTGGACTTCTCAAGGGGGTCATGGTAAGAAAAACCCTAAAAGGGAGACCCAGCCCACTATGGTTTGGGAAGGGAAAGAGTGCTTTGACCTTTGACTCTGCCACCCACCTCATGAATACTTCTAAGAACTTCTTTAAAAATCCACAGTACAAAAATAAAAATATTCTTAAAAAATAAATAAATAAAAAGGGCTGGAGAGATGGCTTAGCAATTAAGGCACTTGCCTGCAAAGCTTAAGGACCCAGGTTCAACTCCCCAGAACCCACGTAAGCCAGATGCACAACATGGCACATGTGTCTGGAGTTCATTTGCGGTGGCTAAGGGCCCTGGCACTCCCATTCTCTCTCTCTTTTTCCCTCTTGTAAATAAGTAAAAATTTAAAATATTGTAAAACCCATGGTTTAGGGGCTGGATATGGCTCAGTGGTTGAGGGTGCTTGCTTACAAAGCGTGCCAGCCTAGGGTTCGATTCCCCAGCACCCACATAGAACCAGATGCACAAAGTGGCACATGCATGTACAGATCTTTTGTGCCCATCCTCCCTCCCCCCCCCACTCGTCAATAAATAAATGAGATTTTTTTTTTCAATCCACACCACAGACCCACCGTGCTGCTATTTGACTCCTTCGCTGCCTGTTCCCATCTTTCTGTGGAGTACACTTCACTTTGCTTGGCAAAATAACTTCTGCTAAAATTGAATCTCTCAGCTGAATTCCTTCCTCCTAGAAGACAAGAATTTACTGAGGAGAACCTTCCCCATGACTAGCACATCCACTGAACAGGGAGAGACACTGAGGCTCAGAAAGGCACTTCCTGCCTTCAGGTTAAAGCTGGAGGGTCAGCCGGGCGTGGTGGCACATGCCTTTAATCCCAGCACTTGGGAGGCAGAGGTAGGAGGAGCGCTGTGAGTTCAAGGCCATCCTGAGATTACATAGTGAATTCCAGGTCAGCCTAAACTAGAGCAAAAAAAAAAAAAAAAAAAAAAGAAAAGAAAACCTTGAGGGTCCTGTGGCTCCCAGTCCCCCTAGTCTTTCTGCCACCCCCATTCCAAATGAACCTGATTCTAGAGACCTCTTACGATGGGATTTGTGGCACTTTATCTAGGCTGGTCTCATTTTTAAAAACTATATATATATTCTTTTTAATTTAATTGCAAGCAGAGAGGTAGAGAGAAGAGAGACAAAGAAAATGAGTGTGCCAGGGCCTCCAGCCACTGCAGACAAACTCCAGATGCGTGTGCTTCTTTGTGCATCTGGCTTTTCATGGGTACTGGGGAATCGAACTCTGGTCACTAGGCTTTGCAAGTAACTGACTTAACCGCTAAGCCATCTCTCCAGCCCTCCATAACTTTTTATTCAGAGGAAACACGGTATTTCTGCTGTGCCTTCCTAGGGTGCCTGGAAGCTGAAGAGACCAACTGCCTTAGGGCTCTGACAAACCACAGCCAAGTGTCGGCAGAACTGAACAAAACTGCGGCCAATGGCATTTTTTCATGAAAATGCAAAACCTCTGCTGTAAGAGCTCTTATTTTTCACTAAGTTCCCTCAGAATGGCATTACCACAGCTTTTCATAGAAACTTGCTTTCAGAAAATCCATGACAGGCTCACCAAATTTATTAGAACAGCATTCTTCACTAGAAAATGTCTTACATGCTGTTTAAAAAAAAAAAAGAGAGAGAAAGAAAGAAAAGCAAAATCAGTATCCATGAACCTAAGGTGAGGCACCACTCTTGTCTCCAGCAGGCAGGTGTGGAATTGCAGAGGGGTGTGCTCTGGTGTTTCCAGACTTCCAGACTTAGCAGGGAGCAGGGGGTGCAGGGGTTACTTTCCTGGAAATAGCACAGAGCTTCCAGGTTGCTGGAAGTCTGGGCACGGTTAACGAGAACAAGCATGCCCAGGGCTTGAGAAAGGGCTGTGGGGAGGCAGGGCGGTTCTAACAGCCTAAATGAACACTTCAAATTGCAGGGGAAGCAGGTGGGAAGCCAGAGTTGACCACGGAGCAACGGCCCAGGGCACTCCCTGGCCAGCAAGCATGCTGCGGTATCTCTGAGCCCAGCCAGAGATGGGGGAGGCTCCCACTCCTCCATGGAAACCTGGAACGGGAAGGGAGGTCCTGGGGTCTTGGGCTCATACATATGTCTCTTAACGGCAGGGGCCACCGTCTATTCCAGGGGAGAAGTCAACCCAGGCGAAGACAGGCCTGCCTCTAGACATGGGCAATGTCACCCACTCACTGGTCACTCACTGGTCACTCACTGGTCACTCACTGGTCACTCTCGCAGGATGTTTCCGTCCTGTTTGGATTGAGAATTGCCAGCCTGCCTCCAGCCAGCCAGATGTTGTCTTTCAAGGATTGCGTATTTCTCTAATTACTTCCAGGAGAAGCAAATCCTCAAGCCACTGAGGTTTGCCATGGAATTCACTTTTTCCCCACAAAGGGCTGCAGCTCAGCCTCTGCCCACGACTCTCAGGGGAGACCTGCAATGGTGTGGGCTATCCCCATCCGATCCGTACAGTCAATGAAACCTGTTTCAAAATCAACACACCTTGACACCCAGACTTCATGCATCTCCCAGGCTTTGATTTTAGGAGATTATTTCTTTTTAACCCTTGATTTCTTTGAAAGAAACTTTAGCATTAAGGGAGAAAGTGTTTTAAAACATACTGCCAGGGGCTAGGAGATGGATGGCTCAGAGGGTAAAATCACTTGCTACACAAGCAGGCGGACCTGAGTTTCATCTTCAGCATTCAACTAAAAAAAGAAAAAGTAAAAAATAAAGCAAGCCGGGTGTGATGGTGCACCTTTATTCCCAGCATTCGGGAGGCAGAGGTAGGAGGATCACCGTGAGTTCAAAGCCACCCTAAGAATACATAGTGAATTCCAGGTCAGCCTGGACTAGAGTGAGCCCCCACCCCGAAAAACAAATAAATAAATAAAGCAGAGAGTGGCAGTGCATGTCTTTAAGGCCAGCACTGCAGGGGACAGACAGGAGGGTCACCGTAGTTAGCTAGTCAGCCAGTCTAACAGAAAAAAAGACAAGCTCAGTAAGATGTTGTCTAAATAAGGCAGAAAAGTGATAGACCCTGTCACCAGAAAATAGTGGAAGAGTAAGAGAAAAAGGCCACCCAGTTCCTCCTCTGGCCTCCACATGTGTGGGCATCGGTCACGTGCATCTGCACAGACATATGCACACACACACCACACATATAACTCAGTCTCCGACGTACAGAAACAGTATCATTTCCTAAAAACCAGAGTCTTGGCCTAACTGTTCCCAGCAAGCTAGCATATTGTCTTGGGATCCCGAGAAAGTGGTCCAGGCAAGCTGAGAAAGCGCCACGTGAGGTCAGGGGTGGACCCGTCTCAACAAGACCACCATGGAGACTGGCCTGGGAAGGTGGGCCTCGTCATCAGTAACTAGCAACCAAGGCTCCTTAACCGTCGCTTTCAAAAGACTTTCTGACATCCAGTTCCTGGCAGACACTGTGGAAAATACAGCCTCTGCCTGACAGCAAAGATCCAGCGGTGGACTTCCCTGACATCATCGGAAACACCACCTCCATTTCTCCAGCAGCCTCAGGGAAATGCCCACCTCTTCACTCCTTTGCAATAAAGAGTGCATGCAGTTGGAATCTCAAATGACTGCTGCCCACTGCCCTATTGGAATATTTCAACCTGAGCCCCACAGACCTTCACAGAGGACTGGGAAATACCTTCCCGGGGCTTGGGATTTAAAACCAGAGTTTCTCGCTATAATTCAACCTAAGACAGAAAGGACAGAGCTGACCACAGCTGAAGTCCATGAACTTCCCACCAATGCCAGTAGAAACTCCCCTTGCAAGCGCCTACTATGTGCAGATCAGGGCAGCACTGAGCTAGTTCGGAGTGGCTGGGAGATGGCTCGGTGGGTAAAAGCCTTGCTTCACAAGTATGAGGACCCGAGTTCAATCCCTCGCACCCATGTCCAAAGGCTCAGTGTGGCTCTGCACACCTGTAACCCCAGCACAGAGTGGGTGGAGCCAAGATCACAGGGACTACCTGGTCAGCCAGTCTGAAAAATGACGCCTCCAGGTTCAGTTAAGGGACCCTACCTCAAGGAAATTAGGGGAAGAGTGATATCCGACATCTGGTCTCTGCAAACATGCACACGGGGCACACAGCTGCACATACATGTGAATACGCCACACATACTACACACCAAAAAAAAATTTGTACAGCTGGACAGATGGCTTAGTGGTTAAAATGGTTACCTGTGAAGCCTAAGGACCCAGGTTCAATTCCCCAGTACCCATATTCAATTCCTCAGGACCCACATAAGCCAGATGCACAAGGTGGCGCAAGCATCTGGAGTTTGTTTGCAGTAGCTGCAGGTCCTGGTGTGCCCATTCTCTCTATCTGCCTCTCTCTCTCTCTCTTTTTCTCTAAAGTAAATGAAGAAATAAAATATATTTTTAAAAAATATTTGTAGTCCTTACCATAAATGCAAAATAAGAACAGCTGAGAATGGGCAATTTGGAGCTCTGCTAAGCAAGGAAGGCTCAAATGACCTCATTATTCAGGGCAACTAAATATTCTTATTAAGTTGAAGGTGCTTTGAACAAGTGATAAAACCAATTTTCCTGAACTTTCCGCCTTTGAGTAGAACACATTCCATGAAACATTAAAGCCGGTGAGGAAGTTTCTTAGGCATTCTACAACCACTGCTCCACCACAGTCACTGAGACTTTGCTTTTAATTAATTAATTATTTATTTAGAGAGAGACAGACATAGAATGGGTGCACCAACACCTCCAATCACTGCAAACAAACTCCAGGCACATGTACTCCCTTCTGCCTCTGGCTTATGTGGGTTCTGGAGAGTCGAGCCTGGGTCCTTAGGCTTTGCAGGCAAAGGCCTTAACCACTAAGCCATCTCTCCAGCCAGCACTGAGAACTTTCTAAATATACTAATTTCTGACCTTGGGGCCTTGGAAATAATGATAGATGGTTTGGGGTGAGACCTAAAATTCTGCATTAAAAAGAAAGAAAACAAGTTAACACTCTTGATGGGCATTCTGGTTTAAAAACCTGACTTTATCCATTTCAAACATGAGGAGGCCATTAAAAGTCATAGGACTTGAGCCGGGCGTGGTGGCATATGCCTTTAATCCCAGCACTTGGGAGGCAGAGGTAGGAGGATCACCATGAGTTTGAGGCCAACCTGAGAATACACAGTGAATTCCAAGTCAGCCTGAGCTAGAGTAAGACCCTACCTCAAGAACACAAAACAAAACAAAAAAGTCATAGGACTTGCCTGGGGTCCCTGTCAGTTGTCAGAGGAGCTCAGGCCACAGGTAAGGCTCTTCCTCCACAATCTGGTCCTCTTTGTCAGGGCTTCCCCTCCACAATATCAAACAAAGAAAGACCACCAACAGCTGGACATGGTGGCACACGCCTTTAATCCCAGTACTCAGGAGGCAGAGGTAAGAGGATCGCCATGAGTTTGAGGCCACCCTGAGAATACATGGTGAATTCCAGGTCAGCCTGTGCTAGAGCGAGACCTTACCTTGGAGAAAAAGAGAGAGAGAGAGAGAGAGACCATCCAACTGTCCAACCAGGGCTGTCAGCTGAAGGGACTTATCTTCCAGGCTGGATCCAGTCTTCAACTGAACTGAAATTCCCTGGCCTCCAGGAATCTTGCCTGTCTACCTAAATTACAAGCCAGGCAGCCAAACGCAACCTGTTTGAGGGGTGATTTTAAATGGGTCTGCATACATAACTACATGTGTGTACACTGACCTGTGCACCCCACATTCTCCTGAGGTCACATGGAGCTTGGAGGGGGAGGCAAGTGTGATTATTTGGGGGTAAGAGTACGAGGATAGAGATGATTACAAACATTAGAATGTTTTTGACCAAAGTTCCTTCCCATGGTAAGGCATTCCCCGCTGTCCATGGGGCTCAAGCTGGCAGTAGTGAAAAGGCCAAATTCTTATCTCCACCTGCCAGCAGCCACAGGAGATGGGGAAAGAGGTAATGAAACAAAGGTCCTCAGCAGTGATTTAACCCAAGGCAGAAAGGACAGAGAGCACCATGGGAAAAGGATTTGAACTCCACCAACGCCCCTGGGTATTCGATGTATCAAACACTTATACACACCTCGTACAAGCAAGTCACAGCACTGTCCAAATGGGGCGTGGCCCCTGGAAGTTGGGGCTCATCAGCGTGTGCCTTGGGGGAGTGGTCAGGCTGTGGTCCTGCCTATGTGGCTTCTCTTGACCACTGCCCATTTCCAGAGGCTGGTCCCAACCTCCCCCAGCAATTCTGTGAGCCTCAGAGCTCACAGTATATCCCTCTGCTTAGATGTACCATGGTTACTTTGGGTTTTCCTGGTTTTTTGTTTTGTTTTGTTTTGTTTTTTTTTTTGTTTTGTTTTGTTTTGTTTTGTTTTTGGTTTTGCAAGGTAGGGTCTCACTGGGCTCAGGCTGACCTGGAATTCACTATGTAGTCTCAGGGTGGCCTCGAACTCTCAGTGATCCTCCTACCTCAGCCTCCCGAGTGCTGGGATTAAAGGCGTGTGCCACCACGCCTGGCTTCCTGTTTCTTTTGATTATTCAGTAGTCGTAGTACAAATTTATCAGACAGAGTAACGGGTTTAATTGTGACAATTTTATACATGCATACTACATACTTTGATCACGTCCACTCCCTCCACTAGCCTCTCTTGCTCACCCCTTCTTCCTCCCCAGCCCTTCCCTCTTCTCTAATAACCTCCCTCTACATTCATGTCACCTTCTCTCTGTTAAAGATTCAACTCCGAAGGCTGCGGAGGTGACTCTGCATGAAGTGCTTGCTGTGCAACTCGGAGTACCTAAGTTGGGATCCCCAGACCCCACATGAGCTGAGGCAACTTTGGCCAGTCCCAGTGTGCCTATGGTGAGAAGGGAAGTGGGCAGAGGAGAGTTTCTCAGAGGCTTGTGCAGGGCCGTTATGAACAACTAGAGACCCTGCCTCGAACGAAATAGAAGGTGAGGACTGACCCTTACGTTGTCCTATGACCCCCACATGTACCTACATAGCTGCACTAACATATGAACACCCCAAATTAGTCAGATTCCATGTACCAAAGAAAGCATGTAACTGTCTTCCTGAATAAATAAACTCAACAATGGAGTATTATCCCCAGTTAGCTTCTGCTGCTAAAAGTTAAGAACCATGGCTCACGGGCTTACAGAAGGAGGAGGGTCTCTGGTTTCCCAGAGGTGAAGCACAGGGGAATCACAATCCCTAGCCCCAAGCCGATTTACAGCCTCCCTTCAGCATCTATCTGTAGTGGATTCGAGGGTCCAGGACCCTAAGTCTGCAGGTGCCCAAGATCCCCCTGGGAAGCGGTGTGGTCTGCCCACGACCTGCACACATCCTGAGTGCTTCACATTGTCTCTTCACTATTCCTAATACAGTGTCACTGCTACGTAAATGGCGCACCATGTTTTTTGTTTTGGTTTTGGTTTGGTTTTGGTTTTTCGAGGTAGGGTTTAGCCCAGGACCTGGAATTCACTATGTATTCTCAGGGTAGCCTTGAACTCATGGCGATCCAATCCTTCTTCCTCTGCTTCCTATGTGCTGGGATTAAAGGTGTGTGCCACCATACTTGGCCCACCTAGTAGTTTTTTATTTTTTTGTTTGTTTTGGTTTTGTTTTGGTTTTGGTTTTTGAAGATAGGGTCTCACTCTAGCCCAGGCCGACCTGGAATTCACTATGTAGTCTCAGGCTGGCCTTGAACTCACAGCGATCCTCCTACCTCTGCCTCCTGAGTGCTGGGATTAAAGGTGTGCGCCACCATGCTGGGCTCAACACCATGTTCTTTAGGAAAGAATGACAAGAAAAGCCTGGACATGTTCTTTACAGAGGCAATCCTTCGCAAGTATTTTTGATATATGTTGGCTGAATCCAAGGATGCCGAATGTGCAGTTTGGAGAGCTGACTAGGTGCAATAAGACAGACTTGTGAGCTGTGGTAGAGCCAAATGAGGTGTCAGTTACAGATGGTCACAAACCACAGAGCAGCCATGAGAATCAGAGCTTCAGTGTTTGTACATCTGATTAGTGTAGGCACAGGAGACCTACACACCTACAGCCACTGTGGACATCTTCAAGACGTGAATGCGGATGAAAATGCCACATTTTATTCAGTGTCTAGGTTTTAATAATTCAAGGAAATGTGTCCCTAGTATGTTTTTTTTTTTTTCATTTTTCAGTTTGTCAAGGTAGGGTCTCACTCTAGCCCAGGCTGACCTGGAATTCACTATGTAATCTCAGGGTGGCCTCGAACTCATTGTGATCCTCCTACCTTTTCCTCCCAAGTGCTGGGATGAAAGGCGTGCACCACCACGCCCGGCCCTAGTATGTTTATTTATTTATTTATTTATTTTTAGTTTTTTTAATTATTAATTTTTTTATTGACACCTTCTATACTTACATACAAAAACATATATTTCCCTCCCTCCCCCATTCCACTTTAGAACACCAATCTCCATCATATCCCCTCCCTCTCTCCATTAGTCTTTCTTTTAATTTGATGTCATCATCTTTTTCTTCTATTTTGAGGGTCTTGCAAAGGTATTGCTAGGAACTGCAAGGTCATGGATATCAAGGCCAATTTCTGTCTGGGCAGTTGCATTGTAAGGAGTCGTACCCTTCCTTTGGCTCTTCCATTCTATCCGCCCCCTCTCCCGCCATGGTCCCTGAGCCTTGGAGGGTGTGACAGAGGTGTTTCAGTGCTGGGCACTCCTCGATCCCTTCTTCTCAGCACTATGTTGCCTCTTGCCTAGTATGTTTTAAGACAAGGTCTCATTTAGCCTAAACTCATGGAGCTGAGGATGACCTTGAACTCTGATCCTCTTGCATCCACCTCCTCAGTGCTGGGATTACAGGACTGTGCTACCACACCCAGTTTTCTGGGTTTTTGTTTTGTTTTGGGGTTTGTTTGTTTTTAATTATTTTTTCAAGGTAGTGTCTCACCCTACCCCTGTCTAACCTGGAATTCACTATATAGTCTCAGGGTGGCCTCCTTCCTACCTCTGCCTCCCAAGTGCTGGGATTAAAGGCATATGCCACCATGCCGGGCAGTGGCTGCTGCTGCTGCTGCTGCTGCTGCTACTGCTTCTTCTTCTTCTTCTTCTTCTCCTTCTTCTCCTTCTTCCTTTGTCTCCTTCTCCATCTTCTTTTCACTAAAAAGCTCCATGCCAGGCTGGAGAGATGGCTCAGCGTTAAGTGCACTTCCTGCACAAGCACGAGAGCCAACGGGGCCTGAGATCACTGGGGTTCAAATTTCCAGATCACATGTAAAACAGATGGGCACGGCCACGTGTGCTTGTAACCCGAGTCCCACAGGGGACAGAGACCAGAGAGTTGTCAGATTCTGTCCCCACCCCACGAGCTCTGGAATCAGTAAAAGAAGAAAGGGTGATGGAGACGGACACCCAGAGTCCACACTGGCCACCACTGGCGAGCATATGGAATGCTTCAGGGTGCATGCATGTGCAACCCCCACACACACACACCACAAAATAAACATGCTCAATGCTTAGTCTTAACACTTAAAGCAATAAACTTTAGAAATTAAGAAAATGAACCAATATTATATACATAATTGCCCAACACGCTTTATAACTAAAATTCCTATTGTTCTTTAGGTTGTATTTACTGAATAAAGTTTTACGAATTTTGGGTTGTACTTATAAAGCTACTGGATTAGCTATTCATAATTCTTAAAAGAAATACACACACACACACACACACACACACACACACACTAACCTTTACTCTCTAGAGAGACTTTTGTCATAGGTCAGTGGGTAATCCTCAACAGACAGACAATAGACTCTGTGCCCTCAAGACACACAAGACCTGTACGACAGGTCACCTGAAGATGAAGAGTGACTTCCAAAGTCACGGTTCAGCTTTTCAAATGGCAGCCAACCTAGAATTCCTGCCAATAATGTGATTTCTTCAAATATAACTATAATTCAATGTCAAACAACAACAAAAGCGGGGCTTAATGCCTTTGAAGGGAACGGAGGGCAACTGTTAGCAATAGGAGGCCTGAGGCTGGAGAGATGGCTTAGCGATTAAGGCACATGCCTGCAAAGCCTAAGGACCCTGGTTCGATTCTCCAGGTCCCACATAAGCCAGATGCACATGGTGATGCATGTGTCTGGAATTCATTTTCAGTGGCTAGAGGCCTTGGCATGCTCATTCTCACTCTCTCTCTCTCTCTTTCTGGGTCTCAAATAAATAAATAAATAAATAAATAAATAAATAAATAAATAAAATCTTCAAAAAGAAATAGGAGGCCAGTGCTCAGAGGAAAAAAGTGTTCTCCACTCCAAGTGCTGCTCCCTGGGTTGACATCCAGGTGGGGTAAAACAATGAACACCTGTATGAACACCTTAGTAACTGGGTGAGCAACCTGCCAGTCCAGTCTGCGAAAGCACAAGTTACACCACAATGAAGACCTGTTTTTTTCAACATATTCAGCTCTTAGGCCTGATACAAGACGGACTTTTTTTTTTTTTCCAAATACACTGTACATACCATGGCTGCACATGTCCCACTTGCTCTGGTCCATTCAGAGAACGTGAAGTCCAGCCCCACCCCAGGTGCCAGGTCCCAGGCAAGCACACAGCAAGTGCAGGCTTCCTGTCCCCTCTCCCTCTTCCTCAGATAGAATCACAAAATAGAAATACAAGGAAAACTCTGATGTCAGAACTCTTTATTCCTGAACTCATCATTCATTGCTTTTCTATCTCATTACATGCACATCCAAAATATTCCTTTAACAGTGTCTTGCTTGTATAAAACACCACTAACTTTGTATTTAAAAAAAAAAAAAGTAAAAAGAACACCAAAAGGTCTAGAGAGATAGCTTAATGGTTAAGGCACTTGCCTGCAAAGCTTAAGGACCCAGGTTTGATTCCCCAGAACCCATGTAAGGCAGATGCACAAGGTGGTACATACATCTGAAGTTTGCAGTGGCTGGAGGCCCTGATGTGCCCATTCTCTCTCTCTCTCTCTCTCTCTTTCTCTCTCTCAAATAAATAAGATATTCTTCAAAAACACACAAAAGGAAAACATACATATACATATATAAATAAACACATGCTCATTCTAAGGCAGACTGTCTCTATAAGGTCTTAGTTGACTAACCCAAGGCTCTTCCCTAAGCTATGCCAGGCATTAGCCACTTGACCTTCACCAGGTTTCTCAATGGGCCTGCAGTTCAGTTTCCTTGTGAATTGAACTGAAGGCCTAGCCCAGCTCAAACATTCCCATACTTTGTGACTTACAAATATGACAATCAAATGGTCTCTCTAGCGTGCACTGAAGGACAGCCAGGTTGAAATCCTAGCAAAACTAACATCTTCTTATATAGCATGGTTAAACTTTGCTTAAACTTTTAAAGTAAAATTTAATAAGTAGGTCATAGCCAGCGATGCCTTCTCTGTTTTTCTATTCATTTATTAACTTATTTGGAGAGAAAAGGAGCAACAGAACTAACCATAGACACATGCCCCACCCTGTGCATCTGGCTTTACATGAGCCTGGGGAATTGAACCCGGGCCTCCAGGCTTTGCAAGCAAGTGCATTTAACCATTGAGCTACCTCTGCAGTCCTCGTGCCCTCTTTTTCTTAATAATGCAGGGAAGAGGTTCTCAAATGACTTACTTTGAATGGCACAAATAAACACCAGATGGAGAGAAACCACATAACCAGAGCCAGGCGTGGTAATGCACTCTGTAATTCCAGCACTTGGGTGGGACAGGTAAGTGGATCAGGGGTTCAAGGTCAACTTCAGCCACATAGCAAGTTCAAAGCTAATTTGGGCTACATGAGACCCTGAAGAAAACAATATAGTAGGGACAAGTGCCTAGATGGTCAGCTGGTCCCCACACAGGGAGGACTTCATGCCTGGTCTCTCTTCCCTCAAAAGCCACACTCCAATGTGACCATTCCTTCCTTGAGGACATGTCCACCTCTGCCAAGATGGACCAATGCTCTGTAACCAGTCCTGAGTCACATCCCAGAAACCAGACATGTTCCTCGACTTTGTAGAACCCTGCTCTGATCACAGATTGAACTACATGCACCCTTCAGTTTTTCAGCAACATGCCCTATGCGTAACCTTTGCACTAGACTAAAATTCGGTCATTTCTGGCTCTTTTCCCACTGGACCAAAACTCCTTGACAGGAGAAATAAAGTAGATTCATTCCGACACGTCCAGCACCTCCACATTGCCCCCCATAAGGCACGCTATAAATGTCTGAGTGGATCCCATCAGAGCTAAAGTACATGGGGTATGAAGTCGAAACTGAGCTGCATACAACGCAGTGTTAACACACGCTCAGCAAATGGCTGATGTGGAGGAAAACAACAAGCACTGAGTGCCAACAGTGGGGCCCTGGCCCCGTACACCGCTACTGGCAGGATCACTTTGGAAAACTGTTTCACTGTGGACTGTTCTTCCAGAGCAACTCTGATGTTAGGTATACGTCTAAAGAACTCTATATGAATCGGAGGCGTGTACAAGAATGTGGCTAATAGGGATAGCCCAAACCACAGATAACCCAAAATGCCCGTGAGCGGCAGAACAGATTGATCCTTTAGGTTTATTCATACCATGAAGTAGACAGTGCGGAGGGAAGGGCTCAGCGGACGAAGCACTTGCCATGCAAGCATCTGAGGTTGGGTTATCAGAACCCATGTAAAACCAGACACGATAGCATGAGCGTCTTTACTCCCAGCACACCCGCAGCAGGACGAGAGGCAGAGATAGGAGAATGTCATGGAAGCTCATGGGCCAGCTAGCCTGGTGAATGCCATGCAAGGACCAAAACTCACAGTTGTCCCCTGATCCTCAATGTGGTCCTCTGGCCTCCACATGTATACCATGTCATACGCATGCCTGTACTCACACACCTGAACGTGCATACACACATATTTACACATCACACACAGAAGAAATATATACTGAGAAATGAAGCAGGGTTGTTAGCGAAGAGAAAGAACAGATCATTCATTTCTACATGTATATCTATGGATGAATTTCACAAATATCATATTAAGTAAAAATAAATAGCCGGGTGTGGTGGCACACGCCTTTAATCCCAGCACTCGGGAGGCAGAGGTAGGAGGATGGCCAAGAGTTCAAGGCCACCCTGAGACTACATAGTTAATTCCAGGTCAGCCTGGACCAGAGTGAGACCCTACCTTGCAAAAAAATAAATAAATAAATAAATAAATAAATAAATAAATAAATAAATAAATAAATCAGGGCTGGGGAGATTGCTCAGTGGTCAAAGGCACTAGCTTGCAAAACCTGTCAGACTGGGTTCAATTCCCCAGTCACCCATGTAAAGCTGGATGGGCATTTATTTGCAGCAGTACTCTCTCTCTCTTCTTTCTCAATCTCTCTCACACACACATGTATAAGCAAATAAATAAGTTTTTAAAAATTAAAAATAAATAGAGATGACCATGGTAGTACACACCTTTAATCCCAACATTCAGGAGGCAGAGGTAGAATGACTGCTGAGTTCCAGGCCAGCCTGAGACTACATAGTGAATTCCAGGTCAGCCTGGGTGGGCTAGAGTGAGACCCTATCTTGAAAAATAAAAATAATAATAATAAATTCAGACAAAAAAATAGTTCAAATCATGTGAATGGGTCCATTTTTCATGAAGTTCAAGTATAGTCAAAACTTATCTGGTGGGGGGGGCTGGGGAGATAGCTCAGTAGTTAAGGCATTTGCCTGCAAAGCCTGATGGCCCAGGTTCAATTCCCTAGTATCTACGTAAAGCCATATGGGCAAAGTGATGCATGTGTCTGGAGTTTATCTGCAGTGGCAATTGGCCCTGGTGCACCTACTCACTTTCTCTCTGTCTCCTCTCTCTTTCTCTCTCTCTACCTCTGCTTACAAATAAAAAATAAAATAAAAAACTTATCTATGATGTCAGAAACAGAGCAGTGGTTACCTTTGTGGAGGAAACTGAGGGAGTGTACACACCTGTACAAGATTCGGATTACTTATGATCTGTGTACTGCTTTAAAAAAAAAAAAAAAGGAAAAACTGGGCTCACGTCATCACTGTATGGCCTTGGGCAAGCTTCTTAACCTCTCTAAGCTTCAGTTCCTACACCTGAAAACGAGGACAAACACAAAGGCATCACCTGCTCCAGGGGGATGTGATGAGAATTAAATTAGGTAACGTAGAGCCCACTAAGCAACAGTAACAGCCGCAGTCAACACCTCCTGATGTTCCAGCTGGTGCCGGGCACTGCTCTGCTTTAAGCCCTCGGTCGTGTTGCCAACCTTCACCTCTGGCTCCTGTTCTGATCGATTACCAAGGCCAGGCGCACAGGTTCTGACCTGGGCACTCAGGAGCTGTCAGTGTCTAACCCCCAGCACTACCGAAGGCCGATGCTGCTGAGAGGTTACAGAGAAAGGAAACTGGCAGGAATGACCCACCATAGTTACTCACGGCCCACCAAAGAGAGAGAAAAAACATAAAAAAAAAAAAAAAAAGTGAGCTTCTGAAAGCAGTAGGAGCAGGAATATTTTATTGCGGTGAAATAATTCACTTGAATCTGAGGAGTCATTTGGGAACCCAAAGAGCTCATCTTTCTTCCCTCAGAGGAGAGGAGACGCAAAGCTCTGTTAAAAGGGTTTTGTGTTGACAGCCCAAATTTACTATCCTTTTAATGTATTCCCGATTTGCAACCAAAATAATTTCTGAAGCACATGCCTGCTGGGTAAAATAACTTAAGATGTTAGTCATGAAGGAAAGAGCATGGATCACATGAGATCATTTTATTTCCATAAAACACTATAAACAAACACAATATTTTCCAATATACAAGATTAACTTTTAGATTAATCTTGTTTAAAAAAAAAAACCTTGTGGGGCTGGGAAGATGGCTCAGCAGGTAAGAGTGCTTGCTGCTCAAGCTTGAGGACGTGAGTTCGATTCCCAGCACCCATGCAAAAAGCCAGGCATGGCCGTGCACACCACGACGGGAGGTGGGGTCCCCGTAGCATGAGCTCCAGGTTCGGTGAGAAACCCTGTCTACCAAAAGAAGGTAAACAGTTATGGAAGAGGACGCCCATCATTTTCCTTTGGTCTCTGCTCGCAGAGCACATACATCTGCGCACACCACTACTCACACCAGCGGAAGGAAAAGGCTTAAAGGAAGGAGGCAGGAAGGGACGGGCTTGAGTAGGTTTAAACACAGTCCAGCCATTAGCTGGTGACATCACCTTGGGCAAGTTCCTCTCTCTGTACCTCAGTTTCCTCAGTAAAATGAGTAAAACTGTGAGCATTACAAGACCAAAGTAGAGATTATGATAAGATCAAAACAAGTTCGTATATATTAAGTTTTATAGACATACTAAGCATTGCTGAGTGACTTAGAACTACTGGTATGATGCATTATATTTTCTTTTTTTTTTCCTTTTTTAAAAATTATTTATTTAGTTGCAAGCAGAGAGAGACATAGAGGAGAGAGAGAGACATGCACACACAGAGAGAGACAGAAAGGGAATGGGAGTGCCAGGGCCACAAGCCACCCCAAATGAACTACAGATATATGCACCACTTTGTGCATCTGGCTTTACATGGGTAATAAGGAATCGAATCCAGATCCTTAGGCTTTGCAGGCAAGTGCCTTAATTACCAAGCCATCTCGCCAGCCCATAATTTGTAATATTTTCTGATATAGATGCAGAATTTATCTAAAATTAAACAGCCTAATTACAAATTTTTCAGATGCAGTATAAACTATTTAAAATCCAGAAGAGGATATATACTGAAATTAAGTGAGGGGAACATGACTGTTTGATTGTTGTACTATACACATGCTCACTCACATACCCACAAAACTACACTAGAAAGTTAAGTCAACTCTAAAACATATACAGCAATGCTCTCAGGTTCTTTGGATGCCAAAACAACCCCCCAAATGATAGGAGACAACACTCTTCTTCCAAATATTGCTAAAGACTCATTATATATATAGTTATATAATTATATATTGTGTTTATTATATATTTAATTTAATATATATTTTTATATATTTATTTTATATATAATTTATTATATATAAAATATTTATTATATATTTAATTTAATATATATTTTTTGCATTTCAAAAGCAAGCTGAAGCTGAGCATGGTGCACGCCTTTAATCCCAGCACTGGGGAGGCAGAGGTAGGAGGATCGCCGTGAGTTCGAGGCCACCCTGAGACTACATAATGAATTCCAGGTCAGCCTTGGCCAGAGTGAGTCCCTGCCTCCAAAAACCAAAAAAAAAAAAAAAAAAAAAAGCAAGCTGGAACTCTCTCTCCCTCGGTACAAGTGAGAAGTTAGGTAGATGGGCTTCAAATATGGCTCTTTCCAGTCTGTGGCAGAGGATGTCTACTAAAATGGCACATTTTCCTTCCTTTGTGAATGCTGAGGGCTTTTCATTTTGTTCCAGAGGAAATGATCTTAACCATAGCCCCAGGACATGCTCATTGTCTGCCTAGCCTGGGTATCCGGTGGCCATAACAGAAGGGCTAAAGACCAAAACCCAAAGGTATAGAAGCTAAAAGCAAATCGATGGAAAGGTCACAACATTGTTCTTTGAATTTACAGTCAGACAGTCAGTTCTCAAGCAAGGGACTTGAGGAACCAGCACGATAGAAAAGCAACTCTACCCCCGACCTCCACCCTCAGCAAGAACCACGCTCTCCTCACTCTTACACATCTGCCTTCTGTGGGGAAGAGAATCATACTCCAAAATACTACTGCACACGCCTCCTCCTTCTCACCAACAGGCTCATGCACACTTGTCTACTAACACTGGCAAATGAGATCGGCAATCCCTATCTCACAACTTACCAAAATAATACAGTGATTTTCTGCTATATGACTCCAGGGTGTCAAAAAAAAGTTATTTAGCTTTAAAAACAAAAACAGGCCTGGGAAGATGACTCGATGGGTAAAGTGCTTGTTGCTCAAGCAAGAAGACCTGAGTTCAATTCCCTGGCACCCACATCAAAAGCCCACCTTGGCCACACACACCAGTGTTGAGGGAGAGGACAAGGAGGAACTTATCAGCCAGTCTAACCAAAAACTAGGTGAACCCAAGTTCAATGAGAGACCCTGCTCAAGGAAATAAGTCGGGAGACCTCCTCCTCTGGCCTCTACCGCTGTGCACGCACAGCACTGCAGAACCTACACTTCTATGCTTAAAGAACAGACTTACAGAGCCCTCCCTAAAGAAGCCCCGGGAAACCACCGCCATCCAGAAGGGTTCCTGCTTTTCCTCAGCCCTCCATGAGCTGGATTCTGAGAGCCGTGTCCTACGTGCAGCACAGATCTCCAGCAGAATCCACTTTCTTGCTGACTCGGGCTGATTGGTTGAGTTTCGCACTTCATAGAGTTGCCTTGGGTCTTGACCTAAACATCCATTCATTCTTCAAACGTATACTTGACTCTACCAGGTGTAAGACACTGTGCCAGGCACCAGAAGAGATATTGCACTGCTGAACTTCCTCCTTCCCCAGCCTAACTTCACCCCATGCACACACTGCTAAGTGGTACTCCTGCCCTCTGCTAACCAAGTTTCTAATAATATATGGTCAAGGCCTCAGTATTTTCTCCTTAAGCTTCTCGCCTCCCCGGCTCCATGAATCCCAGACCTGTGGCTGCCCAGGGAATTATTTAAAAATATAACAGAGAGGGCTGGAGAGATGGCTTCTCAGTCAAGGCACTTGCCTATAGAACCTAAGGAGCTAGGTTCAATTCTCCAGGACCCACATAAGCCAGATGCACAGGTGGTGCAAACATCTGGAGTTTATCTACAGTGGCTGGAGGCCCTAGCATGCCCATTCTCTCTACCTCTCTTTCTCTCTCTCCAATAAATAAGTAAATAAAATATTTAAAAGTTTAATAGAATTCCACAAGTAGTACCCAAGAGTTAGATTTAAAGCATTAAGGAAAAAAATTTTTTCCCGATAGTTTAACTCCAATATCTGTGTCTTTTACTTTTAAGAATGAGATTATGGGGTTGGAGAGATGGTTCAGCCGTTATATGTGCTTGCTTACAAAGCCTGGCAACCTGGGTTTGATTCCCCAGTACCCACATAAAGCCAGATGCACAAAGTGGGACATGCATCTGGAGTTCATTTGCAGTGGCAAAGAGGCCCTGGCCCACCCATACTTTACTCTGTGTCTGCCTCTTTCTGTCTGTCTGTTTCTCTCTCTCTAATAAATGAACAAAATTTAAAAAATAATGTTGTTTTATCTGCAAACGTGAAACTTTCTCCTTCGTCTCCCGAGGACAGTTCAGAAGAGCCGTTTCAGCCCTGCTCCCTCTCAGAGCCTGGCGGGAGACTCACACATTCTCTCGCCTTGGCCACGGAGACGCTCTGGGAAGCCTCCACACTCACCAGCGTGCCCTTCTTCCCACTCTCTTTGTCCCTTTGGAAACATTTACAGCTCCATCGAGCATCGTTTCCCCGCCTGCAAGTCATGCTTGCTTCAGGTCGGCCCTGTCCCTTGGGTGGCACAAGCCTGCCAGGCGTGGAGGTATGAACTCTGCAAACAAGAAGCTTTTCCCAGATTCTGCCAGGGAACTCATATATACCCTGCTCCCTCTCCAGACACGGCTGCAAGCGCCTCACACACGTGGACTGATACAACATGGGGAGGAGGCTCCAGGACTCAGGCCCGGGCAGAATCAGCTCTTCCTAGAAGGAGCCTTCCAGATTGTCAAACCCAGCGTGAAGCAGTGACTCAGATTTCTCTCACCCTCTGTCCCCACCCAGCCCAAGGAGGGTCTCCAGAAGGCTAAGGTAGAACTTGCTCTATCTGAGGACACCACCTCTCCCCAGACACCCCTCCACAGTAATTCCTCGGTATTCCCCGCAGGCAAATCAGTAAGAATCCTGCTTGCTCCTGCTCACCTCTCCACAACCAGAGCAAAGAGCAGAGACTCCCTGAGGCAGCCCCCAACCAGGTGGGGACACAAGGCCCAGAACCTCAGGTAGGACTGCCCTCCTTAATCTCCCGCTAAACCCTTCCCAGGCGGGAGTTGACTGTCTTTCAGCCCAGGCTCCACTGAGCTACTTTTTACATCTCTCTGCACTTCCAGCTTCTCTTCGGTAGAGCCTTCTACCAGAGGGTTCTGGGGGTGGGGGAGGCACACAGAGTCAACAATGTCCTTCACTCTCTCCCTCCACCCCCATCCCTGTCCCAGGCCTGGGTCAACGACAAGCTACCAACCCGGCCAGGCCTCCATCTGAAGCCTAAAAGCAAAGGATATTATTAAAGTCACAGGTTAAAGATCACTCACTCCACAGCTCCTCATCTAGAAGCTCCAGTGGCGTTCAGTGTAAACAGGTCCCAAGAATGCTTTAAAACGCAGGGAGGGTTCTTATTAAACGACTTAATTGAGGACCACTTCTCATGGCCCAAAGCTTTTAAACCAAGGAATAAAGGGGTCCCAGTGGGTGTTTTCCAGACACTTGTTTTGAAAACCTGCCGAGGTGTCCTGGGGAAGTGAACTGGGGTGGGGGTGGGGGCTGTCTCTGTGTGTGTTCCCGGGGCTGGTTCTCCAGCAGAAATAAAACACCCTGGAAAATCTCTTCCCCTGCCGGGTCAGGAGCCTGGCAGGAGATTTCTGACCCAGTGTTCATTTCAAGGGTCATTGGATAGGAAGAGTGGAAAGAATAAGGCAGGCCCAAAAGGACCAAAATAAATAATGAAAAACAGACACTTTAAAACCTGAAAATGGGACACAACAGGTCTTAGGAAATGCAATTTCTGGGTACCCTAAAGAACGACACTGTGGGGGGGGGGGCAGGTTGTGGAATCGCTAGTGTAAATGAGGTTCCATTGTGGAGATGAACTTGGAGAACATTGGACTCCACACACAAATATCACATACTGGATGAAATATATTTTCCTAAAATTTTGGAATATTAGAGACTACCATAACCCTTATCAGGGTTTGTGTCTGTGGGGGGGGGGGCGCTGGGAAAGTTTTGGAATTAGAGAGTAGGATGCTGGCACGAAGTTGTGAACAGTGTCACTAAAGTGCAATCTTCACGCTGTGTGTATTGAACAGCAAAATGACCCCAAATCAGAAGCAATCTCTCCCTTCCCTGGGCACCAGTAAACACGCTCCAAACCGTTTGCTGACAACTCGGTTCCGCTTCCATCTCTACTGTGCACTTCGGGGTAAGTGACTTAACCCGCACCGAGCTGCGGCCGGGGGCTCTTCAGTTTTACAAGCCAGGGCACCGAGAGGCACGAGAGGTCAGGGGGCTTGCTCGGGCACACCATAAGGGCAAGCCAAGATGGAGGTTTCCGGGAAACTTGCACCCTCTCCTCACCTTCCTAACCACTGGGCAACACCACCTCCAAATTCGTGCAGCTGTGGAGGCTGTTTTCAGAGTGGGGTTTGCCTGTCGTTCTGTGATCACCCGCGAACTACAGCTTCTGAAAACACTTGCAAAGGGTAGCTAGCTAGCTGGTGTCTGGGGGAGGGACTCAGTGGTGGAGCGCGCTTGGCTCCCACAGGAAAGACGCTGGGTGTGAGCTCCGATGTTTTCCGAGGCTCATCTTTGAAATCCTGCTAGGACCTTCCCTCCCAAAGAGCTACTGTATTTGCTCCCAGGAACAGGAGATAGGCTTGAACGCAAAGATCTGCTCTGGGTCTGTAACTAGCCCCAGGCTACTCCACCCGGGGTCTTCCCCAAAGGCTGCTGTTTAACTAGGGCGCAGCAGTGAAGGCAGCAAGGTTATTTGTATGTAAATAGTGGCAGCTTCTGGATGTGCCATTATTCAAAAAAGTAGGTTTACATAAGCCTTATTCACACTATCTTGAATTTTGATTGACCCTCCCCCGGCCCTTCTTTTACACATTCTTTTCCCATGGCCTCTCTTAGGCCATTCCCCTCCCTGTAACCTGTTCTTCTACTTACATATGTGCAACACCATACACTTAAATCCTTCCCTCTCCTGCCTCCCTTATAGCCTTTTACCAGCTTACCGGTTTCTGGTACTTATTTTTGGTTCCAGTTCACACACAAGTCTATACATTTGTACTTAGGATCCACATATGAGAGAGAACGTGTGACGTTTGGCTTTCTGAGCCGATACGATGGAGATTGGAGTTCTGAAGGGGAATGGGGGGAGGGGAGGGAAATATCATGCGTTTTTTGTATGTAAGTATAGAAGTTGTCAATTAAAAAAAATAAAAAAAAAATAAAAAAAAATAGTGGCAGCAATTACAAATGAAGGAAACGCTTAGTGGAGAGTCAAGTCGTTTTTCCCACAGGGGGGAGGGGCAGGCACCAGCAGTGGAATCAGAAACAGGGTAAAAAGGTGACGTTCTCACTTCCCACTCCACTCAGGAAAGATCTCTGGATCAGAGGACTCCCGAGGTCGGAGGTTCCACCTTGACAGGGTGTCCCAGCCTCAGTGCAATTGGCACTTGGGACCAATCATGTTTTGCCGCGTGGACTGTCCTAAGAACTGTGGGACACCCAACAGCATCCCTGGCCTCGACCTCCCAGGTACCAACAGCCACCCTCCATTCTTTCCGTAGCAGTTCCTTTCCTAATCACAACTCTGAACAAACTTCCCAGGCCTCGGCGACAAGATTCGATCAGCGAGAGAGGTTCGTCCACTTCTCAGCTGCTCAGACACAGTTTTGTTTTTGTTTTTTATTTATTTATTTAAGACAGAGAGAGTGAGAATGGGCACATCAGGGCCTCTAGCCGCCACAAACAAGCTCCAGATGCATGTGCCACCATGTGCATCTGGCTTGCATGGGACCTGGAGAATCGAACTTGGGTCCTTAGGCTTCACAGGCATGCGCCTTAACTGCTAAGCCATCTCTCCAGCCCCTCTAAGCAAAAGTGGTAGAGAATCAAACCTATCAAAAGGGTTTTCCACCTTCCTTTAAAAGCTACCAATGCAAATAAATAACTTTTAAATGGCTGGGGAGATGGCTCGGAGGTTAAAGTGCTTGTTTGCAAAGTGTTCAGGCCCAGGTTCAATTCCCCAGCACCCACTGAAAGCCAGGTGCACAATATGGCACATGTGCCTGGAATTTGTTCACAGTAGCAAGAGACTCTGGAGCACCCATTCTCTCAAATAAATAAATAAATTATTTTTAAAGCCACCAATGCCCCAACAATGAAGTTCAAGGATATATATTACTTCATAGGACATACTAGAACCTCTTAATGGCTCAGATATTTTTTTTTCCTTTGTAATCAAGTCATAAGAGCCCCAGTGCTGTGATGCTGACTGTCCAAGCTGGACTCTTCAAACTGCCCCTGGGCACCTGGTGCCCAGCTATCACAAGCCACCTTCCTCACCTGGGAAACAGGACTCACAACACTTTTACTGGGTCACAGGAATTCGTTGTTTTTTGTTGTTGTTGTTGTTTGTTGTTGTTGTTGTTTGTTTGTTTTTATTTTAGAGAATGAGAGAGACAGAAAACTGGAGTGCCAGGGCCTCAGCCACTACTATCGAACTCCAGATGCTTGCACCACCTAGTGGGCATGTGAGACCTTGCACTTGCCTCATCTTTGTGCGTCTGGCTTATGTGGGATCTGAAGAGTTGAACATGGGTCCTTAGGCTTTGCAGGCAAGTGCTTAACCACTAAGCCATCTCTCCAGCCCTGGATCACAGGACTTCTGAGAGGAGTCCCATCACAGTGGATATATCCTGAGCAAGGGAAAACAGAGGGTGTGCCCAAGTGCAACAAAACACACAGACAGAAAACCTAGAGGTCAGAGCTGAGGCACTGGCTCGGTAGGTAAAAAGCACTGGCTGCACAATCATGAAGAGCCCAGGTTCAGATCCTCAGGACCTCAAGTAGCTGGACACTGGACACTGTAGCATGCATCTACAACCCCGGCATGCCTACAGCAAGGAAACTCTCCCCAGAAGCTTGTGGCCCAGATATCTGGTTAATGTGCTGGTGAACAAGGACAGACCGTGCCTCAAGCAAGGTGGAAGGTAAGAAGAGACACCTGAAAGTCTGCTCTGACTTCCACACCCACACTGTGTATGTGCCCCCCCCATACACACACATTGTTCACACTGCATAAAATGGGTATGGTGGCACATACCTGTAATCTCAACACTGGAGAGATGGAGGCAGAAGAGTCAAAAGTTCAAGGATATCCTTGGCTACATATTGTATTACAGGTCAGCTTGGGATACATGAGTCTCTGTAACAATAAGGCTGAGGAGATGTTAAAGGTGTTTGCTTGCAAAACGCACCAGCCCAGGTTCAATTCTCCAATACCCACATAAAGCCAGATGCACAAAGTAAGGCATGCACCTGGAGTTCTTTTGCAGCAGCAAGAGGCCCTGGTGTGCCCATACTCATTCTTTCTCTCTTTCTGCTCTCAAATAAAAATATTAAACATAGCCGGGCGTGGTGGCACACACCTTTAATCCCAGCACTCGGGAGGCAGAGGTAGGAGGATCGCCGAGAGTTCAAGGCCACCCTGAGACTACATAGTTAATTCCAGGTCAGCCTGGACCAGAGTGAGACCCTACCTCGCAAAAATCAATAAAATAAAATAAACATAATAATAATAAAAGGGTCTTATATCTCTAAAAGCTATTATGCCCTGAAATATTGCAAACTTAACTGAATACAAGCAGAAAACCCTGCAATTGGGCAGCAGTGAATAAACTCCACCCTGTAAACAGAGACCAGCAAGGCCTACTGAACTATTGTATTCATACAACATGCCCTGTGCTGTAATCCTGAGCTCTGACACCATGGATACTCTCCTGACAGCCTTCCCTGGAGCTGTGCAAGGACCCACAGTCTTAACAACCACTCATTCATGAACTCTGCTGTCACCTCCTCTCCACTAATCATAGTGCCACCTGGCCCCTAAGCCCTGACTACCTGCAATTTGAAGAGCTCAAGGTAATTACTGTGCAGCCAGTTGTGTTTTGGTTGCAAGTATCACACAAGCAGGAATTGGATGTGCAAAGCTTCATTGAACTCCAGAAAGCCCAACACTGAGCTTTGTTTTTCATCTCTGACCCAACCGGCAATTATTTCCAGAGCCCGGGAGGTTCATGGAGCCTGAAGAACTGTGGAGTGGACGTCTCTCTAACCTAGAACTCCGGCCATACTAGCTGAATCTACCTGCTCCTTTAAAAGGCTTAGAAAAGCCAGGCATGGGGGCGCACGCCTTTAATCCCAGCACTCGGGAGGCAGAGGTAGGAGGATCACCGAGAGTTCAAGGCCACCCTGAGACTACATAGTTAATTCCAGGTCAGCCTGAGCTAGAGTGAGACCCTACCTTGAAAAAAATAAAATAAAATAAAATAAAAGGCTTAGAAAAGGAGCCTGCAGAAGTTGCCATGGGACCACAAGATGGCAAAGGTTTTAGTGACTTCACTTCCAGGAAACAAGAAATCAATCCAGACCTAAGGAGACTGATATCCAAAAAAAAAAAAAAATCAAGTCACAGAATTTCTGAATCAGCTCTACTTAAAAAGAGCAACTGTGCCAAGAGCTCCCTGAAGAAAGGGTTTCTTTGTTTTATTTTTTTTATTGGGGGGGGGCACACACACACCAGAGTCTCATGCTACTGCAAACAAATGCCTGCCAGGCTAGAAAAGTGAACCCAGCCCATCAGGCTTTGCAAGCAAGAGCTTTTAGCCACTGAGCAATCCCCCGAGCCCAGCCCCAGGAAAGTGTCTCTATGCTTGCTGCACCAATGCACCAATGCACCAAAGGAAGCATCTGCAGGTGCCCATGGTGCCGCTGTTCTCTGTGCCCATCTTGATCATGAGTACTCAGTCTACGGTGCCCCATAGCCTGACCTCAGGCTCTTTAAGGCAGAGACTGTATTTTGTTAACAGAAAACTTGGCAGGGAAGACAGCTCTGCCAGTCATAGGGGCCTCTGAAATACTCAATGAGTAACATCAAAAAAATGGCATGCCTTCATGTGACAGGACATGTAGATCCCCACAGTTGGGGCTGAGGCAGGAAGATCTTAAGTTCAAGGTCAGCCAGAGATTCTGAGACCCTGGTGCTGCCTGCCCACTCCATCCCCCCCCCCAGCCAAAAAAATAAAGGATATCAGTAAGGGGGACAGAGGGAGGGAAGAAGTGACATGAAGAAATAAGGTAAACAGGATTGGCGTGGGAGAATTTGAATATTCCTGCAAGCTTCCTGCCTCATGCAGGCCACTCAGCCCTGGTGCTATCCCCATCAAACCCCTTCCCTTTATTTACTTAGCTTTTTCTTTTTCATGGTTTTCATGCACAACTTTGTTTCACGATAGCAGCCATGTCACATGACAAAATAAATAAGTGCTTGGTCATTCAGGGAAAATTACCCAATTTTCAGTTCCCTTGAACTTTGTTTTTCTCCTCTGATGCCAACCTCTCGGCCATGGCTCTGCCCTTTGGCACGAGGACCAGGGAGGAGAAGGACAAAAAGACACAGAAAGGCCGGGCCTTTTTAAAAGCTTAACAGCATCTCTTAGATGAACAGGGTTCAGGGGGCAAGACTTAAGAAATGCATTAAGTTTTATTATTCCTCAGTCCATCAGTCTGAGCAAATTGACTTGCACACACACACACACACACACACACACACAGGAAGCCATGCTAGTAAATGGCTCCATGTAGCACAATGAAAGGTCTCTCAAACAAGTCAAAGGTCTGGTCTGGATGCTGTATACCGCTTCCCCAGGAAGAAGTCTACCCTGACCTCTTCTGCTTATTTTTCTTCTCTCTCTTCTAGTCCGCTTAGAATATCACAGCCGTTACTGCAGAGTGAGAAATGCTTTGACATACCTTCTTAGGTCCACACTCTGACACCCACTGGGGGTGCGGGTGGGGGGACAGAGTGAATCACGGTATCACAGTATTCCTATTGCCATCCTGGCTCAACTGCTCACACACCAAAACTTCAAGGAATCTGCATACAAACCCTCCGAAGATGGAGACAAGGGTCACAGGTTAACAAACCAGTCAATAACTCACTTCATTTTGTAGGCCTGGTACACATGTGCTCATGTATACACACACACACATACACACACACACACACACACACACACACACGAAAATGTTTTCCATATGGTCTCGTTCTCCAGAGGATGAAGGTTCAGGTCAGGAGCCACCCTGTGAGCCTCCACACTCCACGTAACCTCCATCCCCCAGCCAGAGCCAAATTAACAAAGATTACTCCCCCACTGGTGACACTTCCAGCAACTGAACAGGGAAGGGCACGGTACTGGGAGTCAGGAACAAGAGAAAGACCAAGAAGGCAAAACTATGGCATTTTTAATTTTCCAAAATGAATGTTCTCGCTCTAGCCCAGGCTGACCTGGAATTCACTCTGTAGTCTCAGGCTGGACTCGAACTCAGTGATCCTCTTACCTCTGCCTCCTGAGTGCTGGGATTAAAGGCATGTGCCACCACGCCTAGCATGACTGTTCTTTCAAATCATGTTAGGTGCTAGAAATGAATTCAAATATTCCTCCACTTCTGGAAGAGGAATTCTTGAAAGAATGTCCTTCCACTGCTGAGAGGGTTAGTTACACAGGGCCAACACCTCTGATTTGTGGCCAGGTGAGAAGCGAAGAAACACCATGCTTGGAGTACGGGAGAAAATTAACCTCCTTCCCCAGACAGTCCTGCTAACAGCCAGGATGGGCACCGGAACGCCTTTCTCACAAGACACGTATGATGACGCTCAGGGAATATCCACCATATGTTCAAAGTTTCCTTAATCCCATCATTTCCAGATCACTTGACGGGGGGACTGAGGTGTCCCTCAGATAACCCATACTACGTAAGGTATACCCTAACTCAGATATTACTTCACCCTGAAATACAGTGTCACTCCTAAAGGACTTGAGTGAGAATCACTTTAACTCTCAAACACACGCGAATTAACACAAATATCAACCACAAAACTGGAAGGGTAGCATCAGCTTTACTTCTTGAAGGAAAATTCCCCACATTTATGCACAAGTCAGTACCTTAGCTGGGTGTGGTGGCACACACCTTTAATCCCAGCACTCGGGAGGCAGAGGTAGGAGGATCGCCATGAGTTCAAGGCCACCCTGAGACTACATAGTGGATTCCATGTCAGCCTGAGCTAGAGTGAAACCCTACCTCAAAAAAAAAAAAAAAAAGTCAGTACCTCTAATAACTTGTGTGGTGGGACAGAGGGTCTTCAAGAACTCACCAATTCCTAAGCATTTTACCTCCTTTTGATCTGAGATCCTTTCCAAATATGACAGGTAAAAATTACTTGATTTCTCCTAGTAGGATAAACCTGTATTATAACCTTGACCCTGGCAAGGTACCTGAGGTTTTAAGGTCCACACTCCTTCCTCCAAGGTAGAAAGTGCCCCGGAAATATTTACTGTCAACACACAGGTAGGAACAAAGGGACCTTTTTGGAAAAGGGCACCGCACCATCCGTGGTCTGAGGTTGGAAAGTGCGGTTCACAGACTTCTGGGGTGAGGGGGGTGAGGCAGCCTCAGGCCTGTGGCAAGCGGCCAGCTCTGTTCCTGAGGTTCCAGACTGCTGTGGAAGCATCTCCAACCCGAGGCAGTCACCAGGGGACTTTTAAAAGTCCCACTGGGGCTAGGGAGATGGCTCAGCAGTTAAGGTGCGTGTCTGCAAAGCCTAACCACCCCTGGTTAGATTCCCCGGTACCCCCGGAAGCCAGATACACAATGGTGCATGCATTTGGAGTTCATTTGCAGCAGACTGCTTGCAAAACCTGATGGCCCAAGTTCGATTCCCCAGTGCCCTCTTAAAGCCAGATGCACAAAGTGGCACATGTCCAGAGTTCATTTGCAGTGGCAGAAGGCCCTGGCATATCCATTCATTCTGTCTCTTTCTCAAATAAAAATTTTTTTAATATTTTTTAAAAGTCCCACTGAGCCCAGAGTGGTGACACCCGCCTTTAATCCCAGCACTCAAGAGGCAGAGGTAGGAGGATCGCTGTGAGTTCCAGGCCCTCCTGGAGCTACAGTGTGAGGGCCAGGGCTAGAGTGAGACCCTACCTCGAAAAAAAACAAAAAAGTCCCCCTGTAACTTCAGGCCCCCAAGACGCCTGAGGATGGACAAAGGTGCCAATGTTAGTTTTTGTTTGAACTTTCCAGGTGTGTAGCCCACTTTGAGAGCCAGTGAACCCCCCCCCCAAAGAACATCCACGTGTTTGGAGCAGATGGGCAGCGGCGTCAGAAAGGCACCATGGGGTGAAGGGGCGCCCACAGACCAAATACACTAAGTTCTTAACATTCTGGGAAACTAACTCCAACCCGAAAGCCAACACCTGTCTAGGGGCCAAATCGTGATGCAACTTGGAAAAATCCCTGGGAAGGAGAAGAAATGCGCTCCAAGGTGGCCAGAACTGAGCTTTTTTGGGGGGGAGGGCGGGGGTGGCCGGGACCAGGCAGTGGTGCGCAGGGCCAGGGACACAGGGGCGACCGCAGGAATGGTTTGCAAGAGCACGGGAGGGTGAGGGATGCCCAGGACTGAGGGGCTCCGTGTGCACGGCTCGCAGCTGTCACCGGAGCCCGGGCGGACGCTGCTGGGTCACCAGGAATCGCCACCGGGTCCCAGCTGGGCCGAGCGCAGCTCCAGCCCCGGCGGCTCCCCGGGCTCGGAGGACGGACGCGCAGCTTGAGCACTGCGCAAAGGGAAGGATCCGGAGCCCCTGGGGTCCCGGGGCATCACCCCAGCTCGCCCCCCAACCCCCGGCCCGGCTCCCCGCGCACACCCACCCCGCAGCCGCTCCGCGCTCACCTACGGCCGCCGCCTCCAGGGTCCCGCGCGCGCTGCAGCCTGCAGAGCCCGGCCCGAGTGCCGCGGCCACCGCGCCGCCCGGAGACCGCCCCGGCCCGCGCCCGCCCCGCCCCGCCCCGCCGGGGAGGAGGAGCCGAACCCGGGACTCCAGGACCAGCCCGGGCACTCCTGCCCCACGGCCGGCACGTCTGCACCCACGGCCTCACACTTTGTCCTCTCCCTTCCCCACAAGCTCTCCACCATCCCGGGCTATCTTTCTCCTTCTTGGCAGCCTGGCCTCTCCAAGTCCCCTCCTCCAGGAAGCAGCCCCCTAACCACCCCCACTCTTCCCAGCAGCCTTGTTCTCCCCAATTCAACTACACACACACACACACACACACACACACACACACACACACACACACACACACACGAAAAGACCTGACTAAGGTCACCCAGCTGGTGGTGTCAGAACTGGAATTAAAAAGCCAGGTCTAGGGGCTGGAGAGATGGCTTAGTGGTTAAAGGCTTGCCTGTGAAGCCTAAGGATCCCGGTTCGAGGCTCGATTCTCCAGGACCCACGTAGGCCAGATGCACAAGAGGGCGCATGCACCTGGAGTTCATTTGCAGTGGCTGGAGGCCCTGGTGTGCCCATTCTCTCTATCTGCCTATTTCTATCTCTCTTTCTCTTTCTCTCTCTCTCTCTAATATAAATAAATTAAAAGAAAAAAAAAAAGCCATGAGAGACGAAGGAAAATGTTGGCATCTCTGAGCCTCAGTTTCCTCAGGTATAAAATCAAGAGCAAGAGACCCACTCCACCCCACTGTCATTCCCTGAAAAGAGAGATGGCTCAGCAGTTAAGGCGCTTCCCTGTAAAGCCTAAGAACACAGGCTCAAATCTCCAGGTCCCACCAAGCCAGATGCACAGTGACACAAACATGCAACGTCACAAATGCACACAAGGGGGTGCGTGTGTCTAGAGTCAATTCACAGTGGCTCTCTCTCTGCCTCTTTATCACTCTGTCTCTCTCTAAAATAATAAAATAATTTTTAAAATTAAAAAAAAAACAGCTATGGAAATGTCACCCAACTCATACTAAGTAAAAGTTTGCAGGCATAGTGACTGACACGGGCACTTGAAAAGTCAGGAACTCAAGGCAACAACGTAAAAGGCCAGCAGAGACAAGAAAAAGGAGGCCTCGAGCCTGGCTGCTCTTGCTATGCAACAGTCCGTTCACTTACCCCACTGCTGCCAGCCTTTGTGGACATCAGAACCCAACTTTTTCAGCCTTCTAACGTGGTGGGAAGACCAGCCGCTCTCCAGGAACCCCCTGGGCCTTTTGTGCCAGATTGCATCAGTTGAGGCCTCCAGCCCGTCCAACCTCCAGACATCTATTATTGGACCACCCAGCCTGTGTCTTGTAAGCCAGTCTAATAAATCCCCTTTATAATGTTTTTGTTGTTGTTTTGAGGTAGGGTCTCACTGTAGCCCAGGCTGACCTGGCATTCACTATGGCATCTCAGGGTGGCCTGGAACTCATGGCAATCCTCCTACCTCTGCCTCCCGAATGCTGGGATTAAAGGCATGAACCACCACGTCTGGCTCCCCCTTATAATATTAAAGCAAACAACAAAAAAAGAGAGAAGCCAAACTAGGTGGCCAGTGACCCTGGAGCCGGTATGGAGGACTTGATTGTCTGGAGCAGTCAGTCTAGACTCTATGTGAATGGTGTTCACAGGCTGGGTCTGCCTGCCTGAGCGAGAGCCGTCTGGGTTCTGGGTATGTTCTCAAACATGAAATTAGGCAAGCTAGCAAGGTCTCTGGGCTGGGTGGTGAATATACACATCCCACACAGGCGGCACCCCAATGGCCCTGGATACCTGAGATGGCCCAACCAGGAAAGGGGGTTGCACAAGAAGGACGAGGGAGAAAGACATTTCCAGAGCTCCTGGGACTGGGGGGCCAGATGTGGGGCATGAGGGGTTTTCCAGGCTGGAGGCAGTGGGAAGCAGAAATAGGGATGGCAGGGAAAGAGGCTCCGTGGTCCACCGGGGAGTTGACAGCAGAAGTGCACTGGGGCCAAGGGAGGCATGGGCAGTGTCGGGGTGGCAGGTGAAGAGAAACAGAGGGAACGTGAGGTGCCCTTGACTCGGTACCAGGAAGTGGAAGGCTCACCCAACGGAGAAGGGGAAAGGGTGATGACGCCCGGGAGTCTGGAGGTAGCCCAAAGGGGAGCTTTTCTCCACAGGAGAGGTCCAGACCAAATGTCACTCATTGGCCTTCCCAGTGAAGGGCTGTGGAAAGCGCACACTCAGCAAAGAGCTGCCAACCGTGAGGGAAAGCCCCTTCCCTTTCCAAACAGAGGTTTTGTGGATAACAAAATAAGCCAGATATGGTAGCTCACACCTATAATTCCAGCACTCAGGAGGCTAAAGTAGGAGGATCACCATGAGTTCGAGGCCAGACTGAAATACAGTCTGAGTTTCAAGTCAGCCAGGGTTAGAGTGAGACCCTGCTTCAAAAATATATTGATAAGGGCTGGAAAGATGGCTTAGGGGTTAAGGCGCCTGCCTCCTAAGCCTAAGAACACTGGTTCCAATCACCAGGTCCCACGTTTAGCCAGATGCAAATTGATGCAAGGGTGCAATGCTGCACTTGCCCACAAGGGGGCGCACACATCTGGATTTCGTTCACAGCAGCTCAGAGGCTGCTGGCTGCACCCATCTCTATCTGTCTTCCTCTCCCTCCCTCTCTGTCTCTCTCTGTGTCTCTCTCTGTGTCTCTCTCAAAAAAAAAAATAGAAAATAAAAAATAAAAAGTTTAAAATATATATATATATATGATAAGGCTGGGCGTGATGGCACATGCCTTTAATCCCAGCACTCAGGAGGCAGAGGTAGGAGGATCGCCATGATTTTGAGGCCATCCTGAAACTACATAGTAAATTCCAGGTCAGCCTGAGCAAGAGTGAACCCTACCTTGAAAAAAACAAAAACAAATAAAATCTCTCTCTCTAAATATACATAGATAGATAGATAGATGGAAAAAAGATGATGATACGTTTTTTAGAAGGAGTAGTAGGGATCTGCTTATCAGAGAATTGTTTCTGATACTCCACAAAGGTTAAAGCCACCCACACCCCGTATCAAGCAGACACGTGAGGTAGAGCTTCTGACATCTTAACACAGCATCTTTTCCTTTATTTTTATTCCATGTCTTGCTCCCATGACTGATTGAAACTGAAAGGGTTTGTTTTCTTATATTTTTTTTTTCGACAGCAGTAATTTGCCAAACAAGAAATCTTCAAGAAGAGGAAAATTACATCTTTTCTCCTCCACATGGTGTGAACATGAAACATACAACCCAAGATATTCAGATAAACGCAGGGGAAATGGCGCAAAAGTGGTGACACGGCATGCAGGGGGGGGGGTGGCGGTGCATGGCACAACAAATCTCTGCTTACACTCTGGAGGTGAAGAGATGCAGATACCAGAGAGTGGGGGGCTGCTGGAGGGTGTGATGAGACCCGGGAGGCCAGAGACAGGAGGATACAACAAGGCAGGAGATAGACAATGGTTGAAGTGGTGAGGCTGGGACGGGGAGAAAGATAGGGCTGGCAAGGACTCCTTGGAGGGGAGCTGTTAGCTGGAACTAAAACAAAGAGACTGCCTTAATTTGGGTTGCCCAGAAAGTGGAGCCTTGAGTCAAGGTTTGGAAACGGGTGATATATTTAAGCAGTGGTACTTGGAAGCAGGAAGTGAGGCAGGGAAGGAGGACAGGCCAGCAGTAGGGAGTGCTTAGGAGATTAAGGCAAGACAGACAGACAGACAGACACACACACACACACACACACACACACCCTGGACCTCCTGAGAAGCATGCTGCATGCCCTCACCCCCCAGAACGGAGCTCTGGGGCTACAGGCTTCTCAAGGTCGTCTGGACCATGCATCCCATTTCACCCTCATCCTCACAGAGCTCCTTGGGGCAGCAGTGCTCCCTGGAGGATGGGGGGAAGCTGGCCACAGAGCACCTCTCTCTGCACAGGGCTTCTGCACAGGCAGGAGCTGGTGCTCCCTCTAACATATGCCAGGCAGCAGTTTCTCCTGGCACTGTCTCCCACCTCACTCCAACACAGTGTCATAGTGAAGAGGCTCTGGAAAGACGCTCTGCTTCCCCGTGAATAGCTTTCTCCAGAGCCCCGGTGGTCAGGCTGCCAGCCTGTTCCCTGGGCATGGCATCTTGGTGCCCTTCTCGTTCCTCCAGCAAGACCAGCTATGCCCTCTCCAGAGGCTCGGAGCTGGGAAAGAAGGGCGTGCCTTGGGTGCTCAGCCTCATGTCTACACCATACAGTCTCCACCATCGCTATGTACAGAGGAACATGACTGGAGTCCCAGCTAGTGGGGAGGCTGAGGCAGGAGGATTGCTTGAGCCCTGGAGTTCAAAGCCAGCCCAGGCAACAGAGCAAGACCTGGTCCCAAAACAGAACAAAACAAAAACAAACAGAACCAAACAAAACAAAGCCACTTCGAAGTCGTCCTTCCAGCGGGAAGTGCTAGGAAAAGGAACTTCATACATCAAACAATGGTGCTGTTTCTGTTTGGATTTCCAGAATTCCAGAGCAGCTGAGGCAAGCCAGCTTGCTAGTCTCCCTTCTGCCTACAGCAAAAAAAAAAAAAAAAAAAAAAACCTTGGGCTAGAGAGATGGCTTGCGGTTAAGGTGCTTGCTTGTGAAGACTACAGACCCAAGTTCAATCCCCCAGTGTTCACATAAGCCAGATGCACAAGGTGGCTCATACATCTGGAGTTTATCTGCAGTAGCTAGAGGCGCTGGTGCATACACTCTCTATCTGCCTCTCTCTCTCTCTCTCATAAATAAATAAAGGCAAAGGTGGGGTCGCCAAGAGAGGAATGTCAGCGGAGCAAAATCAAGGAAGGTGTGACTTTGGCTCCACATTGCCCCTCAAGGACTGGCTCTGAGGAAGTCATGCAGTTTGCCCACAAGCACTTCAACTTTCATTACAGAGGAGAAATGGACAGAGAGCAAAGGGTGGCCCGAGGGCAGCCAGCATCGTCCAAAGGGTTTAGCATACCTTTTGCAGGTCAGTGGGACCCAACCAGAGCCTGCCTTTCTGAAAGTTCGGCTGCCTGTCTTGGAGACTCAAGAAATACAAGTACAAGGGGCTGGAGAGATGGCTTAGCTATTAAGGCAATTGCCTACAAACCCTAACAACCTGGGTTCGACTCCCCAGTACCCACATAAAGCCAGATGCACAAAGTGGCGCATGCATCTAGAGTTCATTTGCAGTGGCTAGAGGATCTGGTGTGCCTATTATCTCAGTCTTTGTCTGTCTCTATCTCTCTCTGCTTGAAAACAAACAAATAAATAGAAATACAGTATAAAAGTTTGGCCTGCTATTGGACGGAAGAATTGATCTATAAACAATTTTACAGTATCCTAGCCTCGGTCATCCCCACACCACCAACAGATGCTAACCAATAAAGACATATTAGTTAAGTATTATCCCAGCATGATCCTGACTATGTCAAAGCACACAAGTTATGGAGCCTCTTTTCCACTGTGCTTTGGCCCAAATCAGGACAGCTCAAACAAAACCTTAAAGCATTTAAAAGTTTTTGACACTCGGGCTGGAGAGATGGCTTAGTGGTTAAGACATTTGGCTGCAAAGCCAAAGGACCCAGGTTAAATTCCCTAGGACCCATGTAAGCCAGATACACAAGGGGCACATGCATCTGGAGTTCATTTGCAGTGGCTGGAGGCCCTGGCACACCCATTCTCTCTTTGTCTCTCTTCTCTCTATCTCTTTGTGCTTGCAAAGAAATAAATAAAAATTAAAAAACATTTTTTGACACTCTAGGCCACATTTTATCTAAAACAAGTTAATTAACAATTCTTTCAGTTGAATGATTTGGCCATAGAAGATCCCATCACGAAGGCCATATTCTCAGGCTGCATGCAGACCAACTGGGCCAGGGGTGAGAACCAGTGGCTCCAGTACAAATACCCGGAATGTTGTTTGCTGGCCTGAGTCATCCAGCCTGCCGAGGCCTGATACGTTGCATTCCAGAACACATTTTCCTCCAGTCTGTCTCAAGCAGAAGGAACAAGCTGGGACTATGTGGTGGGTGGACTTAAACCAATGCAAGCCCGTGCTGAGTTTACCCTGCAGATGTAGGTCCTGCTTATTTTCACAGAGCCCAAGAATAAGGGCTGTACGTCTGTCTGCTCCAGAGCAGGGTGCCCTAGACAGCCGGTGATTCCCACAGCTTACAACCCTAATACATCACGCATGAAACTTGGATTTCTTGGGCAATTTGAGAACAAGGGGCTGGGGAGATGGCTCAGTGGGTAAAGTGCTTGAGTCACAAGCATGAGGACCCAAGTGTAGATTCGCAGCAGCACCCACATCAAACACCAGGGGCGGTGGCATATACCTGTAGTCCCAGCACTGGGGAGGCAGAGACACAACAACCTCCAGGACCTGTGGCTAGCTGAGGAAGCAGGTCCCTGAGGGTGCGTTCTTGGAGGCTGTATCTCTTCAAAACCCCCTTCCTGCCCATTCTTCTTCCTTTCCCACGGCCTCCCATCAGCACTGGGTCTGCAGTCTTAGGGGCTGGGGTCAGTAGCCACAGTCAGACATCAGAAAGGCAGCTCATGCTCAAAACACCTAGTTGTGGTTTGAACCCAAACGTCCTGCGTAGACTCGTGTATTTGAACAATTGGTCCCCAGATGGTGGCGCTGTTCTGGAAGGCTGTGAAACCTCTAGGAGGTGGAGCCTTGCTGGAGGAAGTGGGTCACCAGGGGTAGGTCTTAAGGTTTTCCTGAAATTATTTATTTATTGTTTTTTGTAACCAGGGAGAGAGAGAGAGACATTGATTGGGTGCTTTCAGGGCCTCTTGCTACTGCAAGTGAACTCTAGATGCATGCACCACTTTATGCAGCTGGCTTTTTTTTTGGGGGGGGGGAGAGAAAAAGAGTGAGAGAGAGAGAGAGATAGAGAGAGAGAGATAGGGAATGGGCACACCAGCAGCCTCTCTGCTGCTATGAACGAATTCCATATGAGTGCGCCCCCTTGTGGGCAAGTGCGGCATTGCACCCTTGTGTCACTTTTGTGTCTGGCTAAAGGTGGGACCTGGAGATTGGAACGTGCATTCTTAGGCTTGGCAGGCAGGCGCCTTAACTGCTAAGCCATCTCTCCAGCTCACATCTGGCTTTTATGTGGGTACAGGGGAATCGAACCTGGGCTGTCAGGCTTGCAATTAAGTGTCTTAAACATTAAGCTATCTCTCCAGCCTGGTCCTTGAGGTTTTATAGCCCAGCCCCACTTTCAGCATACTCTCTGCTTCCTGACTCCTCATGCAATGTGCCACTTCACACACCCCTGTGACTGCACCTTCCCCAATGGACTGTGTGCCCTTGAACTGTAAGGACCCTCCCTTTCTGAAGCTCCTTTTTTTCCAGTTATTTTTTGTCATCTCTTAGGCTAACATTGGCAACACAGCAGAATCTACAGACAGCTCATGACATGGGTAGAAACCACCCTTAGATCATTCTCAGTGACCAGGGATGTTGAAGGGAACTTTAGACAGCATGGTTGCCAGGGCAGGCACATTCTATTTGTTTTTTTTTTTTTTTTTTTTTTTTTTTTATTTTATTTTATTTTTTTTTTAATTTTAATTTTTTTTATTAACAACATCCATAATTGTAGACAATATCCAATAGTTACTCCCTCCCTCCCCCCATTTTCCCCTTTGAAACTCCACTCTCCATCATACCCCTCCCCCTCTCAATTACTCTCTCTTTTATTTTGATGTCATGATCTTTTCTTCCTATTATGATGGTCTTGTGTAGGTAGTATCAGGCACTGACAGCACATTCTATTTGAAGAAGCTATCGCTATCTGGCACAGCTGGAGAGAGAGACCCCTGTTTGGAAGAACAATCTTCCATGCACAGAACCTGACTTGCTCTCTGTCACAGGCAATGGGCTTCTTTACATGCTGTCAGCTAGGACCTCCTGAAATCTGGGATTGAGGACATGCGTCGTCATGCTCAGTTTATGTGTGAATCCAGCCCAGGACTTTGTGAACACTCAGCAAATGCTCCACCCACTGAGCTTCAGCGCTGGCTTTTTTTTTTTTTTTTTTTTTTTTTGCAAGGTAGGGTCTCACTCTGGCCCAGGCTGACCTGGAATTCACTATGTAGTCTCAGGGTGGCCTCGAACTCACCGCGATGCTCCTACCTCTGCCTCCCGAGTGCTGGGATTAAAGGCGTGCGCCACCACGCCTGGCCTAGCTCTGGCATTTTTGCATCTGATTTTTTTTTTTGTACATGTGCCGTGGCATGCGTGTGGAGATCAGAGGACAACTTCAAGGTGCTGTGCTCCACCTTCTCTGAGAAAAGGTTTCTTGCCATTGCAAAGAAACTGCCAGACTGCGAAAGGACATCGACCAGCTGACCTGCCAGCTTTGGATTCTCCTGGCTCCACCTCCCACTGTCATAGGCATGTCGAAATCTCAGGTGCACGCTCCACTTTGGGCATCTGGTTTGACATGGATACTGGGTCGTTAGGCTTCACAGGCAAATTCCTTAACAGCTGAGCCATCTCTCCAGCCCTGTTTTTTGTCTTTTAAAAATTCTCCTATGTGCTTCTAATGTGTAACAGACTTATATTCACTCCTGATTTAGATAATACTCTCCAGGTAGGACCCCAAGTTTCTGAGTAGCAAATTGCTTTAGTGCTTTTTAGGTTTTGTTGTTTGTTTGTTTTTTCTGGAAGAGACTACCCTTAAGGCTGGACAGAGACCTTGTTCAACAGACCAATTTTCCTAGCCCAGAACCTGACTTACCTTCATCCACTCCTGTATGTCTCAGTAGGCCATTGTTTTTGGAATGTTCACCAAACATCCCCCACTTTCCGTTCTGTGTAGCTTCACCTCACTTTCTCAAGGCTTTCTTCTTTTCCAGTTAAGACCTGATGGTGTGAAAGTGGGAGATAAGAGAATCAGATAGTTTCCAAAAGCTTTGCGTTGGAAGTCTCTAGGCAGAGACTGAAAGTTTGGGGAATATGGGGCTTAAGTGTGGGGGCTGATTTGAGGAACTTGAATATTATTGTGGACGACAGGGAGCGATGCTAGAATTAACTAGGTGCAGAAACTACTGGAACAAGAATGAGGAGAATGGGCTGGAGAAATGGCTTAGCAGTTAAGGCATTTGCCTGCAAAGCCAAAGGACCCAGGACCCACGTAAGCCAAGATGCACAAGGGGCACATGCATCTGGAGTTCGTTTGTAGTGGCTGGAGGCCCTGGAGTGCCCATTCTCTCTCTCTGCCTCTCTTCCCTCCCTCCCTCTCTCTCTTTCTCTCTCTCTCTCCCCTTGCAAATAAATAAAATAAAAATTTTAAAAAGCCAGGCATGGTGGCACATGCCTTTAATCCCAGCACTTGGGAAGCAGAGGTAGGAGGATTGCTGTGAGTTTGAGGCCACCCTGAGACCACATAGTGATTTCCAGGTCAGCCTGAGCTAGAGTGAAACCTTACCTTGAAAAAAAAAAAAAAGAAAGAAAAAGAAAAACAAGAGCAAGGAGAGAGAAATCATGGAAACTAGGCCTTTTGCCCCAGCCTGCCCAGGGTCCTTGGGGCCAAACTAACAGCCATCCCCCACAGGCAGCCCTTAGCCTGGTAACAGGTGGGCAGTAGGGCGCCGCCTATCTCCAGAGACTTTGCATACCTCCTCTTGCATCTGGATGATCCATTCACACCTTCTTTAAAAACTATTTTTGTCTATATGGGCTGGAGAGATGGCTTAGCAGTAAGGCATTTGACTGTGAAGCCTAAGAACCCAGGTTCCATTCCCCAGTACCCATGTAAGCCAGATGCACAAGGTGGTACATGCATCTGGAGTTTGTTTGCAGTGGCTGGAGGCCCTGGAGTGCCCATATTCTCTATCTCTCTCTCTCTCTCTCTCTCTCTCTCTCTGTGTGTGTTTCTCTCTCTCCTTCTCAAATAAAATAAAATAAAACATTTAAAAATATTTTTTATTTATTACAGAGAGAGAGAGAAAAACAGAGAAAATAGGCACACCAGGAGGGCCTTTAGTCACTGCAAATAAACTACAGATGAATGCGCCTCTTTGTGCATCTGGCTTTATGTGGGTACTGGGGAATTGAACCCAGGTTGTTAGGCTTTGCAGACAAGCACCTTAACTGCTGAGCCATCTATCCAGCCCCACATTCTCACATCTTTTAAAATATTCTAGAACTTTTTTTTTTTTTTTTTTTTTTTTTTTGAGAGACAGGGTCTCATATGGCTCCAGACTGGCCTGAAACTCCCAGTGTAGCTGAGGTGACTTTGAGTGCCTGATCTTCCTGTCTCTACTTCCCAAGTGCTAGATTTCAGACATGTACCACAATGCCAGGTTTTATGTGGTGGTGGGGACTGAACTCATGGCTTTGTGCATGCTAGACAGGCACTCTATCCAGCCCCTAGGACATTTTTAAGCCCAGATGTAAGGTGGAACTCTGAATATCACATTCTGATAAGGTTGCTTATTTTCAAACTATTACAATTTTTTTGAAAATGTGAAAGTGAAATACATCTCCCCAAAACATAGTACAATTTATACTTTGGAGCTTTAATATTCATATTTACTAGCAGAAAAAGATCCACTTACTCAGCAGTAAAACAGACCTATCAGAATTACAACTTCCTCAATGGCTATACCACTGTAGGAAACATTTTAGGAAGGAAATTGACCTGTATTTGATACTATGTAGACAGCTAAGAAGTATGATACTTCGGGACACATAAAGAAACAGGACAGTGTAACAAACTGAATCTGGCCAGCGCATTCTCTGTAAGGGAACCCACACCATCCATCTTAATTACATACCTGTCCAAGAGATGGAATGCAAAGGAAGAAAGGGGTTTTAATGAGCCTGGAGAGCTATAAAATAGTTACCTTGCTACAAACTTTGGTTTTTATGTATCAACAGGGGACAGAGTATTCGTTTTCTGTTCTAAATTTTGTTCTCATAAAACATTACTATGGAGTTGCAAGGAGTGATAAATGGGAAGAGAGTTTTCACAAGGGGTTCGCTTGGGTTGACATGTGCTAGAGGAGCCATTGCCATCACCAAGGCCATTTTTCTCCCTTAGCTTTTACTCTTTGAATGAGAGGTACTTAATAAAATTGGTAGTTTTATTTTTTTTTAAGAATGTGAAAAAAATGTTTTATTTGGGGCTGGAGAGATGGCTTAGCGGTTAAGGCACATGCCTGTCAAGCCTAAGGACCCAGGTTCGATTCTCCAGGTCCACTTAAGCCAGATGCACATGGTGGCACATGCGTCTGGAGTGCGTTTGCAATGGCTAGAGGCCCTGGTGCACCCATTCTCTCTCTCTCTGTCTCTCTCTCCCTCTCTCTGTCTCTAATAAATAAATAAAAATAAATCTTTAAAACATTGTTTATTTATTTATTTGAGAGACAGAGAGAGAGAGGCAGATAGAGAGACAGAATGGGCACACCAGGACCTCTAGCCACTGCAAACGAGCTTCAACGCATGTGTCACCTTGTGCATCTGGCTTTACATGGGTCCTGGGGAATTGAACCTGGGTTCTTTGGCTTTGCAGGCAAGTGCCTTAACCGCTAAGCCATCTCTCCAGCCCTTTATTTATTTGTTTTTTGAGTGTGTGTATGTGTGTGCATGGGTGTGCATGACAGCACATGGGCAGTCAGAGGACAACTTCAAGTGTCTGTGCTTCACCTTTAGAGCCAGGGCCTCAAGCTGCTGCAGACAAAGGTCAGTCTAAGCCGGGCGTGGTGGCGCACGCCTTTAATCCCAGCAATGGGAGGCAGAGGTAGGAGGATCACCAAGAGTTCAAGGCCATCCTGAGAGTACATAGTTAATTCCAGGTCAGCCTGGACCAGAGTGAGACCCTACCTCGAAAAACCAAAAAAAAAAAGTCAGTCTATCTGGCCAGCAAGCTTGCAACTCTCCTGGCTCCACCTCCCATGGCCATAGGCATGTTGGGATCACAGACACATCTCCACTTGATATCTGGCTTCCTGTGGGTAGAGGGGAATGGAAACCAGGCTGGCAGCCTTTGGCTTTTCCCTTTAAGTGCTGAGCCATCTCCTTAGCCTCAAACGTGCTAGCTTTTAAAACACTGCATTTTGATGATGGGTTCTAGTCATGGTTGCACAACAAATCCTTACTGGATGGGATGTTTGTTGATAGCTCTTTTTGTTTGTTTCTGAGGTAAGGGTTTCACTCTAGCACAGGCTGACCTGGAATTCACGGTGTAGTCTCAGGCTTGCCCTGAACGCACGGTGATCCTCCTGCCTCTGACTCCACTCCCAGTGGTCTTAGAAGTTTTATGAGCCGGGTGTGGCGGCGCGCGTCTTTAATTCCAGCACTCGGGAGGCAGAGGCGGGAGGATCACTGTGAGTTCAGGGCCAGCCTGAGACTACACCGTGATTTCCAGGTCAACCTGGCTGTAGTGGGAGATGGGTTGAGAGGAGGGAAGCGCAGTGGGAATACTCCGGAGAAGAAAACCCTGCATGATTCGTGGTACAGAGAAGAAGGGTGGAGAGACAGCGGGCCCTGGGTGCAGCTCCCTCCCCACATCACATACAAGCTGTTTCTCAGAAAGGCACCTGCCTGGAACAAGCCAGAAGTTTAAAAGCTAACCTGTTAGGACGTCAGCCAAGAGTGGGAAGGGTGAAATGTCCCAGTCCTGCCCGTCCTCCACCCTCCCCCGCATAACTGAGTAAAGCAACTGCAATGCGTTAGACTCTCCAGGGTTCAGCCTGCAGGTGGACGGTCATGAGCTTCCACCTGAGCAAAGGTTACCTTTGACATGGAAACAGTCTCTTTAATGGTCTTTCTGTCTTAGCTTCCCCTGCACCTACTTCCTCCTGCTCCAGGGATCTTTCCAGAACAAAGTTGAGCACGTGAGGCTTGCCAGGGCCCTCCAGCCGCTCCTGGTATCTCTACACACTCCATAAGCAGGCTGGCCAGAGTTCCTCAAGACCTGGGACTCGCTCTCTCATATAAATTGTTCCCCTCTCTGAAAACAACACCATCTCTACACCCTGAAGCCATCTGGGATAAACTCCCCTTCTTTTTGTTTCTGGAAAACTCCCAAATCAATAGCCAGTCTCTCTGGAAAACTCCATCAAAACCAAATTTCCTTTCTCCAAGCTTCCCACTGGACCGCCCAGCCGCCTCCTCCCTTCTTAGGTCATAGCCAGACTGCCCTGTGGTGCAGAGCACTGGAGAGCAAGATTGCCATGTTCAGATGGGACCCACAGCACAAGGGGTCTGGCACAGTGGGTGCCCCAGCAACGACTGGCACATGGAGAAGGAGTTTAGAAGGTTGACACACAGGCTCCTGTTTTCCCAGTTCCCTAGGAATTCGGAATTTGGAAGTAGAATGAGCTGGAACTTCACGAATGTGTGAAATTGGACCAAGTCCACGAGTAAAAGAAAACTCAGGTTGGGCAAGTATTCAGGTTTGTATGTAAAGTGGTTCCTACAGGCGCAGGCATGGTGTCCAGCGGGGGGTGGGGTTTGGGGAGGTCAAGGAGCCTTTGGGGGCTGAGGCCTGGGGGGAGGGAGGGCATCTCCTGGGGAACAGGGCTGGAGATGCACCCTGCTTCCTGGTCCACAGAAACATGTGGATCGACAGCCTCACACTGCTGCTGCCACAGCATGGAGCTTCTCCTGTCAACATGCTGTCTCTGTCATGATAGGCCACACTCGCAAACAATGGTCCACTGTCAACCGCTGTTGTGTCCAGATGAATGGGGAAGGGGTTCTAAGGCTCCACCCTCCCTAAGGAGCAGTATACTGGCAGTTAATAGTTGCTGGGGGAAGGGAGACTTTTTCTTCAGTGGTGCAGCCATTGGTAAACCATGCTCAAGCAAGCAACCCTAATTTAACTCAACCCTAATTCATCGCAGACCTAATCAAAGTCACTGAAAAAGAAGGCATCAACAACAAAGGTGAAGTGGGACCAAGTGGGGGGGGGGGCTAAGTGGGAGTGGGACAAGGGAAAGTTGGGGAAGATTGTGATCAAAATACAGTGTAGATGTGTATAAAGCTTGTCAAAAGAATTAAAAGTAGGGGGCTGGAGAGGTGGCTTAGCGGTTTAAGGCACATGCCTCCAAAGCCTAATGACCCCGGTTCAATTCTCCAGGTCCCACGTAAGCCAGATGCACAAGGAGGCACACGTGTCTGGAGTTCGTTTGCAGTGGCTAGAGGCCCTAGCATGCCCATTCTCCCTCTCTCTTTTTCCCTCTCTCTTTCTCTAATAAATAAATAAATAAAAATAAATAAAATCTTTAAAGAAAAAAAAGAGGAATTAAAAGTAGGCCTGGAGAAATGGTTTAGCAGTGAAGGTGCTTGCCTGAAAAGCCAATGGACCCAGGTTTGATTCCCCAGGACCCACATAAGCCAGATGCACAAGATGAAGCATGCATCTGGAGTTCGTTTACAGTGGCTGAAGGCCCTGGTGCACCCATTTCTCTCTCTCTCTCTCTCTGTAATAAATAAAATAATTTGAAATTTTTTTAAATAAAAAAAGAATTAAAAGTAAATCCTTCATCCCTTAGTTCCATCTTACCCAGTATTTGGTCACAGCAATGAGAAAAGTGATTAATCCAGGTCTTGTGAACTGAGTCATGGTTCCTTACATGAAATCTTGACCTTAGAACTTGGGCTATGGAGAGTTTCTTGCCCCTAGGATCAGGGTGGGTGGGGGAGGGCCCAGAGGAAGGGCCCATGGCTTGCTTTGGATGACGTCACACAGCAGCAGTGGTCTGGGCCTCGGAGCCTTGAACGCTCTGCTTTTCTCTTGGGTCCCCTTCCTCCCCAAGAAGACAAGTCTGGGTCTAGCGTGTTGGGAGGCAGAGAGACCAAGCATGGGCTAATTGTGAGCACAGTGCACCAGCTTCCCCCCACTCAATCCCCATCTGACCCCAGGCAAACCGCTCCTGAATTCAGTCCACAGAACCGCCATCCAGCCCGCAGACACGTGAGTGATGATAAACGATTCTTCAAAGCCAGTGTGTGGGGTTGATGACTGATCCAGGACCCTCGAACACACAAGGACTGAGTGCGCAGCTCTGAGTGAGCGGCGGCTGGTTATCACAGTGCACGCCACTTAACAATGGGGCTGCGTGACCAGAAGCTAGTTCTGTCGTTGGATGAAAATCAGAGACCACTGTGACACCGCTGGGCAGGATCATCTTTGAAAACTGCTGCCATGCAGTCCATTGTTGACTAAACTGTCCTGTGGGGCACACAACTGTATTTAATTGTTGAATTTCATTTGGGGGAAAACAAGGTTGGTTCCTCCTTTGATCTACTTGCTCGAAGACCACTTTGCATTTCTTTCTTCCTGGATTTCATTTGAGGACTGAACTCCAACACGATCCTTTCCTGAGTGGAAATAATTAAGTCAATGCTTCCTCAAATAAGGAAGCCATCAGAGACCTATTTTTTTTTTTTTTTTTTTTTGACCTGGTTAATGAGCCTGGAGTTTCTGTTTTGGATACAGCTTTCAGGAAGGAGTTATGGGTCTGGTGGAAGAGATCACTTAAAGAAGGTTGTCTGGAATATCAAAAATAAAATCACAGGGATGAAGAACGATGGCTTAACGGTTAAAGCGTTTGCCTGCAAAGCCAAAGGATCCCCGTTTGATTCCCCAGGACCCATGTAAGCCAGATGCACAAGGGGGGCGCATGCATCTGGAGTTCGTTTGCAGTGTCTAGAGGCCCAGGTGCGCCCATTCTCTACCTCTCTCCCCCTCTCTCTCCGCCTCTTTCTCTCAAATAAATAAATAAAATCACAGATAAGCCAGGATGGGCCGACCGTGATATTTTGGTGGAGGTGGAAGTGGGAGCGAGCCCTGGGCCTGGCGTCAGTGTGGGATGGGTAATGACAACCCTCGGAGGCCATCCTGAAGGCCTCCACGCCTGAGTGTCAGTTCCACACACCCTGAGCACATCTGTCTCTCAGATGGGGCAGGGCATGCTCCTAACATCACCTCATCCCTCAAGGGGCTGGACTCAAGGCTAATTTGGGAATTTCCCCAAAGCAAATTTTAGAAATTTTTCTTTAAAAATCATTTTTGGTGGTGGCGCACGCCTTTAATCCCAGCACTTGGGAGGCAGAGGTAGGAGGATCACCATGGGTTCAAGGCCACCCTGAGACTACAGAGTGAATTCCAGGTCAGTCTGTACTAGTGTGAAACCCTACCCCGAAAAACCAAAAAAGTAAATTAAATTAAAATAAATTAAATTAAAAAATATTTGTGTGTGTGTATGTATATGTGAGCGCTGGCACGTGTTTGCCACAGCCTGCGTGTTGAGGTCAGGGGACAACTCCTGGGTAGGGCCTCGCCTTTCCACCTCACTTGAGGCAGGATTTCTTTATCCTGATCTCACTGTAGTCACTGGATGCTTCTGGTAAATTCCCGTCTTCACCTCCGTCACCATGCGTCACCATGCGTCACACCACAGTTTCCGTCTTGTGGGGGATACGGGAGCCGAACTCAGGTGCTCAGGCTTGAGTGGCAAGCACACTTCATCCCCTGAGCCATCTCCCCAGTCCTAGAACTTTGTCCTAACAAAGGTGAGGGACAGAAATGATGATCTTGTCACTGCAGCTTATTTGAGCTCAGCTCAACTCTCCTTGTTTCTTGGCTGCCTCACTAGAAGGGTGTCCTCCCCGTCCTCTGACCCTCACAGTTCCCGAGGCTGTGGGTCACATATCCTGCCTGGCCTGACAGGACGTTTAACCTTCTCCAACCTGCCTTGGGTACAAATGACCAGCATTTCAACTGCAAAGGAATTTTAGGAGACTCTTCCCTCCCAGTCACCGCACGGAAGGTTGTTACAGCTGCGGGAAGTGTGGTCTCTGAAGCAGGCCCTCTGGCCGGGCTAGCGGCCAGTTCCAGGTGGTCAGGATGGAGCAAGGGAGCTGCTCATCTGCCTTGAGCATTCCAGCTCCTCCTCCTCCTCCTCCTCCTCCTCTTCCTCGCACTCCACCACTCTTCGCTCCTGAATTGCTCCAGCCTCCAAGTCAACAACGTCCCACGTCCCACGCCCCACGCGAGGTCCTCCATTCTTCCTGCCTTGGTCCAGCAAGCCAGCTTTCTCCCCTGCCCACCCCCACACACACTTGTGAAGCCAGACCAGGGTGGTCACAGCCACCAAAGGTATTGTGTTCTAGAGGGTTCCACTGCACGGCCACAGCAGGGTGGAGATACTGTGGGCTGGGGTTAGGCCTGACTGCCACTTTGCCCATATTTTCTCTAATTTAGAAAAAAAAAGCTGTGTGTGTGTGTGATGGAAAAAAAAGTGCCACAGTGTGTGTGTGTGTGTGTGTGATTCATGTGTGAAAGCCACAGTGTGTGTGTGTGTGTGATGTCTCTCTTTGTGCTCTCTCTTTGTGCTGTGTGTGTGTGTGTGTGTAGGCCAGAGGACAATGATGACTGCTGGTCCTTGCCTTCCACTTGGTTTGAGGCAGGGTCTCTCTTGTCACTCACCACTGCATATGCGTGTACCAGACCAGCCTAAGAATTGCGCTGTTTCTGCCTCCCTTCTTGCCATAGGTGTGCTGGGGTTATAGATACCCAAACTACTCATGCAGATTCACGTAGGGTCTCGGGAACTGAACTCAGCTATTCAGGCTCACACAGGAAGCCTCCTCACTGAGCCATCTCCCAACATCCCCACTTCATTTTTTTTTTTTATTTGAGAGAGAGAGAGACAAAGAGAGAGAGAGAGAGAGAGAGCGAACAGACTCAAGATGCGTCAGCACCCTTGCATCACTCAAGATGTGTGCTAACCCTTGCATCACTTTTTGCGTCTAGTTATATGTGGGACCTGGAGATTCGAACAGGCATTCTTGGGGTTAGCGGGCAGGTGCCTTAACCGCTAAGCCATCTCTCCAGCCCCCACTGAATTTATTTTTAACTAATAAATCATTTCTGTATGGATTCCTTCAAGCACATCCAAAAGGAGTCAGAATGTGTGGTGGGTCTCCTTACACCTGTCATGCTTCAACAGTCACCTTTGGGCAATGCCACCCTCTCTCTTCCTCTTGATTTTTTAATTCCCAGGTGTCTATCTTTTTTTGTTTTTTCGGTAATTGCTTTTTTTTTTGAGACAGGGTCTCATTGTAGCCCATGTTAGCCTTTAAACTCACTATGTTGTGGTCAGAATCAGGGCCTTTTCTCTCTGCCCTGTGCTGACTTCTCCATCTCCTGCCTCTGTGGACTGGTTTCTTGCAACCCATGCCCTGCTCCCTCCTCTTTGTTGACTGTATCTCCTGACTGCAGACAGCCTTTCTGTCCCCATCACCCTGCCCGCCCGCCCCTCCAGTGCACATTCTTTAGTGGACACGTGTTTCCTCACCTATTTGGGCTCTGGTCCATCAGGACTCCTTGATCCAGCCAGGTAGAGGAGCAGAGGCCTGGTGCATGGGTGCAAAGCTTCCATGTTCCACAGTCGTGTTTGAGGGGGGGGGTCTGGGCCAGGGTTCCATCACAGGATGCTAGAAGGACAGAGGAAGGTGGGCAATGACAAGATGTTTCAGGGCTCAGTGAGGCAAAGTGGGGGAACAGGTGACTTATGGCACATTGCTGCAGCGTTGATGGAAAGCATGTGTATTATCCTAAAATGCACTAGTTTCCAACTTATTTTTAGCCTTTTGTTTCCATAACAATTTTTTTTTTGTTTTGGTTTTTCAAGGTAGGGTCTCACTCTGGCCCAGGCTGACCTGAAATTAACTATGTAGTCTCAGGGTGGCCTTGAACTCACGGTGATCCTCCTACCTCTGCCTCCCGAGTGCTGGGATTAAAGGCGTGCGCCACCACGCCCGGCTCTATAACAAATATTTCTGAATGAATCAGTGAGAGCCAGGGCAAGGCCGGGCGAAGCAGAGATGAGGGGGTACAGTCATTGAGCCCCTGTCGCCTCCACCTTACTTCCCATGACTACCATCCATCTGCCAACGCCTGGAGCATGACCTCTCAAGCCATACATGATGACCGAGGCGGCGGCCTGGCGTGGTGGAGGTGTTTTCTGCAGGGAGCCAGTGTGCTTTGCAAGAAGAGTGTTGAGCAACAGTGCTGAGGGCCTGGAGCACTCGGAGGGAGAGGAGGAGCAGGATTTGACTCGGTTCCGGAGCAAATGAATCAACCAAGTGTTTCTGAGACTGGGCACCCAGGGCCCCAGTGGAAGCCAAAGGTGATACCTGCCGGTTAGATATGCAGAATGAGTCCTGAGGCCCAGTGACAGCATAACAAAAACATCTGGACCTTGTGGCACTGTAATCCCAGCTACTGCGGAAGGAGAAGGACGGAGATGACAAGTTTAAGGCCGGATGGGGCCATTTAGTTACATCTTGTCTTGAAATAAAAAATACAATGATGGCTGGGGATATAGCTAGGGGGTGAGAGTTTTTCTAGCAAATGAGAGGCCCTAGGTTTAATCCCCAAGGCCAGAGCAAGAGAGATTTAAAGAGGAGGAAGAGAAGGAGAAGGAGGAAGAAGCAGCAGCAGAACGAAAATTAGGTTGCCACATGCATTACCTACCAAAAGTGGGAACCCCTCTGCTGCCAGACTGGCCAAGTGAGGAGAGGAGGCCTTTAAGAGGGCCAGAATCTTGGGGAGCATGCAGGAAGCTCAAGGATTTCTTGACTGGGGTAAAGAGGTTTTAAGGCCATGCACAAAGTTAGAGTTAATTAAATCATACCAAATAACAGTAAAACCTCATTATCTAAATGTCGCTTAATTAAAAAAATAGTCACTATTTCCAGGCCACTGCTAGCTCCCAGCCAATGGGGACCCTTCTTCCTGTTTAATAAAAGTGCTGAGATAAGCTGAAGGGGGAAGTGCAAAGTCAGGCGGGGGCAGGAGGCTTTTCCCTTTTGTTCTTTAGATTTCCAATTAATAAGGCTTTATGGTAGGAAAAGTTCAGGTACCTGCAGGCAGTGAGGCTAGTGGAACACCGGCTGCCAAGGGATATGGCTCTGAGGAAATTAATTTTTCTCCTTGGCCTGAGAACCTAATACATCCACGGTTATAAATTCTAGAGGTTTTCTTCTCCCCTGGAAAATCTCCTTTGTACATTAGGAGAAGCTAATTCATCCACACAAAACCAATTATTGAAGAAGCACTATTTAGTCCATCAATTGTTTATTTTAAAAAAACACTTAGGGGACTGGAGATATGGCTTAGCGGTTATGGCGCCTGCCTGCGAAGCCTAAGAACACCCCTTCCATCTCCAGGTCCCACATTTAACCAGACACAAAAGTGACACAAGCATGCAATGTCGCACATGCCCACAAGGGGGTGCACGTGTCTGGAGTTTATCCACAGAACATTTAGGGGTTGGGAGATGGCTCAGTGGGTAAAATGCTTTCTGAGCAAGCAAGCATGAGAACCTGAGTTCGGGTCCCCAGCACCCACATCAAAGCCAGGTGTGCTAGGGAGCAACTGGAATCCCAGAACTAGGACAATCTTGGGGGCTCACTGGCTAGCTCCTCTAACCAGATGGGGTGAGCTCCAGGGTCCACAAGGGAAAGCAAGCTGGAAAGTGATTGAGGATGACACTTGATGTCCACCTGTGGCCCCCACACGTGCCAGTACACACATATGCATGTGCACACACACACACACACGAACACGCACATGCACATGCATAACACACACATCCCAAAAAAACTCATTTAATAAATAGTGAGCTATTGGCTTTAAATTCCTGCACTGCCCAAGACAGGCCTCATGGTCAGCTTGGTCATGGGTGGGACTCCTTGAGGAACAGGCCCTCCTACTTGGTTAGTGACTAACTTCAGTATTTGTTCCCCCCCACAGGGGTCTTTGGAGCTCAGCTGGGCTCAGAGGCCGGGCAGGGCCGTCTGCTCATTTATCTTCCCCAGCTGTGACTCTGCCTGGGCACCGCTCGGTTAGCACAGGCCATTACTGTCTGGAAGACGGGAAGCGCTCGGAATGACGAATGTCACTTTCAGGCCATGTAGAGTTGCATAAAAACTAATGAATGTGTATGAAATTTGAACATTCCTTATCCTCTCTTTTGGTACTTTAAGGAGACAGGTACAAATTGTTCTGGGAAAAGGGATTTGTCATTGGAAGAAGCTGTCTTCACTTCCTCTGTCACTCCTCTTCTCTGCTGGTCGGTGTAACTCCGCCGCTTGGCCCATGAAGGACACCATCACAAAGCTCCACAGGGCTGGGGGCTGCACATCTGAGGTCCTGGGTCCTGAGTCAGCGTGGGTGGGTGGCTTTTCCTGAGACCCTGGCCTTCTTCTCACTGTGTCTGCCACAGTCTTCTCTGTGTGCAGCCTCATCTCCTTTTTCTTTAGTTATTTTTAATTTTTTTCTTTTTCTTTCTTTTTTTTTTTTTCCAAATTAGTCTCAAACTAGCCTAGGCCTGGGCTGGAACTCACTATGTAGTCCCAGGTTGGCCTCAAATTTACAGCGACCCTCTTACCTCTGCCTCCTGAGTGCTCAGATTAAAGGCGTGATGAGCCTCTGTGCCCTGCTTGATTGTGTATTCTTACACAACTGCTAGTGATACTTTAGATTTCCATGTTTAAGATGTGACACAGAAAAGAAATTGTTCTGGTACAAAGAAATAGTACTTTATTCAATTCTGTTATTAGCTTCTCATAACTATGCCAAAATAAGATCTAGAAACTATTTTATAGCATTTCAAAATATTAATATGTGCTTTTTTGTTTTTTTAAAGGTAGGGTTTCAATCTAGCCCAGTTGGACCTGGAATTCACTATGCAGTCTCAGGCTGGCCTTGAACTCATGGTGATTCTCTTTCTTCCCTAGTGCTGCGATTACAGGCACGTGCCACCACACCAGACTAAAAATATTAATTCTTTTTCTTCTTCTTTTGTTTTTTCGAGGTAGGGTCTCACTTTAGCCCAGGTTGACCTGGAATTCACTATATAGTCTCAGGGTGGCCTTGAACTCACGGTGATCCTCTTACCTCTGCCTCCCAAGTGCTGGGATTAAAGGTGTTGCACCACCACGCCTGGCTTAAAAATATTAATTGTTTAAAAAAAATTTTTTTTATTTTCAAGTACAGAGTAAGTGAGAGAGAAGGCCTATTGCTGCTGCAAACAAACCCCAGACGCATTATCACATCATGCATCTGGCTTTATATGGTACTGGGGAATTAAATCCTGGATTGACAAGCTTTGCAAGGAAGCTCCTTTAACCACTAAGCCATCTCCCCAGCCCCAATCTTGATTCTTCATAAATATTATGCCACCATTATAAAAACAATTCAATACATAGTCTCATAAAATAAGTGAGGTTATCATTTGTAGTGGGACATGCAGGTGGTGGCCAGAGGACAACCTCAAGCTACCCGTGCTCCATATTCTTGGAGACAGGGTCTCTTGATGCTGCAAACAAACTGCCAGACAGCAATCAATCATCAGACTGGCTGGCAAGAATCACAGACATATGTGCCACTTTGCATCTGGCTTTATGTAGGTACTGGGGAATTGAACTCTGGGCCAGCAGGCTTTGCAAGTAAGTGCCTCTAATGGCTAAGCCATCTCCCCGGCCCCAGTAAAGTAGGTTTTTTTAAGGCCTCTCTCTTTGGTTCCACTGTTGTTATTATTGCTTTCTGAGATGGGTTTGCTCTACAACCCAGACTAGCCTCAAATCTGGCAACTCTCCTTATTCAGCCAGCAAATTCTGGGATTTCAGGCATGTGTATTTAGGTATCTGTTTAAAATTTTATTCATTTATTTATATTTGCAAGCAGAGAGAGAAAAACAGAAAGCAAGAGAGAGGGAGAATAGGCACACACCAGGGCCTCTTGCCATTGCAAATGAACTACAGATGTGTGCGCCATTTTGTGCATCTGGCCATGTGTAGGTACTGGGGAACTGAAACCAGGAAATCAAGCTATAAAAGAAAAGTGCTTTAACTGATAAGTTATTTCCTTAGCCCTTAAAAACATCTCTTTAAAAAGCCTGGCATTAGGCTGGGCGTGGTGGTACATGCCATTAATCTCATGAGTCAGAGGTAGGAGGATGGAAGAGTTCAAGACCACCCTGAGACTACAGAGTGAATTACAGGTCAGCCTGGGCTACAGCAAGACCCTACCTCAAAAAAACCAAATTAATGATACTAATCATAGTCTCTTAAGCACCTCAAATTCCTTCTAGAATCTCACTGCCCAACTTCACACCCCTCCAGAACCTCTCCTCAGCGCCTCTCCCTCTATTTCCCTCTTTCTGTCATAAGTAAATAATTTTTTTTTTTTTTAATTTTCCAAGATAGAGTCTCACTCTAGCTCAGGCTGACCTGGAATTCACTGTGGAGTCTCAGGGTGGCCTCGAACTCAAGGCGATTCTCTTACCTCTGCCTCCCGAGTGCTGGGAGTAAAGGCGTGTGCCACCATGCCCGGCTAAATAAAATATTTTTTAAAAAGAATGAAAGAAAGAGAACAAGAGCATCCTAAGTATGGCCCAACGGGTGTGCACCCAGTCTCAGTAGAGTGCCCTGCCCATTCCTAGGGATCTTCAGCTCTTGTGCGGTAGTGCCACCTGCTGGTAACATGTGGAATAACTGCCCAAGCAGCTTCTATGCCTCTGCTCCAAAGACATGGGAATTTCAGAGTGTATCTCTTGAATAAAAGGAGCGAGCATTGGGATTCACCTCTCTTGATTTCTATCCCTGTAAGAATGCAATATTTCAGCAATTTCTATAATAACATATTGTGGAAAGAACACTGGGCTTTTAACAACGAAATTGAGGTCCAAATTCCTTTTTATTTTATTTTTATTTATTTATTTATTTTGGTTTTTCGAGGTAGGGTCTCACTCTAACCCAGGCTGACCTGGAATTCACTATGTCGTCTCAGGGTGGCCTTGAACTCATGCGATCCTCCTAGCTCTGCCTCCCGAGTGCTGGGATTAAAGGCGTGCACCAACCACGCCCAGCTTCCAAATTCCATTTTATCAACCCACTAGTAATAGGAGGAAAGTTACTCAGCGTCCCCCACTCAGGAGCTCAAATGGAGAAGGAAAACAGTGGGAGCGGTGCTCTGGTGAGATTCCGTGAGGAAACACGCACACTGCCGGGCCCGTGACCACAGCTTGCGTGCTGTCGAGCTCTGACTTCTGGTAATAGTAGCTAGCACACAGCAAATGAAGCCCAGCTGACTGGCTGGCATGGGCTGGCTAATGGAGTAGCTGGAGCACAGCAAATGAAGTGCCCACCTTCCCAGCAGCCCATCCCTGCTGGCTGGCATGGGCTGGCTTTGCCTCCTCCTGGCAAGGGTGGAGGTTGGGATGGAAGACACTTCTGATCCTCCTGCCTCTCCCTCCTGAGTGTTAGGGACAGACACGCGGCACAGCCCGAACCCAGGGCTTCTTGAATGTGAGACCCTGAACCGGGCGTGGTGGCGCACGCCTTTAATCCCACCAGTCGGGAGGCAGAGGTAGGAGGATCGCCATGAGTTCTGAGGCCACCCTGAGACTACATAGCTAATTCCAGGTCACCTGACCAGTGAGACCCTGACTACTAAAAACACCCAACACCAGGGTTGGTGGCTTCAGACTGAAGGTGGTAAGTGTGAGCTCTGGGCCAGTTTATCTGGGATAAGGGAGAGGCAGACCCCAAGGAGGGGCAGTGAAACGGACACCTAGGACCCAGTCCCTGCGGGCAAACAGGGAAGGGCCCTAAACACCACACACCCATTAGGTGGGCGCTGACAACCTTAGGGCAGTTGATGCCACGTGTCACTAACCCCCAGCTGAGCCTTGGTTCTTCCCAGCCCACTGAAGATGAAACTGTCAATGAAGATGACTGACCTGGTGAAAACTACAACCAGGACCTTTTGCTCTTGCTGTTGGAGCTCAGCCTGGCCTCGCCATTGAGGGTGATCTCACATTTCTGATCCTCCTGCCTCTCCCTCCTGAGTGTTAGGACTACAGACACGCGGCACCGTGCTGGGTTTCTTCATTACTGGGCATTGACCCCAGGGCTTCTTGAATGTGAGACAAAAACCAACCACCTGAGCGGGGCGGGCGGGACAATGGTAGAATTTACTGTCAGCTTCACGGTCCCCACGGTTAATCCCAGCACCTCAGGCCAGGCAGAGGGAGCTCTAGGAGGATCAAAATGAGGAGGCATGAGTCCTCAGGTCCACCTGAGACGAGACTACACTAGTGAATTCCAGGTCAGCCAACCGTGAAGCTACAGTGAGACCCTACCCTGAAAAAATCAGTTCAAAAAACAAAAATGATCATTAAAAGGCCATGACAGCCGGGCGTGACAGGGCTAGGAGGATCACCACATCTCTGTAGGTAAAAGTGCCTACTGAGACCCAAAGCCTAAAACAAAAAGGCCAGGGTTTAATAAAAGTCCCAAAGCAACAACCAGGGTTTAATTCCCAAGCACCCGTACAAAGTGGTGCATGCATCTGGAGTTCATTTGCAGTGGCCAGAAGCCCTGGTGCTCCCATCCATAGTCAGTCAGTCTCTCTCAAATAAATAAACATATAAATCAAAATTTTAAAATATTTTTAAAAGGGCTGGAGAGATGGTTTACCAGTTAAGACACTTGCCTGCAAAGCCAAAGGACCCCGGTTTAATTCCCCAGGACCCACGTGAGCCAGATGCACAAATGGCATACGTGTCTGGAGTTTGAGTGCAGTTCCTGGAGGCCCTGGTGCGCCAGTTCTCTTTCACTCTCAGAAAAAAAAAATTACCAAAAAAAATTAAACAAGTAATTTTCTCCAGTTATGGAGGTTGACTTTTCCCCCTTCAAATAACCACTGGATAGGGAGACTTGAGGGGCATGTGTGACCTCTTTGTGTATGTGTGTTGTATATGTGTGCGTGCACACACACGCACACGCATTCATACGCACGTATGGAAGCCAGAGGACACTCCCCGGTGTCATTCCTCAGCACCATCTTTTATTTTTTATATTTTTATTTTTGGAGAGAGACACAGAGGGAGAGGGAGACAGACAGAGATGGGTGCGCCAGCAGTGTCTCAGCTGCTGAGAACAAAATCCAGATGTGCGCGCCCCCTTGTGGTCAAGTGTGGCATTGCACCCTTGCGTCACTGCATCTGGCTAAACGTGGGACCTGAAGATTGGAACTGGCATTCTTAGGCTTAGCAGGCAGGCTCCTTAACCGCTAAGCCATCTCTGCAGCCCAGCCCTATCTTTTGAGACAGGACCTCTCATTGTTCCAGAGCACACCAATTAGGCTAGACCGACTGGCCAGTGCGCCCCAGGGATCCGCCTGTTCCTACCTCCCGGGTCTGGGATTACAAGCGCGTACCACGCCGCCCAGCATTTGCACGTGGTTTGGAGACGGAGCTCAGATCTTCATGCAAAGCCCTTGACCCACAGAACTATCTCCCCAGGCCCCAGAGCCTATCTCTGACCAAGCCAGTGAGTCCATCACTGGTGTCCCTGGAGAAGGGTCCCGTCACCCCAATGTGTGCCCATGTGCGTGTGCATGATGAGGCAGGGTGTGGAAGGCTGGAACTGGACCCACTGGACACCATCCTGCCTTGGCCCTTCCTGTGAGCCTTGGCTTTCCTGTCTCTGAAAAGTATGGGTATGGGGCCTGGGGCGGGCACCGTTAGGAAGACTCTGTAAATTTTGTGCAAGTAAAAGCCAAGGTGTGGGCTGGAGAGATGGCTTAGTGATTAAGGCATTTGCCTGCAAAGCTCAAGGACCCAGGTTTGATTCCCCAGGACCCACATTAGCCAGATGCACAAAGTGGCACATGTGTCTGGAGTTTGTCTGCAGCGCACCCATCCTCTCCCGGCGCACCCATTCTCTCTCTCTCTCTCAAATAAACAAATAAAAATAACAATTGTTTAAATAAGGCCAGGTGTGGTGGTACATGCCTTTAATCCCAGCACTCGGGAGGCAGAGGTAAGAGGACTGCAGTGAGTTCAAGGCCACCCTGAGACTACATAGTGAATTCTAAGTCAGTCTGGGCTAGAGCGAGACCCTACCTGGAAAAACCAAAAAAAAAAAAAAAAAAAAAAAAACTTTAAATAAAGACAAAAGCCAAGGGCACTGACCCATCCGCAGACACTTCCTTTCCTCCCTCTCACTGTCCCCCTCTTTACTGCTAGCAGGAGCACTGCTGAGACCCTCCCCGCCCCCAGACATGGTGTCAGAGCACAGAAAGCCTGTGTGGCTGGGCGCCTCACCCTCCCATCCTGTGCAATGGTGAGCACGTGTCGGCTGACCGCTGTATCCCCGATCCTGGCAGGTACCGGACACAGGGCAGGAGCTGGGCACAAAGAGAATGAATGGATGGGAGCCGTGCAGTGGTCAGCGCTTCCCGAAGCCCCTCCTACGCCGGACCCAGCAGGGTGAGCAGAAACGCTGCTCCCGCGCTCCATCCCACCTGCGTCCCCAGACCTGGGCAGTCAGAGATGTCGTGGGAACCGTGGGGAGGGGGGATCTTCAGAGGCGCAGATCCTGCCTCCCCAGGCTCACAACATCCGCACCGCAGAGCCAGGCCTGGGGTCCCGGTTGTTGGTCTTGGAAGTGGGTGAATAGGATCATCCAGAACAACTTCCAAAGTGGACCTGGAACACGTTCAGGGAGAATTTATTTTTGCAAGCGAGCTTCTGCCAGACAGAGATTGTATCTTCTGGGAAAATGCTAGGTCCTGGCCATTGAGGGAACAAAGGCATGAAGCCGGGCGGGCTGGGGTAGTTCAAGGACATTCTAAGCCGCGCTGGGGGCTTTGAGAGCGTCAGGAGGGCCAGGGAGGATCACGCTACTCAGGCCTATTGGAGGTGCAGAGACGAGGCCCCAGCACTGTGTCAATGTGATGACAAAACTGCCTCCGTGAGGTTCCGGGTACACCTCCAGCCATACCAGTCAGTTCTTTAGCAAACAGAAACTCAGTCAGGTGCTAAAGGGATGGCTCAGCGGTTAGACATTTGCTTGTAAAGCCTACTGGCCTGGCTTGGCCTGGGCTCCATTCCCCAGTACCCACATAAAGCCAAGATGTACAGTGGCACATGTGTCCGGAGTTCCTTTGCAGCAGCAAGAGGACCTGGCACACCCATTCATTCATAATTCTCTCACTCTCTCTATGCTTGCAGATAAATATGCAGATGTTTTTAAAAAGGGAAGGAGCTGGGCGTGGTGGCGCACACCTTTAATCCCAGCACTTGGGAGGCAGAGGTAGGAGGATCACAGTGAATTCAAGGCCAGCCTGAGACTACATAGTGAATTTCAGGTCAGCCTGAGATAGAGTGAGACCCTACCCTACCTTTGAAAGAAAGAAAGAAGAAAGGAAGGAAGAAGGCAAGGAAGGAAGGAAGGAAGGAAGGAAGGAAGGAAGGAAGGAAGGAAGGAAGGAAGGAAGGAAGGAGG